>BTPG01000004.1:196678975-196706806 GCA_036245525.1 Semisulcospira habei | reverse complement strand
GTCTCTATTTCCGGTAAAAAAAATTAGCTCCCTCTACTATGGTGCTAAATAAATCATCGTCAAGTTTCAGACTGTTTTCCATAGTTCCAGAATCAAAAGTAATGAAAGACTTTGGTCAAGGTCTTGCGAATTGCATTTAGTAAACTTTTGAAAGCAATCTAAAGCATCACCAACGGTTATAAACATCAAAACTGATTTAATAAAATAATGTGAATCGCTTACAAAATCGAGAACATATAAGCCATTGGCTTACAATAGATAGAATTAGTTTTGTGTTGACATTACAATACTTATTGCTTTCGTTTTTGTGTTGTGGTTACATTATTAAATACAGTGTTAGTTTTAGGTTGACATTACAAAAGCTGTAATTGCGTTCGTTTTTGTGTTCTGTTTGCATTATTAAATACAGTGTTAATTATGCCGCGTTGACATTACATTTGTCATACTCTTCGCAAAGAGATGTCATGCCTTTTATGCCTGCCCATCTGACACCATCTGCCCCACCACCAGACTATTACTAAAAAAAAAAGTTTTTTTATTGTCCTTGTAACTTGGGAAATCTGCCCGAGTATCTTATTGACTTGGGTCAATAACTTTCAAATTCTTATGTTTAGGTTCTTGTAAGAACTTGTTTTAAGTCACTTTAAAGAACTTATAGCAATTAACTTTAAAGTTACTTACAAAGTTACTTGCTGGTTTATAAATTACCTTATTAAGTACTTGTAATTTACTTTAAAAAATCTAGAAAATAACATAGACAGTAACTTGATAATTTTACCCATTACTTGAGCACCAGAAAAAGGAAGGAATCACCCCTTTTCAATAACAAATTTCAGATTACTTTCCTTTGTTCAGTATAGGTTTATACAAGGGAAGTAATTTTGTGAAATTTCAGCAAGACAAAAAAAGTTACTTCCCTTGCTTTATTAAATTATGCTTTAATTCTTGACTAAAGTACATATTTTGTCAAAAAGTAAATAACAAGATGAGAAAATAATTACAATAGATAATAGTATAAAGATGTTGTTATTTGATTTTGTTAAAACAATGAGTAATTTATTTAAAAAAAAAAACAAATTATACATTATTTTGTAATTACTTTTGTCACTTTAACACCTGCTTAATTGTTTTCACAAGTGCATGTACGCACTTGCTAACATGTTTCTTATTATTAAAATAGCCGTGTTTTTAGGGTATTAGCTCCAAAATAATGGTATAGATAGACTTCAAATGGTTTTTTTCTTAAAGCCTGAGGCTAACTAGCGTGGACTGTGCACTTGAGTGATTTGGATAAGGGCTCTCTCATCTCAGTCACATGTGGGTTTACCCGCATGCGTCACAACAATATAGACCACTGTGGATATATTTATACCTACGCTATTTGCGGACGATTGCATCAACAAACACATGCTTTGGAAGATTCTAGATAGAGAAACGGTCACACCAAAACATTGGGGGGACACTTCGGCTTGGCTGTGACGGATTCAGTTTGAGTGTGACAGTTTTGGAATCGAGAATGTTCTTCACTGCGTGAACACGGCACGAGCAAGCCTTTTCGTCTATGCTGAGCCACAATTAGCCAGCTGACTGTTCTTTAAATACACTGAGTGGGTGTGCGTTATCTAACTGGTGACATGTGACGGCTTGACTTGCTGCTATGCAGTAACTACATACTGACTGTACTGTGATCGCTGGTAGTTTAATTAGCTTTTGTTTTCTCTTGCCGCGTCAGTATGCTGTGTGTGTGTGCCATATAAGCCGCGTATGTCTGTGCGGCATATGTTGTCATCACAGAATCGTCTGCTGTTGTCCGATCTGCTAATCGCGATGATTTCCGTGCAACAGGAAGTGGTCTGTCGTTTTCCGAGAGTTTTGCAAGCTCGGGATACGCAGTTGCCAACTCCGTCAACTGAGTTACGAACCGATTTGACCCACTTAGGGGCAGGGCCCAAGCTGGGTCCTGTGGTCTTTTTAAAACACGCGCTGGGCAGGTTTTTCTCATTGCACCTCAGCTTTAAAGCGCTTGAAATTAAGCATGTGATCAAAAGATACATTGATTAACATAAACAAACTTGCCGAATGGATCGGGATTTCTTGATGCGTCTTTTCTGGCCGTTCAAATTTTTGGTGTCACGCGTCAAAACGCTTTGTAAGACCGCTGTCGAAACTTCGAGTGTGTTTTTCTTATAAACGGTTTGGGTTAGAGATTCCAAGAAGGCGTCATTTTGTACTCTCGACATGATTGTGAGTCATTATTAAGTGAAAAGTACTGAGCATATTCTTATCTGTTTTTAGTTTGTTTTGGGTTTATTTTGTGTGTGTAAGTTTTTTTAATCCGCCTTGAGATGGCCTTAGTCGCCTGCTCAGCGTTAAACCCAAAATAACTAACTGTATTTTTAATTGCGGTTGTTGCCGTCTTGAAAATGTCTTGTAATATTTGACGTACAACAAGCCCAAAATATTCTTTCTCATTTCAAAGATATCGCAAAAATCGATGGTATTCACTTCCGGTACACATGGTGGTTACACGTTGGCTTGTGGTCGCATGCATTTCGCAGGAGTTTTGCTAAGAACTGTCTGCACCTGAAGGTATGTTATAATACTATTACCAGTTGGCTAGCCGCGGTCAACGGGCATCTTCTCCTGCGGTCAAAAAACAAGAAAGAATAACGGATCCACTCTCATGACGACCACGACCGGACTCAACGTAGCATGCTGGAACGTCCGAACCATGCTCGACAAAGCAGACAGCGGACGCCCTGAACGTCGCTCCGCCCTCATTGCCCATGAATTGCGGAGGTTAAACATCGACATCGCCGCGCTCAGCGAAGTACGCCTTCCGGACGAAGGCAGCCTCCAAGAACTTGGTGCTGGGTACACCCTCTACTGGTCAGGCAGGCCTGCATCAGAAAGACGGCTTTCAGGCGTGGGTTTCATGGTCAAGACATCCATTGCGACTACGCTGGAAAACCTACCAACGGGCCACTCAGACCGCATCATGTCCATACGCCTCCCACTGAGACACCAGCAGCACGTCACCCTTCTCAGTGTGTACTCCCCAACCCTCCTGGCAGAGACTGCTGAAAAGGACAAGTTTTACACTGACCTGCGCAGCCTCCTACAGAGTACCCCTGCAGACGACAAAGTCATCATCCTTGGCGACTTCAACGCCAGAGTGGGCCAGGACTCTGAAGCCTGGAAAGGAGTCCTCGGCAAGCATGGCGTGGGGAACTGCAATGACAATGGCCGCCTACTATTGGAGTTCTGTGCGGAGCAGCAACTGGTCATCACCAACACTACTTTTCAGCAAAAGGACAGTCGAAAGACCACCTGGATGCATCCTCGCTCCAAGCACTGGCACCTTATCGACTATGTCCTAGTGCGTCAGAGGGACCGCAGTGACGTCCTCCTCACCAGAGTGATGCCCAGCGCAGAGTGCCACACTGACCACCGCCTTGTCCGCTGCAAACTCAGGCTCCACTTCAAGCCAAAACCCAAGAAATGGGGGCCCCCCAAGAAAAAGCTTGATGTTGCCAGCCTTCAGCGTGACGATGTGAAAGCTGCCTTTCAGACAGATTTACAGCGCAGGCTCAAAGACACAGCGGACCCAGTAGACTCCTCCCCTGAAACACTTTGGGAACAACTGAAAACTGCTATTGCAAAATCCTCTGCAGAAGTCTTGGGTTTCGCCAGAAAGAAGAACAAAGACTGGTTTGACGAAAACGATGTAGAGATCCAGGAACACCTAGCAAAAAAAAGAGCCGCCCATCAGGCCCACCTAGCCCAGCCTTCCTGCCCTGTGAAGAAGTCTGCCTTCCGCCTCATCTGCAGCAGTCTCCAGCGCAAGCTCAGAGATCTCCAGAATGAGTGGTGGACCAGACTTGCACAGAGGACCCAGCTTTGTGCTGACAATGGTGACTACAGGGGCTTCTACGAAGCACTGAAAGCAGTGTATGGCCCCAGGCACCTGGTACAAAGTCCCCTGCGAAGCGCGAATGGCCAGGCACTCCTCACAGATAATACCTCCATCTTGAACCGCTGGTCGGAATACTTTCAGAGCCTCTTCAGCGCTGAGCGCACTGTTCAAGAAGCAGTTGTCCTACAAATCCAACACCTCCCAGTAAAGGTTGAATTGGACGAACCGCCCACCGCTGAAGAGACCCTCACAGCCATCCACCAGCTCAAGAGTGGCAAAGCAGCAGGCATTGATGGAATACCGCCAGAGATCTGGAAACATGGAGGCACAGCACTGCACAACAAGCTCCATGACCTCTTTCTCTGCTGCTGGGAGGAAGGAACACTACCAAAAGATCTCCGTGACGCAGTCGTTATCACCCTGTACAAGAACAAAGGCGAGAAGTCTGACTGTTCCAACTATCGGGGAATTACCCTGCTGTCCATTGCTGGGAAAATCCTTGCAAGGCTGCTCCTGAATCGGCTGGTACCTGCCATCGCTGAAGACCAACTCCCAGAGGGCCAGTGTGGCTTCAGAGCAAACAGGAGCACCACCGATATGGTCTTTGTGCTGAGACAGCTACAGGAGAAGTGCCGCGAGCAGAACAAAGGGCTGTACGTAACATTTGTCGACCTAACAAAAGCGTTCGACACTGTGAGCAGGCAAGGCATGTGGCAGATCCTGGAGCGACTTGGCTGTCCCCCAAAGTTCCTCAACATGATTGTCCAGCTACACGAGGACCAGCAAGGCCAGGTCAGACTCAACAATGACCTCTCAGAACCATTCCCTATTCTCAACGGCGTAAAGCAGGGCTGCGTGCTGGCACCGACCCTCTTCACCATCTTTTTTAGCATGATGTTGAAGCAGGCCACAGTGGACCTCGATGATGACGATGCAGTGTACATCAGGTATCGTCTCGATGGCAGCCTGTTCAACCTCAGACGACTGCAGGCCCACACGAAAACCCTAGACCAACTGATTCGTGAGCTGCTTTTTGCTGATGATGCTGCCCTCGTTGCACACACAGAGAGAGCCCTGCAGCGCATCACGTCTTGCTTCGCAGATGCTGCCCAGCTCTTTGGACTCGAGGTCAGTCTGAAAAAGACAGAGGTCCTCCATCAGCCGGCACCCAAGACAGTGTATCGCCCTCCTCACATCACCATTGGCGAGTCTGAACTAAAGTCAGTGCACCAGTTTACTTACCTTGGCTGCATTATCACGTCGGACGCCAAGCTGGACAAGGAGCTTGACAGCAGGCTGGCAAAAGCGAACAGTGCTTTCGGGCGACTTTTCAAGCGGGTGTGGCACAATCAACAGCTGAAAACAGGCACCAAGATCAGCGTGTACAGAGCTGTGGTCCTCACCACCCTGCTGTATGGTTCCGAGTCCTGGGCCCTCTACCGCAGCCAACTACGACTCCTCGAACGCTTCCACCAGCGCTGCCTGCGTACCATCCTGGGCATTCACTGGAGTGACTATGTCACCAACGTCGAGGTCCTTGAACAGGCTGAAACTGTGAGCATCGAGGCTTTGCTGCTGCGGACACAGCTCCGCTGGGCGGGGCATGTCTCCAGGATGGAGGATCATCGCCTACCAAAGATCACCCTGTTCGGCGAGCTTGCTACTGGACACCGTGACAGAGGGGCACCAAAGAAGAGATACAAAGACTGTCTCAAGAAGTCACTTAGTGCCTGCCAAATCGACCACCACCAGTGGTCTTCGCTTGCTGCGGACCGTGACACCTGGCGCTCCACCATTTACAAGGCAGCTGTCTCCTTTGAGGACTCTCGCAGAGCTAGCCTTAAGGACAAGCGGCTCAGGAGAAAAAAACAGAGATGCCGCAGCTCAGAACCCTGGCCAGACCTTCCCCTGCAGCCACTGCGGTCGAACCTGCCTGTCTCGGATTGGCCTCCGCAGCCACGAACAAGCCTGCAGACGTCGTGGGCAACTCCTATAAAATCTTCGTTCGCGAAGTCAAAGCCAAGAGATTACTTGTGTTGACATCTGACACTTGTTTGACGAACGACACCAAATCGTGCAGTATTTTGTACAAATATCTTCAAACCAGGTTTTGTCGTTCATTTGATTTTGGTCAGCTTCATATAGTAAGCCACGGGAAATCGTATTCTAATGATGAACAATGCGTCTTAGCTTACGTCAAAATAGAGAAATGGTTTTCTTGCTTTCTTACAACAAAGGCGTTTGTGATAATTTTGTCATTTGACACTACATATTTGTTGTTGACGCTCAACACCAAGGTATTATTGTGCGTTAGTTTGGCGCTTTGTTTCATACAATTTCTACCCGCTAGATGGTGGAGTAATACGTTTTGCTATGTATGCCGTAAATTTGAACTAAGTATTTAGGATTTTGTTGACTCTGGGGTGAATTAGTCCGTTGCTTGTGCCGAAATGGTGTCGCACGTCAATATGACAACACGTGGTTATGGGCAAAACAATTTGTTTTAACTAAATACAATGAAAACCAGCATTAACCTCTTTAACCCTAAAACCATGTGCCTATCAGTTCAGGGGAGCTGTATGAGGTTTATAGGGTTAAACTTTGATACTCATGATTGTATTTGATAGAACAATGAACAATGAACCTTTATTTTCCAACGGTAGAAGTTATTGGTAACAGGACCAGTTTTCAAACTTGCCGTTGCTACATCTACCACATAAAATGACATAGACATGTAAACATACACATACCACACACTGACGCACGTATGCACTCGCTCACGCACGCACGCCCGCACATACGCACGCACACCCACGCTCACACACACACACACAAACACAAACTTGCACACGCACGCACTTAGACACACACGCACACATATACACACACGCTCTCGGACACGCACTCCAGACATACGTACGCGCATAACGCGTACGCACAAAAATATAAAATGAGTAAAAATGCAAAGTAAAGCAATACACAGAAAATCATTAAGTACATTAGAATTCATACAGCAAAGGCAAATATGTATATATGTGCTCTCTCTCTCTCTCTCTGTCTCACACACACACACACACAGCATGCACACACACACACACACACACACACACACACACACACACACACACACACACATACAGCATGCACGCACACACACACACACACACACACACACACACACACACACACACACACACACACACACACACGTGAGCGCGCGCCCAAAAATATCGCGTACACACATATGAAGGCAAAAACATTATACATAGTACATGCGGCAGTATCCAATGTACTCCGGCTTGACACTCGGATATTATGGTCCATTGTATATTATATAAAAAAACAATTAAAAAAAACAAACAAACAAAAAAACAGACATACTTACGCGCATAACGCGTACGCACAAAAATATAAAATGAGTAAAAATGCAAAGTAAAGCAATACACAGAAAATCATTAAGTACATTAGAATTCATACTCTAGCCCGTGGTATAGGTTTGTGAGCAAAGAGCTGCGTTCGGCTAAGCAGATGCGGCGCCAAGCTGAGAGAATGTGGTGCTCAACTAGGTTGACTGTTCACAAGCAGATATACACATGTTCTAAGAAGCATGTAAATGAGATTGTTCATGGAGCAAAATCTTCGTTTTACAACAGGAAGGTCAGTGAGTGCACAACAAGCAAAGAGTTGTATAATGTGACCAATAAGCTTATGGTGAAGAAGACTCCATCACCTCTTCCCACTACATTTCCCCCGTGCCAGGTGCCTCAGCTTTTTGCAGATTACTTCGTTGATAAGGTCCGCGAAATTCGTGATTCTCTGGATCTCATGCCCACTTCAGTTTTGTTCACCGAAAAACGCTTTAGTGGAGAACCTCTCTCAGCCTTCGAACCTGTGCTAGAGGATGAGGTCAGAAAAGTGATCACAAACACTGCCCCCAAAACTTGTGAGTTAGACCCCATACCCACTCCCTTGTTGTACGAGTGCCTGGATGAAGTGTTGCCTGCCATTACACAAGTCATCAACAACTCTCTCTCCACTGGTATTTTTCCTGAAAGCTTCAAGACTGCACTTGTGAAACCCCTATTGAAGAAACCATCTTTAGACCCAAATGTACTGAAAAACTATCGCCCAGTTTCCAATCTTACATTTCTATCAAAGATTCTTGAGAAAATTGTCCTTGTTCAAACTTTAAAGCATGTCAACTCTAATAGTCTGTTCAGTGTATTCCAGTCTGCATATCGTCCCCATCGTAGCACTGAAACAGCTTTGCTGAAGATATTCAATGACCTGCTTTGTGCTTTGGACGAGCGTAAGATCACAGTCCTTGCTTTGCTAGACCTGTCCAGTGCGTTCGACACTATTGACCATGAAATTTTGCTCTGCCGTCTTCAATCTGTATTTGGCATTGAAGGCACAGTCTTGGCATGGTTTAGTTCATACCTGACTGAACGATCCCAGATTGTTTCTGTCGACGGCTGTCGTTCTGAGCCATCACCTCTTCGGTTTGGTGTACCCCAGGGCTCGGTCCTAGGACCTGTATTGTTCTTACTGTATGTTCAGCCCCTGTCCAACCTGATTTGTAGTCGCTCCATTTCCCATCATGCATTTGCAGATGATACGCAGATGTACAAAAGTGATACTGTCGAGCGAGCTGTGAATGCCGTCCAAAGTATAAGCCAGTGTATTGACCATGTCAAATCATGGATGACCACCAACAAACTGATGTTAAATGATGGCAAAACTGAAGCAATGTTGGTAGCTAATCCAAGATTATCTTCGTCCCTGCCTTTACCGTCATCATTGTCTGTGGATGGAACACTCATTGGCTTCTCTGCGAGTGTGAGAAACCTGGGTGTTACACTTGACAGCGAGTTATCTATGTCACAGCATGTCAGTGCAGTGTGTAGATCCGCTTATCTGGAACTTCGTCGTATTAGTTCAGTTCGTCACCTGCTGACCGTGGAAGCCACTAAAACACTAGTTTGTGCATTTGTGCTGTCCAAGCTAGATTATTGTAACTCTTTGCTTTGTGGCTGCCCTCAGTATCTCATTGATCGCCTCCAAAAAATTCAGAACAATGCAGCCCGGCTTGTTGTGAGAGTCCGTAAGACTGAGCATGTCACACCCATCTTGAAGTCCCTTCACTGGCTACCTGTGTCCTCACGTATTCAATACAAAGTTATGTCAATCTGTTTTAACTGCCTTTCAGGCACCAGCCCAGAATACTTGTCCTCTTTGCTGCATGTGTATACACCCTCTCGTGAGCTCCGCTCCTCTTCTGATAAACGGAAGCTGTGTGTACCTTCTGTCCAAACTAAAACATTTGGTCAGCGCACTTTTGTTTATCAAGCCCCAGTGTTATGGAATACACTTCCTCTTGAGGTCAGAAACAGTGTGTCTGTCTCTGACTTCAAGAGGTCGTTGAAAACTCACCTCTTCAAGCTTTACTTTGAATAACTGCCAGTGTTTGATGCCTTAGTTGTAGTTTTGCAATCCTCCTTGTTTAGACTGAATGTTAATTAGAATATAAATTATTATGTATGTATTGTTGTTTAGTTTATTGTAAAAGTGGTGTGTTCGGGCATTGTGCTTTGTTTGTTATGTGCATGTCATTGTATTTTATTTTTGTGTACAGATTGTAAAGCGCTTAGAGCTTTTGAGTAAGATTAAGCGCTCTATAAATACTCATTATTATTATTATTATTATTATTATACAGCAAAGGCAAATATGTATATATGTGGTCTCTCTCCCCCTCTCTCTCTCATCTCTTCATCTCTGACACGGCCCAGGCATGCTACTTCCACCTCCGCCGCACTAGTCAGATCAGAAAATACCTCACTACCGAAGCTGCCACCAAACTTTCTGTCTCTCTCATCCTATCTCACATCGACTACTGCAACTCTCTCCTTTCCGGCTTCCCTCACTCCACCACCTTCACTCTCCAGCGCGTCCAATGATGCACGCAATGACCCTGTCCCTGACACACAGACTGTTTATAGTGATTTTAGACATGTTGCTAGTGCGTACGTGGCCCGTGAGTGGCAGTCCGAGTGGGACAAAGAGGAAGCCAACATGCTGCATGAAGCCCTTCCTAAGTTGTCCGACGGTCTACCTTATCGCTGCGGCAGCCGCCATGAGGAGACTGTCCTGGCTCGGCTCCACATCAGGCACACGTATGTTACTTATTTACTTACGCCTGTCACCCCTACCCGGGTATAGGCCGTCGACGAGAGACCTCCAGCAACTCCTGTCCTGTGCTTCTCCTTCGATTCTACTCCAGGTGGTTCCCAGTCTCTTGATGTCTGCTTGGAGGTCTCGATGCCAGAAGTTTCTCGGCCTACCTCTTTTCCTCTTTCCCTGGGGGTTCCATGACAATGCCTGCCTAGTGATACTGGAAGCTGGCTTTCTCAGACTGTGACCGATCCATCCCCATCTTCTTCGCCCAATTTCATTCTCTGCTGTTATCTGCTCTGTTCTCTCCTAGAGTCTGACGTTGCTGATCTTCTCTGGCCAGTGGATTTTCAACACGTATGTTACCCACTCTTATTTACTAAAACAGGAGCGTCCATGGTGTTATGCCTGCGACGAGCAGTACTCTGTTCAACACTTTTTGTTGTCTTGTGCTGATCTAATCGACACAAGGCATAAACATTTCACAGCAGACTCCATGAAGGTTTTGTTCTGGGATGTGCCCCCGGACAAGATCTTCAGTTTTCTGAGAGAGTGCCATATTTTTAACAAGATTTGAGCGTTTATAGACTATGATGTTTCTATTATTTTGACCTTTTTGAGAGTCTTTCAACTTTTTCTTTAAAGACCTGTGCGACATTTTAGCCTGACATATTTTTAAGGTATATTCACATCATGTCTTAAGACCTTTCTTTTAGTCTGACTGACCAGATTTTTACCCTTTCCGCCGTGAGATGGCCTTAGTTGCCTGCTCGGCGTTAAACCCAAATAACTAACTAACCGCCATCTTGGCGCCAGGCTGTGGTTGTGCCAATCGCCAAGCCAGGTAAGTATCCTTCCAACCCGGGCAACTACCGGCCAATAGCTTTGACATCATGTTTATGTAAAACTATGGAACGCTAGGTCAATGCCCGACTGGTGTGGCATCTTGAGTCACGTGGTCTCATCACAGACCTCCAGTGCGGTTTCCGGCGCTTCCGTAGTACAACTGACCATCTAGTCCGCTTTGAGTCTTTTATTCGAGATGCTTTTGTCAACAAGCAGCATGTCTATGCAATTTACTTTGATCTTGAAAAGGCATATGACACTACCTGGAAGTATGGTATAATGTCTGATTTGTCGGACATGGGTTTTAAAGGGCACCTGCCTGTTTTTATTCACAATTTTTTTACTAACCGGTCGTTCCATGTCTGTGTGGGCTTCACCCTTTCCGACTCTTTTGAACAGGAGATAGGTGTCCCGCAGGGCAGCATTCTATCTCCTGTTTTATTTAGCATTAAAATAAATAACATTGTAAAGGCCGTCAAGGATGATTCTGAATGCTCTTTGTTTGTGGATGACTTTGCTTTGTGTGCACGAGGTCGAGGACTTGCGTCCCTTGAGAGGCGCTTGCAGCTGTGCGTTGATCACATCTAGGGGTGGGTGTCTCTCAACGGATTCATGTTCTCGCCCTCTAAGACAGTGTGTGCATTTTACTAACCAGACGAAATTTTTTCCCAAACATAGCCTGAGCATAGCTGGAGTGCCAATTAAGGTGGCCGAAGAGGCAAAGTTTTTGGGGGTCATCTTTGACAAAAGATTGACCTTATGCAACCATGTTAACTACTTTAGGACCTCTTGTCAGAAAGCCCTCAACATTCTTTGTGTCGTTGGTCGTACTGACTGAGGTGCAGACTGCATTGTCTTACTTCGACTGTACTGGCCCTTGTTCGGTCCAAACTGGATTACGGCTTTGTGGTATATGGCTCGGCTTCCAAGTCTGTTTTACAGTGTCTGAACACAATTCACCATCAAGGTCTGCGCATGTGTCTGGGGGCCTTCAGGACATCTCCAGTTCCTAGTCTGTATGCCGAGGCACGGCGTTAAACCCAAATAACTAACTAACTAATGTATGCCGAGGCAGGGGAGCCTTCTCTCAGGCTCCTCCGCATCCGCCTCATGCTCAGCTACGTTCTGAAGCTGAAGGCCCATCCAGACAATCCTGCCTATGATTGTGTTTTTAACCCGTCGTTTGCAGAGATTTACGATGCCCATCCGGGAGCTGTCCATCCACTTTCTTTTCATGTCCGACCTCATCTGCAGGCGGCTGGAGTGGACCTGGACAAAGTTTCGGAATCTCGGCAACACGTCACTCCACCCTGGCTACTACCAGTTTTATTATGCTAGCAAATTGTATACTTTTGAAGAGTTGCAAAATGTAATTGCTGATTAAATAAAAAAATATTTGTCAATAAAAAAAAAATGGTAAACTTCTATCCGCAACTACCGACGCTTGAGCCGACTGAAACAAATTTATTTTAATCATTATGCAGTATTTTCTTTCAGGGAGAATTTTCGTTCTTTGTTGTGTGTTGCGGTTATGGCATGTACTTTTTAGTGACGTCAAGAACATATGACGTAAGATGTGTGTTTGGAACATGTGACGTAGGATGTTGGTTTGAAGAGTTACGTCACTGTGAATCGTTTGGAAGACAGTCAGTCAGGAGAGATTTTTGCTCTCAGTAAAAGTTGTTTTTTTTGTGAGGTGTAGTGGGCAGAGAAATGCCGTGTTATGGTCTATGGTAGAATAGACGATTGAGAGCGGAATGCTCAGTACAGTGGTACGTAAAATTTTGTAGTTTAAGAACTACGACTAGTAACCAGATCGACTGATTAGAGTAACGAGTACCGGACCTTGTCCAACGGCCAAGATGGGCAGACAGGCCTGAAACAGTCGAAGGTTTACTTCACGCATCTTTGGGTATGTATTTGTTTATTATATAGCTGATTCGCGTTTGTTAAGTAGTAGATTCGGAAAATGTATTAGTTGTTCGGCTCTAGATCTGAGATTGTATGATATTCGGCGCGCATCGGCGAGTTTGCGGTGTCGTCTGGCGATCGGCGCGCGGGATTGAATGGAATGATCAAAACGTTTTGTGGAGCCTGTTGATTTTGAAATGAATAATTCGTATCGTGGTGAGAGGTTATGTGTTGTGCGGAAATATGTCGTATTCGTGTGTGTGCATGATATTTCGAATTGACTGTTATTACAATATTTATTCGATGTCGGAAACGATCGGGAATCGGCGACAACGTCCGGAAGCCGTTAGCGGTCGTCATCGTTACAGTGTCGTCATTCCGGCGGAAGTAACTTTTTAGCAATGGCAGATTTCTTATGGAGAGATACGTTTTGTATGTGTTATAGATGCTTCCCTCCCCTATCACCAGCTGAGAAGTTGGATTTGTGTATGCTTCGTGTGGGAATGTGGTTAATCAACGTGGTGTGCGAGATAACAAGTTGATCCTGACGGTGTGCGTGTGGAGCTTCGACGTGTCATCGCGAGAGACAATGCGATTATTCGACCAGTGGTGTGGCCGAATCAACAGCAGCGACGCTACATCCATCTTTAACCACGGTCGGAGTAATCAAACTGTTTGATCGTTCGAGGATCTAAGCATTAATTAGTGTCAGTTATTATCGACAGACATTGCGGAGATGTGACATCGTAGTGGAACAATAAGTGTAGGATGTGTGGTTAGTGCTGTGAACATTGTGCGAATGGTTGAGGGTGTGCGTATTTTACAGATGCATGTATGAATCGAGTGAATATTGCGTAGGTTTGTATACGTCTTGTCTATTGTTTGTCGTGCGAATGAGAAGATCAAATCATTAAAATCGAACAAATATCCAAATATTCCGAGTGGTATATATTCTTCCTCCCTGGTGTGACAATAATTTGGGGGCTCGGCCGTAGATTCGAACCACGGTTATTTCCAGATTCGGGATCACAATTTAGTGATAACGATTGGGAATTAATCTTGGCGATTCGAGCCACGGATATTTGTATCTATTTACACTGGCACGTAAGCTTTGGCTTGACCAATAGTATAACGATAGCGTTATCGGTTCAGGTTACTTACTGTGTAATTTTTTAGAGTAGTCTAAATTTACGCACCAGTGTAATTTTCTGTCATTACCAAAGGACACTCGGAATTGCTGGATAACCTGTGGGCGGTTGGAGGGCGTTGTTACATCGGGCGGCATTCAAGCTCCGAAGCTTCGCCATCATTATATTCATCCCTTCCGTTTATTCAGGTACCGAGTTGTGTTCGATTGTCAGCGTTAGTGGAGACTAACCGATTGCGCGGATTGTCATACAAGTACAGAGTAAGGTTTGATATTATTACTTTCCTTGATTATCTGTAGACGTATAACTGCCGCAGTGTATTAGATTTTCTTATTTCGCATTTGTTTCGTCCTTTCGTAAAAAGAGTTAGTGGAGACTAACCGATTGCGCGGATTGTCATACAAGTACAGAGTGCAGGTTGTGATAATACTTCCCTTGATAATCTGTAGAGCTGTAACTTCCGCAGCGTAATCGATTTTTTTAAAATTTCGCATTTGTTTTATCCTTTTGTAAAATGGGTTACGCCAAAACTTGTTGACAGATCAACAAAAGTTCACGTTGATAAATGGTTATCGATAGCTTATAAACAAGCAATAGTTGAAGTCATTTTGTTGTTGCACGGATTTTGGGCAGCACAAACAAACTTAGCCGTCATGCCCGATACAAGAAGTAGTAGAACAAGATCTGAGAATCCTAGCAGATCAGAAATGGAACAAGAACCAGATATGAAAACCAGGATGCAGGCTTGGAAAGAAGAAGGGGAATTATTGAGTTTAGCGGGGAACGACTTAACTGCTTATGTTCTGGATGAGAAAAAACGTTGGTCAGAGCGGCGAGAACGAGAAGCGGAGTTAGCGCGACAAGAACGAGAAGCGGAGTTAGCGCGGCAAGAACGAGAAGCGGAACGACGAGAACGAGAAGCTGAGCGTCAGACTCGATTGAGAGAATTAGAAATTCAGGCAGAAGGTCGGCGTATAGAAGGAGAACAGAACAGAAACAACAACGCGCAAGATCGACGCAGGATTAAAATCAAGTTACCATTTTTTGAAGATGGAGATGATTTAGAAGTCTTTCTATGGAAATTTGAAAAGGTCATGAGAGCAGAGCGTATTCCAGATGACGAATGGGGATTACACCTGATCGCATTGCTAAAGGGAAAAGCAGCAGAAGCTATCACGCACATGCAGCATGTTGATTTAGAAGATTTCGAACAGATTCGCAAAGAATTGCTGAAGAAGTTCCGTTTGACATCAGAAGAGTACAGAGAAAAACTGAAGAATGCCAGGAAGAAAAATGACGAAACAGCCAGAGAACTCATGAATCGGATTACGCAATGGATAACCCGATGGATCGAACTTTCAGGGAAAGAAAAGAACTTTGACAGTATCGTAGAATTATTGGCAGTGGATACTTTTTTAGACGCACTACCAAAAGAGCAAGCTACGTTCGTACGAGACAGAAGACCCGCCAACGTAGATGAGGCTACTGAAGCAGCCGAAACCTACGAGGTGTCAAGAGGAAACAGGGGACATGAGAATAGAAGTATGTTCAAAGATAACAACAGGGACAGATTTAGACACAGGGATAGTCCGTCACCTAGAAGGGATCACAGTAAGCAAGGATTGCGCGACAACAGATCACCAAACAAGCACGAAAATCAATCGGTCAAGAACAGAGTATCATTTAAGATCGAATGTTTCAATTGTGGAGGACCCCACAAAGTAGCAGTATGTCCAAACAGAAAACAGAATGCGTTGTACGTACAACCTACATGTGGATCGATGCATACAGCGAGTTGCAGTTGTGCAGCCACGCACCACCAGCACCATGAAAGCATAGACCACCACGCACTGAGAGTGGGAATGCCTTACCTTGAAGAAAGGTTGGAAAGAAATCACAAAATGGCGCTATGCGACAAATGCAGCAAAATAAATTATCAGCCATCGTGTCAAGTAGAAATAGAAGGCAAGGAAGTGCCAGCATTGAGGGACACAGGAGCTACAATTAGTGTTGTTGATACAAAATTAGTACCAGAAAACAAGTATACAGGTGAGATGCGATCCGTGACATTTGCGTCATGCGACGTCAAGCAAGTACCTGTTGCTAGACTGTTCATGCGAACACCATTTTTTGAAGGAGACGCGGATGTACTAGTAATATCCAGACCAGCATTGCCAGTTTTGGTAGGGAATGCACGATTCTTGAACAAAGAGAAAACAAACACTATTCCAGTTTATCCAGTGATGAAACCTTGCTCAAAAAGAGATGCAAGCGAACAAACTGAAGACCATGTAGAAAACATCCCAGTTGTAATGGAAAGCACCGAGACGATCACAAAGAAACGAAGCGAACCAAACGATACGAAAACAGATGAGCAGTGTGCAGAAGTAGAAACAAGAAGCACGGCAACGAAAAGAAATCAAAAAGAGCTCAAGATCCCAGAAACAAAGATTGTTGATGTTACACCCGAGGAATTGAAACAGGCTCAAAAGGAAGATGAAACTTTGAAGAAATGCAGAGATGCAGCTGATGGGAAAAAAGAGGGAAATCAAAACAGCAAACAAACCAAATCCAAATTTAAATGGAAGAATGGAATTTTGGTACGAGAATTCACTGAAAAGGAACAGAGAAAAACGCAGATCGTTGTACCCAAGAAGTATAGACAGGGTGTCATGAAATTAGCACATGATACGCCAATGAGTGGGCATTTAAGCGTTAGGAAAACCAGAAACAGAATTTGGACTGATCTTTATTGGCCAGGAATTTGCGGTGACATACAACGGTATTGCGCATCATGCGACGTGTGTCACAGGTCGTCCAATGAGGGCAAAGAAAAGGTGTATCATGCTAACTTATTAAAAATCTAGCCAGAGACACGCGAGAAACTTCAACAGAAGAGCAAAACCTAGAACTATCACAGAAGGTTCAAAAGTACTGTTGTTGTTGCCAGAGAAAAAGAACAAACTACAGCTTACATGGAAAGGGCCATTTACGGTGACTAAGAAAATAAACGATTTCGATTACAAAGTGAATGTGCAGGGCAAAGAAAAAGTGTACCATGTGAACTTACTGAAGAGCTACCTTGAGAGAGAAGAAGCAGAAGAAGTCGCAGGGGTTATGACTGAAGATAATGTTGAAGGTGGAAAGCACTAGTAGTAGTGCATGATGAGTGAAGGCACTAGTAGTGGTGCATGATGAATGAAAGCACTAATAGTAGTGTATGATGAGTAGCAACACTAGTAGTAGTGTATTGTGAGTGGTAGCATTAGTAGTAATGCATGATGAGTGGCAGCACTAATAGTAGTGTATGATGAGTGGCAACACTAGTAGTAGTGTATGGTGAGTGACAGCATTAATAGTAATGCATGATGAATGGCAACACTAGTAGTAGTGTATGATGGGTAGTAACACTAGCAGTAGTGTATGATGAGTGGCGGCACTAGTAGTAGTGCGTGATGATGAGATTGCAGTTGCAGTAACATGATTTCCAGGTGAAGGTGATCAAAGGAAAAGATAATGTTGGTGCAGATTACCTTAGCCGTATCGACAGTGAAGAAAAATAAACAGATGCAGTGTTGACGTATAATGAATGTGTATGCATGTATTGAACAGTGAGGTTATAGGTAGATTACCTTAGCCGTATCGACAGTGAAGAAAAATTAAACAGACGCGGTGTTCACGTATAACGAACGTGTATTTATGTATTTAACAGTGAGGTTATAGGAAAAGAAATGGTTATTGTCGTGGATGTGATTTATTCGCAAATGATAATATGAAATTGTGTCAAGTATAGTCTAAAACTAGAGTTTTAGCTGGGAAAGGGCCTTGTGTCACAATTTATTTTAATCATTATGCAGTATTTTCTTTCAGGGAGAATTTTCGTTCTTTGTTGTGTGTTGCGGTTATGGCATGTACTTTTTAGTGACGTCAAGAACATATGACGTAAGATGTGTGTTTGGAACATGTGACGTAGGATGTTGGTTTGAAGAGTTACGTCACTGTGAATCGTTTGGAAGACAGTCAGTCAGGAGAGATTTTTGCTCTCAGTAAAAGTTGTTTTTTTTTGTGAGGTGTAGTGGGCAGAGAAATGCCGTGTTATGGTCTATGGTAGAATAGACGATTGAGAGCGGAATGCTCAGTACAGTGGTACGTAAAATTTTGTAGTTTAAGAACTACGACTAGTAACCAGATCGACTGATTAGAGTAACGAGTACCGGACCTTGTCCAACGGCCAAGATGGGCAGACAGGCCTGAAACAGTCGAAGGTTTACTTCACGCATCTTTGGGTATGTATTTGTTTATTATATAGCTGATTCGCGTTTGTTAAGTAGTAGATTCGGAAAATGTATTAGTTGTTCGGCTCTAGATCTGAGATTGTATGATATTCGGCGCGCATCGGCGAGTTTGCGGTGTCGTCTGGCGATCGGCGCGCGGGATTGAATGGAATGATCAAAACGTTTTGTGGAGCCTGTTGATTTTGAAATGAATAATTCGTATCGTGGTGAGAGGTTATGTGTTGTGCGGAAATATGTCGTATTCGTGTGTGTGCATGATATTTCGAATTGACTGTTATTACAATATTTATTCGATGTCGGAAACGATCGGGAATCGGCGACAACGTCCGGAAGCCGTTAGCGGTCGTCATCGTTACAGTGTCGTCATTCCGGCGGAAGTAACTTTTTAGCAATGGCAGATTTCTTATGGAGAGATACGTTTTGTATGTGTTATAGATGCTTCCCTCCCCTATCACCAGCTGAGAAGTTGGATTTGTGTATGCTTCGTGTGGGAATGTGGTTAATCAACGTGGTGTGCGAGATAACAAGTTGATCCTGACGGTGTGCGTGTGGAGCTTCGACGTGTCATCGCGAGAGACAATGCGATTATTCGACCAGTGGTGTGGCCGAATCAACAGCAGCGACGCTACATCCATCTTTATCCACGGTCGGAGTAATCAAACTGTTTGATCGTTCGAGGATCTAAGCATTAATTAGTGTCAGTTATTATCGACAGACATTGCGGAGATGTGACATCGTAGTGGAACAATAAGTGTAGGATGTGTGGTTAGTGCTGTGAACATTGTGCGAATGGTTGAGGGTGTGCGTATTTTACAGATGCATGTATGAATCGAGTGAATATTGCGTAGGTTTGTATACGTCTTGTCTATTGTTTGTCGTGCGAATGAGAAGATCAAATCATTAAAATCGAACAAATATCCAAATATTCCGAGTGGTATATATTCTTCCTCCCTGGTGTGACACCACCCTGGCTACTACCAGTTTTATTATGCTAGCAAATTGTATACTTTTGAAGAGTTGCAAAATGTAATTGCTGATTAAATAAAAAAATATTTGTCAATAAAAAAAAAATGGTAAACTTCTATCCGCAACTACCGACGCTTGAGCCGACTGAAACAAATGTGACGACTAAAACAACGCTTGCACCTGATCCACAGGTGACAGCTGTGCCAATTGCTTCAGATAAAACATTACAGGCAGACGCATTCAGATTAATAAATATTACAGAAGCTTTGAAATATTTGGAAAGTGAAGAGGCGAGGTACTCCAGATGTAAAAGGAGGCATCAGACTGTTTTCAATTCTGTTCAAAACACTTCTATGGCTATTGGTGCAGTTTCAGCTGGATGTTCTGTAGGAGGTATTGTTCTGTTTGCCACGGGAATTGGAAGTTTGGCTGGAATAGCAGTTGAGGGTGTTAGCGTTGCTACATGCCTGGCTTGTTTTGGTTTGGAAGCCTTAAACAAAAGGTTTCACACAAAATTACAGAAACATGAAGCATTGAGTACGCTTGCTGGTGCGAAGTTGAGCAGTATGAAACTTATTATCAGTAAAGCGTTAAATGATAATTTTATTGATGACGAAGAATTTAAGCGAGTCCAGGATGATTTGAATAATTACAAAAAACAGAAGTCTGAAATACAGAATAAAATGCGTAGTCAATCTCCTGTGAATGTTGAAGAACTTAAGGCCAGTTTTTTAGCAGAGGGAAAAAGGATAGGGGTACAGGAAACCACAGAAAAACTACACAATCTTTTAAACAAATAAAAGTCAGATTTGGTAATCGTTTATTAATGTCATACACTTCACAGAAAAATGCCATGCCACTTACACAACTTGTGCCTGATTATTTAACCCCATCAGCACCACCACCTGAGTATTACTGAGAAAAAAAAGTTTTTTATTGTCCTTGTATCTTGTTAAATCTGTCTCAGTGTCTTGGGACTTGAGTCAAGTTGTTGTAAGAACTTAGGGTAAGTACTTGTAAGAACTTAGGGTAAGTACTTGTAAGAACTTAGGGTAAGTAATTAATAAGTTCTTATGACAACACACTTAAAGGTTACCTCTGCAGGTTCCTAAAAGTTAGTTGCAACTTGTTAATAAGTATTAAGTTTCACTTGGCATCACTTGATCAGGTTCATGATTAGGTTTTTATAGAGACAATAGTTATAGAGAAAGATAATAGGAGACCCGTAAGATAATCAGATCAATAAGGCCGCATCCGTCATGCTCGTCACTTTTTTAAAATCAAAGGGTTGATTTAGAATTAACGGGGGGGGGGGGGGGGGGGGGGGGGGTAAAATTGGGGTCAAAATTTTGATATTAAAAATGGCGTAAATTAATGATGGATGCGGCTCTATTGAATTCATTGTCTTACGGGTCTCCTATTATCTTTCTCTATAGCCTCTGATGCTGATTAGGTGCTCTACGCCAGTATTCCCCTGCATTCAACAGTGTGATAGAAGGCGGTGGCTCAAACGATTCAATCGGGCTTACCCCCTTGAGTATATCTTTCGGACAGTCTCCATTGTGCGTCGGCTGCAGACCCGCCGACAATTGCACTTTCCCTTGTTGGGCTCGGTGGCTGATTGTACATTGCTTAACGTCCCGACAGCAACAAGGCTTTCTCAGGACGTGCCTGCACTGCTTGTGAAAAAAAAAAAAAAACAACCAACTAACAGAACATTGAATGTATGTCGCCAGCCGGTCAAACACATTAAATAAACCTAACACATGGGGCCTAAATAAAGCTAAGACCATTTAGCAACACACATCCAATATCAAGAGCTACAGGCAGTGCAGACAGTAGGGAGAGTTTAAAAAAGGCAAATACAGGTGAATGGACCTCGGGTAGACAGAAACACATGCCCCAGAATAGAGAGAAAAACCCACCCTGTGGGGCTGACCAGGGTGACCCTGGGAACTAAAAAATACCTAACCTTATAGAAAATATCAAAAAAACAAAACTGGCACCAAAGCGGCACATAGCCACTGACATTGACCTTGAAAATGATAGCAACTCCGATTGTGGGGAAGCGACGCCTCAGGTTTCGGCCATCTGGCCTCGCTTTCTCATTATCCACAGCAAAGTTAAAGAGAAGCCTGTTTCCAAGCTGCACCCTTTTCTGGTAGGGGAGACCCTCAGGAGCCGTATTGGCAGGCCTGAGGCCCAGCGCCTCAGGTCTGGTGACTTGCTGGTAGAGTGCCGTACCCGGGCACACTCCAATGGGCTACTGAGGCTCTCCTCTATTGGAGACACTCCAGTGGAGGTCACTCCCCACAAAACGATGAATTCTTCAAGAGGAGTGATTAAAGGTCAAGCATTGGCCGAACTGTCTGAAGATGAACTTGTACGGAACCTTAAGTCACAGGGGGTGACCTACGTCAGGCGCTTCATTTCCAAACGAGGTGGTAGGGAGATCCGTCTCCCTACCATCATCCTGACGTTTGGCACCCCCACAGCTCCTACTACCATCTGGGGAGGTTACTACTCCCTAAAAGTGAAAAAATACGTCCCTCTCCCCCTCCGGTGCTTTAAGTGCCAAAAGTATGGCCATGGGCAGAAGACATGCCGCCAGGCAGAGGCTCTGTGCGCCCGCTGCACAAAGCCCGGACACTCTGCTGAGTCCCTGTGTGTGAATTGCCAGGGGGCGCATATGGCTTCGGACAAGAAGTGCCCTCGTTGGATATCCGAGTGCAGGATTCAGCAGGTGCGTGTGGAGAAGGGGCTGTCCTTTGCGGATGCAAAAAAACCTGGTTGACGGTCCTGGTGCAGCTGAGGCTGTGCCAAACTCAAATACAGTAACAACTTTGTGTATACTTTCAGTGCTGCGGTGGCAGGCAAGCGCCCCACCAGAGACTTCTCTTGTCAAACCCCAACTTCTTGGTTGGGGGCGGAGCCTCGGATCCTCTCGCCCCTGGAGAGTAACCCTCCTCCGGTGGTGACAAGGAGCCAGGGAACGCAGAGGGCAGATGCTACCGGTCCGGTGGCACCGCCTTCTGCTGCCCCTAAGCCTCAGCCCCCTCCCAAACCTGCTAGTTTGTCAACGCCAAAGGTTTCTGGCTCCGCACCCCCAGATAAGACATAATCATGGACTCTCTGCTTCAGTGGAATTGTCGTGGTTTTCAAGCTAACTTTAAGGAATTATGTCTTTTAGTCAAGTGCTATAACCCCTCAGTAATATCTCTTCAGGAGACTTACCTGAAGACTTCTGACCCTGTGTCCTTTAATGGTTTTAACGTTATACATAAAGGCTCTGATTCGGAGAGGCGCTTGGGTGGAGTGGCTCTTCTCATTAGTAGCCAATTTTATGTAGCCCCGTTAGCATCGACACCTGTCTTCAGGCTGTTGCAGCTCGGGTTACCTTGAAGACTATAACCATATGCAGTATTTATCTGCCACCATCCCTGCGGGTCTGTAGTAATGATTTTTTAAATTTAGTTGATCAACTGCCCCCTCCCTTTATTCTCATGCGGGATTTTAATGGTCACGCTCACCTTTGGGGTAGTGACCATTATGATGGCAGAGGTCAGATGTTAGAAGATGTTTTTCTCAACTTAACCTGTGTGTCTTTAACGATGGTTCACCTACATACTCTAACCCAGGTTCAGGATCTAGTTCTGTTCTAGACCTCACTGTGTGTGATCCTTCTCTCATGCTGGACTTTGACTGGAAGGTTCACGATGACCTATGTGGTAGTGACCACTTGCCAGTAGTCCTGTCGTCGGTCAGCTGTGGGGAGGATCCGCCGGTGGGGCGCTGGAATCTCAAGAAAGCTAACTGGCCTCTGTTCGCCTCCCTCTGTCAGTCTCATATTACAGAGGAGGTGGTCATGTCATCTGAAGAACCTACTTCTTCTTTTACTACTATTTTGTTAGACGTAGCGGGTGAAACCATCCCTAAAACTTCCGCATCAGTCCCTCGGAAGCCGAGAGTACCATGGTTCAACGAAGAGTGCCGCAAGGCCCAAATAGCGCGCAAATCTGCTCAGCGACGTGCTTTCCGTAAATCCATCGCCAGTGAATATTTTAACCTTTAAAAGACAGAGGGCGAAAGCTCGTTACATTTTTAAACGTGAACGCCGTGCTTCCTGGACACGCTTCGTCTCATCTTTAACTTCTCGGACTCCGTCCCAGAAAAGTATGGAAGGCTGTTCGGAGAATTAGGGGCAGGGGTGGCTCGGCTTCTGTTGGCCATCTTAGAGATGGTGCCAGCTTGGTTACAGATAAAAAAGCTGTGGCCAATTTGCTTGCCACTACCATTGCCCATAATTCTTCAACAGAGCATTATTCACCTTTCTTCCAGAGAGAGAAGGAGAAGCGAGAGTCTCGTATTTGTGATTTTAAGTCCGATAACTCGGAAGACTATAATGTCCCATTTACATTATCAGAATTGCAGCAAGCCTTGCAGAAATGTAATGACTCTGCTGCTAGCCTAGATACCATCCACTATTTATTCCTAATGCATCTGCCTGAGAGGTCACTTCTTGTACTTCTCAAGGCCTTTAACCATATCTGGAGAACTGGCCATTTTCCGCCGTCTTGGCGCCAGGCTATGGTTGTACCGATCCCCAAGCCGGGTAAAGGATCCTTCCGACCCGGGCAACTACCGGCCTATCGCTTTGACATCATGTTTATGTAAAACTATGCAGCGCCTGGTCAACGCCCGCCTGGTGTGGCATCTTGAGTCACAGGGTCTCCTCACAGACCTCCAGTGCGGTTTCCGGCGCTTCCGTACAACTGACCATTTAGTCCGCTTTGAATCATTTATTCGAGATGCTTTTGTCAACAAGCAGCATGTCTATGCAATTTTCTTCGATCTTGAGAAGGCATATGACATTACCTGGAAGTATGGCATAATGTCTGACTTGTTGGACATGGGTTTTAAAGGACACCTGCCCGATTTTATTCACAATTTTCTGACTAACCGGTCGTTCCATGTCCGTGTGGGCTCCACCCTCTCCAACTCCTTTGAACAGGAGATGGGTGTCCCACAGGGCAGCATTCTATCTCCTGTTTTATTTAGTGTTAAAATTAATAACATTGTAAAGGCCGTCAAGGATGATTCTGAATGCTCTTTGTTTGTTGACGCCTTTGCTTTGTGCGCACGTGGTCGAGGCCTTGCGTCCCTTGAGAGGCGCTTGCAGCTGTGCGTTGATCGCATCCAGCAGTGGGTGTCTCTCAATGGATTCAAGTTCTCGCCCTCCAAGACTGTGTGCATTTTACTAACCAGACGAAATTTTTTCCAGAACCTAGCCTGAGCATTGCTGGAGTGCCAATTAAGGTGGCCGAGGAGGCAAAGTTTCTGGGGGTCATTTTTGACAAAAGATTTACCTTCCGCAACCATATTAATTACCTTAGTCCTTAGAACCTCTTGTCAGAAGGCTCTCGACATTCTTCGTGTCGTCGGTCGTACTGACTGGGGTTTCGGACCGTACTGTCTTACTTCATCTGTACCGGGCCCTTGTTCGGTCCAAACTGGATTACGGCTCTGTGGTGTATGGCTCAGCTTCCAAGTCTGTGCTACAGCGTCTGAACACAATTCACCATCAGGGTCTGCGGATATGTCTTGGGGCCTTCAGGACGTCTTCAGTTTCCTAGTCTGTATGCCGAGGCAGGGGAGCCTTCTCTCAAGCTCCGCCGCATCCGCCTCATGCTCAGCTATGTTCTGAAACTGAAGGCCCATCCAGACAATCCTGCCTATGATTGTGTTTTTAAACCATCGTTTGCAGAGATTTACGATGCCCATCCGGGAGCTGTCCGTCCACTTTCTTTCCGTGTCCGACCTCATCTGCAGGCGGCCGGATTGGACCTGGACAGAGTTTCGGAATCCCTGCAACACATCACTCCACCTTGGCTCTTACCAGTTTCTGAGATCTTGCTGGACTTGACTGCCCACAAGAAAGACTCTACTCCACCAGCCATATACCAACAGAACCTCAATGAACTGCTTTCAATTTTTCCTGGCAATTGTCATATCTATACCGATGGGTCAAAGTCTGAGGATGGGAGAGTGGCTGCGGCCGCAGTGTCCTCTCGCCATCCTAGACGCCCATTTAAGCACCGCCTCCCAGACCACTCATCTGTATTTAGCGCGGAACTGCAGGCGGTTCTGCTGGCACTCAGGCATGCTTATCGATCTAGAGAAAGGAACTTCCTGATTCTGTCTGACTCTCTTTCTGCCCTGCAGGCCCTTCAGGGCACGGGAAATGACCACCCACTGCTGGTGCAGATCAGAGAGCTCCACGCGGACTTGATGAAGGAATATTATGACATCATTTTTATTTGGGTGCCAGGGCATGTGGGCATCTAAGGCAACAGGATCGCAGATTCTGCTGCCAACGATGCCCGCAATGACCCTGTCCCTGACACACAGACTGTTTATAGTGATTTTTAGACATGTGGCTAGTGCGTACATAGCCCGTGAGTGGCAGTCCGAGTGGGACAAAGAGGAAGCTAACAAGCTGCATGAAGCCCTTCCTAAGTTGTCCGACGGTCTACCTTATCGCTGCGGCAGCCGCCGTGAGGAGACTGTCCTGGCTCGGCTCCACATCGGCCACACGTATGTTACGCACTCGTATTTACTTAAACAGGAGGAGCGTCCATGGTGTTATGCCTGCGACAAGCAGTACTCTGTTCAACACTTTTTGTTGTCTTGTGCTGATCTAATCGACACAAGGTATAAACATTTCACGGCAGACTCCTTGAAGGTTTTGTTCTGGGATGTGCCCCCGGACAAGATCTTCAGTTTTCTGAGGGAGTGCCATATTTTTAATAATATTTGAGCGTTTATAGATTATGATGTTTCTATTATTTTGACCTTTTTGAGAGTCTTTCGATGTTTTCTTTAAAGACTTGTGCGACATTTTAGCCTGACATATTTTAAGGTATATTTACATCATGTCTTAAGACCTATCTTTTAGTCTGGCTGACCAGATTTTTACCCTTCCCGCCATTGAGATGGCCTTAGTTGCCTGCTCGGCGTTAAACCCAAATAACTAACTATTTAAATTTATTATTTTTATTTGTTTGAAAAGTAGGTTTTGTACATATGCTGATGTTCACATACACATATATGGTAATACTGCCCACTCCACAACCAGAGAACACCCACCAAAAGACACTTACATCTGTGCATGTTCATAATCTATCCTGTACTGAGCATTCATATGTCCCAGGTATCTTAACTTACCTATTTAATTTAACTGCCATGAGATGGCATTGGTCGCCTGCTCGACATTAAACCCAAATAACTACATATTTAAATTATTTATTTATTTTGTTTGTTTGTAATGAAGGTTTTGTACATACACATCAGCATACAAGAAAATAATAATAATAATAATAATAATAATAATAATAATGAGTATTTATATAGCGCTTAATCTTACTCAAAAGCTCTAAGCGCTTTACACCCCACCCGGGTCTGCCCTGGGGGACTTGGGTGGGGTTAGGTATTTTTTAGTTCCCAGGGTCACCCTGGTCAGCCCCACAGGGTGGGTTTTTCTCTCTATTCTGGGGCATGTGTTTCTGTCTACCCTTTGTCCATTCACCTGTATTTGCCTTTTTAAAACTCTCCCTACTGTCTGCACTGCCTGTAGCTCTTGATATTGGATGTGAGTTGCTAAATGGTCTTAGCTTTGTTTAGGCCCCATGTGTTAGGTTTATTTAATGTGTTTGACCGGCTGGCGACATACATTCAATGTTCTGTTTCCTTTTTTTTTTCACAAGCAGTGCAGGCACGTCCTGAGAAAGCCTTGTTGCTGTCGGGACGTTAAGCAATGTACAATCAATCAATCAATCTAAGCGCTTTACAATCTGTACACAAAAATAAAAATACAATGACATATGCACATAACAAACAAAGCACAATGCCTGAACACACCACTTTTACAATAAACTAAACAACAATACATATAATAATTTATATTCTAATTAACATTCAGTCTAAACAAGGAGGATTGCAGAACTACAACTAAGGCATCAAACACTGGCAGTTATTCAAAGTAAAGCTTGAAGAGGTGAGTTTTCAACGACCTCTTGAAGTCAGAGACAGACTCACTGTTTCTGACCTCAAGAGGAAGTGTATTCCATAACACTGGGGCTTGATAAACAAAAGTGCGCTGACCAAATGTTTTAGTTTGGACAGAAGGTACACACAACTTCCGTTTATCAGAAGAGGAGCGGAGCTCACGAGAGGGTGTATACACATGCAGCAAAGAGGACAAGTATTCTGGGCTGGTGCCTGAAAGGCAGTTAAAACAGATTGACATAACTTTATATTGAATACGTGAGGACACAGGTAGCCAGTGAAGGGACTTCAAGATGGGTGTGACATGCTCAGTCTTACGGACTCTCACAACAAGCCGGGCTGCATTGTTCTGAATTTTTTGGAGGCGATCAATGAGATACTGAGGGCAGCCACAAAGCAAAGAGTTACAATAATCTAGCTTGGACAGCACAAATGCACAAACTAGTGTTTTAGTGGCTTCCACGGTCAGCAGGTGACGAACTGAACTAATACGACGAATTTCCAGATAAGCGG
>BTPG01000004.1:196644219-196678475 GCA_036245525.1 Semisulcospira habei | reverse complement strand
GGCAACACTTCATCCAGGCACTCGTACAACAAGGGAGTGGGTATGGGGTCTAACTCACAAGTTTTGAAGGCAGTGTTTGTGATCACTTTTCTGACCTCATCCTCTAGCACAGGTTCGAAGGCTGAGAGAGGTATATACACCTATATAGATGGTAATAGGTGCCATACTGCTTGCTCCCAACCCCTACCTAAATACACACATATAACCACAGAACACCTACCAAAGGACATGCACATCTGTGTATGTTCATAATTTTTAATCTATCCTTTACCTTGCATGCATATGTCCCAGGTACCTTAGACTTACTTTATCTTATTTATTTAAATTATTTATTTATTTTTGTTTGTTTGTAATGTAGGTTTTGTACATACACATCAGCATACAGCTCAAGAACATACACCATGGTGCCCATGTGCATGTGGCCACCAGTACTATTCTGTCAGATCTGTCACACTCGGCCAATCATCTCTTCGAGCTTCTGCCATCTGGCCGGCGGTTTCGTGCTTTTAAAGCCAGAACCTCTCAATTCAGATGCAATTTTTTTCCCAGAAGCTGTCCTCAATACATCACCATGCATGGAACACCGTGATTCCATGATTTGTGACATGTGACTGATTTGCGTTTAATATTGTGTTTATCTATCTTTTAGTGCTGTATATAGGATGATCGCCAACTAAGTGTATGACATGATGAATGCCCTACAAGTGAGGACATATTTTACTGTCGCCATGCCACACAAAAATCCTTGTAAGGTTTTACTTTGTGAATAAATGTCTTATGTCTTATACACATACATGGTAATAGGTGCAGTATTGCTCGCTTCCAACCCCAATCCAGTTACACACACAAAACTGCAGAACACCCACCAATGTACATTTGTGCATGATCATAATCTATACTTTACTTAGCATTCTTATGTCCCAGGTATCTTTGACTTACTTTATCTTATTTATTTAACTGCCGTGAGATGGCCGTAGTCGCCCGCGCGGCATTAAACCCAAATAACTATTTAAATTATTAATTTATGTTTGTAATGTAGGTTTTGTACATACACATACACGGTAATAGGTGCCAAACCGCCCCACTTTAAACCCCACCCCACATACAAAACCACAGAACACCCACAAAAGACATGCACAATTGTATACTGATGGGCATTAGTGGACTGTAAAACCTATATATATAGACTTCAGGTTAAGAAAGTGGCTTGTATTGACTGCCTGTATTTTAGCTGCCCACCTACAAATTTCATGTGTACAGTTAACCACACTGCACATGCAGCCATCAGTTCTGTGAAAAGTACTGTTGGCCTCATGCACTGGGGCACCAAAACTTTGAGATAAGGCCACACCTGATAACAACAACAGTACTACTACTAATAATAATATGCATACTCAGACACTAGTTCTGTAAACAGCACCTTTGTAAACAGTACCAGTGGCCAAATGCACACATACATCATGGATGATGCTACCACTGATCACTTCAAACAATAGGCTGCCCAGTTCACATTTTGATACCGTGAACTAGCCTGCACATGCAGTCATCAGGTCTGTAAATAGTACTGGTGGCCACATGCACAGCGGCACCAAACTTAAAGGTGAGGCCAAAACTGCCACCTCAAACAAAACGCTACCTATACAGGCATATCAATGATACAGTCAGCCTCCATGCGCGTTAGGCGGAACAGGCTTAAAGCATGGGACTGTAAATCTTAAAGCGAAAGGTCCAAACCAGTAAGAAGATAATGTAACGGCAACAAGTACATGTATTTTGTAAACCACTCAAAACATGAGAACGCATCGAGTCTAATGGTGTTATGAGTGGGTGATGGAAACACCGAAAGAAATAGTACGTGTACATTATAAAGTATGTGCCTCCTCCCCCCCCCCCCCCCCCTTAACTAGCTGTTCATCATAAAACATATATATCTCATTCATTTGATCACTTGACTGATTTATTAAATCATCTCTGTGTCACCTTTCTACGTTTTCTTTCTCATTTTAATCCCAATATATATGTCGGTGCTAATGTCGGCTGCTAAGAATCCTTGCCGCGAACCTGTAAATGTCTATATGCAGACAAACTGCAAATAACACAGCAGCAAAATAAGTTCCTCTTTTGTGCAGTAGGCTACTGCTAGCAAGATGGGGTTCAATTTTAAACAAAGCATTGCATGAACTTCCAAGCGTGTTCACATTGTGCTGTGTATTTTTTTCAGTGTGAAGTGTACTATACCATCAGTGATCACTGAGACTGCCTAATTGGCACTGGCAGTGATCGCACATCACAACCTAGCTTGTCAGTGCAACTGATTAAAATAAATGTTACTGCATAAATAATTAATCAAGTTCCGAAACTTTGCTCAGCCATGACGGTTAAAACCAAGTGGTGTGGCACTCTTTTTCTTTTACAGAATGCAGCATGTTGCCCTCCGGACATAGGTTTTGAAGATAGCGTTTGTGTTGTGGGTTGCGTTTTGTTTTGGTGCTGTGTTGTCGAAATGAAACGGGCAAAGCGATGGTAAAGTGAATGGAAATAAACGTGACAAACCTTTATCAACCCATAAAAATGCACACAGCAACTTTACACGTTTGCTTATTTTTGGAAACAAACAAGCTTATGTAGAACAAATCAAAAAGAACCCGTCGGCACACCGAAATTCACGTCCGCGGTGGTTGTGACATCACGTGATGTTTTGATCACGTGATTTGGGATACCTTATTGTTACTTACTTACACCTGTCACCCTTACCCGGGTATAGGCCGTCGACGAGAGACCTCCAGCAACTCCTGTCCTGTGCTTCTCCTTCGATTCTACTCCAGGTGGTTCCCAGTCTCTTGATGTCTGCTTGGAGGTCTCGACGCCAGGAGTTTCTCGGCCTACCTTTTTTCCTCTTTCCCTGGGGGTTCCATGACAATGCCTGCCTAGTGATACTGGAAGCTGGCTTTCTCAGACTGTGACCGATCCATCCCCATCTTCTTCGCCCAATTTCATTCTCTGCTGTTATCTGCTCTGTTCTCTCCCAGAGTCTGACGTTGCTGATCTTCTCTGGCCAGTGGATTTTCAAAATTCTTCTAAGGCAACGGTTCATGAAGGTCTGTACTCTGTTGACTGTGGTTTTTGTCAATCTCCAAGTCTCTGCTCCATATAGGAGAACTGCTTTTACATTGGAGTTGAAAATCCGGACTTTGGTGTGTTGTGACAGCTCTCTGGAACGGGGTGCCAGCAAGCAAGACTGGTTCTTCCCTGGTTGCGTTCAGCCTCATTGTCTTTGTTTTCTGTTTGTGAATGGTGAGGCCCACTTGGGACGAGATGTCAGCAAGCCTCGTGGTCTTGTCCTGCATTTGTTGATGAGTGTGGGACAGTAATGCCAAGTCGTCTGCAAAATCGAGGTCGTCAAGCTGTGTCCACAGTGTCCACTGTATTCCACTTCGTCTGTGCTCTGTGGTCATCTTCATGACCCAGTCTATGGCCAGTAGGAAGAGAAACGGACACAGCAGACACCCCTGCCTGACACCAGTTCTGACCTGGAGCTCCCTGGTGAACTGCCGCCTACCCGGCACCGGCCTCCATGTGGCGTGGGTGGGTAGTCCGCTCAGTCTCTGACTGAGTGGGCTAGCAGACGGGTGCCATCTTTGTCCAGGATTACGACTTGATGTCAGCAGATATGTTGTTCAGTCTTTTTCACTGGCCCGGTTTTTGAGGAGCTGTACTAACCCAGGTCGTACCATGTTGGATTGGTCCTTAAAAATACTCGTGACTTTTTGGTCCTTTGGATCCCAAGTGTTTGCCGTGCTTGGAGACCCGTGTCGGGGGAGAAGAGGATCCTGGTGGCTGAAACACTCCACTGTGGCCTTGACTTCTGCCTAAACGGGAGGCTAGTCGTACCGGCCTAGTCAATCGGCTCTTGTCACGTCGAGCCCTATCCCCCTGTTGACATGCGGGTTGTTATACGGAGCACCATGCTATAGCCTCTGATGCTGATTAGGTGCTTTACGCCAGTATTCCCCTGCATTCAACAGTGTGATAGAAGGCGGTGGCTCAAACGGTTCAATCGGGCTTACCCCCTTGAGTATATCTTTCGGGCAGTCTCCATTGTGCGTCGGCTGGAGACCCGCCGACAATTGCACTTTCCCTTGTTGGGCTCGGTGGCGGGCGGGGACCCCCGGGGGATGAATATCTATCATACTATAATATGGAAAATATCAAAAAACCCAAACTTGCACCAAAGCGGCACATAGCCGCCGACATTGTCATTGAGAACGATAGTGACTCTGACTGTGAGGAAGCGACACCTCAGGCGTCGGCCGCCTGGCGTCGCTTTCTCATTATCCACAGCAAAGTTAAAGAGAAGCCTGTTTCCAAGCTGCACCCTTTCCTGGTAGGGGAGACCCTCAGGAGCCGTGTTGGCAGGCCTGAGGCCCAGCGCCTCAGGTCTGGTGACTTGCTGGTAGAGTGCACACTCCAATAGGCTACTGAGGCACCCGGGCACACTCCAATAGGCTACTGAGGCTCTCCTCCATCGGAGACACTCCAGTGGAGGTCACTCCCCACAAAACAATGAATTCCTCTAGAGGAGTGATTAAAGATCAAGCATTGGCCGAACTATCTGAAGATGAACTTGTACGGAACCTTAAGTCACAGGGGGTGACCTACGTCAGGCGCTTCATTTCCAAACGAGGTGGTAGGGAGATCCGTCTCCCTACCATCATCCTGACGTTTGGCACCCCCACAGCTCCTACTACCATCTGGGGAGGTTACTACTCCCTAAAAGTGAAAAAGTACGTCCCTCTCCCCCTCCGGTGCTTTAAATGCCAAAAGTATGGCCATGGGCAGAAGACATGCCGCCAGGCAGAGGCTCTATGCGCCCGTTGCACTAAGCCCGGACACTGTGCTGAGTCCTGCACAGCCATCCCCCTGTGTGTGAATTGCCAGGGGGCGCATATGGCTTCGGACAAGAAGTGCCCTCGTTGGATCACCGAGTGCAGGATTCAGCAGGTGCGGGTATAGAAGGGGCTGTCCTTTGCGGACGCCAAAAAACTGGTTGATGGCCCTGGTGCAGCTGAGGCTGCGCTAAACTCAAATAACAACTTTGTGTATACTTTCAGTGCTGCGGTGGCAGGCAAGCGCCCCACCAAAGACTTCTCTTGTCAAACCCCAACTTCTTGGTTGGGGGCGGAGCCTCGGATCCTCTCGCCCCTGGAGAGTAACCCTCCTCCGGTGGTGACGAGGAGCCAGGGGACGCAGAGGGCGGACGCTACCGGTCCGGTGGCACCACCTTCTGCTGCTCCTAAGCCTCAGCCCCCACCCAAACCTGCTAGTTTGTCAACGCCAAAGGTTTCTGGCTCTGGTCAGCCTTCCAAGGCCGCTAACTCTAGCGGCAGGACCGCTGCTCAGGACCAGAAGTCTAAAAAATCTATGGGACCGCCGTGCGCACGGGCCCAGAAGGGGAACACTGATGTCCCCCTTCAAAACAAATATGCTGCATTGGAGGAGCAGATGGAGGGAGTGGAAGTTGTCGTTGCCGATGCTGCGGCAGCTCCACCCCCTTCATCTCCTAAGAACCAGAGGAGGCCTGGGAGCCGGCCCCCCTCTGTTTCTCCAACTCCTTCCAAGGCAAAGGAAAAAGGGGGAAAAACTCCGCACCCCCAGATAAGACATAATCATGGACTCTCTGCTTCAGTGGAATTGTCGTGGTTTTCAAGCTAACTTTGAGGAATTAAGTCTTTTAGTCAAGTGCTATAACCCCTCAGTAATATCTCTTCAGGAGACTTACCTGAAGATTTCGGACCCTGTGTCCTTTAATGGTTTTAACGTTATATATAAAGGCTCTGATTCGGAGAGGCGCTCGGGTGGAGTGGCTCTTCCCATTAGTAGCCAAATTTTATGTAGCCCCGTTAGCATCGACACCTGTCTTCAGGCTGTCGCAGCTCGGGTTACCTTGAAGAAGACCATAACCATATGGAGTATTTACCTGCCACCATCCCTGCGGGTTTGTAGTAATGATTTTTTTAATTTAGTTGATCAACTGCCCCCTCCCTTTATTCTCATGGGGGATTTTAACGGTCACGCTCACCTTTGGGGTAGTGACCACTATGATGGCAGAGGTCAGATGTTAGAAGATGTTTTTTTCTCAACTTAAAGCTGAGGAGCAATGAGAAAAACCCGCCCAGCGCGTGTTTTAAAAAGACTCTACAGGACCCAGCTTGGGCCCTGCCCCTAAGTAGGTCAAATCGGTTCGTAACACAGTTGACGGAGTTGGCAACTGCGTATCCCGAGCTTGCAAAACTCTCGGAAAACGACAGACCACTTACTGTTGCACGGAAATCATCGCGATTAGCAGATTGGACAACAGCAGACGATTCTGTGACACTTTGAAACTGACCGACAGCCACGGATTTTACGCGTTGGGGACTATGATGGCAGAATGTACGGCTGTACATGCTGTAAGTATGACTCCTGACACTCTGTAGTTGTGAACGAATTTTTTCAACACGTACCTCCAGTCCAATATAGGCTAATATAAATAAATAAAGAAGCATTGTGATGTACAACCAACACAGTAAATTGGATGAGAGAGAGAGAGAGAGAGAGAGAGAGAGAGAGAGAGAGAGAGAGAGAGAGAGAGAGAGAGAGAGAGAGAGAGAGAGAGAGAGAGAGAGAGAGAGAGAGAGAGAGAGAGAATCGACTGTTTACATAGATGCCAAAAGATACAAGGTCGCCATGGGTCAAGCTGATTTTTAGTAGCTGCCCTTCGTATGGAGAATTTTTTTTGCTGTAGGCCACTCCAGATGAAAAGATATAATAACAAACACAAAACGACAAATAACCCCTCCTTCCTCACCCTTCCGATATCGAATAAAGCTTCAGGCTGTGCTGTGTAACTTACGGATAGCTCGGCCTGGTCCATATCCAGTGTGCGTCCAGGCAAGACACAAATGGCCTGCTCTGTCCGTCGGGTGGTCGAGTGTCGTCTGCTACTGTTGCTGTCAGTAGAAATATCGCTGGTTTAGATCAGTGATCGCGGTGCCCACTCCGCGCTGCATACAGGAAGTGGCCTGTCTTTTTCACGGGAGTTTTGCCAGCACGACAAACGCAGTTGAAAACGGAGTCAACCGAGTTCCAAACCGGTTTGCCGAAGTTAGCCGAACGTTCACGAAGACAGGGCCCTCGCTGGGTCCTGCAAAGTTTTTTTAAAACACGTGCGGGGCGGAGTTTTTTGAATGTTTCTCAGCTTTAACCTGTGTGTCTTTAACGATGGTTCACCTACATACTCTAACCCAGGTTCAGAATCTAGTTGTGTTCTAGACCTCACTGTGTGTGATCCTTCTCTCATGCTAGACTTTGACTGGAAGGTTCACGATGACCTGTGTGGTAGTGACCACTTACCAGTAGTCCTGTCATCAGTCAGCTGTGGGGAGGGTCCGCCGGTGGGGTGCTGGAATCTTAAGAAAGCTAACTGGCCTCTATTCGCCTCCCTCTGTCAGTCTCGTATTACAGAGGAGGTGGTCATGTCATCTGAAGAACCTACTTCTTCTTTTACTACTATTTTGTTGGACGTAGTGGGTGAAACCATCCCTAAAACTTCCGCATCAGTCCCTCGAAAGCCGAGAGTACCATGGTTCAACGAAGAGTGCCGCAAGGCCCAAATAGCGCGCAAATCTGCTCAGCGACGTTCTTTCCGTAATCCGTCGCAAAAGAATATTTTAACCTTTAAAAGACAGAGGGCGAAAGCTCGTTACATTTTTAAACGTGAACGCCATGCTTCCTGGAGACGCTTCGTCTCATCTTTAACTTCTCGGACTCCGTCCCAGAAAGTATGGAAGGCTGTTCGGAGAATTAGGGGCAGGGGTGGCTCGGCTTCTGTTGGCCATCTTAGAGATGGTGCCAGCTTGTTACAGATAAAAAAGCTGTGGCCAATTTGCTTGCCTCCACCATTGCCCATAATTCTTCAACGGAGCATTATTCACCTTTCTTCCAGAGAGAGAAGGATTGATTGTACATTGATTGTACATTGATTAACGTCCCGACAGCAACAAGGCTTTCTCAGGACGTGCCTGCACTGATTGTGAAAAAAAAAAACTAAACAGAACATTGAATTATGTCGCCAGCCGGTCCAATACATTAAATAAACCTAACACATGGGGCCTAAATAAAGCTAAGACCATTTAGCAACACACATCCAATATCAAGAGCTACAGGCAGTGCAGACAGTAGGGAGAGTTTTAAAAAGGCAAATACAGGTGAATGGACCTCGGGTAGATAGAAACACATGCCCCAGAATAGAGACAAAAACTCACCCTGTGGGGCTGACCAGGGTGACCCTGGGAACTAAAAAGTACCTAACCCCACCCAAGTCCCCCAGGGCAGACCCGGGTGGGGGGCATCTGCCTGAGAAGCCACTCCTTGTACTTCTCAAGGCCTTTAACCATATCTGGAGAACTGGTCATTTTCCGCCGTCTTGACGCCAGGCTGTGGTTGTACCGATCCCCAAGCCGGGTAAGGATCCTTCCAACCCGGGCAACTACCGACCTATCGCTTTGACATCATGTTTATGTAAAACTATGGAGCGCCTGGTCAACGCCCGCCTGGTGTGGCATCTTGAGTCACAGGGTCTCCTCACAGACCTCCAGTGCTTGATTGATTGATTGATTGTACATTGCTTAACGTCCCGACAGCAACAAGGCTTTCTCAGGACGTGCCTGCACTGATTGTGAAAAAAAAAAAAAAAACTAAACAGAACATTGAATGTATGTCGCCAGCCGGTCAAATACATTAAATAAACCTAACACATGGGCCTAAATAAAGCTAAGACCATTTAGCAACACACATCCAATATCAAGAGCTACAGGCAGTGCAGACAGTAGGGAGAGTTTTAAAAAGGCAAATACAGGTGAATGGACAAAGGGTAGACAGAAACACATGCCCCAGAATAGAGAGAAAAACCCACCCTGTGGGGCTGACCAGGGTGACCCTGGGAACTAAAAAATACCTAACCCCACCCAAGTCCCCCAGGGCAGACCCGGGTGGGGTGAACATGATCAAAGTGCTAAACTGAGGCATAGATCCTCATGAGCCTCTGCAGTCATGGGGATCATGAGGACCTATGCCTCTTGCTGAAACCACTGTGTATCCATGTTCCTTCCACCAGGTGGGAACGGGAGAAGTTAGGTTTGATTTTTTCGTCAGTGAAGAGTCTGCGCGGGCTGTCGTTTTATGACAAATCTGGCCCCAAAGAAGTACCCAACGGAGAAAGAAACACGCTTAGAAAAAACGGTACAACACAATTTATTAATATTTCGGGTAAATACCCTTTGTCAAAATAGACAAACAAACAGAGACATTAGCCGCTACTTATCTTCAGATGCAGAAGGAATGTGGCCCCAAAGCATAATTATGAACTAGAAAGGAATGACAGCAACATGACTTTTTCAGGACGTGTCTGCACTGCTTGTGAAAAAAACAAAAACAAAAAACCCCCAACTAACCAGAATATTGAATGTATGTCGCCAGCCGGTCCAATACGTTAAATAAACCTACGACATGAGGCCTAAATAAAGCTAAGACCATTTAGCAACACGCATCCAATATCAACAGCTACAGGCAGTGCAGACAGTAGGGAGAGTTTAAAAAAAGGAAAATACAGGTGAATGGACCAAGGGTAGACAGAAACACATGCCCCAGAATAGAGAGAAAAACCCACCCTGTGGGGCTGACCAGGGTGACCCTGGGAACTAAAACTGTAGTTAACCCCACCCAAGTCCCCTAAGGCACATCCGGGTGTTTTTTTTTTTTTTTTTTTTTTTTTTTTTTTTTTTTTTGAGCAGCATTTCCCTGCCGGAATACATTTCGGCCTTCACAAAGCTAGATAGTGGCGGGTCGGTGTACTTTGGCGTGAGCGAGGAAAACCCAGGACACAGTAAAATTATGGGCAAATTTGTCTGTGAAGGGGTCCATTGATTGATTGTACATTGGTTAACGTCCCAACAGCAACAAGACTTTCTCAGGACGTGCCTGCACTGATTGTGAAAAAACAACAGCTAAACAGAACATTTAATGTATGTCGCCAGCCGGTCCAATACGTTAAATAAACCTACGACATGGGGCCTAAATAAAGCTAAGACCATTTAGCAACACGCATCCAATATCAACAGCTACAGGCATCGCAGACAGTAGGGAGAGTTTAAAAAAAGGAAAATACAGGTGAATGGACCAAGGGTAGAGAGAAACACATGCCCCAGAATAGATTGATTGTACATTGCTTAACGTCCCGACAGCAACAAGTCTTTCTCACGACGTGCCTGCACTGCCTGTGAAAAAGCAAAACAAAAACAGAACATTGAATGTATGTCGCCAGCCGATCAAATACGTTAAATAAACCTAACACAAGGGGCCTAAATAAAGCTAAGACCATTTAGCAACACGCATCCAATATCAAGAGCTACAGGCAGCGCAAACAGTAGGGAGAGTTTAAAAAAGGAAATTACAGGTGAATGGACCAAGGGTAGACAGAAACACATGCCCCAGAATAGAGGGGAAACCCCACCCTGTGGGGCTGACCAGGGTGACCCTGGGAACTAAAACTGTAGTTAACACCACCCAAGTCCCCTAGGGCAGATCAGGGTTTTTTTTTTTTTTTTTTTTAAGCAGCATTTCCCTGCCGGAATACATTTCGGCCTTCACTAAGCTAGATAGTGGCGGGTCGGTGTACTTTGGCGTGAGCGAGGAAATACCAGGACACAGCAAAAGAACGGGCAAATTTGTCTATGAAGGGTCCATTGATTGATTGATTGTACATTGGTTAACGTCCCGACAGCAACAAGACATTCTCAGGACGTGCCTGCACTAATTGTGAAAAAAACAACAACAACTAAACAGAACATATAATGCCATGTCGCCAGCCGGTCCAATACGTTAAATAAACATATGACATGGGGGCTAAATAAAGCTAAGACCATTTAGCAACACACATCCAATATTAAGAGCTACATTGATTGATTGTACATTGCTTAACGTCCCGACAGCAACAAGGCTTTCTCAGGACGTGCCTGCACTGCTTGTGAAAAAAAAAAAAAAACAGAAAATTGAATGTATGTCACCAGCCGGTCAAATACGTTACATAAACCTACAACATGGGGCCCAAATAAAGCTAAGACCATTTAGCAACACACATCCAATATCAAGAGCTACAGGCAGTGCAGACAGTAGAGGAGAGTTTTAAAAAGGCAAATACAGGTGAATGGACAAAGGGTAGACAGAAACACATGCCCCAGAATAGAGAGAAAAACCCACCCTGTGGGTTTTGATTGATTGTACATTGCTTAACGTCCCGACAGCAACAAGGCTTTCTCAGGACGTGCCTGCACTGCTTGTGAAAAAAAGAATAAACAGAACATTGAATGTATGTCGCCAGCCGGTCAAATACATTAAATAAACCTAACACATGGGGCCTAAATAAAGATAAGACCATTTAGCAACACACATCCAATATCAAGAGCTACAGGCAGTGCAGACAGTAGGGAGAGTTTTAAAAAGGCAAATACAGGTGAATGGACAAAGGGTAGACAGAAACACATGCCCCAGAATAGAGAGAAAAACCCACCCTGTGGGGCTGACCAGGGTGACCCTGGGAACTAAAAAATACCTAACCCCACCCAAGTCCCCCAGGGCAGACCCAGGTGGGGGACCACCCTGTGGGGCTGACCAGGGTGACCCTGGCATCGCAGACAGTAGGGAGAGATTTAAAAAGGCAAATGCAGGTGAATGGACCAAGGGTAGACAGAAACACATGCCCCAGAATAGAGGGGAAACCCCACCCTGTGGGGCTGACCAGGGTGACCCTGGGAACTAAAAAGTAGTTAACCCCACCAAAGTCCCCCAGGGCAGACTCGGGTGGGGGATGAATGGGTCCAGCTGAACAAAGTAGAGCAAAGGGAAATACGTAATGATTTACAACAGAAAATAATTTCGGACATGAAGTGGCTTGCACACTCTGTCCCAGTCTCCCCGATCGAGATAAGCTTCCACCAGGTGGGAACGGGAGAAGTTAGGTTTGATTTTTTCGTCATGGAGGCGGGAGTCAGTGAAGAGTCTGCGAGGGCTGTCGTTTTATGACAAATCTGGCCCCAAAGCATAATTATGAACTAGAAAGTAATGACAGCAACATGACTTTCTCAGGACGTGTCTTCACTGCTTGTGAAAAAAACAAAAACGTGTCTGCACTGCTTGTGAAAAAAACAAAAACAAAAAACCCCCAACTAACCAGAATATTGAATGTATGTCGCCAGCCGGTCCAATACGTTAAATAAACCTACGACATGAGGCCTAAATAAAGCTAAGACCATTTAGCAACACGCATCCAATATCAAGAGCTACAGGCATCGCAGACAGTAGGGAGAGTCTAAAAAAAGGAAAATACAGGTGAATGGACCAAGGGTAGACAGAAACACATGCCCCAGAATAGATAGATTGTACATTGCTTAACGTCCCGACAGCAACAAGGCTTTCTCAGGACGTGCCTGTACTGCCTGTGAAAAAAACAAAACAAAAACAGAACATTGAATGTATGTCGCCAGCCGGTCAAATACGTTAAATAAACCTAATACATGGGGCCTAAATATTAATTGATTGTACATTGCTTAACGTCCCGACAGCAACAAGGCTTTCTCAGGACGTGCCTGCACTGCTTGTGAAAAAAAAAAAACTAAACAGAACATTGAATGTATGTCGCCAGCCGGTCAAATACATTAAATAAACCTAACACATGGGGCCTAAATAAAGCTAAGACCATTTAGCAACACACATCCAATATCAAGAGCTACAGGCAGTGCAGACAGTAGGGAGAGTTTTAAAAAGGCAAATACAGGTGAATGGACAAAGGGTAGACAGAAACACATGCCCCAGAATAGAGAGAAAAACCCACCCTGTGGGGCTGACCAGGGTGACCCTGGGAACTAAAAAATACCTAACCCCACCCAAGTCCCCCAGGGCAGACCCGGGTGGGGCGGGGCCTAAATAAAGCTAAGACCATTTAGCAACACACATCCAATATCAAGAGCTACAGACAGTGCAGACATTAGGGAGAGTTTTAAAAAGGCAAATACAGGTGAATGGATTTGATTGATTGATTGTACATTGCTTAACGTCCCGACAGCAACAAGGCTTTCTCAGGACGTGCCTGCACTGCTTGTGAAAAAAAACAACACTAAACAGAACATTGAATGTATGTCGCCAGCCGGTCCAATACGTTAAATAAACCTAACACATGGGGCTAAATAAAGCTAAGACCATTTAGCAACACACATCCAATATCAAGAGCTACAGGCAGTGCAGACAGTAGGGAGAGTTTTAAAAAGGCAAATACAGGTGAATGGACCTCGGGTAGACAGAAACACATGCCCCAGAATAGAGAGAAAACCCCACCCTGTGGGGCTGACCAGGGTGACCCTGGGAACTAAAAAGTACCTAACCCCACCCAAGTCCCCCAGGGCAGACCCGGGTGGGGTACAGGTGAATGGACAAAGAGTAGACAGAAACACATGCCCCAGAACAGAGAGAAAAACCCACCCTGTGGGTCTGACCAGGGTGACCCTGGGAACTAAAACTGTAGTTAACCCCACCCAAGTCCCCTAGGGCAGATCCGGGTGTTTTTTTTTTTTTTTTTTTTTTTGAGCAGCATTTCCCTGCCGGAATACATTTCGGCCTTCACAAAGCTAGATAGTGGCGGGTCGGTGTACTTTGGCGTGAGCGAGGAAAAACCAGGACACAGTAAAAGAACGGGCAAATTTGTGAAGGGGTCCATTGATTGATTGATTGATTGTACATTGGTTAACGTCCCAACAGCAACAAGACTTTTTCAGGACGTGCCTGCACTGATTGTGAAAAAAACAACAACAACTAAACAGAACATTTAATGTATGTCGCCAGCCGGTCCAATACGTTAAATAAACCTACGACATGGGGCCTAAATAAAGCTAAGACCATTTAGCAACACGCATCCAATATCAAGATCTACAGGCAGCGCAGACAGTAGGGAGAGTTTAAAAAAGGAAAATACAGGTGAATGGACCAAGGGTAGAGAGAAAAACATGCCCCAGAATAGATTGATTGTACATTGCTTAACGTCCCGACAGCAACAAGGCTTTCTCAGGACGTGCCTGCACTGCCTGTGAAAAAACAAAACAAAAACAGAACATTGAATGTATGTCGCCAGCCGGTCAAATACGTTAAATAAACCTAACACATGGGGCCAAAAATAAAGCTAAGACCATTTAGCAACACACATCCAATATCAAGAGCTACAGGCAGTGCAGACATTAGGGAGAGTTTTAAAAAGGCAAATACAGGTGATTGGACCAAGGGTAGACAGAAACACATGCCCCAGAATAGATTGATTGATTGATTGTACATTGCTTAACGTCCCGACAGCATCAAGGCTTTCTCAGGACGTGCCTGCACTGCATGTGAAAAAAAAAAAGAAACAGAACATTGAATGTATGTCGCCAGCCGGTCAGATACATTAAATAAACCTAACACATGGGGCCTAAATAAAGCTAAGACCATTTAGCAACACACATCCAATATCAAGAGCTACAGGCAGTGCAGACAGTAGGGAGAGTTTTAAAAAGGCAAATACAGTTGAATGGACAAAGGGTAGACAGAAACACATGCCCCAGAATAGAGAGAAAAACCCACCCTGTGGGGCTGACCAAGGTGACCCTGGGAACTAAAAAATACCTAACCCCACCCAAGTCCCCCAGGGCAGACCCGGGTGGGGTCCCCCGGATTAGAGGGGAAACCCCACCCTGTGGGGCTGACCAGGGTGACCCTGGGAACTAAAACTGTAGTTAACACCACCCAAGTCCCCTAGGGCAGATCAGGGTGTTTTTCTTTTTAAGCAGCATTTCCCTGCCGGAATACATTTCGGCCTTCACTAAGCTAGATAGTGGCGGGTCGGTGTACTTTTGGCGTGAGCGAGGAAAAACCAGGACACAGTAAAAGAACGGGCAAATTTGTCTGTGAAGGGGTCCATCGATTGATTGATTGTACATTGGTTAACGTCCCGACAGCAACAAGACATTCTCAGGACGTGCCTGCACTAATTGTGAAAAACAACAACAACAACTAAACAGAACATATAATGTATGTCGCCAGCCGGTCCAATACGTTAAATAAACATATGACATGGGGGCTAAATAAAGCTAAGACCATTTAGCAACACACATCCAAGATTAAGAGCTACAGGCATCGCAGACAGTAAGGAGAGTTTTAAAAAGGCAAATGCAGGTGAATGGATTGATTGATTGATTGTACATTGCTTAACGTCCCGACAGCAACAAGACTTTCTCAGGACGTGCCTGCACTGCTTGTGAAAAAAACAAATAAACAGAAAATTGAATGTATGTCGCCAGCCGGTCAAATACGTTAAATAAACCTAACACATGGGGCCTAAATAAAGCTAAGACCTTTTAGCAACACACATCCAATATCAAGAGCTACAGGCAGTGCAGACAGTAGGGAGAGTTTTAAAAAGGCAAATACAGGTAAATGGACCTCGGGTAGACAGAATCACATGCCCCAGAATAGAGAGAAAACTCACCCTGTGGGGCTGAAAAGGGTGACCCTGGGAACTAAAAAGTACCTAACCCCACCCACGTCCCCCAGGGCAGACCCGGGTGGGGATTGCAGGTGAATGGACCAAGGGTAGACAGAAACACATGCCCCAGAATAGAGGGGAAACCCCACCCTGTGGGGCCGACCAGGGTGACTCTGGGAACTAAAAAGTAGTTAACCCCACCAAAGTCCCCCAGGGCAGACTCGGGTGGGGGATGAAGGGGTCCAGCTGAACAAAGTAGAGCAAAGGGAAATACGTAATGATTTACAACAGAAAATAATTTCGGACATGAAGTGGCTTGCACACTCTGTCCCAGTCTCCCCGATCGAGATAAGCTTCCACCAGGTGGGAACGGGAGAAGTTAGGTTTGATTTTTTCGTCAAGGAGGCGGGAGTCAGTGAAGAGTCTGCGAGGGCTGTCGTTTTATGACAAATCTGGCCCCAAAGCATAATTATGAACTAGAAAGGAATGACAGCAACATGACTTTTTCAGGACGTGTCTGCACTGCTTGTGAAAAAAACAAAAACAAAAAACCCCAACTAACCAGAATATTGAATGTATGTCGCCAGCCGGTCCAATACGTTAAATAAACCTACGACATGGGGCCTAAATAAAGCTAAGACCATTTAGCAACACGCATCCAATATCAAGAGCTACAGGCATCGCAGACAGTAGGGAGAGTTTAAAAAAAGGAAAATACAGGTGAATGGACCAAGGGTAGACAGAAACACATGCCCCAGAATAGAGAGAAAAACCCACCCTGTGGGTCTGACCAGGGTGACCCTGGGAACTAAAACTGTAGTTAACCCCACCCAAGTCCCCTAGGGCAGATCCGGGTGTTTTTTTTTTTTGAGCAGCATTTCCCTGCCGGAATACATTTCGGCCTTCACAAAGCTAGATAGTGGCGGGTCGGTGTAATTTGGCGTGAGCGAGGAAAAACCAGGACACAGTAAAAGAACGGCCAAAATTTGTCTGTGAAGGGGTCCATTGACTGATTGATTGATTGTACATTGGTTAACGTCCCAACAGCAACAAGACTTTCTCAGGACGTGCCTGCACTAGTTGTGAAAAAAACAACTAAACAGAACATTTAATGTATGTCGCCAGCCGGTCCAATACGTTAAATAAACCTACGACATGGGGCCTAAATAAAACTAAGACCATTTAGCAACACGCATCCAATATCAACAGCTACAGGCATCGCAGACAGTAGGGAGAGTTTAAAAAAGGAAAATACAGGTGAATGGACCAAGGGTAGAGAGAAACACATGCCCCAGAATAGATTGATTGTACATTGCTTAACGTCCCGACAGCAACAAGTCTTTCTCAGGACGTGCCTGCACTGCCTGTGAAAAAAACAAAACAAAAACAGAACATTGAATGTATGTCGCCAGCCGGTCAAATACGTTAAATAAACCTAACACATGGGGCCTAAATAAAGATAAGACCATTTAGCAACACGCATCCAATATCAAGAGCTACAGGCAGCGCAAACAATAGGGAGAGTTTAAACAAGGAAATTACAGGTGAATGGACCAAGGGTAGACAGAAACACATGCCCCAGAATAGAGGGGAAACCCCACCCTGTGTGGCTGACCAGGGTGACCCTGGGAACTAAAACTATAGTTAACACCACCCAAGTCCCCTAGGGCAGATCAGGGTGTTTTTCTTTTTAAGCAGCATTTCCCTGCCGGAATACATTTCGGCCTTCACTAAGCTAGATAGTGGCGGGTCGGTGTACTTTGGCGTGAGCGAGGAAAAACCAGGACACAGCAAAAGAACGGGCAAATTTGTCTATGAAGGGTCCATTGATTGATTGATTGTACATTGGTTAACGTCCCGACAGCAACAAGACATTCTCAGGACGTGCCTGCACTAATTGTGAAAAAAAACCACAAACAACTAAACAGAACATATAATGTATGTCGCCAGGCGGTCCAATACGTTAAATAAACATATGACATGGGGGCTAAATAAAGCTAAGACCATTTAGCAACACACATCCAATATTAAGAGCTACATTGGTTGATTGTATATTGCTTAACGTCCCGACAGCAACAAGGCTTTCTCAGGACGTGCCTGCACTGCTTGTGAAAAAAAAATAATAAACAGAAAATTGAATGTATGTCACCAGCCGGTCAAATACGTTACATAAACCTACAACATGGGGCCCAAATAAAGCTAAGACCATTTAGCAACACACATCCAATATCAAGAGCTACAGGCAGTGCATTGATTGATTGTACATTGCTTAACGTCCCAACAGCAACAAGGCTTTCTCAGGACGTGCCTGCACTGCTTGTGAAAAAAAAACAAATAGAATATTGAATGTATGTCGCCAGCCGGTCCAATACGTTAAATAAACCTACGCCATGGGGCCTAAATAAAGCTAAGACCATTTAGCAACACACATCCAATATCAAGAGCTACAGGCAGTGCAGACAGTTGGGAGAGTTTTAAAAAGACAAATACAGGTGAATGGACCAACGGTAAACAGAAACACATGCCCCAGAATACAGAAGAAAACCCACCCTGTGGGGCTGACCAGGGTGACCCTGGGAACTAAAAAGTAGTTACCCCACCCAAGTCCCCCAGGGCAGACCCGGGTGGGGGTACAGGCAGTGCAGACAGTAGGGGAGAGTTTTAAAAAGGCAAATACAGGTGAACGGACAAAGGGTAGACAGAAACACATGCCCCAGAATAGAGAGAAAAACCCACCCTGTGGGGCTGACCAGGGTGACCCTGGCATCGCAGACAGTAGGGAGAGTTTTAAAAAGGCAAATGCAGGTGAATGGACCAAGGGTAGACAGAAACACATGCCCCAGAATAGATTGATTGATTGATTGTACATTGCTTAACGTCCCGACAGCAACAAGGCTTTCTCAGGACGTGCCTGCACTGCTTGTGAAAAAAAATAAAAATAAACAGAACATTGAATGTATGTCGTCAGCCGGTCAAATACGTTAAATAAACCTAACAGGGGAAACCCCACCCTGTGGGGCTGACCAGGGTGACCCTGGGAACTAAAAAGTAGTTAACCCCACCAAAGTCCCCCAGGGCAGACTCGGGTGGGGGATGAAGGGGTCCAGCTGAACAAAGTAGAGCAAAGGGAAATACGTAATGATTTACAACAGAAAATAATTTCGGACATGAAGTGGCTTGCACACTCTATCCCAGTCTCCCCGATCGAGATAAGCTTCCACCAGGTGGGAACGGGAGAATTGATTGTACATTGATTGTACATTGCTTAACGTCCCGACAGCAACAAGGCTTTCTCAGGACGTGCCTGCACTGCTTGTAAAAAAAAAAAAAAACTAAACAGAACATTGAATGTATGTCGCCAGCCGGTCAAATACATTAAATAAACCTAACACATGGGGCCTAAATAAAGCTAAGACCATTTAGCAACACACATCCAATATCAAGAGCTACAGGCAGTGCAGACAGTAGGGAGAGTGTTAAAAAGGCAAATACAGGTGAATGGACAAAGGGTAGACAGAAACACATGCCCCAGAATAGAGAGAAAAACCCACCCTGTGGGGCTGACCAGGGTGACCCTGGGAACTAAAAAGTACCTAACCCCACCCAAGTCCCCCAGGGCAGACCCGGGTGGGGGAACGGGAGAAGTTAGGTTTGATTTTTTCGTCATGGAGGCGGGAGTCAGTGAAGAGTCTGTGAGGGCTGTCGTTTTATGACAAATCTGGCCCCAAAGCATAATTATGAACTAGAAAGTAATGACAGCAACATGACTTTCTCAGGACGTGTCTTCACTGCTTGTGAAAAAAACAAAAACAAAAAAACCCCCAACTAACCAGAATATTGAATGTATGTCGCCAGCCGGTCCAATACGTTAAATAAATCTACGACATGAGGCCTAAATAAAGCTAAGACCATTTAGCAACACGCATCCAATATCAAGAGCTACAGGCATCGCAGACAGTAGGGAGAGTCTTAAAAAAAAGGAAAATACAGATGAATGGACCAAGGGTAGACAGAAACACATGCCCCAGAATAGATAGATTGTACATTGCTTAACGTCCCGACAGCAACAAGGCTTTCTCAGGACGTGCCTGCACTGCCTGTGAAAAAAACAAAACAAAAACAGAACATTGAATGTATGTCGCCAGCCGGTCAAATACGTTAAATAAACCTAACACATGGGGCCTAAATAAAGCTAAGACCATTTAGCAACACACATCCAATATCAAGAGCTACAGACAGTGCAGACATTAGGGAGAGTTTTAAAAAGGCAAATACAGGTGAATGGACAAAGGGTAGACAGAAACACATGCCCCAGAATAGAGAGAAAAACCCACCCTGTGGGTCTGACCAGGGTGACCCTGGGAACTAAAACTGTAGTTAACCCCACCCAAGTCCCGTAGGGCAGATCCGGGTGTTTTTTTTTTTTTGTTGTTTGAGCAGCATTTCCCTGCCGGAATACATTTCGGCATTCACAAAGCTAGATAGTGGTGGGTCGGTGTACTTTGGCGTGAGCGAGGAAAAACCAGGACACAGTAAAAGAACGGGCAAATTTGTAAAGGGGTCCATTGATTGATTGATTGTATATTGGTTAACGTCCCAACAGCAACAAGACTTTCTCAGGACGTGCCTGCACTGATTGTGAAAAAAACAACAACAACTAAACAGAACATTTAATGTATGTCGCCAGCCGGTCCAATACGTTAAATAAACCTACGACATGGGGCCTAAATAAAGCTAAGACCATTTAGCAACACGCATCCAATATCAAGAGCTACAGGCAGCGCAGACAGTAGGGAGAGTTTAAAAAAGGAAAATACAGGTGAATGGACCAAGGGTAGAGAGAAACACATGCCCCAGAATAGATTGATTGTACATTGCTTAACGTCCCGACAGCAACAAGGCTTTCTCAGGACGTGCCTGCACTGCCTGTGAAAAAACAAAACAAAAACAGAACATTAAATGTATGTCGCCAGCCGGTCAAATACGTTAAATAAACCTAACACATGGGGCCAAAAATAAAGCTAAGACCATTTAGCAACACACATCCAATATCAAGAGCTACAGGCAGTGCAGACATTAGGGAGAGTTTTAAAAAGGCAAATACAGGTGATTGGACCAAGGGTAGACAGAAACACATGCCCCAGAATAGAGGGGAAACCCCACCCTGTGGGGCTGACCAGGGTGACCCTGGGAACTAAAACTGTAGTTAACCCCACCCAAGTCCCCTAGGGCAGATCCGGGTGTTTATTTTTTTTTTTTGAGCAGCATTTCCCTGCCGGAATACATTTCGGCCTTCACTAAGCTAGATAGTGGCGGGTCGGTGTACTTTAGCGTGAGCGAGGAAAAACCAGGACACAGTAAAAGAACGGGCAAATTTGTCTGTGAAAGGGTCCATTGATTGATTGTTTGTACATTGGTTAACGTCCCGACAGCAACAAGACTTTCTCAGGACGTGCCTGCACTGATTGTGAAAAAAACAACAACAGAACATTTAATGTATGTCGCCAGCCGGTCCAATACGTTAAATAAACATATGACATGGGGGCTAAATAAAGCTAAGACCATTTAGCAACACACATCCAATATTAAGAGCTACAGGCATCGCAGACAATAGGGAGAGTTTTAAAAAGGCAAATGCAGGTGAATGGACCAAGGGTAGACAGAAACACATGCCCCAGAATAGAGGGGAAAACCTACCCTGTGGGGCTGACCAGGGTGACCCTGGCAACTAAAAAGTAGTTAACCCCACCAAAGTCCCCCAGGGCAGAATCAGGTGGGGGATGAAGGGGTCCAGCTGAACGAAGTAGAGCAAAGGGAAATACGTAATGATTTACAACAGAAAAGCATTTCGGACATGAAGTGGCTTGCACACTCTGTCCCAGTCTCCCCGATCGAGATAAGCTTCCACTTGGGAACGGGAGAAGTTAGGTTTGATTTTTTCGTCATGGAGGCGGGAGTCAGTGAAGAGTCTGCGAGGGCTCTCGTTTTATTGATTGTGCATTGCTTAACGTACCGACAGCAACAAGGCTTTCTCAGGACGTGCCCGCACTGCTTGTGAAAAAAAAAAAACTGAACAGAAAATTGAATGTATGTCGCCAGCCGGTCAAATACATTAAATAAACCTACAACATGGGGCCTAAATAAAGCTAAGACCATTTAGCAACACACATCCAATATCAAGAGCTACAGGCAGTGCAGACAGTAGGGAGAGTTTAAAAAAGGAAAATACAGGTGAATGGACCAAGGGTAGACAGAAACACATGCCCCAGAATAGAAAGGAAACCCACCCTGTGGGGCTGACCAGGGTGACCCTGGGAACTAAAAAGTACCTAACCCCACCCAAGTCCCCCAGGGCAGACACGGGTGGGGTTGTCGTTTTATGACAAATCTGGCCCCAAAGCATAATTATGAACTAGAAAGGAATGAACCGAAATTCAGTGATTCATGTTGGCAGATGGGTGAAACTGAATGAAGGATCCGTGTCAGAAATATCTTCTGTAGTCGCATTTTCTGTCGCGCTGCGATGGCAACATTAAAAAAGATACACGTTTATATTGTTGTAGCGACAAAGAGGACTTCTATTTGGTCTTTTGTGTTTACTGTCTTTTGAAGACGGACTTCCTACCGAACAGATCAACTTTTTAACCTGACTGCCTCGGTGTGAACTGAACAGGATTAACCGATTTATCTACCAGTAGACTTGATTTGTATTTGTTACACTACGTGTGGCATCAACATATAGCATTATATAATTACTGGCCATGTACACTGTGTGTAGCACTGAATTAGTATATAATTAATTGATTGTACATTGCTTAACGTCCCGACAGCAACAAGGCTTTCTCAGGACGTGCCTGCACTGCTTGTGAAAAAAAAAACTAAACAGAACATTGAATGTATGTCGCCAGCCGGTCAAATACATTAAATAAACCTAACACATGGGGCCTAAATAAAGCTAAGACCATTTAGCAACACACATCCAATATCAAGAGCTACAGGCAGTGCAGACAGTAGGGAGAGTTTTAAAAAGGCAAATACAGGAGAATGGACCTCGGGTAGACAGAAACACATGCCCCAGAATAGAGAGAAAAACTCACCCTGTGGGGCTGACCAGGGTGACCCTTGGAACTAAAAAGTACCTAACCCCACCCAAGTCCCCCAGGGCAGACCCGGGTGGGGGGTAGTATATAATTAATGGTCACGACCATTACCAATGGATTGGTTGAACATTGCTTAAAAACAACAAAACTTTCTCAGGACGTGCCTGCACTGCTTGTGAAAAAAACAAAAAAACTAAACAGAATATTGAATGTATGTCGCCAGCCGGTCGAAGACGCTAAATAAACCCAAGACCATTTAGCAACACCGTCCGTCCGTCAGGAGCTACAGTTCGGAGAACAAAATCGATCCGTCAAGAACTTGTCGGCTTCTTTTGGAGCAGCTTGATTGATTGATTGTACATTGCTTAACGTCCCGACAGCAACATGACTTTCTCAGGACGTGTCTGCACTGCTTGTGAAAAAAACAAAAACAAAAAACCCCAACTAACCAGAATATTGAATGTATATCGCCAGCCGGTCCAATACGTTAAATGAACCTACGACATGGGGCCTAAATAAAGCTAAGACCATTTAGCAACACGCATCCAATATCAAGAGCTACAGGCAGCGCAGACAGTAGGGAGAGTTTACAAAAGGATTGATTGATTGTACATTGCTTAACGTCCCGACAGCAACAAGGCTTTCTCAGGACGTGCCTGCACTGCTTGTGAAAAAAAAAACTAAACAGAAAATTGAATGTATGTCGCCAGCCGGTCAAATACGTTAAATAAACCTACAACATGGGGCCTAAATAAAGCTAAGACCATTTAGCAACACACATCCAATATCAAGAGCTACAGGCAGTGCAGACAGTAGGGAGAGTTTAAAAAAGGAAAATACAGGTGAATGGACCAAGGGTAGACAGAAACACATGACCCAAAATAGAGGGGAAACCCCACCCTGTGGGGCTGAACAGGGTGACCCTGGGAACTAAAACTGTAGTTAACCCCACCCAAGTCCCCTAGGGCAGATCCGGGTGTTTTTTTTTTCTTCTTTTTCTTATTTTCTTTTTTTTCAGCAGCATTTCCCTGCCGGAATACATTTTGGCCTTCACTAAGCAAGATAGTGGCGGGTCGGTGTACTTTGGCGTGAGCGAGGAAAAACCAGGACACAGGAAAAGAACGGGCAAATTTGTCTGTGAAGGGGTCCATTGATTGATTGATTGTACATTGGTTAACGTCCCGACAGCAACAAGACTTTCTCAGGATGTGCCTGCACTGATTGTGAAAAAAACAACAACTAAACAGAACATTTAATGTATGTCGCCAGCCGGTCCAATACGTTAAATAAACATATGACATGGGGGCTAAATAAAGCTAAGACCATTTAGCAACACACATCCAATATTAAGAGCTACAGGCATCGCAGACAGTAGGGAGAGTTTTAAAAGGCAAATGCCGGTGAATGGACCAAGGGTAGACAGAAACACATGCCCCAGAATCGACTGGAAAACCCACCCTGTGGGGCTCACCAGGGTGACCCTGGGAACTAAAAAGTAGTTAACCCCACCAAAGTCCCCCAGGGCAGACTCGGGTGGGGGATGAAGGGGTCCAGCTGAACGAAGTAGAGCAAAGGGAAATACGTAATGATTTACAACAGAAAACCATTTCGGACATGAAGTGGCTTGCACACTCTGTCCCAGTCTCCCCGATCGAGATAAGCTTCCACCAGGTGGGAACGGGAGAAGTTAGGTTTGATTTTTTAGTCATGGAGGCGGGAGTCAGTGAAGAGTCTGCGAGGGCTGTCGTTTTATGACAAATCTGGCCCCAAAGCATAATTATGAACTAGAAAGGAATGAACCGAAATCGATTCATGTTGGCAGATGGGTGAAACTGAATGAAGGATCCGTGTCAGAAATATCTTCTGTAGTCGCATTTTCTGTCGCGCTGCGATGGCAACATTAAAAAAGATACACGTTTATATTGTTGTAGCGACAAAGCGGACTTCTATTTGGTCTTTTGAAGACGGACTTCCTACCGAACAGATCAACTTTTTAACCTGACTGCCTCGGTGTGAACTGAACAGGATTAAACGATTCATCTACCAGCAGACTTGATTTGTATTTGTTACACTACGTGTGGCATCAACATATAGCAGCCATTATATAATTACTGGCCATGTACACTGTGTGTAGCACTGAATTAGTATATAATTAATGGCCACGACCATTACCAATGGATTGGTTGAACATTGCTTAAAAACAACAAAACTTTCTCAGGACGTGCCTGTACTGCTTGTGAAAAAAACAAAAAAACTAAACAGAATATTGAATGTATGTCGCCAGCCGGTCGAAGACGATAAATAAACCCAAGACCATTTTAGCAACACCGTCCGTCCGTCAGGAGCCACAGTTCGGAGAACAAAATCGATCCGTCAAGAACTTGTCGACTTCTTTTGGAGCAGCTTGATTGATTGATTGTACATTGCTTAACGTCCCGACAGCAACATGACTTTCTCAGGACGTGTCTGCACCGCTTGTGAAAAAAAAAAAAAAAAAAAAAAAACCCAACTAACCAGAATATTGAATGTATGTCGCCAGCCAGTCCAACACGTTAAATAAACCTACGACATGGGGCCTAAATAAAGCTAAGACCATTTAGCAACACGCATCCAATATCAAGAGCTACAGGCAGCGCAGACAGTAGGGAGAGTTTAAAAAAGGAAAATACAGGTGAATGGACCAAGGGTAGACAGAAACACATGCCCCAGAATAGAGGGGAAACCCCACCCTGTGGGGCTGACCAGGGTGACCCTGGCAACTAAAACTGTAGTTAACCCCACCCAAGTCCCCTAGGGCAGATCCGGGTGTTTTTTTTTTTTTTAAGCAGCATTTCCCTGCCGGAATACATTTCGGCCTTCACTAAGCTAGATAGTGGCGTGTCGGTGTACTTTGGCGTGAGCGAGGAAAAACCAGGACACAGTAAAAGAACGGGCAAATTTGTCTGTGAAGGGGTCCATTGATTGATTGATTGTACATTGGTTAACGTCCCGACACCAACAAGACTTTCTCAGGACGTGCCTGCACTAATTGTGAAAAAAAAAAAAACAACAAACAACTAAACAGAACATATAATGTATGTCGCCAGCCGGTCCAATACGTTAAATAAACATATGACATGGGGGCTAAATAAAGCTAAGACCATTTAGCAACACACATCCAATATTAAGAGCTACAGGCATCGCAGACAGTAGGGAGAGTTTTAAAAAGGCAAATGCAGATGAATGGACCAAGGGTAGACAGAAACACATGCCCCAGAATAGAGGGGAAACCCCACCCTGTGGGGCTGACCAGGGTGACCCTGGGAACTAAAAAGTAGTTAACCCCACCAAAGTCCCCCAGGGCAGACTCGGGTGGGGGATGAAGGGGTCCAGCTGACCGAAGTAGAGCAAAGGGAAATACGTAATGATTTACAACAAAAAATAATTTCGGATTGATTGATTGATTGATTGTACATTGCTTAACGTCCCGACAGCAACAAGGCTTTCTCAGGACGTGCCTGCACTGCTTGTGAAAAAAAAAAATAAACAGAACATTGAATGTATGTCACCAGCCGGTCAAATACGTTAAATAAACCTAACACATGGGGCTAAATAAAGCTAAGACTATTTAGCAACAAACATCCAATATCAAGAGCTACAGGCAGTGCAGACAGTAGGGAGAGTTTTAAAAAGGCAAATACAGGTGAATGGACAAAGGGTAGACAGAAACACATGCCCCAGAATGGAGAGGAAAACCCACCCTGTGGGGCTGACCAGGGTGACCCTGGGAACTAAAAAATACCTAATCCCACCCAAGTCCCCCAGGGCAGACCCGGGTGGGGTAAAAATAATTTCGGACATGAAGTGGCTTGCACACTCTGTCCCAGTCTCCCCGATCGAGATAAGCTTCCACCAGGTGGGAACGGGAGAAGTTAGGTTTGATTTTTTCGTCATGGAGGCGGGAGTCAGTGAAGAGTCTGCGAGGGTTGTCGTTTTATGACAAATCTGGCCCCAAAGCATAATTATGAACTAGAAAGGAATGACAGCAACATGACTTTCTCAGGACGTGTCTGCACTGATTGTGAAAAAAAAAAAAAAAAAAAAAAAAAAAAAAAAAAAAAAAAAAAAAAACCACAACTAACCAGAATATTGAATGTATGTCGCCAGCCGGTCCAATACGTTAAATAAACCTACGACATGATGCCTAAATAAAGCTAAGACCATTTAGCAACACGCATCCAATATAAAGAGCTACAGGCATCGCAGACAGTAGGGAGAGTTTAAAAAAGGAAAATAAGGTGAATGGACCAATTGATTGATTGATTGTACATTGCTTAACGTCCCGACAGCAACAAGGCTTTCTCAGGACGTGCCTGCACTGCTTGTGAAAAAAAAACAAAACAGAATATTGAATGTATGTCGCCAGCCGGTCCACTACGTTAAATAAACCTACAACATGGGGCCTAAATAAAGCCAAAACCATTTGGCAACACACATCCAACATCAAGAGCTACAGGCAGTGCAGACAGTAGGAAGAGTTTTAATAAGGCAAATACAGATGAATGGACCTTGGGTAGACAGAAACACATGCCCCAGAATAGAAAGGAAAACCCACCCTGTGGGGCTGACCAGGGTGACCCTGGGAACTAAAAGGTACCTAACCCCACCCAAGTCCCCCAGGGCAGACCCGGGTGCGGTGTGAATGGACCAAGGGTAGACAGTAACACATGCCCCAGAATAGATTGATTGTACATTGCTTAACGTCCCGACAGCAACAAGGCTTTCTCAGGACGTGCCTGCACTGCCTGTGAAAAAACAAAACAAAAACAGAACATTGAATGTATTCACAAACCAGATAGGTGAGGCTAGCGCTGGCAGAATTGTATAACAAACCAAGGGGAATTACTCAGCGCTGGACAGAACAGTTAGATCCCCTGCCCCCGCCTATCAGGCACCCATTCGCCAGCCCACAGAGAAATACGCAGGTATACAACAAGACGATCATCTACATCCCTAAAAAGGATGCATCAGGTCTCTTATATAACCCATGTCTTTCTCCGGAACTTAGGAAGTAGGCAGGAGAAACATACATGTTCTGTCCAGCGCTGAGTAATTCCCCTTGGTTTGTTATACATTGAATGTATGTCGCCAGCCGGTCAAATACGTTAAATAAACCTAACACATGGGGCCTAAATAAATCTAAGACCATTTAGCAACACACATCCAATATCAAGAGCTACAGGCAGTGCAGACATTAGGGAGAGTTTTAAAAAGGCAAATACAGGTGAATGGACAAAGGGTAGACAGAAACACATGCCCCAGAATAGATCGATTGATTGTACATTGCTTAGCGTCCCGACAGCAACAAGGCTTTCTCAGGACGTGCCTGCACTGCTTGTGAAAAAAACCCACAACAGAACATTGAATGTATGTCGCCAGCCGGTCAAATACATTAAATAAACCTAACACATGGGGCCTAAATAAAGCTAAGACCATTTAGCAACACACATCCAATATCAAGAGCTACAGGCAGTGCAGACAGTAGGGAGAGTTTTAAAAAGGCAAATACAGGTGAATGGACAAAGGGTAGACAGAAACACATGCCCCAGAATAGAGTGAAAAACCCACCCTGTGGGTCTGACCAGGGTGACCCTGGGAACTAAAACTGTAGTTAACCCCACCCAAGTCCCCTAGGGCAGATCCGGGTGGTTTTTTTTTTTTTTTTTTTTTTTTTTGAGCAGCATTTCCCTGCCGGAATACATTTCGGCCTTCACTAAGCTAGATAGTGGCGGGTCGGTGTACTTTGGCGTGAGCGAGGAAAAACCAGGACACAGTAAAAGAACAAATTTGTCTGTGATGGGGTCCATTGATTGATTGATTGATTGTACATTGGTTAACGTCCCGACAGCAACAAGACTTTCTCAGGACGTGCCTGCACTGATTGTGAAAAAAATGCCTTCTGAGAAGAGGTTCTAAGGTAATTAATATGGTTGCGGAAGGTAAGTCTTTTGTCAAAAATGACCCCCAGAAACTTTGCCTCCTCGGCCACCTTAATTGGCACTCCAGCATCAATGCTCAGGCTAGGTTCTGGAAAAAATTTCGTCTGGTTAGTAAAATGCACAGACAGTCTTGGAGGGCGAGAACTTGAATCCATTTAGAGACACCCACCGCTGGATGCGATCAACGCACTGCTGCAAGCGCCTCTCAAGGGACGCAAGTCCTCGACCACGTGCGCACAAAGCAAAGTCGTCAACAAACAAAGAGCATTCAGAATCATCCCTGACGGCCTTTACAATGTTATTAATTTTAATACTAAATAAAACAGGAGATAGAATGCTGCCCTGTGGGACACCCATCTCCTGTTCAAAGGAGTCGGAGAGGGTGGAGCCCACACGGACATGGAACGACCGGTTAGTCAAAAAATTGTGAATAAAAACGGGCAGGTGCCCTTTAAAACCCATGTCCAACAAGTCAGACATTATGCCATACTTCCAGGTAGTGTCATATGCCTTCTCAAGATCGAAGAAAATTGCATAGACATGTTGCTTGTTGACAAAAGCATCTCGAATAAATGATTCAAAGCGGACTAAACGGTCAGTTGTACTACGGAGGCGCCGGAAACCGCACTGGAGGTCTGTGGGGAGACCGTGTGACTCAAGATGCCACACCAGGCGGGCGTGGACCAGGCGCTCCATAGTTTTACATAAACATGACGTCAAAGCGATAGGCTGGTAGTTGCCCGGGTCGGAAGGATTCTTACCCGGCTTGGGGATCGGTACAACCACAACCTGGCGCCAAGACGGCGGAAAATGACCAGTTTTCCAGATATGGTTAAAGGCCTTGAGAAGTACAAGGAGTGACCTCTCAGGCAGCTGCGTTAGGAATTGATAGTGGATGGTATCTAGGCCAGCAGCAGAGTCATTACATTTCTGCAAGGCTTGCTGCAATTCTGATAATGTAAAAGGGGCATTATAGTCTTTAGAGTTATCGGACTTAAAATCACAAATACGAGACTCTCGCTTCTCCTCTCTCTGGAAGAAGGGTGAATAATGCTCTCTTTAAAAATTATGGGCAGTGGTGGAGCAAGCAAATTGGCCACAGCTTTTTTATCTGTGACCAAGCTGGCACCATCTCTAAGATGACCGACAGAAGCCGAGCCACCCCTGCCTCTAATTCCTCGAACAGCCCTCCATACTTTCTGTTTGATTGATTGTACATTGCTTAACGTCCCGACAGCAACAAGGCTTTCTCAGGACGTGCCTGCACTGATTGATTGATTGTACATTGCTTAACGTCCCGACAGCAACAAGGCTTTCTCAGGACGTGCCTGCACTGCTTGTGAAAAAAAATAAACAGAACATTGAATGTATGTCGCCAGCCGGTCAAATACATTAAATAAACCGAACACATGGGGCCTAAGACCATTTAGCAACACACATCCAATATCAAGAGCTACAGGCAGTGCAGACAGTAGGGAGAGTTTTAAAAAGGCAAATACAGGTGAATGGACAAAGGGTAGACAGAAACACATGCCCCAGAATAGAGAGAAAAACCCACACTGTGGGGCTGACCAGGGTGACCCTGGGAACTAAAAAATACCTAACCCCACCCAAGTCCCCCAGGGCAGACCCGGGTGGGGTTCCATACTTTCTGGGACGAAGTCCGAGAAGTTAAAGATGAGACGAAGCGTCTCCAGGAAGCACGGCGTTCACGTTTAAAAATGCAACGGGCTTTCGCCCTCTGTCTTTTAAAGGTTAAAATATTCACTTGCGACGGAGTACGGAAAGCACATCGCTGAGCAGATTTGCGCGCTTTTTGGGCCTTGCGGCACTCCTCAATGAACCATGGTACTCTCGGCTTCCGAGGGACTGATGCGGAAGTTTTAGGGATGGTTTCATTGATTGATTGATTGTACATTGCTTAACGTCCCGACAGCAACAAGGCTTTCTCAGGACGTGCCTGCACTGCTTGTGAAAAAAAAAAAACTAAACAGAACATTGAATGTATGTCGCCAGCCGGTCAAATACATTAAATAAACCTAACACATGGGGCCTAAATAAAGCTAAGACCATTTAGCAACACACATCCAATATCAAGAGCTACAGGCAGTGCAGACAGTAGGGAGAGTTTTAAAAAGGCAAATACAGGTGAATGGACAAAGGGTAGACAGAAACACATGCCCCAGAATAGAGAGAAAAACCCACCCTGTGGGGCTGACCAGGGTGACCCTGGGAACTAAAAAATACCTAACCCCACCCAAGTCCCCCAGGGCAGACCCGGGTGGGGGAAGGGATGGTTTCACCCGCTACGTCCAACAAAATAGTAGTAAAAGAAGAAACATGATTGATTGATTGTACATTGCTTAACGTCCCGACAGCAACAAGGCTTTCTCAGGACGTGCCTGCACTGCTTGTGAAAAAAGAAAAACCAACAGACCATTGAATGTATGTCGCCAGCCGGTCAAATACGTTAAATAAACCTAACACATGGGGCCTAAATAAAGCTAAGACCATTTAGCAACACACATCCAATATCAAGAGCTACAGGCAGTGCAGACAGGGATTGATTGATTGATTGTACATTGCTTAACGTCCCGACAGCAACAAGGCTTTCTCAGGACGTGCCTGCACTGCTTGTGAAAAAAAAACTAAACAGAAAATTGAATGTATGTCGCCAGCCGGTCAAATACGTTAAATAAACCTACAACATGGGGCCTAAATAAAGCTAAGACCATTTAGCAACACACATCCAATATCAAGAGCTACAGGCAGTGCAGACAGTAGGGAGAGTTTTAAAAAGGCAAATACAGGTGAATGGACAAAGGGTAGACAGAAACACATGCCCCAGAATATAGAGAAAAACCCACCCTGTGGGGCTGACCAGGGTGACCCTGGGAACTAAAAAATGCCTAACCCCACCCAAGTCCCCCAGGGCAGACCCGGGTGGGGTAGTGCAGACAGGGAGAGTTTTAAAAAGGCAAATACAGGTAAATGGACAAAGGGTAGACAGAAACACATGCCCCAGAACAGAGAGAAAAACCCACCCTGTGGGGCTGACCAGGGTGACCCTGGGAACTAAAAAATACCTAACCCCACCCAAGTCCCCCAGGGCAGACCCGGGTGGTTTGATTGATTGATTGTACATTGCTTAGCGTCCCGCCAGCATCAAGGCTTTCTCAGGACGTGCCTGCACTGCTTGTGAAAAAAAAAAAAATAAACAGAACATTGAATGTATGTCGCCAGCCAGGTCAAATACATTAAATAAACCTAACACATGGGGCCTAAATAAAGCTAAGACCATTTAGCAACACACATCCAATATCAAGAGCAACAGGCAGTGCAGACAGTAGGGAGAGTTTTAAAAAGGCAAATTCAGGTGAATGGACCTCGGGTAGACAGAAACACATGCCCCAGAATAGAGAGAAAAACTCACCCTGTGGGGCTGACCAGGGTGACCCTGGGAACTAAAAAGTACCTAACCCCACCCAAGTCCCCCAGGGCAGACCCGGGTGGGGTAGACCCGGGTGGGGGAAAAGAAGATTGATTGATTGATTGTATATTGCTTAACGTCCCGACAGCAACAAGGCTTTCTCAGGACGTGCCTGCACGGCTTGTGAAAAAAAAAAACCAGAATATTGAATGTATGTCGCCAGCCGGTCCAATACGTTAAATAAACCTAAAACATGGGGCCTAAATAAAGTTAAGACCATTTGGCAACACACATCCAATATCAAGAGCTACAGGCAGTGCAGACAGTAGGGAGAGTTTTAAAAAGACAAATGCAGGTGAATGGTTGATTGATTGATTGTACATTGCTTAACGTCCCGACAGCAACAAGGCTTTCTCAGGACGTGCCTGCACTGCTTGTGAAAAAAAACTAAACAGAAAATTGAATGTATGTCGCCAGCCGGTCAAATATGTTAAATAAACCTACAACATGGGGCCTAATTAAAGCTAAGACCATTTAGCAACACACATCCAATATCAAGAGCTACAGGCAGTGCAGACAGTAGGGAGAGTTTTAAAAAGGCAAATACAGGTGAATGGACAAAGGGTAGACAGAAACACATGCCCCCAGAATAGAGAGAAAAACCCACCCTGTGGGGCTGACCAGGGTGACCCTGGGAACTAAAAAATACCTAACCCCACCCAAGTCCCCCAGAAAGCCTTGTTGCTGACGTGCCTGCACTGCTTGTGAAAAAAACAAAAAAAAACAGAACATTGAATGTGTGTCGCCAGCCGGTCAAATACGTTAAATAAACCTAACACATGGGGCCTAAATAAAGCTAAGACCATTTAGCAACACACATCCAATATCAAGAGCTACAGGCAGTGCAGACAGTAGGGAGAGTTTTAAAAAGGCAAATACAGGTGAATGGACAAAGGGTGACCCTGGGAACTAAAAAGTAGTTAACCCCACCCAAGTCCCTCAGGGCCGACCCGGGTGGGGCCATGATTGTATTGATTGATTGTACATTGCTTAACGTCCCGACAGCAACAAGGCTTTCTCAGGACGTGCCTGCACTGCTTGTGAAAAAAACCCAACTAAACAGAACATTGAATGTATGTCGCCAGCCGGTCAAATATATTAAATAAACCTAACACATGGGGCCTAAATAAAGTTACTAAGACCATTTAGCAACACACATCCAATATCAAGAGCTACAGGCAGTGCAGACAGTAGGGAGAGTTTTAAAAAGACAAATACAGGTGAATGGACCTCGGGTAGACAGAAACACATGCCCCAGAATAGAGAGAAAAACTCACCCTGTGGGGCTGACCAGGGTGACCCTGGGAACTAAAAAGTACCTAACCCCACCCATGTCCCCCAGGGCAGACCCGGGTGGGGTTCGGGTGGGGCCAGGTGAATGGACCAAGGGTAGACAGAATTACATGCCCAAGAATAGAAAGGAAAACCCACCCTGTGGGGCTGACCCTCGGAACTAAAAAGTAGTTAACCCCACCCAAGACCCCCAGGGCAGCTTTTGGGAGAGTTTAAAAAAGGAAAATAGAGGTGAATGGTTGATTGTACATTGCTTAACGTCCCGACAGCAACAAGGCTTTCTTAGGACGTGCCTGCACTGCTTGTGAAAAAAAAAAAAAACTAAACAGAAAATTGAATGTATGTCGCCAGCCGGTCAAATACGTTAAATAAACCTAACACATGGGGCCTAATTAAAGCTAAGACCATTTAGCAACACACATTCAATATCAAGAGCTACATTGATTGATTGATTGTACATTGCTTAACGTCCCGACAGCAACAAGGCTTTCTCAGGACGTGCCTGCACTGCTTGTGAAAAAAAAAAAAAAAAGAAACAGAAAATTGAATGTATGTCGCCAGCCAGTCAAATACATTAAATAAACCTACAACATGGGGCCTAAATAAAGCTAAGACCATTTAGCAACACACATCCAATATCAAGAGCTACAGGCAGTGCAGACAGTTGGGAGAGTTTTAAAAAGACAAATACAGGTGAATGGACCAAGGGTAGACAGAAACACATGCCCCAGAATAGAAAGGAAACCCACCCTATGGGGCTGACCAGGGTGACCCTGGGAACTTTAAAGTACCTAACC
>BTPG01000004.1:196442677-196643719 GCA_036245525.1 Semisulcospira habei | reverse complement strand
GTTAAGTAAGGAAATCAAGGATGCCATGCAGCTCCGAGATGACTATAAAAGAAAAAAGGATTTTATTGCTTATCGAAGGCAAAGAAACCATGTTAAACATTTAGTGAGGAAAGCTCAAAGGTCACTTTTTCACCGTCTTATGAACGGAAAGAAAGATGTCGTATCTGTGTGGCGAGCGATCAATGCTTTTACGAGGTCCAAAAATACCGCACAATGTACACAGTTATCAGCTGATATCTTGAATCAGCATTTCCTCTCGGCTGCCAGTACGTTGCTAAAAAATACATATTCTGGTCAGTCTTCAGCTGTGTCCGAAAAGCTAAAGACGTTTTGTGCAGAACGGCTGGACCCTGACACGTCATTCAGCATTCCGCTGTTAACGATATACGACGTGGGAAAATCCATCTCGTACTTAAAGAACAAACGTACGTCTGGCCATGATGGTATTAGTAGCTCAGTTCTGAAAATGGCCCTACCGTATATTTTAGATACCTTGACATATATATACAACCTTTGCATAAAGCAGGGGATATTTCCATCTTCTCTAAAAACAGCCAAAGTGATCCCACTACCTAAAACGAAAGACCTTGCCGACCCTAACAAGTTCAGGCCCATTTCGCTACTGTCAACACTGTCGAAACCGATAGAAAGACACATTCACACACACTTACAACATTTTCTAGAAAAACACAAACTCATACATCCATTACAATCTGGCTTTCGGCGGAAACACTCCTGTCACACAGCATTGGTACACCTTGTTGACAGATGGCTTACTGCCATAAATAGCAGTCAAATGACTGGAGCAGTATTTTTGGACCTTTCAAAAGCATTTGACCTCGTCAATCATGAAACTTTAGTTCAAAAACTTAATGTCTATCAACTAAGCGTAGACACACTTGCCTTCCTTACGTCATATCTGCATGGGCGTACGCAGTATGTCTACGTGAATGGTCACAGAGTAAAAACTCACCTGAAGGGGTGATAGAGCACGGAGTACCACAGGGATCGATTCTTGGTCCATTATTGTTCTCTGTCTTCATAAACGACCTTCCATTACATATATCTGACTCCAGTGTAACTTTCAGTCTTTTTGCAGACGATGGAACACTGGACGTTTCGTCATCAGACGTAACATGTATGGTGAAGATTCTCCAAGACAGTTTAAATGAGGTATCTGAATGGTGCAGAAATAACGCCATGATACCTAATCCCACTAAAACCAAATGCATGCTGATTACCACACGGCAAAAGCATCAGTTGAACCCCCCTCCCCTTCAACTAACACTTAATGGCCAGCCTGTGGAGCAAGTCAGAGAACAGCGCGTGCTTGGAATCAACTTAGACGACAAGTTGTGCTGGCAAGGCCACATTACTAAACTGTGTAAAATAGTATCTAAAAATGTATTCCTCCTGTCGAAATTGAGACATTTTGCTGATGAGCCAACAAGGAAACTCTTCTACTATGCCCATATTCAGTCACATTTGGATTATGCCTCATCTATTTGGGACGGTAGTAGCGATGCTAATTTAAAAAGTCTGAACTCGCTCCACAGAAGAGCCATTAAACTTATTGTTGACAGACCCTCAGAAGTCATTAATACTGACAATAAGTTCAAGCTGTTAGACATTTTGCCACTTGAAAAACAGTTTAAGTATAATAAGTTGGTGCTCATGCGCAAAATTACCCTCTCAGAAACACCAGCCTATCTCAATAGTTTGTTCCACTTTGCTCATACGAGGTCCAGTCGAACACCAGGGAACAATCTTGTTGTACCGATGCCTCGACTAGACATTTACAGGTCGTCGTTGTCCTATTCTGGTGCAAAGTTATGGAACTCCATTCCTGCGGATGTTAGAGCCGCGCCATCGCTTAAAACTTACAAGACCAAGCTGCTCAAACATCTAGACAAAACTTAATTTTTCTTTTATTTTGTATTTTTATTTTTATTTTTACATGTAGCACTCCATGCCTTATGCGGCATTTCCCGGATAGTCTGCATTCTCTTCTAACATTAAAAATTTATGAACGCATGTAATATACCGCTGGCATTCCAGCAAGCCGCATTATGTAATATCCATGACCCCATGGACTCGGCTGGCCAGACGGGATGCCGTCGATAGACACAGCATTGGGCGCTCGCGAGGCGTGGCAGTGCTGTGGTTTCTTCGCGTCGACCCGCGCGCGCGGTGGTTGCGGGATCGCTATACAAGTCTAGTCTAATTCCATGGCAGACTAGCATCTAGCTGTGCGCGGTTTAGTGGCGCGGGGAGGCCGCTATCGCATGTGTGTGTTTATCTGTGTCAGTGTGTGCAAGTGTATGTGTGTGCACGCGCGCATCCCTACGTGCTTGCGCACGCGCGCGCGCGCGCGCGTGTGTGTGTGTGTGTGTGTGTGTGTGTGTGTGTGCGAGTGTGTGTGTGTGTGTGTGTGTGTGTGTGTGTGTGTGTGTGTATGCCTGTTTATGTTTGTTGGAGTGAGCCGCCGTGTTGGTTTTTATGATGAGAACAATAGCGGTTTTATGTACAAAATCCTTTATACTTTTTATATTTGCTGTAGTATAGTTTTAAGCGAAAGAATGTATGTGTACATGATATACTGATGTGTGTGTATGTGTGTGACAGTGTGTGTGTGTGTGTGTGTGTGTGTGTGTGTGTGTGTGGAGGGTTGTGCAGGCTTGGCTTGGCGCCTGTAGGCTACAAGCTAATCTGGCACAAGCCTGTGCACGCGGCAATTGCACACCGGCGCGCGCGTGTGTGTGTGTGTACGTTATTTTGTTTTGTAGTGTGTAGCAAGGACAAGAATGAAAACAGGTCTGCGCACCTATTCTTTTATCCTTGGAAAATAAAGTTTCATTTCATTTCATTTCATTTCTCTCTCTCTCTCTCTCTCTCTCTCTCTCTCTCTCTCTCTCTCTCTCTCTCTCTCTCTCTCTCTCTCTCTCTCTCTCTCTCTCTCTCTCTCTCTCTCTCAGGCTTTGTGTATTAGACACTCCGCCTACTTCGTGCCCAAGGGTACTCCCCGTTCGTTTTCCTTCTCTTTCTCTCTCTCTCTCTCTCTCTCTCTCTCTCTCTCTCTCTCTCTCTCTCTCTCTCTCTCTCTTTCTCTGGCCTCATCTACACGCCTTTTCTTTCGCTCGCTCCTGCACGTGCTTGCACACACTCTTGTCTCTCGTGTTCAGGTTCTTTCCGAGTCTCTCTCTTACGATTTTTCGTTGACGTCATTTTTACTTTTTCCGCACTTTTGTTCTTCCTTTTCTTTCTTTTACGTCACCTCCTTCAGTTGCCACATTCTTTCTGCCAATGAAGATAAGTAGCGGCTAATCTCTCTGTTTGTTTGTTTGTCTATTTTGACAAAGGGTATTTACCCGAAATATTAATAAATTGTGTTGTACCCGTCTTTTCTAAGCGTGTTTCTTTCTCCGTTGGGTACTTCTTTTTATAATTTACTAGCAATGCCATGACGTCAACCTTATAATGTCGTCATTTTGCTGCTCGTGTTATCAGTAATTTTTCTTCAGTCGTAATTCCTGTCGCCTCCAACCTGACCTACAGAGCGTACTAATGGCAGGAAGCGCCGTGTGTCCGTCTTTATTTGTGTGCGCCGACGTGTGATTGTTGATCAAAGGTTGGCTTAGACTGAGAGGAGTGAAATGGATCAGAAGGATAAACTTACTAAAAATATGAACAACTGTGAATGTTCCTCAGAAAAACGCATGTGAGCTCCGACAAACTGAATACGGTAGACTTTGGGATGAAATCTTCATCTTGTTCAATACTAGGAGGTATTTCAACATCAGAATCAGGTCAAAGACAAACGGTAGAGACCCTTGACAGCAAAGACAGCTCTCATATATAGAAGGGACTTTGTGGGTTATGAGTGGTTCATCCGGCCACTGATCTTGTATCTGACCATCCATATCTCTAGTCTTACTCTGTAAGGCTGTGATCTATCAGAGCGATTCTAATCACTTCAAAATCTATTTATAATTTGTGAATAAAACCCCTAAGAATTAAATTAATGTCAGTACTGAATCCGGTGCGGAATGTCACGATCACTGCTATAAGTCATATGACGGGGTAGTATTTTACAAGTAGCATTGCGTCAAACGACGCCATGACTCAGACACTGAGAAGCCGTAGTGGTGGAAACTGACTGTGACAAGTCTTTCTCCAAACTAGCTATATCCGGAATTTCAAGTAAATATGACAAACATTAATCTGGGTCAACCGCCTTGACACTGCGACACCGCGGATCCGGGGGGGCCCAGTGCATAACATGATCCGCTGCTGAGCCCGGGCCGTGCAAACTAAACAGGGATGTAGGCCGAACCGGAAAGGGGTGTGCAGGTGTGCATGGAGTGGTGGTGCGGGTCACGGGTCCGGGACTGAGGACTGGCCCCACAGAATGAAAAGGCGTGCGTGTGTGTGGGGGGGGTGGGGGTGGGAAGGGGGGGGGGGAAGAGTAGGACCCGGGAGCCCGGAGTACTCCCTCAGTGCGGCGGCATGGCCGCCCCATCCCCCAATATTTTCAAGTCGCTTTGCTTTTTTGTCACACGATTTGACTGAGAAACAATATTTAATTCAGTTCTGGAGAAATCTGAACTGATATAAGATTTTGAATATTAAATCTTCCCCTATACCCATCCCCCAATATCACAAGTCGCTTTGCTTTTTTTCACAGTTCAAGTCAGTTCTGGAGAAACTTGATCTGAACTGATAAGATTTTGAATATTCAAATCTTCCCCTATAGTCCTCCCCCACCCCCTTAATTGTTTGATGATCAAGTCTCGGTTTTAGTCTTTGGACTGTCGGCTTATTCCGCACACCTACCCCCACCCCCTTCAGTCTTGGAGCCGACTTGTGACTGACCGTCTGTCAGTCCTGCGGCTTCGAGTGGAGAGTTGGAAAGCAGTTGTCTCACAGGACAGTGTACCCCAGGTACAATGTAATACATAACAGTGCACACATGGCAGTGTGTCCAATAAATAAACAAGTAAATAAAAGGTATACAACAGTGGCCATTGAATTTATCCCGCAGAACCGCTGGCAATGTCAAGTCCCAAAGAAACGGGTTTTGTATTATAGTGAAACCAGATGCAGTTCATAGTAAAAGTTTTATCTATGTTCCCTATGAATAAAGGTCACTGTGGCGATTAAGAAAGGTGATGGGGGGGGGGGGGGGGGGGATTTATTTACTAGTAACTCTTTATACACCTTGTAATGTGCCGTCTGCTAGATAAGAATGAGTTATTTCCCTTTTGTGCGTAGGAATACGTTTTTCATTCGTGTTACCGCTCTTTTGAGAACAATTTCCCCCCGAATTCAACAGTCGTTAACTGATGAAGACTTTCCGTTATTCTTTAATGCTTTCCCAACGTGTTTCAGTTGTGTTGTTTTGTGCACTATATCGTCTTAGCGCAGTTATGTGGTTTCTGGAATGTGATGCGGTGTAAACAATATGGCTGTTGAGTTGTCCTTAGTTTCTATTGTCCTGAGCAAATAAGCGGAAAATTGATACGGTTTCGGGTTGCATATCACGAATTTAGCTGGGTTCTCGATCAGATTTATACGTGACGGCATGACCCCAGAGAGCTCCCGCGGAGAGCCTTTTTTTCTCTTGTGACTGCCAGTTGCACTTCCAGCGGGTCAAATGGCGGATTACAAGTTGGCTAACGGTGCTGTTTCGACGGCGCAGTCCCCCGGAGCCAACAGAGGAGGTATCGGTGCCACAACGCACCAAAAACAAATCATCCCTGCACACACGGAAGGGCCAGGCAAGTCACGAAAGTCAAACAAAGACGTCCGTGTCGACGGTAACAGAGATGACGCGTCAGACATCGATCACGACTTGACGCTGGCGGAGTTGGAAATGCAGCTCTTGGGAGACGGTCATGGCTTGTCAACCGACCGCAGCGGTGGGGGCGGTTCCTTCAAAAGTTTTGGAGCCGGGCAAAGTGGGCTACATTCATCCATCTCTGACAATGACAAAAGCCGTGGCAGACCTATCAAGCTGCACGAGGTAATGGTAATCATTGACCGCATGGTAATAATTATGAACCTTTTGAAGTTAACAAATCCAACCAGTTTATGCAGCGTCCCTTCAATTTCAATATATTGTTAGTTACCATTATTATTTTTTTGATGTTTGGTGAAAACATTTTGTTAGTTGTGACCAAAATAATTTTGTTCTATTTAACCCTTATCATTAGGAATACACAAAGCACCTGGACCAGATGAGTTAGGTGGAAAAGTATTTAAAACCTGTGCACGTCAATTGGGAAAGATTTTCACTACTATCTTTCAGTTCCTGCTTGATCTTTATACTGTCCCTACTACTTGGAAATCATCAATCATTGTTCCGATTCCTATAAAACTCCATGCTCGTGAATTCAACAATTTCCGCCCAGTTGCATTGACTTCTATTCTGTCAAAATGTATAGAAAAGGTGGCGCGGAGGCATCTGTTAAATGATGTTGCTGAACTACTGGATCCACTCCAATTTGCTTACAAAAATCATAGGGGTGTGGAAGATGTGTGCCTTACTCTGTACAATCTTGTTTTTCAACATCTTGAAAATTCAAAAGCACATGTGAGAATTCTTTTTATTGACTTTTCTAATGCTTTTACTACTGTTGAACCACTTCTGCTTTTGCAGCGTATGATGGACTTTAATGTGAACACAAGCTTTATTCTGTGGGTGCAAGACTTTTTCAAGGACAGACCGCAACATGTAAATGTACATGGCAGTCTGTCTGACCAAGTGGTGTTAAATTCGGGCTGCCCTCAAGGTTGTGTTCTCTTTCTGACATTGTTTTCTATGACACAGACCATATATTTGTCATACTGCCACTTTTCATCTCATATAGTTCTCAGACGACATGGCTCTTGTATGCCTACTCCAAATAGAAGACAGTCTGGCTGAGTACTTTGCACAGATAGCAGTATTAGAGTCATGGTGCAGACAGTTTTCTGGAAATGAATGTACGGAAAACCAAGGAGCTCATCATTGATGACAGGAAAGTTGATATGTTTGTGCCTGTCTCAATTAATAATCAACCTGTAGAAGTGGTCACTGAATTTAAATACCTTGGCACAGTTGTGGATAGTAGGATGTCTTTTACTGGAAACACTGATCTGATTGTGAAAAAAGCAAACCAATGTCTGTACCTTCTTAGGAAACTGAGAAGTTTTGATGTCATAATTTCCAAGGTTTTAGAATCCGTTTATAGAAGCCTTATTGAAAGCATACTGACTTTTAACATCACTGCTTGGTATGGCAACCTCAGTATGAAAACAGGTGCAGACTGTCACATATATTCAGAACATCTGGGAAGGTCATTGGCCTAGGACAGTACCCATTAGATGATCTGTAACATGGGGCTGTCCAAAGGAAAGCTGCTAGCATTGTCAGTGATCCTCATCACCCACTATTTGTTCAGTTTCAAATGCTACCATCAGGCAGACGTTTCAACATGCCACTTGCCAAAAAAAATGTTTTTAAGAAGTCTTTTATTCCAACTGCTGTCTCGATTTTGAACACTTGTTTATAACGACGTGATATATCATGTGTGATCTACTTAACATTACCTCTCATCTTGTGATAGATTGCTTGTGATAGATTGCCTGTGATAGATTACTGCAATGATAATTTTAATGGAATGTTCTTATAATGTTTATTAGTGTCTTGTTTTGTTTTATGACGAGCCAAAAGGAAAATTTGGTCGTGCTTTGACTTGAACAGCCAATAAAGTTGTTTTATATTATATTGTATACACCAGTGTGTGAAATAAGTTTGACTAAAATAGTTCAAGGGTAGTGCCAGAATAGCTTGGCGCCTCTAGGTGCCAAGCTATTCTGGCACCACCCTTGAACTAAAGCCATTAGTTTATATCTTATCTGTAAGTACTATAATGTAGCTTGAATATGGCAGTGTACAAATTTGAAGCTTTTAGCCTAAGTATGATATGGGTTAAAGTTTGTTTTTAACTCAGTACAGTTTGTTGTCACAGTAGGGAAAAAGTATTTATTAGTTGAGGTTTCATTTGCTATGAATGACTCCCAACAAAGAACGAAAGTGAAGTCATGGTCAATAACCAGTGTTTAGAGGAAGCATAGACAACACTCTGAACATCTCCAAGAGGCATAGATACTCATGAGCCATATGGGCTCATGGGTCGAGGACTAGGCCTCTTGGAGATGTTTCTTTGATTTCACTCTTGTTCTTTGATAGGTGTTGTTTATAGCAAATGAAACCTCACTATTACCGCAGTAGAGTGGGAGTTAATCCACTACGTTTACTTGACAAGAAGCCCCAGCTTGTTTGATTTATGGATAAATGGCATGAATAGGCTCTTAGCCAGTTTCTCTCCACTGAAGGGTTTACAGGTGCATGTATTCACTATTGGTTTCAGAATTGCCTAACCACATCATATGAATGCAAAAGCAAGTGGATAGTTCTCAGAAAAAATCTAGCTGAGCAGAAAAAAACCCCTGATGCTTAATTTAAATGTGAAACATCCTGAATAACATGTCAACATCTCTTTTATAATGATACACATGCAGTGATAGTGGCCAGAACCAATAAACAGTTTGAACTTTAAAAATTATGGTGTACAGTTCTCTCAGGCGTACCTGAGTTGTCATGGTCAATCCATCTTCTGTAACTGTTACATAGTCTTTAGGTGACACCTCCAAAATTTAGGAAATGTAACCTTAGGGTTAAATGGGTTAAGAAAAGAATCTAAACAAACTGTATTGTGTGTGCTGGATAAGAAAAAATTTGCTTACACTAGATCTATTGTCTTCTACAGGTACTTCCATCATTACTTTCTGCAATTACTTTTTCATTTTATTTTCATCTTCACTATAATCAGTGGGTTTAGTGCTTTTCTCAGCTCATCAAGCAGAAGAATTATTATTTGCATACATGTTAACCCTTATCATTCGGAATACACCAGTGTGTTAAATACGTTTGACTAAAATAGGCACCAAGCTATTCTGGCACAACCCTTGAACTAAAGCCATTGGTCTATATCCTTATCTGTAAGTAATATAATGTAGCTTGCAAGGCATTGTACAAATTTGAAGCTTTTAGCCTCAGTCTGATAGGGGTTAAATTGCTGGTTTATTCATTTCAGTCATACTGACAAGGTTTGTAAAGAGGTTTGTGATTGTTGATAGAAGGTTCACACGGTTTTACAATTTTTTAAGTAAAGAGGAAGTTTTGTTATGAATGATCGTTTATTCTATTTGACTTTTGTTTTGCTTCTTTGGGATTACTGCATCAGAAGATGACACTGTCTTGTATTCCAGAAGGAGCCGTTTCTCACTGTTGGTGCTTCACCATCACAAGAAGGAAAATCTCCTCAACTGAAAACTGGTGCAGTATTTTATTTATTATGCACACATGCACGAATGCACAAACACCCACGTGAACGCGCACACATGCCATGCACACACACTTGTTTATTGGTGATAATTATTTGTATTTCAGTGTGATTAATTTAACTTGGCACAGTTTACTGTTTTATGTGATATGACACAAACACACACACATTTGTTTATTTGTGATAATAATAATAATGATGACTACTTATATAGTGCTTATCCTAAAATAAGCTCTAAGAGGTTTACATGCAGTGTGACGTATAACAAGCTTCACCTTTTTGGCTCATGTGTGAAGCAAAATTGAGTCTGTGTTCTGGGCCAGTGGTCGTCCGTCCGTCTGCCGTTTTCCGTCATTCGTGGTAAACTTTAACGTTGGCATTTTCTTGAAGACTATGCAAGTCACAGTCTTCAAACTTGGCCCAAGGATACTTTGTGGCAAGACCTTTCTAAACATACCAATTTGAGGGATCTCACAAAGGTCAAGGGTCACAAGAGCTCAGGAAATAGGTCCAAAATAGCCATATTTTGACTTTTTTTTTTCTCAAATACTATTCATAACTTTAAACCCAAACTTGCTACAGAGATACCTGATGGTAAGATGTTCTATGCATACTAATTTGGATGACCCCTCGGAAAGATCAAGGGTCACAAGAGGCTAACAGATGTGTGTAAATGCCAATTTCTGATATAATTGTAGGTATTGTCAATATTTTTGCTAAATTTTCAATCAAATTTGGCACAAAGGTAGCTGATGCTAAGACCTTCCTAAGCATACTAATTTAGTTGACTCATCGCAAAGGTCAAGGGTCACAGGGGGTTGACAAATGTGTTAAAAATGCTTAAATTTTGAGAAAACATGGATTTTGCTCGTGCAGAATCCAGCCCTTATTGTCACAAAGGTCACACATATGTAAATCGGTCATACACGTGAGTCATAATGGCTTTTTCTTTCTTGTTATGTGATGTGATTTGACTTTGAGCTAAACTACCGGGAAACTGAAAGAAATATTTGAAAAGAAATGCCCTGTAGAAATGCCCAGTAAAAATGCAAAAGATCCTCAGGCCAACATCAGTAGTGATTGGTTTGTGCTAATTTGTCAATGTCATGCAGCCTGTGTTGACCTGATGACCTACTGCTCATTGAGTTGTTGGTTTGTTTGTTGTTTTGCAGGTGGTTCAGAGCCAAGCTTGAGACTAAAGTCTGGTATTCTAAAGACACACCGCAGCCAGGCAACACCCTCTTCAAACGGTCCCCTCACTTCGTATTTTCGCAGTCCATACTCATCCCCTTCTCCTTCGCTTGGGTGAGGTCATGACACTTGCATTGTGTAGTTAACCCTTTCATTGTTAGGGAAATGTGAGCATCTTCAAGCTGCAAGAGGCAAAACAGATGCAGGGGCTCATGATGTTTTGCCTTCTGCTGGTTGCATAATTATTATGTTTATGTTTCTTGGATGGTTGGGGTTGAAGATGTTGGGGCTCTTGATGTTTTTCGCCTCCTCATATGTACCCACATCTGTATCTGGTTTTTTTTCTGCATGCCCCATTGTGCACTGTGGCCATCTCTAGCCTGATGGCCTTTGCATACTGGATGGGTTTACTGAGTGTTGAATTTTTAACCGACATCATACTGAGGCTAAAAGCTTCAACTTTGTACATTGCCATATGCAAGCTACATTATAGTACGTATAGATAAGGATATAGACCAATGGCTTTAGTTCAAGAGTAGTGCCAGAATAGCTTGGCGCCTAGAGGTGCCAAGCTATTCTGGCACCACCCTTGAACTATTTTAGTCAAACTTATTTCACACACTGGTGTATNTTCCGAATGATAAGGGTAAATGATCTGATTTTTTCCATGATAGAGGTTTGAGTGGGCGAAGAACACCCAGCAGGATGTATGTCTCACCAAACACGGGCACTCCCCGCCAGAACCCCTGCATCAAGACGCCCTTCAAACACAGCATCAAGAAACCACCTGCTTCCGAGGTAGGAAGACTACGTACAATTGCCTCTCTGGTGCATACAGCCAGGGGTACATACTGTACACAGTATCGGTAGCTGCATGCACATGGGGTTGTGTGAATCATCGTGACAGAAAGCACTATACTGACGACCAAAGGGTTAAAACACTCTCCAAGTTTATGTAGATCAGTGTTATCTGTATGAAGCCGAACCCTCACATCAGTACAAGCCTTAACCCCTTTAACCCCATAACCACATTTCCCAAATTTTGGACATGTTGCCTAACAACTATGTACCAGCTGCAGGAGATTGATCGACCATGATAATTCAAGGGCAGTGCCAGATGAGCTGGGCGCCTGATATATGGCACTGCCCTTGAATTATCGTGGTCGATCAATCTCCTGTTGTCGGGCATCGGGGCTAAAAGGGTTAATACACGTTGTTAATACAATAGCAGTTTTTACTTCTGTCTGTTTGAAAGGCACACATGCCCATCAAAACAAAAAGGCATAAATGCCTTTTAAACACACACTGAACCACAACTGCTTACAGGTATGAGCACTTAGCTTCACTTGCAACTGGTGTCGTTAAGTGCGTGTTTGTGATGTGTCACACCTATTTGTTTCATCAAAAACATTACCGATGCCATTACTTTATGGAACCATCCTATAGCTTACATAATTTTAGCCAAAAACTTACAATGTGTACCTATAAGGCCAGGGGAGGCAACCTAGGGGTGCCGTGACCCAGTACCCCGGGTAGCCTCCCTTCCCACCCATACGGGTAACTGCCTTGCGCAAACATGCCAGTTTATTCCTTTAGCTTATGGAGTTAAGACGTGTGTTAGCCTATTGCGGTGTTGAGCCTACGGCTGTGTATGGTTCTGCACCGGTTGTACCTGCGACCTACGAGGCTTGGTTATTCCTGCTGGCCTCGGAGGCTTAGACTTTTGCCACTTGTGTGCTTCTTCCAGCTGGCGTTGTGCGCCGTGTTCCCTGCGCCTTGAGAGACTTGGTTCCGGCTGTGTGCTCGTGGCCTTGCCCGGCGCCATTGGACTGTTGTTCCTTGTGTGCTTCTTCTTCTCTGGTGCTCTCTGTTAGCGCGCAGGATGTGTAGTGCAGGCGTGCCTTCACCCTCTGCAGGTTCCCTACGGCTGTGTAGGGTTCTGCGCCGGTTGTGCCTGCAACTTGGAGCCTCGGTTCCTGGCGGTGTGTTGCGCTCGGGTGCTTTGAACTGTTGTTACTTCTGTGGTTCTTCTCGGCTGGGTGCCTTCGGACAAGTTCGTCTGTGTTGCGGTCCTCTGGGACTTCCGTCGCGGACTCTGCGCCCTTGCCTGACGTGTGCAGCTCCCGGCTCCTTGGTGTGGCGCTCCCGCTTCTGCGTGTCAGGTTATTCTCTTCCCCCAGCCTCTGCAAGATGGCTAGGTAAGGTCTCGATGTGTGCCAGCGACTGGCGCCGGGTGGCGGCATCACTCTTGGTGTTTTGTGTGATCGGGTGCACTCGTTACGTGGCGTAGCAGCCACATCCACCCGTTTATTGATGATGGTGTCCCTTTCTCTTGCGCTCCCATACCAGCATGCACTTCCACATTCTTGCAGACACACTGGTGTGCTCACCCACATTATAAATACACGTATTTTTTACGATCACACTGGTGTATGCACACTTATGTTGGTGTTCACACACCACATTTTATGGACATGATGCTTACACCCACGTTTGTTAGACACCCAGTGTGCTCGTCGCATTTTTAAGACACTCTAGCGATGTCTGTGTCATGCACACCCATGTATCCTGACATGCTAGTATCCATGTTCAGATATACACAGTGTTTCCCGTACCTTGGGACTGGACGAAGTGAAGATTTTCTACTGCACTCCCGTGCACAGCGCACTTTCATGCTGGCATAACAATATTATACCATTAATTTCTTTGTGTAGTCAGCCACTATTCTGCAGTGCAATAACTAAATAATTAATAAAAACAACACACACCTTCTGGTGCGCCGTAGTCCTTCTTTTCGCCTATACATATGATAACAAGCATCCCTATAGGAAGGCCCTGGCTTGTTATAAGCACTGTACATAGCAGCTGAGACCGGCGGCGCGTGCCGTCCCCATTAAGAGGCTGTAGAATGGGCTACTGGGACGCTATATAGGTGCTTGTTCTGATCTGATGTTGCAGTTGTCAAGTCTGCACCTGCACCCGATGTGGCGATTGCCTGTGACCGAGTGTATGCATGCAGTGTGCCTCTCCTGCTCCTGTTGTGCCTCTGGCCGCACCTGTGATGTCCGCATGCCCTTGGTAGAGGAGCTGGTCCCAGCTCTGGAGCTGCTATCAGCGTGCACGTCCACCGCCATCCCGCAGCCTCACGCATGCCTCGGTCCCTGACCAACAAAGACGCACCCACGCTGCTGTTGGGGGACAGCTTACCAGGGATCCCCCCTTGCGCACCCACTCACTCGAGTCTGGTCCGCAGCGAGTCCGCTCGCCCCGCTTTGCAGAAAACAAACGGCTACCAAGCTCTGACGTTGGGGGACGTATTCCCCTCTTGTGCGCCCGCTCGCTCGAGCCTGGCCCACAGCGAGCTAGCTCGCCTGGCCTTGCGGAACCCAAGCATCACACAAGACAAGGAAGTACACCTCGCGCCATCCCGACGCCTGACCTTCGGCATTGTCTGGCGGCCCACGACAGGCGACCCCTGGAATGCTCCGGGACGGACACAGCTTGGACTTTGGCCGCCCGCTCGCACATTCGGAGCCCATGTCGATGCGTTTCTTCTCGGACGACGGTCTCCTGCCAGCAGTTCCGCGGCTCCCCGGTACTGGACCCTCATCGTCGTCGCCCACCCTGCTCCTCGGTCTCTGCCTGTCATTCACGCTCTCCCCACCCGGTGACCAGGTCTGCTTCAGGCTACCTGTTCCTGCACACCAAGGCCTCAGACTTCCCCGCAGGTCTCGGAGGATTCTCGCTCGCCCCCTCACCGTCGCTCTCCTCGGACTCACTCCTTGTCATTGGCGGAGCCCACCGCATTGCACCCTCAGCGCCGGCCTCCCGAGGATGGTGATGCCCTCATCGTGTTTCCGGAAGAATCCGCTTCAGAGCTCCTTAGCCGTTTGGCCTTCACACCCCCCAAGAGGACGCTCTCGGCCTTGTGGATCCCCTGGGGCAGTTACGCGCGGATGGACTTTGCGCTTCACGGCGTTGCTTCCCACCCGGTCTGGATCGGACAGAGTCCCTCTTCCGCTATGCCCTCGCCTGGGCAGGATTGCTCGACGTGGTTACGCAAGCCCTCGTCTCTCGTGTGGAGGAGGCCTGGCGCCCGTCGTTTCACTCAACTGTTCGGAGATGTCCTCGCCTTCGCCCGGGTGGCTTACCACGCTTCCGTCCACACCTTGCCCGATGCCGCCACATCTATGCAGACAGTACGTCTGGCCCCTTTCTGCGTACCGCTACGCTTCGATCCTGCCTGGCAGACGGTGAAGGACGCGTACATGGACCTCTTGCCCACCCGCTTCGTCTCCTCCTGGTTCTGCTGCCTGCAGGCCCTGCTTCTCTCCCTACTGACTGTTAGGTCCTCCTCTCACCTGTCATCCAGGCGTGGATTCCCACACCTGCCACCGGACGTCCCCGCCCGCCCCCCATCCCTGGCTGCCCCTACGTCGCGGCCTTGTGCGGTCTCCATCCCTTCGGACCGGCCCAGGCAGCCACTCTTCGAGGAGAGATTCCCGCGTGGTTGCAGTAGGACGCCTCGGAGGTGGTTACACGTTGCGACCCCCCGGCCTTCTCCTCGGTAGTATAGTGGTAAGTATTACTGCCTGTCCCGCAGGCGACTGGAATTCAGTTCCCCGCCGGGGAGCCAGCAGACGGCCACACCATGTTGATTACACCGGTTCTCAGCTGATCACCGAAGTTAAGCTACGTTGGGCTTGGTTAGTACTTGGATAGGTGACCGCCTGGGAACACTAAGTGCCTTTGGCGTTATACAGCCGTCTCCTTCTGGTTCCCAAGCTCGGAGGCACGGGGCTCCCAATCTTCGACCTCTCAGCACGGAACAGGTTTATCTCCGTGGACGGCTTCTTACTGCGTACAGACAGACGTCCCCGAGCCACCTTCAAATTCCTTGATGATCTGCCCCGGCGCAACCAATCGGCGGCCACCTTGGAGAAGGACGGAGACTCCTTGCTGGACCTTCTCGACAGGCTTGGCTTCTTGGTCAACGTGGGCGGGTCAGACCTCGCCCCGTCCTGCCGCTTTGTTCACCTGGGCATGGCGTTCCGGACCAATCTCAACCTGGGAGACTACCGGAACCGCGGATAAGGCAGTTGGCGAACCTGGTTCGGTTAGTGTTCTACTGCAGTCGGTCTCTGCCAGAGTGTGGTTGCGGCTCCTGGGCCTGATGATTGCGGCAGCGGACCTACTCCCCCGTGGCCATCTCTACTCTCGTCCACTTCAACAGTATTTACTTCTTCACTGGCGACTCTCGGCTGGCGACATCGCGACTCGAGGGCCAGTGCTTCCGTTGCCCCTCCCACACCTCCTCCGTTGGGCGGATCCCGTTGACTCGCGACCGGAGTTCCTCTCTTCCCTCTGCCCCCACAGTGGTCCCTCTGCGTCAATACTAGCCAAGTTGGCTGGCACGCTCTCCTGCTGCTGATGTTCTCCGGGTTCCGGCAACTGGACCACAGACATTGCGGACTAATGTTTCTACTCGTTGGAGCTGCACGCATGTTGGCAAGCCCCCCTCGCCTGGGACACCACTCTTGGACGCTGGGAACTGCTCGTCCTCCCACAGCGCCATGGTGGTCTCCTACATCCAGTAGCAGGTCGGGCCTTGCTTCCCCTCCCTCGGCTTTTTTCTCTACCAGCTTCCCCAGTTGGGCACAGGTCGCGACTACCCTCTCCGAGCGAGAAGTTTCCTGGACATCGGTTTGGCCTCGCAGTCTCCCTCTCGTGGCCCGGACAGCTTCTCGACACCGATTCGGCACTACGTCCGGACACTTTTGGATGATCTGTACGGCGTGGGAGTCTCCTCTGGTCGACCTCTTTGCGACGAGGTGGAACCGTCTGTTGCCCCTCTTCGTCTCGCCCGTCCGGCCCCCCCCCCCCCCTCTTGCCTGGGCAGTAGATGCGCTCCCCTTCTCCTGTAAAGGTCTCATCGTGTCTTCCTACCCGTCCATGGTGCTGGTCCCCCAGGTTCTGCGCAAGCTCTAGGGAGGCATCGCGATTCGATTGCTAGTGGCCCGTTCTGCTGGACCAAGTCTTGGACCACTGAGCCACCCAGCTCCCCTCCTTCTGAACCTCGCCACCGGACCCCTCTGCGGCTCCCCACACCATGCTCGAAGCTCAAGCAACCACGGCAGGCGCCATGCTTTCGTTCCCGAGCGACTCCCACTACATGCCTGGAGACAGTGGGGCATGCCCTCGCCGCTAGCCGCTTCTCGAGTGCAGCAGTGGAAGCTATCGCTGCAGGCCGCAGACCCTCGACCCTTTGAGGCTACGGAGGAAAGTGGTGAATCCTGGAGCCTTGGTGCGATGACTGACACCTCGCTCCTACCGATCGGACATCCCCCCAGCTGAACGAGTTCTTCCTCTGCCTTTGCCGAGCAGCACTTGGCGCCGATCACCATCAGGGGCTACCTCACCTGATTGCCGACACGTCCTGACCCTTGGGCTGTTCGGACCCCGGCAAGTGCTAAGACATCCCTGACCTGGTGGCCTACATAACGCAGAAGACCTGCTTCTTCTCACCCTTGCCACGGCCTCCAGAGTGAGGGAGCTGCACGCGCCTCCGGCGCACTCCTCCTGCTGCAGTTCAGGACAGACAGCTCTGTGCAGCTACTGACGGACCCGGCCTTTCTGGCCAATACGCAGTCCCGTTGTCCGCCCCCCAGGTGATCACTGTCCGGCCCCTGAAGACGATAAGCCAGAACAGGGAAGCCAGACAACAGGACCCGGTGAGAGCCTTACGTGTGTACCTACACCGAACCAAGCCGCTCCGCCGGGGATGCTCCCGCCGCCTCTTTCTCCCTCTGTCCCCAGGTAGATCAGACATCTCGGCCCTGACGATTTCGTCCTGGCTCCGATGGATGATACGCTTCGCCTACCAGGACCTCTGCCCTGTTGCTGCCAAGCGCTTACTCTTCAGAGCGCACGAGGTCAGAGCCATGGCTCCTAGCATCACATTCGACCGCAGCTGTGCTGTCCGAGACACGGTGGCGGCCGTGGGCTGGCGGACTGAGTCAACCTTCACCCTATTCTACGTCTGAAACCTGGCAGCCCAGCGAGACAGACTGGCCCTGGTGGGGGACATCGCAGGGGCGCAACACTCCCTCCTTTAGCTAAAATTATCAGGAGTTTGCTCCGGGGAGGGCAGGTGTTGCTAGCTTGGTCGGGTTTCTGGGTTACGCGGCACCCGCCTCCTTTTCACTATTCTTTCATAAAGTAATGGCTTCGGTAATGTTTTTGAAGAAACAAATGAATTTTTCTCTAAAATGTATTTTTTCGAAAAATACTTACCGATGCCATTACTTGGACGGCCCTCCCACCTGCCCCGCTTGCCGCTTGTCAGCTAAGCGAATAAACAGGCATGTCTGCGCAAGGCAGTTACCAGTATGGGTGGGAAGGGAGGCTACCCGGGGAACTGGGTCATGGCACCCCTAGGTTGCCACCCCCTGGCCCTATAGGTACACATCGTAAGTTTTTGGCAAAAATTATGTAAGCTATAGGATGGTTTCATAAAGTAATGAGATGGTAAGTATTTTTCGAAAAAAATACATTTTAGAGAAAAATTCATTTGTTTTCTCAAAACACGTTACTGATGGTATTACTACTAGGAATGGTTTCTTAGCTAGTCTAATTTTAGCCCAAAATTGTTGTGTACGAGTCTGGTCATGATGGCAGGTGAAGGGCGCCATAGCCTAGGCGGAAACCCGAGTAGCCTCCCTTTCCGGTTCAACCACGCATGTGCTCAGCGCTTAATACCTCAGTCAGTTTCTTTGCTAGTCCAGAGTAGGTTGTGTACATCAGTGTCTCTATACAGTTCAGACTGTATCTTCTTCGGTGGAAGCTTTGCGTATTGAGGATTTTCCTTTTCTGTGAGCCTTTGGCTTGGATGCTTTCGTGTGGTTACAAAGCTAGTCGGCGTGCCGGTTTCCGGACGTGACAGCGCCTTGTGAACTTTACTCACTAGTTGGCCGGTCTGGCCTGAGTGTCTGCCTCTGCTTGTGCCACTTGCTTCGCCCTCTGCTAGCCTCGAGGACCTGAGACTTGGTCGCTGCCTGTGACTCGCGGTGCTGTTTCCAACTTTACCGACCGGTTGTGACTGTCGTCGCTGCGTGCTACGCCGTTCACAGACCTTGGACTTACGGGAGCCGGTCTTTTGGTGGGGCTACGCCTGGCTGCACTGGTTGTCCCATCCTTTACGTGCCTCTTCATCCTCATTATGGCAAGGTAAAATTTTGGTCACAGCTTCCGTCCGGCGCTCCTGGGAAGGGGTAGAGCGCCGTGCGTGAGCATACGCCGTGACCTTTTCTTTGTTCGTTTCCGCGATTGTATTGCGTGCCTGCGGGGGCACGTTCGCTCGCATTTCAATTGTACGCTATGTTTTACAGTTGGCAAGTCCACGCCTGTACAAGATGTGGACAATTCCAATGGCCGAGTGACGGACATGCTATTTGCCTTCCCTGTTCCGCCTGTACCTCCTCGCACCCGCGCCTGGGCTGCGTCCCCTAGCTGGAAGAGCAGTGGACTCAGCTATGGAGCTTTTACCGCCGCGAACAGCCAACACCAGCACGGATAAGGGGTCCAACACCGGTAAGACCCACAGACCCGACTAGTGGCTATTACCTGGTGACAGAACCGTCAACGCCGCGGCTTAGGCCGCGAGCCCGTACTCTTGCGCCGGCAGCTCCCACAGTCCTGCCTAGTGGCCACTGTCCGGTCGCAGATCCTTGAGCTCCGAAAACTAAGCATCGAGACAGACCCCCTTCTCGGCACAAGGATGCCGCGCCGGTAATCCCCACAGACCCGACTAGTGGTTTTTACCAGGCGACAGAACAGTCAATGCCGTGACTTCGGTCGCGAGCCCGTTCTCCGACGCCGGCAGCTCCCACAGATCTGACTAGTGGCCTCTGCCCGGTTCTGCCGACTTTGTCGGCAAGAGTTATTTTACAGGAACAGGCTTCAGCACTGGTAGCTGTCTCAGCCCCGACAGTTGCTGCTTCCAAGAAGGTGGAGCCTCCTCCTCCGTGCACTCCTGACGCAAGAGGTCGGCGCTCCGGACAGGACCTTCAGGCACCTCGACCAGAAGAGCAGACGCGCCGGACGCTCTCCCGCTCTTCAGGATACAGTATGCGAGATGCTGCGTTCCATCGAGAAGACCCTTACCGGTTTCGAACTGATCGCCGCCAATCTTCTCGCCACCAATCGCGCTCAAGGGACAGGTCACCACGCCGATGGTCTACTACCCGCACTTCTCGTGCTAGCCAGCCCTCTCGGACATCTTCCAGGTACGACCCGCCTCCGGATGGTCGCCAGTCCAGGTCGCGTCCCCCGGTCTCAGGATTACCCTCGCATAGAGCGCACCCGTCTTCACCTCCCCACTCTAGACGTTCATCTTCCACGGTCAGACACCACTCTCGGCGACGTTCCCGTTCTAGGAGTTCCCGCTCCCGCCGAACCCGCACCCCGCGGGACAGCAGGTCACGACGTCGTACCTCACACCGGTCCCGGTACTCTTCTCGGGAACCATCACTAGTTTGCTCTGCTCGACACCACTCCCCGGCGGGAAGGTCCCCTCCCAAGGCTTCGACTTCTTCCCGACCCGTGACGGATCCTTGCCACTCTCTCCTACCTCGAAGCGACTCTCATCCGCAACGCTTTAGCCTCGGCGGGATTCCTTGACCTCCTGACACAAGCCATCGTCCGTCGCATGGAGGATGCATGGCATCCGTCCCTCACGCCGCTGCAGGGAGACTTGCTTGCTCTAGCCGTCTCCGGGAACCGCGCCGCTTACCACACCTGTTCAACGCCATGGCAGCGGCCTCAAACTGTGACCTTATGCGTCGGGATGCCCTCCTCCGCTCCTGCCCGCTCCCTAATGACCTGAAGCGTCAACTTCGTCAGGCGCCCCTCGGCGGAAAACTACTTTTCGGTCCCACGTGGCTTGCAGTAAAAGAAACTAATAAGGACACCTGGCCCAGCTGCACGGTTCCAGCCTCCTTTCAGCTTACCCGCAGGGCCCTGGGTCGCGCCCTGCGGACGCCCAGACCCACCACCCGGCCCTACACCAGAGGTGGACGTCTGTCCCCCAGACCTCCGGCCTTCCCCCGTGCCCGTCCCCTCTCGGGCTCCGCCTCCGCCCCCGCTACCTGGACCTGGCCCAAGCCTGCCCGTCGCCCCGGGCGGGGCAGGGCCCACTGACTGTCTCTCCCCTTGTCCCCCGCCGACCGCTTTGGGGTCTCCTGTCGGCGGGAGGCTCGCACTTCACAGCACCACCTGGCGGTTGCTGATACCGGACGACCCTTGGATTCTCGCGACCATCTCAGAAGGACTCCTGATCTCCTTTTGATCTCCGCCCCCCTTGCGACGTTCTCCAGTGTGGACCTTGGTCCCGACAGACCAGCTCAAAGCAGACACCCTGCGCAGCGAGGTTGCTGCCTTACTTTGGAAGGCTGCCACAGAGGTGGTGATTCGACACAACTCCCCAGCCTTCTACAGCCGGCTCTTTGTAGTGTCCAAGCCGGGCGGCAAGTGGCGTCCTGTTATCGACCTGTTGGCGCTCAACAAGTTTATCGTCGCTCCGCACTTCCGCATGGAGACAGCTCGGGCCCTTCGTGCCGCGGTGCAGCCTATGGACTTCGCAGTCAGCCTGGACCTCTCGGATGCATACCTTCACGTTCCTATGCACCCAGCCTCCAGACGTTATCTACGCTTCGCTTTCGAGGGTGTAGTATACCAGTTCCACGCGCTTCCCTTCGGCCTCAACCTCAGCCCTTGGGTCTTGACTCGCATCATGGACGCAGTGGTAGCCAGAGCCCGACGAACATCCATGAGCCCCACGTCCAACTACCTGGACGACCTGCTGTTGAGGAACCAGGCCGAGTCCACCTTGGAAGAAGACCGAGATGCCCTGCTTCGGCTCCTCGAGACTCTGGGCTTCCTGGTCAACTTCGGCAAGTCCGACTTTGTACTGTCGCGCCAATTCGTGCACCTAGGTATGGAGTTCTGCACCGACCTCAACATCGTCCGGCTGCCGGAACCACACATCCAGAGATTGGCGAATCTAGCTCGGCAGGTGTCCCAGTTGGCTACGATCCCCGCCAGGCAGTGGCTTCAGCTCCTGGGTCTGATGAGTGCCGCAGCAGATCTGATCCCTTTAGGACGTCTCTATTCCCGTCCGCTGCAGTTGCATTTCCTCCTTCACTGGCGGCCGACGACGTCCGACCTCGAGACTCCGGTTCCAGTACCTACTATGCTCCGTCCTCACCTTCTGCGCTGGGCGGATCCCACTTGGCTCGCGACGGGAGTGCCGCTGTTCTCGCCACCTCCCACCCTCTCCCTCTGCGTCGATGCGAGTCTCTCCGGTTGGGGAGCACACCTCCTTCTGTCGTTCGAGACTGCCTCCGGCCTGTGGCCCCAGGAATCTCTGTCCCAACACATCAACTGGTTGGAACTGAAGGCTTTCTGGCAAGCCCTCCTTGTGTGGGAACCTCGCCTTCTACATCAGGAGCTCCTGGTGCTGTCGGACAACTCCACGGTCGTCGCCTACATCCAGAAGCATCCATCCCGCTCTCCCTCCCTCTGCATCCTCCTCTACCAGGTGCTCCGGTGGTGCGAGCATTGGGACATCACTCTTTGCGCGTATCACATTCCGGGTCACCTGAATGTGCTAGCCGACTCCCTCTCCCGACGCGGTCAGCTTCTCCATACCAAGTGGTCGCTGCGTCCAGACATTTTTCGAATGATCGGCGCAGCCTGGGAGACACCCATGATCGACCTCTTCGCCACGGGATGGAATCGCCAGCTCCCGCTTTTCATCTCGCCAATTCCAGACCCCCTGGCCTGGGCAGTGGACGCTGTCTCCATCCCTTGGGACAGTCTGGTCGCCTACGCCTACCCGCCGACAGTGCGCGTCCCCAAGGTCCTACTCAAGCTCAGAGGGTGCAACGCGATCCTGTTCCTGGTGGCGCCGTTCTGCTGGACCAAGTCGTGGACGACCGACCTCCTGAACCTTGCCACGGCCCCCCCCCGCTGCCGCTCCCCACCCCGCGCACGATGCTCAAGCAACCACGGCAGGCGCTGTACCACCCGTGCCCAGAACGTCTCCTCCTCCACGCCTGGAGGTTGTCCGGCGAGCCCTCACCGATAGAGGCTTCTCAGGTGCGGCAGTGGACGCGATCGCTACTGCCCGCGGAACCTTTCGCTGGTGGGGGACATCGTTGCGGCGCAACACTCCCTCCCGGCGCCCTAAGTATCTTTGCTAAAATTAGAGGGAGGTTGCTTGGGGAGGGCGGCTCTAGTAGCTTCGATGGCATGGGGTAGGGGCGTTATAGCGGCACCCGCCTCCTCTTCGGGATTCTTCCTAGTAGTAATACCATCGGTAATGTCTTTTGAGAAAACAAATGTATTATTCTTTAAAATGAATTTTTGGGAAAAATACTTACTGATGGTATTACTTGAAGGTCCCTCCCACCTGCCCCGCTTGCCGCTGGTCCGCTAAGAAACTGACTGAGGTATTAAGCGCTGAGCGCATGTGTGGTTGAACCGGAAGGGAGGCTACTGGGGTTTCCGCCTAGGCTATGGCGCCCCTCACCTGCCATCATGACCAGACTCGTACACAACAATTTTGGGCTAAAATTAGATTAGCTAAGAAACCATTCCTAGTAGTAATACCATCGGTAAGTATTTTTCCCAAAAATTCATTTTAAAGAAAAATGCATTTTTCCTTTAGTACACTTTAGAGCTAGGGTCATGTATTTTGCCAGAATATGTGAAGTGTGTGCAGGCACATTCATTTTCGCTACACCCACGCTGTCCGTTTCTGTATTTGACAGATACATGTTTAACTTTTTTCATCCTGATTCACCCATTGCTTGAAATAAATTTGACTATGATAGTTCAAGGGTGGTGCCAGAATAGCTTGGCTCCTCAGGCGTCAAGCTTTTCTGACACCACACTTGAACTAAAACGGTTGATCTATCTCCTGATCTGTAATGTAGCCTTCATAGGACCATAATCAAACTGAATAAAAAAAATCAGCCTTAGGATGTAATGGGTTAACAGTGCAGAAAAACTGGCAGGCCGTTGATCTGCAGGACAGACAGATCTTAAGGAAAAAAGCATCCAGTCATTTTTTTTTTAAGGCCAGTTTTGTGTCTGCAGTGTCAGACACGCATGTAAATGTTTACACTGTTGTGATTTTTGAGGTTTCGTGATATCAACGTGGTGTACACGTGCATCTTTGTGGTCAGTACTGATGCACTTAACGCAGCTGTGTTTAAAGTACACAGTGGACTCTTGAGTGCCTGAGATGGATTTTTTGTCAGGCAAATTTAAATCCTGCCAGAAAAATAATGTGCACGCCTACATGTATTTTTTAAATTTGTATACACCTTTGAGCTAATGCAGTGTGCTTATCCCAGAGTAGGCAGTAAGAATTGTGTGTGTTTGTTTGGGCATGTGTTTATGTGTGTGTGTTTGGGCATGTGTGCGCGCTTGCGTCGGTCCAGAATATTTTGGGTTTTTTATGCATGCATACCTTTATTTTTGAAAGCACGCATGTCTTATTTGCTGCTGCTGTTTCACATGTATACAGCCTAGGGCGACATCACCATCTCAAGAGCTAAAGGAGATGACTGCCTTGGCAACATATCATGTTACCAGAATTCTAGCAGCTAGTGGGAGCCGTGATAAACGACGGAACAATGGCCGACTGTTAAAGGGCAGGTAAAACATAGTTGCCATTCATTTTCTTTGTTATAGTTATTTCTCACTTCTATTCCATACTGTCTACTGGCTGCTACTTTTTTTTCTGTGTTTTGCCTTTAAAAAATGAAATGCAATTTTAAAATGGTAAAATAGCAATAATCACCATCTCACACAAACACCATGTTTGTGTGAGCAGCTAATTATTATTATTATTATTTTTTATTATTCTTGTTATTTTTTTATTTTTTTTTATTTTTAAGGCAAAAACCAGAAATAAAAGTAGCAGCCAACAGAATAACAGTTTGAAGCGACAAATAACTGTTGTGAAGGCAGAGGATTTATTTGAAGAATTCTAGAATTGAGAAGGAATTTATAAAGTTGCGTTAACCTCGAAGGCTTGAACTCCTTTACGCCCTTTGTTTGATTTTCAGAGACTTGCACACCCTCTTAAATTACCCCATCCCCTTCCCCCCACCCCACCCCCCACACAACAGTTTGCAAAAATGTTTCTTAATTTTGTGGCTGCTAGTGTTGGTTGGTATGTTTCTGTTTTTGTGTTGTGCTTGTATGGTAATTCAGGGTAATGATGACATTGTGGTATTTTTTCAGACTGAAGCCTCTGAACCCTGTCAGCGTCAGTGGTCCTTCCATCAGGCAATGTCGGGGAATCATTGCAGGTTAGAGAATATAATGATGATGATGACATTCATTGTTATGTCTGATGTAAACCCTTTGGCTGTTCATAGCGCTCTCTTGTTGCGGTGATTTCTGAAGGAATCACTTTTAACAGAAAGCACTGCAGACATCCAAAAGGCTAACCCATTTAGTTGCAATGCCCTACAGCAGCAGATTGATTGACCATGATAATTCAAGGGTAGTGCTAGATTAGCTTGGCGCCTTCAGGCGCCAAGCTAATCTGGCACTACCCTTGCATTGTCATGGTAGATCCATCTCCTGCAACTGGTACATGTATAGTCATTAGGTAACAACTCCGAAATATGACCATGGGTTTAAATGGGTTAAAAGTGAAAGTGAGCTGCATGTTCATTTAAATTTTGCATCGTCCTACGCATCTGCAACATTTTCTGTTTTCTTGTTCCAGATTCGCGAAGCTATTCCCCAAGTGCCAGTCGCACCTTGCAACGACGTCGTCAGATCATGATGCAGCTGAAGTCAGGACATATTGACCCCCACCGACCCGCCATGCATCCTCACGGGGGCTCCGATTCCGCGCACCGTGTGTCTGCGGCATCTAGCGTGGAGGATCTAACAAATAGTGATAGAGATCTGAGAAATGGTGCAAGAGATCTGACAAACGGTGAAGAAGATCTGACAAATGGTGAAGAAGAACTGACGAATGGCGAAGCTGATCTGATGAATGGTGAAAGGGAGGAGGCAGAGGAAGAGGTCAGCCCTGGAGCAGACAGGGAGTTTGAAACGGAACTAGCGGCAATGGAAAAAGACGCTGTGGGCTCGCAAAAAATGTAGGTTGTGCTCTTTGTAAATTTGAAATGATCAGTGCCTCAGCCAGCAGCTGATGTGGCTGGATCGTGATAAGTCAAAGGCTGTGTCTGATTAGACTGGATTTTGATCATATTGATAATAATAATGAGATATTCCATGTACACCTGACCCAACTCCCTTCAGAGATTTACTATATTCCCTAGTCATACCGCACATCGCATAGTCAGTGGCTTAGGAAGATATTTGTTTCCTCAAAACACATTACCGATGGTATTACTAATAGGAATGGTTTCTTGCTAGACTAATTTTAGCCCAAAATTGTTGTGTACGAGTATGGCCATTATGGCAGGTGATGGGCGCCATAGGCTAGGCGGTAACCCGAGTAGCCTCCCTTCCAACCCAACCGCGCATGCGCCCAGCGGCTAGCTATCCAGTCAGTTTCTTTGCTAGACAATGGAAGGTTGTGTACGACAGTGTATCTAGCTTCAAACTGTAATCTTCAGTTGTGGAAACCTTGGTGGTGGTTGGAGAGTGTTGCACTATGCTGTGCCTTGTGTTAGGCTTGGACGCTTTCCATGTTGGATTTTCCTCGTCGGTTTTTGTGCCTTAGTCCTGACATCATAGCCTTGTGAACTCAGCTCACTCGCTCTTGGCCGGTCTGGCCGTAGCGTGTTACGCACTTTGTGTGTCCTGAACTTTCTGCTTCCAGAGATGGAAGAGTAAGAGAAGAAGAGGCTCTCCTGCTTCACTCGGAGTGCCGGTGTTTGGCTCGGTGCTGTTCCCAGCTTCAGGGACCGTTCGTGCTGTCAGGCCGGCGTGGTCTCCGTTCACGGACCGCGGACGGGCTCGACTATGCCTTCGCCACCATAGCTGTTGGGCTTCGGTGCGGTGAGCTGGTTGGTCTGCGACCTGTGTGGGTTCCCCTGCTTCTCCATTATCAAGGTAAAGCCTCGGTTATTGCCTACGACCGGCGCTCAAGGGAGGTAAGCGCCAGGCGTCGGCTTATGCACTGCACTTAAATTCGTTTGTACCCGTTGTAGTGCGGATTCCATCATTCGTATTGCGGGCCCATGGGGGCACGCTCGCTCGTTTCTCTTGTGCACTATGTTGCAGTTGGCAAGTCCGCTCCTGCTCACGATGTGGACAGTTCCATTGAAACAGACTTGCTTTGGCCTACCCTGTTTCAGCTGTGCCTGCACTCACCCATGCCTGGTCTGCACCCCTGGCTGTAAGGACAGTAGGACCCAGCTATGGAGCTTCTTCCGCCGCAATCGGCCGAAGCCAGCACGGCTTAGGGGTCCAACACCGGTAAGCCCCACAGACCCGACGAGTGGCCCTTACCGTGAGACAAAGCCCCTTCACCGGTAGCCACCATGCGAGATACGACTCAAGAGCGAGCTCCAGCACCGGTGGCCGTCACAGACCCGACCAGTGCTGCTTACTAGTGGAGACTCGCCCTCCACGCGATGCTTCAGTCCCCCCACCTCGCGGGCACAGGGATTTGGCACCCCGCCCCAAGAGGGATCGGGGACCACGACTGGACAAGTCTGTTGGCCTGGTGCACTCCCGCTCCCCGGTAGGAAGTAGGAGACACAGCACGGGCGGGCAACGAGACGACATGCCTCGTCTACCCCCTGGCGCGGACAAGCCTTGCTTAGTGTGACGATCCAAGCAGACTCCCGTAGCTCGACGGCGTTAGCACTCAACGGACAGGTGGACTCACCGACGGTCGGCGTCCCACGTCTCGGATACAAGCCGGCACTCTCGAGTTTGACCCGGCACCCGCTAATCGTCTTCCCAAGGCGCGTCCTCCTGAGAACTCCATCCGGGACGACGTTCGCTGCAACTTGGGTCTACGCCAGCGCGTAAGAGATAGATTCCCGGCCCGGTGAGTGATTTTTCCCTCCGCTGGACGATAATGCTGGACCATGCGGCGCTTGCATGACTTAGGCCACAGGACGGGGACGTTTTCTAGCTCGGCTGGGGCCCGTCAGCTTGAAGTCCTGGAAGGTCCCAGTATGAGGATGACTCGCCACGTGCAGGCCCTCCAAGCTCGACTCTACTCCGGCACAGACTTTGGCACCCCGCTTTTACGCAGTGACAGGGGACCACGAGTGGACAAGATGGCTGGACTTGTGTGCACCCGCTCCTCGGGGACGGGTAAGCGACGAGTCGGGATCACGTGGAGTTCTTGTAGCTTCGGCGTCCCACTCCAAGATCAAGTATTATTTTGCTGGTTAACTCCGCCCTGGCGACTAAGGCAGTCTCACGGCGGAGGGTCAGTGGAAGGAGTTCAAGGAAGGATAGGACAAAACGGCTGGAGTTGCGTGCGCCCACTCGCCAGGTTATTAGAGATGAGCCGGCGTTTTCGGCGGATCACTCTCCCCATCTTCCCTTAAGACGGTGTGGACGGACCACGGAGTGGTAGAAGGATCAAGCGGACGTCGTTTCACGATGGCGGGCGTGCTCGCGGCAGTCCGACGCTACAGCTGACTGGTTCCCGCGAATCGGAACTCCTACCTCTCCCTAGGCCTCCCGTCAGGACAAGACTTTGGAGACCGACCCTGCCACAGGCCAACAGAGTTTTTCCGTCTCAAGCCCGTTACAAGTACCTTCACTGCGGCTGCCAACCACTAGTAGGGAGTTTCTGGCATGTACACATCGTAAGCGCTTACAGCTGGAAGGTAAGTTTAGCACTGTAAGCTATGATCCGTTTTATTTCTTAGTAGCTTCGGCGACGACTCAGTACTGGCCGGCGCCCCAGGACGTTAGCTCGGCTAGCTACGGCCCCGGCTCAGGCCGCGTCAGCCTACGGAGACGTCGCTTACCTACGTTGACTGGGCCTCTATCTTCGAGCATCAAGGATCGGAGACTTCCCCTCTAGCCACGGTTACGAGCTTCCAGGCTTGCCGGTCTTCTTTTACCACGCAGCCTATCACTCCTAGGTCGACGCTTGCCGGCTTACACTTGTTGAACGAGGACGTCAGGATGCCCCCCCGGGTCTTCGACATCCCGACCTTGGTAGCGGCTACGACAGTCATAGTGCGCTCCACGCTGTACAAGTTCGTCGCCAACCCGTTTTCTCGGCGGGTAGACCGCCCGAGACTTCGCCTCGCAGTGCAGACTTGGACTGGGCCTTCAGCCTGGACGAGGCGACTTCCTAGCTGATACAGAGCCGGTTGGTGAACTGCACGGTCCGCTTTGCGTTCTGGTCGTCTCCAGATGGAGAAGAGGACTCCGCCTCCTACCTCTACTCTCCGCTTGACCTTCGACGACATGTCCTGCCCGGGCCGCGCGCTTCCTGGGGGGGCTTCGCAGCCTCTGGGGGTTCTTCCGTGCTGTACTCTGTTGCAGACAGGATTAGTTGGATGTCTTCGTGCTCCACATCGACGGCTGTAGATGATCACCTCTCGCGTAACTGGTCAGGAGTCATCCTTGGAGAGGGATCGAGACTCACTTGGGATCCTCTCAGCTGGCGTGGTTCCTGGTCTACGTGGGCAAGTTCTACCTCTACACTTCGTGCCGCTTCTTTGCCTGCGGATGGAGCCTTGCACCGACCTCACGAATGGCAGTGTTCGTAGTGGCGAACGTAGCATTGGGCGAACCCAGCGCGGCGTTTGTCTCTAGTGCAGGTGTACTCTGCCAGATGGGACTTCGGCTGCGGAGACTGGTGAGCACCACAGCGGACCTTCTTCCCCTTGAACATCTCTTCTGCCCCCGCCTCAGCGGCTCCTGCTTCTCCCCGGGTGACCCTCGACAAGTGACCCCGAGTCTCAGGTTCCTGTGCATCTGTTGCTACGCCCTCTACTTCATGGGGTGGATCCAGTCTGGGGCGCGTCGGGAATTCCCTTCAGCTCCCCTCTTCCCAGGATGTCCCTCGCGTCGACATAAGCCTCGCCACCGGGAGCGCTCCCCAGCTACTGAGATCCTACCCTACCTCCGGCGGATGGCCTCCGGACTTCCTTGTCCAGCTTTGGGTGTCACGTTCCCGATGCTAGGAGCCTCTCGTTCCCTCCGACAGCACCACGGTGGTCGCCCCCTTTAGAAGCAAGGCGGAGCACGCTTCCTCTCCCTGTACTTCCTCCGCTCCCACGGACTCCGTTGGTGCGAAGATCCGGACGTGGCCTTCGAGCAAGAGCCTTCCAGTGTTGTCTGCTTTCCAGCCGACTCCATCACGTGTCGCGGCCAGCTTCTCCGCAAAGTGGACGGGCCGTCCAGACATCGTTGGGTGATCTGCACAGCGGACACTTCCCCTTGATCGTGCCGAAGTGGAATCAACAGCTTCCCAGCTTCGTCTCGCCGATTTCAGACTCTCTTGCCTGGGCGGTCGACGCTGTCTCCATCCCGTGAGACGGCCTGGTCGCCTACACCTACCCGCCGACGATGCTTGTTCCCTAGTCCTGCTTAAGCTCAGAGGGTGCAACGCGATCCTGTTCCTGGCGGCCCCGGTCTGCTGGACCAAGTCGTGGACCACCGACCTCCTGAGCCTCACCACGGCTCCACCGCGGCGACTTCCCACCCCGCGCATGATGCTCAAGCAACCCCGCCAGGCGCTATACCACCCGTGCCCCGAACGGCTTCTCCTTACTGCCCAGAGCTGTGCGGCGAGCCCTCGCCACTAGACACTACTCAGGTGCGACCATGGAAGCTATCACTACAGCCTGCAGAATCTCGAACAGACGAGGTTATAGAGGGGAGTGGCGAGTCATGTGCGACTAGCTGAAGGCTGTGCCTTGCCCCACAGATTGAGGGTTCCTCAGCGGGTGAACTTCTTCCTCTGGCTGTGCAACTACCAGTGTTCAGCGCCGATCACCTGTCGCAGGTACCTGGCCATGGTCGCGGACACGTTCCGACACTTGAGACGCTTGTCCCTGGTAACTGCAAGTCCTCGCCGATCTGTTGGCCCACTTCGGTTCACAACGTCCCGTCCATCGCTCCCGGGTGCCGCGATGGGACCTGCCTTGGGTCCTTGCTGGGCTCAACTCTGACCGCTTCGTACCGATACAATCGGCGATGCTACCGGACAAGACGCGGACGTCTGCTTCCAGGGTCAGCGAGCGGCTCACGCAGCACGGATATGAGGTACAACACCGGTAAGCCCCACAGACCCGACGAGTGGCCCTTACCAGGTTGTAGAGCCTTCAATGCCGCGGCTTAGGCCGCGGGCCAGAGCTCTAGCGCCGGCAGGCCCCACAGTCCCGTCGAGTGGCCCCTGCCTGGTCGTGGAACCTCGAACGCCGCGAAAAGAAAAGGAAACAGGATGCAGAGCCTTAAATGCCGCGGCTTAGGCCGTGAGCCGGAGCTCTAGCGCCGGCAGCCGCCACAGTCCCGTCGAGTGGCCCCTGCCTGGTCTCCAAACCTCGAGCGCCGCATCCTAGACCTTCGGTCAAGACCCTTTCTCGAAACGGGGATTCAACACCGGTAAGCCCCACAGACCCGACGAGTGGCCCTTACCAGGTTGTAGAGCCTTCAACGCCGCGGCTTAGGCCGCGAGCCAGAGCTCTAGCACCAGCAGGCCCCACAGTCCTGTTGAGTGGCCCCTGCCTGGTTGCGGAACCTCGAGCGTCGCGTCCCAGACCTCAAGTCAAGACCCTTTCTCGAAACAGGGATTCAACACCGGTAAGCCCCACAGACCCGACGAGTGGCCCTTACCAGGTTGTAGAGCCTTCAACGCCGTGGCTTAGGCCGCGAGCCGGAGCTCTAGCACCAGCAGGCCCCACAGTCCTATCGAGTGGCCCCTGTCTGGTTGCAGAACCTCGAGCGTCGCGTCCCAGACCTCTAGTCAAGACCCTTCTCGGAACAGGGATTCAACACTGGTAAGCACCACAGACCCGTCGAGAGAGAGAGCCTTGAGCTGCCTGACCCGGCGTTCTCACCAAGACCCGCCTTTGAGATTCCCAGGCTCCACCCATGAGTCCAGACAACAGGACCCGGTGCGGGCTTTACGTGTGTACCTGCGCCAGACCAAGCCGCTCCGCAGAGGTCGCACCTGCCTTTTCCGCCCACTGTCCCCAGGTAAAATGACATCCCCGTCCAGACGATATCCTCCTGGCTCTGAGGGGTGATACGCTCCGCCTACCAAGACCAATCCCTGGATGCAGCCAAACGTATGAGCATCAGGGCGCACTAGGTCAGAGCCACGGCCATGAGCCTTGCGTTCGACCGCAACGGTGCTGTCAAGGGCATTGTGGCAGCCGTGGGCTGGCGTGCGGAGACTACCTTCGCCCGCTTCTACCTGAGAGACCTCTCCAACCAGCGCCAGAACCTTTCGCTGGTGGGGGACATCGTGGCGGCGCAACACTCCCTCCCGGCGCCCTAGGTATCTTTGCTAAAATTAGCAGGAGGTTGCGTAGGGAGGGCGGCTCTAGCAGTCTCGATGGCGTGGGTTAGGGGCGTTATAGCGGCACCCGCCTCCTCTTCGGGATTCTTTCTAATAGTAATACCATCGGTAATGTGTTTTGAGGAAACAAATGCATTTTTCTCTAAAATAAATATTTTCGAAAAATACTTACCGATGGTATTACTCAAAGTGACTGGTTAGCTAGCCGCTGGGCGCATGCGCGGTTGGATTGGAAGGGAGGCTACTCGGGTTACTGCCTAGCCTATGGCGCCCCTCACCTGCCATCACGGCCATACTCATACACAACAATTTTGGGCTAAAATTAGTCTAGCAAGAAACCATTCCTATTAGTAATACCATCGCTAAGTATTTTTCGAAAAAAATTATTTTAGAGAAAAATGCATTTTTCATGTGTGGAGAGGGGGTGGGGGGTGGAGACAGTGTGCCCAACATGTAACATACTTTCGTAGGCATGATGGTACATACTTTCCAAACTCCAAATTATGATGCAGTGATGAGAGGGAGAGGGAGTAGGCAGGGGACAGTCCAAAATCCAGAAAATCAAACAAACAGGTAACAGTCCTCCAGTCGTGAACATTTCCAATAAAATGCAAATCTCATTATTATTATTATTTTCTTCTCCCAAATTTTTCTTTTCTCTGAAAATATTTGAGAGGGGTGTGTGTGTGTTTGAACCAACCGTTGTCTGGCCTTAAACACATCAACATAACCCCGCCCCACCCACTCCCCCCACCCATGGTGCCTCTAATACTGATAGCAGGTTTACATTGTGAATCTTGCAGTAGAAGGCAGAGCAGATGTCAGTGGATTCCTGCACTCTATGAAATAAAAACACCAACTTAATATGCTCTTGATGCAGAACTCACTGGCCATTGTGACACACTGACACTAGCACTGTAAAACACAATTTTTCGGTCTCTGAAAAGTCTACCACTTAGCGAGATGCACGGATCAAACTGATGACTCGTTTATTTGTTTTGCATGCATTGTTTACTGCATTTGCCAGCATACACTTGATGTGGTCACTGACATTGTGTTCTGATGAAAACTATAGAAGCATCAGAAACAGACAAACCTTGAGGATGATGGTCACTCCAGTAGATATACAGCAAGCAGCAAAACTCTACAGAGTCAGCAGTGAGCGCAGTCATATCCCACAAACAGGCTAAATTGAAACTTGTTTGCTTTGTTTGATTTTTGGTGACTAGATTTTGGTTCTGAAAGGTTCTATAAAACATGGAAGTGGAGTGTTTGTATCATATCATTTCTGGACAGACCTTGAAGCAGACACTTCTGCAACTGTGACTATTTTGAATCAAATAGTTGCACAAGTGTCACCTGTTCAGTCTCTCTAGAAATGATAGTACATGTACATGCAAACACTCCACTTCAGTGCAGTGATAATTACAAATACATCTTCATCATAAAAAGGGTGACACTGTACAGTTTTTACACCCAAATTTACTCCCATGATGTTTTCTTGTACATTGTAGCTGTGTTTGTTTTCTTTTTCTCCCACTTTTTTCTGACGTTACTTTCTGTACAACAGGGAAGATGCATCTTCGTACATGGAGGCCCCCAGAGGCAGCTTGTCAGGAGAGGCTACTGTGTCTGTGCCAGACAAACCTGAAGCAGTGTCTAGGAAGAACACCACATTGGGACCTCAGAGTGTTATGTCCCATGATCAAGGTGTGTAAACATGAAGGTGTATTTTTTTCTTGCAGCTGGTTTTTATTTTATTTGTTGACTGTCAGTAGGGTTTTTTGTCAAGATGATTCCTACAGGAATCATTTTGACAAAAGCGATACTGACAGCCAAAGGATTATTTATTGAGTGTGTGATACAATGCGTCATAGTAGCCATAAAAGGTGACCATAGCAGACTTTAATAATAATAATAATAATACAGCGCTTTTCTATAGCATCTTTCCCCACTTAAGCAGGCTCGGAATGTTTTACAAATGAAATTATAAACACACACAATAAACTACAAATCACAACAACAACAAAAACAGTTCAGGCATACTAACCACATTCTTTCATACAACGAACACATTCTATTTACAGTAACACCATTACACTTTAGATGTACAGTAGATAGTTATCTGCTTTCCGCCAGTATCCACCGAACACCTCCCAGCTGCAATAGACGAACCATCATGAACACCCGCAGTTGTGAGGATTTATGTCTCTTGTTAGTCCTGTGTTCTATTTTTGGTCCCTTTACCCAGATTTGCATGAAAAGACAGATGTAATAATTATCTCATTCAGCCTGACGCACGTATTTCCCAAAATTTGGAGGCTTCATCTAACGACTATGCACCTGTTGCAGGAGATGGATCAACCATGATAATTCAAGGGTAGTGCCAGATTAGCTTGGCACTGTCAGGCACCAAGCTAATCTGGCACTACCCATGAATTATTATGGTTGACCCATCTCCTGCTGTAGTGCGTCGGGGCTGAATGGGTTAATGTCTGTCATTGTGTAGGGGATACAAAAACGTAATTCATGATCACTACAATGAAGGGGTTAACCAAGTGATCAGCACTCGTGGTTTACTATATTTCTTCTAACGTTGTAAGATCTCGGCTTCATGTCATGCCAATTTGACAGCTGCATTGACTTGAAAAGACCTATACACAAGCATTTTGGTTACTTTAGTTAGTTTGTTTCTTCAAAAACATTACTGATGACATGACTACATGGGAATGTCTACTTCTAGGCTCAGTTTTAGCCTACTTGCCCGTTGTGTGCCCACACAACCCGAGAGGCACTCGGGGAACCCCCCCCCCCCCCCCCCCCCATACCTGCCTTACCAGATCCGGTCACGAGAACATTCAGTCTTGCTACTTCGCTCGTGGTGAGAAGACGTGGCTGGCCTGCGCTCTCGCTGCCTCGACCGGTCTTCTGCCTACCGACGCTCGTTGCCGACTTCGTGTGCTCTGCGCCCTCTTCTACCCTGCCGTCTACCCTGCCTTCTCTTCCTGCTTCGTTGGGGCTGCTTGCGGGGATTCTTCTCAGTGCTGTCGGTGGACGGCGGTTTGCCTGCCCTTCCCCCCTTCCCTTCGTTGCAGAGGTAAGGTAGCGGTAGTTCCCTCGGGCTGAGAGCCGGCTGACTGTTGGGTGCTTCCCTGCTTTCTTTCATTAGTGGTCTTTCTTTCAGTGCGTAGTGCCTGATTAGCTCACGGTCGGTTTTTACCGTTTCACGCCCGTTTGGCACGTGGGCCTTGGGCTCCTTGTGTGTTAGCCCGTTTAAAGGCCCTTTAGCCCTCCGAGGGTTCCCCATTACGCTTCACCGGGAGCCCGCTTGCGCTTAGCCATTATGCTTTTGTGCTCCCGGTGCGGTGACTTTAGTGGCCGATGGACACCCATTCGGTCTGCCTACCGTGTTCGGGTTGTTCCTCGCGCCGCAGGTGTAAGGTTTGTGCGGCCTGGCCTGAGGATCTGTGGGCGGACCTTTGGTCCTTCTACCGCCGAGAGCGTTCCTGCCCGGCTAACGAGCGTCCGGCGCCCGTTGAACCGTTGGCCGCCCTTGCTGTTTCCTCTGACCTCTCCCGCACGGAACGGTCTTCTCGTAGGGGTTCGCGTTCCTTGTCTGACCACGGGACCACCACTGCTGCCACGCCCGCTGACCCTTCCGGAGGGTCTGTTTGCCGGCTTAGCGCCCGTCCCACCGAGAGTGGCCAGCAGCAGTTGGCCTTGAGCCGTCCGTCGTTGACGAGCCGTCCTCATCACTCTCCCCGCAACAGGCCCGCTGATCCTTCCGGAGGATCGCCTTGCCGGCATAGTGGCCTACTTCCGGAGTATGGCCCGGAGAGACGTCAGCACCGTCCTTCGCGACGCAGCCGCGACCCTGACCCTCACCGTTCCTCCTCTCGTCGCCCACGCTCTCGCTCGCCTTGCGAGCGCCGTCAGCGGGATCCTCGCCGCCCTGCTTCCCCTCGGGCGCCTTCGCGCTCTGCGCCGCGCCGGGCGTCGCCTTCGTTGCGTCTCCGCCCTCGTCGACCCTCCTCGCGTCGTTGGGACTCCTCACCGCTTGCTCGCCGGGCGCCTTCTCGTCCTCGGTCCCGCTCCCGGTCGCCTCCTCGCTTTCCGCCGCGCTCCCCGCTGCCCTCGCGTTCCCTGTCTTCACCAGAGGCTCAGCGCTCTCCTTGGACCTCGCTGCGGTTGGTGGTGACTCTGGTGCCTTCTCGACGCTCCCTAGAGGACGACACGCTCAGCCTGCTGCCCGAAGACTCCATCTCGGCTCTTTTGGACGAGGAGGGTCGCTCGACCCCGCCCGTGGCCCTCGACGTTGCTTCCCCCTCGGCACTCCCCGCTTCTTCCCGGTCAGAGACGCTTTTAGCTCTGGATGAAGCCGCCAGGATCGTGGCCGCGACGCTGCCGGCGGACGCCTGCCCAGCTTCCCCGCCCCTGAAGAGGAAGATCGCCGCCTTCGTTGACGCGGAGAGGCAGGTCAAGAAGTTTAAGTCGCTTCCCCAACCGCCCGGCTTTAAGGACCTTCGAGACGTCTTTTCGTCGCACCTGCAGCTGGCCATGTCCCAGGAGCCGGTCTTCTTCTCCGACCGTCGCTGGCCCGCGGATTTAGACATGTCGTTTCGGCGGGACTGGTATGCTGGCCATTCCCAGGCCTTCTCCATCCCTCTGCCTACGCTGAACCCTTAGGCCGTGTCGCTAGCCGGCGGCCCGACTCTGCTGCGGCGGTCCCTGCCGCGGGGCCTGGACAAGACAGCGACCTTGGTCCGGAACTCCTTAGCCTGCTCTGGTGTCTTGGAGCTCCTCACTCAAGCCTTGGTCCGTCGGGTGGAGGAATCCTGGCATCCTTCCATCTCTCCCCTCCTAGGCGACCTGCTGGTCCTCGCGGAGGCCGCCAACCGCGCCGCCTACCACTCGTCGGTCAACGCGATGGCTGCCTCGGCCAACTGCGACCTCATGCGTCGAGATGCCCTGCTCCTCGCCTGCAGTACGTTGCCGCCGGACCTGCGAGCGCAACTTCGGCGACACCTGGTCCGCTGTGAGAGCCTCCGACCCCGGCCGCTGGCCCAGCAGTGCCCCTCCTCCACGCCGCTTTCGCCCCACCCGCCAGGCTAGGGGTCGCGCCTCGCGGTCTGCTAGACCCGCTGCCCTCTTGGCCCCTGCCTCGGCGCCCGTGCTGGCGGGTGCCTTTGGCCGGTCCAGACCCCCCAGACGCCGTGCTCCCGCGTGGACCCGTCCCGGCAGGGGACAGGGTCGCGGGCGGCCCGCGTGACTCCCTGCCGACCTTGCCCCCGCCGACCTCCTCGGGGTCTCCGGTCGGCGGGCGGCTAGCTCTTTGGCGACGACCCCTGGATTTGCGACACCGTCTCTACGGGTCTGCGGATCGTCTTCCGAAGCCCGCCGCCCTTACGTCGTGCCCTTCTCTGGACCGAGATTCCCAGCGACCCGCTGAGGGCCGCCGCCTTGAGGGAAGAGGTAGCCTCCCTGCTGAGGAAAGCCGCCACAGAGGTGGTCCGAGTCCCCGACTCACCGGCCTTCTACAGCCGCCTTTTCGTCGTGCCGAAGCCTGGAGGGAAATGGCGTCCAGTCATCGATCTTTCGGCGCTGAACAAGTTCATTTCGGCCCCCTCCTTCCGGATGGAGACTGCCAGAGCCCTGAAAGCCGCGGTCCAGCCTCTCGACTTCGCAGTCAGTCTGGACCTCTCCGATGCGTACCTGCATGTCCCGATGCACCAGGCCTCCAGGAAGTTTCTCAGGTTTGCGATCGACGGCGTCGTTTACCAGTTCCGGGCGCTGCCTTTCGGACTCAACCTCAGCCCCTGGGTCTTCACTCGGCTGATAGACGCCGTAGTCGCCTTAGCCCGACAGTCCTCCTCCAGTCCGACGTCGAACTACCTGGACGACCTCCTCTTGCGCAACCAATCGGAGACCGAGCTAGCCATAGACAGAGATGCTCTCCTGCACCTCCTGGCACACCTGGGCTTCCTAGTAAACGACGGCAAGTCGGATCTCTCTCCCTCCCGCCGGTTTGTGCACCTGGGTATGGAATTTGCTACCGACCTCAACTCGGTTCGCCTTCCGGCGCCCCAGATCAAGAAGATTGCGGATCTAGCCGACCAGTTAGCTCGGGAGGATGCAGCCCCCGCCAGGGTCTGGCTTCAGTTGCTGGGTTTGATGAATGCCGCAGCGGATCTTATCCCACTAGGGCGTCTCTACTCCCGGCCGATTCAACTGCATCTTCTTCTCCATTGGCGCCCGTCTTCCGGAGACTTGACGACCGCGGTCCCAGTGTCCCAGATGCTCCGTCCGCACCTTCGTCGGTGGACCGACCCTACGTGGCTAGCGTCGGGAGTTCCCCTGGCCTCTCCCCCTTCACAGATCTCTCTTTGCGTCGATGCCAGCCTCACTGGGTGGGGGGCCCATCTACTACCACGGTTCCTCGCGACCTCCGGCCCCTGGCCCTCAGACTTGGCGCACACCCACATCAACTGGCTGGAGATGCAGGCCGTCTGGCAAGCCCTTCAGGTCTGGGAGGACCTCCTCCGACACCAGGAACTTCTCGTGCTTTCGGACAACACGACGGTGGTCGCTTACATCCAGAAGCAAGGGGGCACACACTCCCCCGACCTGTGTATGCTCCTCTACAGGATGATGCGTTGGTGCGAGGACCGGGGCATTTTCCTTCGAGCCCGGCATGTCCCCGGACACCTCAATGTCTTGGCCGACTCTCTGTCTCGCCGCGGCCAGCTCCTACACACGGAATGGACCCTGCGACAGGACATCTTTCGGATGATCTGCGCCCGCTAAGAAAGGGAGACTCCCCAGGTCGACTTGTTCGCCACGAGGTGGAACCACCAGCTTCCCCTCTTCGTCTCCCCGATTCCCGACCCCCTTGCCTGGGCTGTCGATGCGCTCTCCATTCCCTGGGACGGCCTTGTGGCCTATGCCTACCCCCCTACCGTCCTCGTTCCCAAAGTCCTCCTCAAACTGCGGGGCTGTTCGGCGATCCTCCTGTTGGTCGCGCCGTTCGCCTGGAACCGCTCCTGGACCACCGACCTGCTCAGCCTCGCCACGGACCCGCCCCTGCTGCTGCCCACCCCGCGGACCATGCTCAAGCAACCGCGCCAGCTGCTGTTCCACCCCTGCCTGGAGCGACTCCTTCTTCACGCCTGGAGGTTGTGCGGCAAGCCCTCGAAGCTAGAGGCTACTCGGGTGCAGCAATGGAGGCGATCGCTGCGGCCCGTAGACCATCGACCCTTCGAGTCTACGAGGGAAAGTGGCGAGTCCTTTGTTCCTGGTGCTCCGATCACGGCCTCACGCCCACGGATCTGACTCATCCGGCGGACTTCTTTCTCTGGCTCTTCCGAGACCAAGGCCTAGCCCCCATCACGGTACGCGGTTACCTGTCCATGATTGCGGACACCTGTCGTCACCTGGGACGACCCGATCCGGGCGCCTGCAAGGACCTAGCCGACCTTCGGCATACAGCGCCCGACACTCCGCTCGCTCATTCCTCGCTGGGACCTACCCTGGGTGCTCACGTGGTTGAACTCCGCCCGCTTCGAACCTTTACCTTTGGCCCAGTTCGCGGACTTGACACGCAAAACTTGTTTCCTGCTGGCTCTTGCTACCGCTTCGCGTGCGAGCGAGCTACATGCGCTTTCGGCACGCCCTTCCTGTCTGCAGTTCCGAACAGACGGCTCCGTCCAGCTGCTCACGGACCCGGCCTTTCTGGCGAAGAACAGGTCTCCTTTAACCCCGCCTCAGGTGATCACCATTAGGCCGCTGAGAGACCGACCCCGGTCCCAGGAGACCAGGCTACAGGATCCCGTGCGCGCCCTTAAAATCTATCTGCGGCGATCTAAGCCCGTCCGCAGAGGACGGTCGTGCCTCTTCCTACCTCTAAGACCCAACCGGCGTGACATTACAGCCCAGACGATCTCTTCCTGGCTCCGCTGGGTCATACGCTCCGCTTATCAGGAGATCTCCCCTCAGGGAGCGAAGAGGCTGCACATTCACGCACACGAGGTACGAGCTATGGCCACGAGCGTCGCGTTTGATCGAAACTGCGCTGTCAAGGACATTGTGGCGGCCGTGGGCTGGAAAACCGAGTCGGTCTTTGCCCGTTTCTACCTCCGGGACCTGGCCAGCCAGCGAGAGAATCTCGCACTGGTGGGGGACATCGCCGCGGCGCAACACTCCCTCCCGGTGCCACCGGCACCGTAGGTATGCACTTCGCTAAAATTGTCGGGAGTGTGCGACGGGGAGAACGGCGCTGTTCTGTTGGGGAGTTGTGGGCGGCACCCTCCTCCTCATCGCAATTCTCCCATGTAGTCATGTCATCGGTAATGTTTTTGAAGAAACAAATTCATTTTTCTCTAAAAGGTATTTTTTCGAAAAATACTTACCGGTGACATGACTCGGATGACCCTCCCTCCTGCCCCGCTTGCCGCTTTCGAGCGAAGTATCAGACTGAATGGTCTCGTGACCGGATCTGGTAAGGCAGGTATGGGGAGATAACTCTTGGCCCCTCTGGGGGGGTTCCCCGAGTGCCTCTCGGGTTGTGTGGGCACACAACGGGCGAGTAGGCTAAAATTGAGCCTAGAAGTAGACATTCCCATGTAGTCCTGTCATCGGTAAGTATTTTTCGAAAAAATACCTTTTAGAGAAAAATGAATTTTTCTTATATTAACACTGAAAGGTCCTCCCTAACATGTAGTTCAGTGGCTGTGATGTCAGCAACTTATTATTGAGTTCTGCTGTGATGTCAGCGACCCGTTGTCGCGCTCCCTTTCCTATGCGGTTACGAAAGTTAGGTCCAGTGTGGCCCTGGTTTTCTTGTAGTGGTTCTATTGAGATGTTTCTGGAAGTCAGAAAAGAAGCACCACTAAGCATTTTGGTGACGATGAGTCATCCAAAGGGTTCAGTTATTCAGTTATAGCTGTCAGTGTCGGATTACTTTCCTGTTGCCTCAGACTTTGTATTTTACACCATACCCTGCATTTCATGTTGTGATCTCTCTGGGTTTCACACAGTGATTACTAATGAAATGTTTCATTATGTGTATATCACTGTCATTGAGTGGCTCGTTCTCATCAGCTGCTTTAGCCCCCTGTCTCTAGTTTGTGTACCACACATTCATATTACTTTATTCTCGTTCCATAAGAGTACCCATAAAGCTGTGGCATTTTCTGACAGGATGTGGATCAACTATGGTAGTTCAAGGGTGATGTCAGAATAGCTTGGTGCCTTTAGGCACCAAGCTATTTTTCTAAATTACATGTATTGGCGGTCAACCCTTTCAGTCTAGTTTTTTACTACAATTTCGACTGCAACCCCTTCCCCCTTTTTTAGTAGGTTCTCTCTTAGGGTGCATGGAAATTTAGCTCTAGGTGGAGGCATGGAATGTATGCCCCTGCAGAAACCACAGTAAAATGTGGTCTTCTTTGCAGGTAAGCAGAAGTTCCTTCTCTTCCTCCAGTATTGCAGATGGTGTGCTGAAGAGGTCGCCAAGACCGAAACAGCTGTCCACACCGGCTCAGTATCTGGACCTCCACTTGGGGGACCTAGATTTAAATTTCCATGCACCAAGGGGCTGGAACAGTGGGATATGTGATACGCCCCCTTTCGGGGGGGGGGCTTCCATATCCATTGCTTCCAGTCACTTACTTAGCGCACCCCCTCTTTCCTATCTTTTTTTTTTTTGTGTGCTTGGACCAAAGTAGATCTATGATCATTGGTCTATCATGCACACTTCTCTCCCTTGACAGTGCTTTTCCCTACTCACTTGGTAGTTTATTCTGACTCCACCCTTGAACTATCATGGCTGATCTGTCTCCAGAACTGCGCCATAGACCTCACAGGATATGTTAAGAAATGATAATTTCATCATTATGACGTGATGAGTTAAATGAATAAAAGAACATTGGGATGTCACAATGGCCTTTTGGTATTTAGGTAGGTATGAATGTCTGATACATGTTGACTATTCATCTGACTTATTGTGGGCATTTCTAGTTGCATCCCTGCATTTCCCATGCACAGAGTCTGTCTGTATGGAGGAAATACTGTCTTTGTTGCAGGACTGGTGGATAGACAGATCCCAGATTTCTCTACACCTGCCCCTCCACCCATGGGTCAGGGTGGAGAGGTCACGCCCAGCGGTGACAGGTTTTTCATGACACAGTCACCACAAAAAATGCAACACGTCATGCAGCAAGCTGAAGCTGACTCGCAGGAAAATGGCAAAGTGCGCAGATCAAAATTAAGCACAGATAAGACACAGAACAATGCATCTTCACGGAGGGCTTCTCAGAATGGGATTGCTTTGCCCATGTCAGAGCATGAAATCAACAGTAGTAACGTGTGCGTCAACAATGCCAACAACAACTTTCTCTCAGATGGCTTGTACAGAAAACAGGACACTTACATCCGTCGCCCGATGAGTGCCAGCGTCCATTTTGAAGACTCTGATGTAATCAAACCGAGAGAGAGGGAAAGGCCAAAGACAGCAGGGGCAATGAAAGCAGTGCGCTTTGCAGAACATACACAGGTTTCTGATGGCAGTGAGATTCCTCTGTCTGTGTCAGCATCCTGGATCAGGGAGAATCAGCAGAAGAGAAAAGGGCAGGAGGAAGAAAAGCTGAAGGCAGAAGAGAGGAAAAAAAAGGAGGAAGAAGAAAAGGAGGTAACTAGAACGTCCCAATCTAGCTGCAAACCAGTAGATTCCAATGTGAAGTCGCCAAGGAAAGATGAAGATAATGATGATGGTAAAACAGGGGGTGGAACAGAAAACCATCCACCAGCCACAGGCAGTGGCACATTCTCTACAAGCAAGCCTGCCCAGTCAGAAAATGGAGGGGACAAAAATGACAGGGGTAAAAAAAATGGAGGCACCAAAGACAGCGGTGCAAAGGACAGTAATGTGGAAGACTTGACTGTAGAGGATAGTAGCGAAGAAGACACTTGTGCAAGCAAAGGCAGCACGGAAGATGGAGGTTTGTATGATGCTACTAGTACAGGAGATGAGAACACAAAGTCAAGTATCACAAGCTTGGCACAAGAAAGGACAGTAAGTCAGAACAGCCTTGCCCTATCATCACTTTCTGTGATGGACGGACGTGTTACCAGAGCCTCGGTGTTGTCGCTGCAAGGCATCAGACTGTCAGATGTGGAGTCGAGGCAAGAGATGAGGTCAGAGGTTGCCTTTATTTCCCCCTCACCTTCCTCCTCCACTGGGACCCCCACCCCAGCAACCACCATCACACCCATCCTTCATGCCAAGTCGCAGACAAGCATGCCAAATGCAGACAGTAGTTTCATGGTGGGCAAAGGCATGCAAGATTCACGCAAGCCTACACCTTCCACAAAACAACGACCATCATCGCCATTGGCCAAAGCGCAGGTGCTGTGGGCGGAGAACTTGGGGGTTGCGGAGGGACCGGGCAGGGAGCGTAGAATCATGGTCCCTGACGGAGCCAGCCTGTTCAAGCTGTTACTGGAGGTGGGATCCATCTCGGGTGAACCTTCCCTCTCCCTCAGTCACAGTTCCGTCACACACCTGACAGAAGGTTCCGCAAGTCTCAGAGGCAGCAAGAGCGATGTGACCACATCACAGAGTGGGTCGACAGCAGAGAATTTATCGGTTGCTACTGGGGACTCTGTAGCTTCAGCTAGCACCACCACCCAGAGTGACTTCACCATCACAAACAGCGACATCAGCCTACCCAACAGCATCACAACTACGGGCTGTGTGACTGGTGATGCGAAGAAATCTGTCATGCCACACGCTCCATGTACTAGTAGCAGACGCTACGACACTTTGAGTGCCAGAGTAGGAGTTGTTTTCTGTAAGCATGACGAGACTTACGACCACAGCCAGGTCAAGCAGTCTCACGGATCCTCCCCCAGAAGCCAGAAAATAAAGGAAGTGGGTGGAGAGGAAGAGAAGAAAAACACTGACATAGTGAGTCCTAGACAGCAGCGTGCACGTTCACCTGTGAGTCCTAGAAAGCAGCCTGCACGGTCACCTGAGAGGACAAGTCCCGAGAGAAAGACTCTTGGTCCTTCAGGGGTAGACAACAAACTCAAAACTCATGGATCAAACACTATGTCAGATATGTATACACATTTCTCTCTTGGTTTTGAAGTTTCAGGCTGTTACCCAAGAACAGAGAAAACTGTGTCCTTTATCAGCAGAAGTGACAAAGACACCAGCAAAGATGAACGTGTGAGAGACGATTCCTCAGACACTAGCAAACCCAAAGCCATCCATGGTATCTTGAAAAAACGAACACCCACATCACCTTCAGGGTCACCTCGTGTTGAATCCCCGCGCGGCCTGAGAGCCTACCTCATGTCCAGACTGCAAAACAGGCCTGACAACAGGCAGTACAGTATGCTGGCAGCAGAACTAGGGCATGTTGGTGAGGCGCAGCAGCAATTTGAACCTAGCAAGGATGCACAAGCTGAACAAACTCATGACAAACCCAAGGTGCAAAAACGCATGCGTCAGACTTTCACCCACCTGTCCAACCAACCGTTCATCTACCCGTCTGATGATCCCTTTTCCAGTGGAGTCGCCATGCGTCTCAAGTTCGGGGACTCACCCTACCTGAAGGAGATAAAACTGCCCAAACGTCCACTCCATCCTCGCAGAGTGCCTATTGTTCCCAAACACCTGGACGCAAATTTTCACGCCGAGGATGTTGTGGCAGGTCATTTGGCACCAGTCAGCCCCCGGGCATTGCAAAAAACACAGCAGATGGGACCCCGTAAATGTGTCCAGTTTGCTGACTTTACTATGGAGCCGCTCAACCTCAATCAAAACTGTGTCCGCGCAGATTTTGAGAGTGGAACTCATGATTGGATTCATGTACGAGAGTCTCCTCATGCCACCCCCACCCTTATTCTTCAACACACTGGAGTTAGGTTGGAAGATCAGGATGAAGCTGGTGATGGGAACGTTGCTCTGTCACGCCCCACAGACACTGACCATAGATTGCTCCAGTCTGATGTGGGTTCTTCTGTTGATCCGTGTGGTGACACATACGACCTTGATGCTCGTTTTTGTGCTCTGGAAGAAGTGCTTAGTGCTGTGAGGTGGGAAATACAGGACAAAATCGTTGACAGTCATATTGATGAAAATTACAACAACAATGCTCTTCTGCATGATGATGACCCGGAGTATGCTCTTCTTTATAATAATGATACGGAGTATGAGAATGAGTACAACGATGATGATGGATTTGTGTATGAAGATGATGGGTCCAGTGACGAGGATCAGCAGGAGAATGATGATAAACAGGATGCATTCACAGGAGATCAAGAGGAAGGGGTGAATCTTGAGGAGGAAGAAGATGTGAAAGAAGAGGATGCACTGGATGAGTACAATGAGTACTACAGAGAACTGTTGCTAACCTACAGACAAAAGTGCATGATGGCGGGTGAGGGCAGTTTGGTTATTAGTGACCGCTTGACCTGGCCTTATGCATCAGACCCACCCACGGACAGCACCACCAGTGGCAGCAGTCTCCGCCATCACAGACGCAGGTCACTGCAAGCCAGTCCAGTCACAGCAAAACCATTCAGGGCCACAAACAAGGATGCCCTTGTCTCCAGACCTGAAAGTCGTTATGATAGTGGTTTGGAGAGTGATAGCCAGTCAGATTTTGGAGAGCGTGTGTTCCAGAGATCCAACAGCCTTGCATCAACAGATGGTGACAGTGTTCTGTCCGGCTGTTCCAACAGCAGCACACCCACCCCTGGAGACTTAGGGAGCAGTAAGAGAAATGAGGCTACAGCTAAGGGGAAGGAAACAGAAATCTGCATGCAGAAAAACTGGTAAGAGACTGTTGTTGTTGTTAAGTGCCTTCTATTTATAGAAGGGACTGTTTAGGACATATTGTTGCGGTGGGGTGAATTTAATAGCATGTCCATGGATGTCAAAGGTGGGCAGGCCTAATCCTCTGACAACTGAAGTAACAAGATAAAAATTACGTTATGTCTAGTTACACAAACCTCGCTGCTTAACCCTTACCATTCGGAATACACCAGTGTGTGAAATAAGTTTGACTAAAGTAGTTCAAGGGTAGTGCCAGAATAGATTGGCGCCTCTAGGCACCAAGCTATTCTGGCACCACCCTTGAACTAAAACCATTGGTCTATATCCTTATCTGTAAGTACTATAATGTAGCTTGCAAATGGCAGTGTACAAATTTGAACCTTTTAGCCTCAGTATGATATGGGATCGTACATTTAGCGCGAAGCGCCGTATGTGTGTTTGTATATGTGTGTGTGCGTATGTATGTAAACATGAGAATCACCGATATTGCTGTAGGCACAAGCTTGAAACTTGGCGAAATACTTTCATCAAGGGGTGGCTAAGAGAGCCTCCAAGCATATTGTAATGGGATGTCTCCTTGAAGACATAAAAGACAGTTTATAGAAAGTCGGTTGATCCAGATTGGAGTCCATAATTTTTGTCATATACTTGAAATTTTGGATATAGCTAGTTTGGATAAGACATTAGATGTGTTTGTTAGCTATTATTGTACCATTTCAACTTCTTCAGTAAAAATTAATTCTTTTCAGAAAAAAATTAAAGCAGTAAAAAAACTTGACTTCTGAAGAAAGTGAGACAGTGGTGTTGACGTAAAAGAAGCAACTCCGTCACCATGCAGACATTGACAGAATACTCTAAATATGACGTAATTCTCTCTCTCTCGCACATACTCTCTCTCTCACACACACATGTGCACATCTCCAAGAGGCATAGATCCTCATTCATGGGAATCTATGCCTCTTGGGGATGTTTGGAGCGCACTCGTACACGCGCATGCACCCGCGCGCAGGATCTACACTACAGACCATATTTTGAAGTCTTCAATTCTAATAGAATTTGTAGGGAAATCAAAAATAGGTCAAATTTTGCATGTGTTTGATGCAAACATTGGATTAAAGGTCCAGACTAATATGTGATATCGTTTGTTTTTCTGGCCTATTAATCTGCTGTTTACATCAGACGAATGCAAATTTTGACCGACTTCTGATTTACGGAAATTGTCTGTTGAAATAGTGTACACACACACACACACACACACACACACACACACACACACACACACACACACACACACACACACACACACACACACACACATGCACACGCACAACGATACGCACACAGACACCGTGCCTGCGACAGATTTGCCTGTCCACTAATGGGGGTGACCTGTCATTGATGAGATATTGTAAATAGAGTACTTCACCTATAATTTCTGAAATCATCAAGAAGAAATTAACCCACTGCATGTCCCAAATTTGTGTAGGTATCACCTAATGACAATGGATCGAACATGATAATTCAAGGGTAGTGCCAGATTAGCTTGGCACCAAGCTAATCTGGCACTACCCTTGAATTATCATGGTCAATCCGTCTCCTGCTGTAGTGCTTTGGGGCTAAATAGGTTAATTACCAACCATATTTTTGGCACAAACTGGTAGATGTATATGTATCAGTGTGCAGAGTTAATCTTGCAAATGTATTGTTTCTGTTATTTCAGTGAGAAGCTGGAAATCATTGCCTCTTCTGTACTTAAAAGCAAAACAAGGTAAGTTTAGCCCATTGCTGCTGATGATATGGCTCAATCAAAAAGACACTTAACTATCCCCCCCCTCCCCCTCCCCCCCCCCCCCACCTCCATCAAACATTTTCAGAGACAGGTGTGTAGTAATTGCATTTATTCAACATGTGCCACAGGTTCGTCATGATAAACAATTTGATCTAAATTTATGTAGCAGCGTAATTTTACTAATGTGAACTAGGTATTGTAAAATTGTTCACTCCACTCGTATTTGTTGTTTGTTATGGGAGAATTGCTTATTGAAGCTTGTCGTTCTCTCGGCGGAAAAGACTTATAACTTCAAGTCTTTTCCACTGAGTGGTATCACTGGTAGCATCCCTGAGATTAATTATCGATATGATGAAACTTTCATACAGTCCCTAGTAGATGTACACTATCTAAATAAACATTTTTTTCTGCAGACACACTGGGTCATCAGGTATGGCTTTTGCTCCTGTGGCGCCGTTTCCACCGCTGTGTTTCGCTGTCAACGCTCGACCACCACCAGATTCTGTATTCTACTTTGCCTACGCCACCTACATGAATCCGGACAGGTATGTGCTTGACAACAACACACATCAGCCTCACACCACACAGAAGGCAAAAGGTCTTTGGGATGATGTCAGCCACAGTTGACCCACACACAGTTGTGTGTGGGCCAACTGTGGCAGACTTGAGCCCTAAAGGCGTTTTGGTTTTTCAGGTATTTTAACTGCATGCACAAGTATACCTCAAAATTAGATATAATGCGGACATGTCTCTGCGGACTACAAGTGGATGCTTCAAGAGCTAGAGGTCTCGGGCTAATATCAGCCTCTTTTGGTCCTCTCACAGCATGTGTTGGCCCAAAGACGTCGTGTCCTGGGTGTTGTTTTCTCTTTAATCTCTTCCCTGCTACCAGACGCATATTTCAAAAGACTAGAAGCCACAACCATCCAAGGAACATGGATACCAAGTGGTCTCAGTGAGAGGCATAGATCCCCATGAGCTCCCACGGCCATGGGGGCCCATGATGATCTATGCCTCTTGCTGTTGGATTTGTGTTCACTTTTCTTGGCAGTGAAAGGGTTAAGCCTATATATAAAATATGTAGAAGGGTAACATGAAAGTGAGTGACTGAATCAAACTGCCCTATGTTGTATTGTAGCAGACCAGTGTACAGTTAGACTGGTCTTGGTATTGTATGTCGTAATAAGAAAATTGATTTGAAAATATTTTGGGCATGCAAGCCTACTTAAAAAGAAATCCATGGAAATGATGATAGCAATGGAATTAAGGTCTGTTGCTTTTTTTTTCCTTCAGATTGGGATCACTGCTGAAGAGGCAAGTTTCCAAACGCTATTGGGCTGTCCTGTTTGGATTTGATTTGGCATTCAACAGGAAAGGTTAGTTGCCAGTATTCACTTACAGTGTTTAACTCCTTCGCTGCTGAGAATAAGTGAACATGATCCAGTCGCAAGAGACACAGATCTTCATGAGCCCCCTGTGGGGGGCTCTTGAAGATCTGTGTCTCTTGCTGACAGCACTTTCTATTTGGATGTTTCTTGAACGGTTGCTGCTTTTGGCGTGTTGGTAGAGGTTTTAGTTACAATGATTCCTGAATGAATCATCGCAACTAAAACCGCTACCAACACGCAGAGGGTTAAAAATTGCCTGCCTCTCTGAAGTTTCCCCATGCTCAACTTTCACCTGTGCCTTGTTCAGGTTCCGATGAAGAATGTGGGGGGTTTGCCAACATCGTCTTCAACCCCTTTGCTTCTGTGGAGGGCTGTGTCTTCCAGTTAACCCCTTCAGAGCTGGATCAGTTGGATGCTTTCACAAACAGCCCTGAGGTAAGGATATTTTTAATGTCTTTTTCGCGCATTGTTTTGTCTGTTTCATTTCTGTGTTATGGGTATATTTGTTTCTTTTGTACGTCATTGATTTATACACTTCGCATTTTTTGTTTAGACTTTGCCAGCTGTATAAGCTTTGTCAACTGCAGCTGGTTTTTGCCCACTGAAGAACAAATAGCTTGAATTCCTTGTCTTTCCACTTGCGCACACACTGCATTATTTTCTATTCTTTGCATGTACACTTGCATTACTTCATTTGTGTTTTTTTTTTTTTTGGGGGTCACTTCTGTTTTCTTAGCACTACACGCGTGTTTTCTTGCCTGTGTGGATGTCAGAGGTCAGTGGGCTGCAGACTGACCTTGACCTTGCAAAGTACTGTGTACCTGCCATCACTTACATCGCGCAGAATGATTACACCCTAAGAGGTAGGTTTTCCTCCCTTGAATCACTTTTCTCAGTGTTTGGGAAGGGGTAGATCACGCAGTAGAGCATTCCAGATTCCAACAGCTCACTTGAACTCATCCATAACCCCTTTACTGCTCAGGAAAATTGAACACCACACAACTGCAAGAGGCATAGATCCTCATGAGCCCCCGCAATTGCGGGGGCTCATGAGGATCTATGCCTCTTGCTGAAACCAATTTATGTCCATGTGCCTTGGACAAAATGTGCGTCCACCAGAGGGGAGAGGGTTAACTTATTTGAGGTGTGCCGCATACAGATGGAACTTCATTTGCCATGTATCTGTATGCAACATGTCATAAACGAAGAAACAACCAAGTGAGTAGGAAAAAGCACTGTCAAGGGAGAGAAGTGTGCATGATAGTCATAAATGAGTTCATTTGTACCCATACGATTGTACTGTATGTTCAGTGTGCTAGTGGGCGGTCGTGTTCTGCATGAGCATGTGCGTTGGGTTCAGTTTGTGGCCACACTTACAGCCGATTCGGATTTGGGATGAAGCACTTGTATACAGTGCCGTATGATTGTTATTATCGTTATTCTTATTATTATTGGAATTCCAAATTGAAATTGACCCTTCATCAGATAAATAAAGTTTCTTGACTTGATTGTTATCATTAACCCATTTACCAATGATTTTGTTACCTGACGCACTACAGCAGGAGATGGGTCGACCATGATAATGCAAGGGTAGGGTGCCAGATTAGCTTGGCGCCTGTCGGCGCCAAGCTAATCTGGCACTGCCCTTGAATTATGGTCAATCCATCTCCTGCAAATGGTGCTTAGTCATTAGACGACACCTCCAAAATTTGGGAAATACGGCCGTCGGGCTGAAATGAGTTAATGCAGTGTATGTGCTCCTCACTTTTCACACTTTGAATTGCTAGTGGAGTGGACATTTCGACAAAAGTAGTATTTACATACCAAAGGGAATTATTCAAATCTAGACAAAGACCTACACAATTAGATCTCCTTATGGCACCAAAGGAATTGTGGAAGAGATTTAACTCATTCAGCCCGACGACCGTATTTCCCAAATTTTGGAGGCGTCGTCTAAGGACTATGCACCAGTTGCAGGAGATGGATCGACCATGATAATTCAAGGGCAGTGCCAGATTAGCTTGGTGCCAAGCTAATCTGGCACTACCCTTGAATTATCATGGTCGATCCATTGTCATTAGGCGATACCTACACAAATTTTGGACATGCAGTGGTGGGATTAAATGGGTTAATTTCTTCTGGATGATTTCAGAAATTATAGATTAGTGCGTCAGGGCTGAATGGGTTAATTGTGTGTTGACAGTTTTGTCCAGTGATTGAGTGGTATCTCTTGGTGTGATTTTAACCCCTTGGGCTGTCTGTGGTGTGGTTTATGGAGGTGATTCCTGCAGAAATCACTTTCGATAAATTAACAGGCTGTTAATGTGGGTCCCATACGTACACCATTTTTTTGGCTTGCCATCAGTGAAACTTGTTCCATCATGATACAGCTTTATGTGTCTTTTTGCTTTTCAGGTTCGTCACGGCCCAATGACTTTGAATTGTCTCAGTGTTTGAAGAGTGCTGACATTCTGACGCCAGTCTACTGTGATCACCTTCGCTCTTTCAGGGACACGACAGCCGTGTCTACCCCTCAACCCACAGCTTCCTAGACTGTTCACAACATACCCAGTCAGTCAGCAAAAGCTGCCGTGCCCACGTCAGCAAAAGATGGTCTGTGCACGGCTGTGCGCACGCCAACTGTGGCTGACGTGGCCTTACAACATGAAGACTTGCTGAGCTTCACTTTTTTTTAAAACACATTATTTCGGGTGGGGGTGGGGTGGGGGGTTGGGAAAGAGAGATGCAGGTGTGTGTGGGTGTTGGAACACAGAGAGAGAGAGAGAGCGAGAGAGAGAGAGAGAGAGAAATTTTCAATGATTATGAGCAACATACTGCTGATTCTCACTTTTTGTACACAGTATTGGGGTGGGATGGGATGCTTTGTGGACACGGAGAGAGAGAGAGATTTTAAAGATTTGTTTACAACAAACTGCTGAGTCTCACTTTTTATCTCATTTAGCCCGACGCAAGTATTTCCCAAATTTTGGAGGCGTCATCTAATGACTATGCACCTGTTGCAGGAGATGGATCGACCATGATAATTCAAGGGTAGTGCCAGATTAGCTTGGCGCTGACACATGATAATTCAAGGGTAGTGCCAGATTAGCTTGGCGCCTGTCGGTGCCAAGCTAATCTGGCACTACCCTTGAATTATCATGGTCGATCCATCTCCTGCTGTAGTGCGCCAGGTCTGAATGGGTTATATACAATGTTGGCATGGGGTGGTACACATTTCAGCAGTGGAGAGAGAGAGAGAGAGAGAGAGATTTTTAAATATATATTTTTGGCAACAGTTGCATACTGCTGAGTCTTATTTTGTTATAAATTGATGGGGAGGTTGAGCAGTGGGAGGCGGAGGGAGAGCGAGGTTTAAACTGGGACGATTTCCTTAACCCTTTGGTTGTTGGTAGCACTTTTTATTGCGATGATTCCTGCAGGAATCATCGCAACAAAAAGTACTGCCAACAAACAGCCCAAGGGTTAATCTCAGGGTTAATAAAAGGTCAGTATCTGCCAGCGAGAGGGTAGAATCTCATGAGCCCCTGTTGATGCAGGGTCGCATGAGGTTCTGTGTTTCCTGCACGTGACATTGCAGGGAGATGAAAGAGAGAGGGAGCATAGTCTCTGAATTTGGCCAGAAGGAAAATTCTGTGATACACACAAATACCTTGCTAAATTCACTTGTTAAGTGGTTAAAATTTAACTTTGCAAGCGTTAATTCAGCATTCAGAGTGCACTAATATGCACTGCAGTTATTGCAATGTACAAAATGGTATCAGCTTATATCATTCTTCTGACTTGTACACATTTGTTCCTTTTTTCCCCCTCATCTCAACAGCATTTCTGTCTCTCTACAGATTTATTGGGTTTTTTTTTCTGTCGATATCAGCATCTTAAATTTTGTTTGTCGCAAGTGTCCGTACAATTTTATTTCATACAGGGTCTTTTCATTTCATTATTTTCTAGTCTGGTCACGTTTTTTTAAAGACCTTATATATAAACCACAATTATTTTACTAGGTGAACTTTCCTTTGCCACCTGTAATAATATCTACATATACCCTATATGAATGTGTGCACCAAATTGTAACCAGAGTTTTTGTTCACCCTTATCATTCGGAATACAAAAGTGTGTGAAATAAGTTGGACTAAAATAGTTCAAGGGTAGTGCCAGAATAGCTTGGCGCCTTGAACTAAAGCCATTGGTCTGTGTCCTTATCTGTAAGTACTATAATGTAGCTTGCATATGGCAGTGTGCACATTTGAAGCGTTTAGCCTCAATATGACATGGGTTAAAGTAGTCCATGACGTCCTCTGGTGTATGTAATGGTTACATGTAGTTTTTGAGGTACAAGTCGACCTCTGTATCTTCCAGTTTCCAGGAGCCATAAAGTCAGACCGCATTATTCACAGTCGCCGTGTTATTATAGTTCTGAAATTACGTAGGCTCGCGAAGAAAAAAAACCCGCTTGGTAAGCAAAAGGTCCTCGGGCTGACATCAGCCCTTAGCTGGCCCATGTACATCTGTAACGTCGGCCCGAGGAACTTTTGCTCACCTGGCATCCCTGTAGGAGCCAGACACCTGTGCTTATTATATCAGATACCGCAGTATACGCGTGCGCATAACACTGAGGCTGACCTGTATACAGCTATTGCGGTCGTTTGCAGGTCATAAACTTTCTTGCGCATGCAGTTGCCAGTACTGCTTACAGCTTCACACACACACTATTTAGTGACAGTGGCTGTGTGTGAAAGGGGTTGATAGGACGACCTCAGCTGACAAACAGCACAAAATCAGAACTTCAGGTTTGCACAGCTATTATGCCTGCTTGCAGCAAAATCAGGGTCAGGTTTGCACTTGAAGTTATTATCCCTGCTTGCGGTGTATTATCAACCGAGGTCCTGTCAACTCCCTTTGCGTCAGGGATGATAGCTTTTGCAACTCTGTTCCTGATTTCATGTTGCTATGAAAAAAAAAACCCACCGAGATAATAATCATAACTTGTCAAAAATCCTATGCAGCTGATGCAGTATTTGAAGTATATCATTTATTTGTTTTTTTCTCTCTCAGTTTAACACATTCTTGACTAATGAGATGTCTTCCAGATGAACAATATCATTTAACTCATTCAGCCCTGACACACCACAGCAAGACATGGATCGAGCATGATAGTTAAAGGGTGGTGCCAGAATAGCTTCTCGCCCATAGGCGCCAAGCTATTCTGGCACCACCCTTGAACTATCATGCTCGATCTGTCTCTAGAATTGTAATACAGTCCTTCAGAGGGCAACTTCAAAATTTGGGGATTTCGGTCCTCGGGCTGAATGTGTTAATACTGCCAAAAATTTAGCTGATCGACTAGTACATGTTACTAATACCTGTCCCCTTTTCTGATGATATATATGACAGGTAGTGTCCTTTTGTCAGTTTCCGCATTGAAGATCATTTATGCTCATTTTTTGTCTACCGTATTTAAAAAATACGGTAGACTTTGAAATGGGGCTGGTCGGAGCGCATTCCGGAGCATGCACATGACGTTTTTGGCGTGCGGTTCAGAAATTATGGCAAAGAAGTAACAAGATAAAAATGACGTCACGTCTAGCTACGCAAACCTTGCTAGAGAACGTCATTTTGGTGCCAAACGGTTGTGTGTGTGTGTGTGTGTGTGTGTGTGTGTGACAGCAATATTGTCTCTAAAATTATTTCGGGACCTTTTTTAAAACTTTTTGATTAAGATGCTCATTGGCGAGCAAATGGCCGTTTCACAAAAACTGGTTAATCCACACTTGAGTTCGTAATTTTTCTTATTTTTACTAGATATTTTGCGTATAGCTAGATAAAAGGGACATATTGAATGAGTTCGTTAACCAGCATTGTACCTCTAGAACCTTTTGAGTGATAGTTAAATATTTTTGAAAAAATATATTTCCACGTTTTGGGGATTAATTTCACAAATTATATGGCGGTCTAATCTTACAACAGCAGAAACATTTTTACGATAAAAACAATCTTCTCATTAATAATCGCATGATTTTTGGTATACGGCATTTACATAAGCCTGCAGTTTCTCTCGGCTGTCACACGGTCGGGTACGATTAGATCAATTGTGACCTGTATGCCCTAGGTGTGAAAATCAGTTTTCTGCACCACTTTTTTCGGAGTCATTTATAAAAGAGCTAACATAACTTTATTTTTTCTTTTACGAAAAAAAAAACATCTTCTCATTAATACCCGCATGATTTTTCATAAACAGTGTTTTCATAAGCCTGCTGTTTGTCCCGGCCTTGGGGTAGGATTAGGTCAATTTGTGACCTGTATGCTCTAGGCATGAAAATCAGCAAGAAAATTGCAAAGTTGCTCATTTGTTACGTCAAATGTTAGTACTGCGATGATGACGTATAACATAAAGTCGTCACTATGAACACGGCGTCGTGGCGCTAATGATGCCATGACGTGAAGCTTGAAGTGACGTCATTTCGCTGCTCGTGCTACATTATTTTTCTTCAGAAGATATGCTACGCCAGACCACAGAGCTCACGACTGAATGGCGGGAATCGCCATGTGTCCATCGTTATTTCTGTGTGCCAGTGTGTGTGGATCAGAGGGTGGGTTAGAGTAGAAGGAGATGGATTCCTGTCGCTACAAGAGCACACAGAGCGTACTAATGGCGCGCGCGCGGGAAGCGCCGTGTGTCCGTCTTTATTTGTGTGCGCCGACTTTTGTGTTGATCAGAGGTTGGTTTAGAGAGTTGGGAAAATGGATCAGAATAATAAGCTTAAAAATATGAACAACTCTGAATGTTCCTAAAGGATAAACGCATGTGAGCTCCGAACAATGCGGTAGACTTTGGGATGAAATCCTCATCTTTTTTGTTTTTGTTGCATGATAATAATACAGATTATTTATAAAACACACATCCTTAATAATGTCTGTGCGCTGTAAAAAAAAAAAATCTGTATAAGAAAATGACAGTCACCATCATCTTGAAAAAAAAAACAATGACAGAACTTTATCCTGTTTTTGCAAACTTTTTTTTGTTTTTTGCGAACTGACTCTCTTTGTCTTTTGTATATTTTTTATTTGATAGCGTTTATAATGTAGTGATTGAATATCTCGTTTGAAGTAGCTAGCATATAGCACTTTTTGCTCATCGGATTACTTTTTAAACAAAATTATTGAATTTTAACATTAAAAAAAAATAACCAGAATCAGTAATATAAATTGTTTATTAAAGAAAAGTAAAAGTACTTTCTTTCCAGATGTTTGCTGCATGTCTCTACTCAATATTTAGCAATAATATTTTATGGTATTTCTTTTTCTTAGCTACAATTTTTGTTTTGAATTATGAGTATTCTAATTGCTGTTTTTGGTGATGGCCTATGTGTGCAAAAGGTCATGGGCCAAAGACAGCCACTGCTGGCCCACTGCTGGGGCGGTGTTTTTGATTCAAAGATGTGTCTTGTTCCATCGTCTTTGTTGCAACCCAGGATGGTCAACCTGTGAACTGCAGAGTGGGTCTATCAGCACTGCAATGATTTTGTTACCAGGACCAGTTGGCTATTATTTTTTCGACATTTTTGTGATCTGTCTCATGCAGCATCAATAACCACATTTTGTCTTCAGATTTTGACGAAGCTAACAGCTGACAGACTCTTTTTTGCCCCCACATGGTGGGAATTTTTTTCTGTGTGTAGGTATTGTGAACTGTTTTAGTTTGTCTTGCTGCCCCCCTTTTTTTGTTCATGCAACACAGATAACCACTTACATTCTTCAAAATTGGGCGAATTTGAGACAACGGTTCTGCTTTTTCTTTTCAACATTTTTGACACACCCGCAGTATTTGGTCATTGTTCTTGCAGTATTTCTGCTGCTTTTTCCCCTCAGAAAACAAACTGATGCTTTTTAACCATTCAGCTGTCGGTATGCTTTTTGTCAGAGTGATTCCTGCAAAAATCACCTCGACAATAACCGCTACCGGCAGTCGGAGGGTTAAAATTGCCTGCTGAGTGCACAGGAGACCGATCACCTGTGACATGTCAAGGGTGATGCCTGATTAGCATGGGAACTGTTCAGGTGCCAAGTTATTCAGGCACTACCCTCGAGCTATCATGGTCAGTTCTTCTCCCATAAACAGCATTGGAACTGCAATACAGCAGAACCTGTTTTGAACGACGGCATTATGACAGATCACCTGTCATTAAAGAGCATCATTTAGGTGGCTTCAGCCACCTAAATGATGGTCTTTAATGACAGGTGACACCTTGTGTCCTTGAAGACTTTTCCTGAGAGACCACCTGTCTTTTAAGATCACGTCCTTCCCGCAAAAAATGTGGTTGCTTCAAACAAGTTCTGTTGTAGTTACATGACATACAGAACTTGGTGTACAAATGATGTTTGGGGCAGTGTTTTAGTATACATTTGCGTTGTTTACTGTGTTTCTATTTACACTTTATAACTGTACCTTTTTGACTGAACGGACGTCTTGTGGACTTGTGATATTTTTTACTTTTTCTTGAAGTATTTATATCGACTTGTAGTATTACAGAAATAAACTCTCACAAACCAGATAGGTGAGGCTAGCGCTGGCAGAATTGTATACAGACCAAGGGGAATCACTCAGCGCCGGACAGACAAACAGTTAGATCCCCTGCCTCCGCCTATCAGGCACCCAATCGCCAGCCCACAGAGAAATACGCAGGTATAGAATAAGACGATCATTTGCATCTTCCATTTTGAAGATGCAAATGATCGTCTTATTCTATACCTGCGTATTTCTCTGTGGGCTGGCGATTGGTGGCGGGGCAGGGGATCTAACTGTTTGTCTGTCCGGCGCTGAGTGATTCCCCTTGGTCTGTATATATATATTACAGAAATAAAGTTATACTATAAAACTTAGTTAACTCTCACATGTGTTTATGTGTGTTGAAAAATGCTGAATACGTTAGACTTTGTGTGTGTGTGCCATTGTGTGTGTGTTCAGAAACGCTGAATCCGTTAGCCATGATTGTATATACAAATGCTAACTGACAAGATTCATTTCACTCAAAAACAAGTCTACTTCGCTCATAACAAGACCTTATATAACACAAGTTGGATGTACCCTAGCAACTGACGCGAGATATAAGCACTTCACAGCAGACTCCTTGAAGGTTTTGTTCCGGGATGTTCTCCCGGACAAAATCTTCAGGTTTTGTTTTTGGAGAGAATCCAATACTTTTAGCAAAAATCGAGAATTCATAGACTGTGAATTTTATTTTTTGATCATTGAGAGTCTGTAGACTTTTCTTCAAAGACTCGTGAAAAATTTTTTTTTACCCATCCCGTCGTGAGATGGCCATAGTCGCCTAGGTCGGCGTTAAACCCAGCTAAACTATAACTAACCAAAATTTCAGAGGACGCGACAGCACTCACCACGTAAACAAATTGCTTATAACAACTTCGGATATAACAAGAAAAATTAGGTCGCCTGGGGTCAGTTGCATGAGCGAGCTTAGTCCTGCGCCAGCCACGTACGGGATGGAAATCAGTGCAGAGAAGACCAAACTGATGACCAATAACACCAGTGGCATTGGCACTGACATGATTGGAAGCCAAAAACTGGAAACCGTTAATAAATTCAAATACTTAGGAGCCATTGTGACAGATGAGGGATCAAAACCAGAAATACTGTCCAGGATTGCGCAGACAACAACAGCACTGACAAGATTGAAGACCGTATGGAAGGAGAGAAACATCACACTCTGCTCCAAGATTAGACTGATGCGCTCCTTATTCATCTCTGTTTTTGTATGCCTGCGAGTCATGGACCCTCACAGCAGACCTTGAAAGGAGGATACAAGCCATTGAAATGAGATGTTTTCGAAGGCTGCTTGGCATTTCATACAGAGATCACGCCACAAACGTGGAAGTGGGAAGCAAAATCAGGCAAGCCATCGGGTCATATGAAGACCTATTAGCCATTGTGAAAAAACGCAAACTGAAGTGGTATGGGCATGTCACGCGTTCAGCAGGGTTTGCCAAAACAATCCTGCAAGGCACTGTGCAAGGAGGACGAAGGAGAGGAAGACAGAGGAAAAGATGGGAGGACAATATCTCAGAGTGGACAGGACTGAAGCTGCGCGATACGCTAAGAATGGCAGAGAGGAATGGAGGGAGCTGGTTGCCAAGTCATCAGTGGTGCCCCAACGGTCGGCAAGACTACGGGATATAGATAGATAGCCATTAAGCAAGGTGCGCCGCTGCTATAGCGGCGCACCTTGCTTAGTGGCTGGCGTAGGACTAAGCTGGCTCCTAGTAATTTGTTATAATCGGAGTTTACTGTATAAAGACAATGACCGTGAGACGAGGTCTCCTTCCATGACATCTTTATTACTTTGACAGATTACAAAGAGAACACGCGTACACAGAAACCACCAACTGCAAAGGCCACAGATCCTATGCCTTTTGTCGGTCCATCCCATTGACATGGGGGAAAGATGTGGCGGCATAAAGACGCCTTTACCGTTACCGGAAGCGACTCGATCAGAGTTTCACTAAAAACGAAGAATTGTGAAGAGATCTGTACGTATAGCCTCACATTAACAGTCACAACCACATGGACATTTTATAGCAAGTATTGTATTACAACACTGAAATTCAGAAAATTTGCGAAGAAATGCGCCTGAATCCACTGAAGATGTGTGTTCATATAACGATTGATTTTTTTTAAAAAAATCATTGCAATCTTTTGACCGACCCCCCCTCACTACCTCCCCACCCCCCTCCCACCCACCCTCCAGTGATGTGACCTAATGAATTTAGTATCCTGCTTGAACGTTTAACAGGTTTGTTTTTTTCACCGTCATGCCAAACAGGCCATACGAAATATGACTTTTATTACTGTTTGACAAGTTAATCCATTCCAGTAGCCCCACGGCCGCGTCACAGTTGCCCACATTTTAGATGTGTCACCTAACGGCGACTTTATACCAGTTGCAGGAGATGGAGCGACCATGATAATTCAAGGGTAGTGCCAGATTAGCTTGGCGCCTGAAGGCGCCAAGCTCATCTGACACTACCCTTGAAATGCCATGGTCATGCACTCAGTCTTTTGCTGTAGGGCGTTGGGGCTAAATAGGTTAACGTTGTACACGGGGAAAAAAAAAACAAAAAAACCACGGGAAGGATGCTTAGATGGGATGCTTTTCGTGTGCCATGATGATGATACAATGGAACCCGTTTTGAACAGTTTGTCTGCAAGAAACTGAAAAGCGGTCTTGAAAGACGGGTTTCAAGAGAAGTTTTGAACGACAGTCACCTGTTACTAAAGACCAGTCATTTAGGTGGCTACAGCCATCTAAATGATTGTCTTTAATGACAGGTGATCTTTCATGAGGATGGTCGCTCAAAACAGGTTCTGATATATATATATATATATATATATATATATATATATATATATATATATATATATATATATATATATATATATATATATTAACTCATTCGCCCCTGAGGCACTATAACAGAATATGAAGAGATCATGATTGTTGCAAGGGTGCTACTAGAATTTTGGCATCACACTTGAATTATCAGTCGAATTATTTTACACTGCAATAATCTATTGTCCTCAAAGGACATGCATGTTTGTGTGACACGCACATTTGTTAAAACTGAATTAAATATGCAATGAAAATCCAGGGTAATGTAATGAAAATCAGTCTAGTCCATGTTTGTAAAAGCAGAAGTTTTACTGTAATATAACGAAAACCTATTTTAATGCGAAAAAAAATCTTGCTTTTCACAAAAATGGACTGCTGTTGTTTGCCTTCCGGCAGGCGGGTAGACAACTCCAAGATACGGAATGTGGACCGCAGGGCTAAGTATCTAATCGAGAGACCACACAAAAATGTAGGTACAGCTGTACAGTACAACAACCAACATCAATACCCTCGACTACTTTGATTAACAGAATTATGATTGACTCATTCACTGCCAGTTGACGCATAATGTGCTTTTGAAGTCATTGTGAATTCAACGCCAAAGAATACCGGCACTGAGCCGCCGTCAAAGAAACGTGGATACAAAAGCGGGTTCAGCAAGAGGCATAGATCCTCATGAGCCCCCGCAAATGCGGGGGCTCATGAGGATCTATGTCTCTTGCTGCTAGGTGGGGTTCTAGTTTTTATCGGCAGTGAAAGGGTAAAAAGATGCTCCCACAATAGACGATGGCAAATCCATAAGAAATGCACGACATAACTGTGATTTGAACCTCGCGGCTGAAAGCCTTTTAGGTCCAAAATCACAGACCAGCACATAAAGTACATTGACTACAGATCAAAAATTAATGATGGGGAGGGGGGGGGGGGGGGGGGGGACCCACACCCAACACCATGTTGGGAGTACTTCGGCTTTACTAGCCTTCTTTAGCCAATGTTGCCATATGACTAGAAATCAGTTTGTAACAGTGTTACTGTTGGTCTGCATTGAGACATATTGCACTACGCGACGGAGACTCCAGGGGGCGCTCACAAGTCTTTAACCCCTTCAATGCCGAGAACAAAGAGAACACGATCCAACCGCAAGAGACATAGATCCTCATGAGCCCCCACCTCGCTCCCCGCGACTGCGGGGGCTCATGAGGATCTATGCCTCTTGCTGAGACCAGTTTGTATCCATGTTTCTTGGACGGTGTTGGCGTTTGGTCGTTGAATGAAGCACGATTTCAGAAACATAAATGTACGCTTGGAAGGGGTTAAAATAAGCGGGATACAGATTCAATAATTGGAATTCGTGACGCAGAGAGATTATTTAAAACTCGAAAAGGCAGGAAGATTGGACAAATTCAATGATGAGACTGAAACGGAGAAATTGCTGACAGAACTTTCCTTTTTATAGGCAAAAATTTTATAAAACGTGCAACATCAGGAAAAGTGTAGATTAAAGGACGATTTTTGGAGTATTTCAACGTAAAGTAGGAATATTCGAAGATTTATAGATATGCGGTGAAAATGAATGAGAGATGTTTTGCAAATTTTTATGAGGCATTTGTAATGATAGTATAAATCAAACATCATGTTTGATTTTCTTCTATATTTGCGGACCAAATAATCGTGACTGAGTTGTAACCATATTCAATAAGATTCAGTTGTGTGTGTGTGTGTGTGTGTGTGTGTGTGTGTGTGTGCGTGTGCGCGTGCGTGCGTGCGTGTGTGTGTGAAATTGCTCCTATTAGTCCGTTTCTGACTCGTTACAATCAAGACATCCATCCGCCATTTGTTTTCTAGTTGGTCAAGTATTCGCGTTTGAGTTGAAAGCAAATATCTCAGGATATGTGTGAAATTGCTTATGGAAACCTCATTTAGTCATGCACTCAGGTTACACACTTCTGCTGTACTTGAGTTGAAGAAAACTTTCTTTTAAATATATTCTCCAGTGAGGGTGGATAGAGACTCGGGTATAAAGGCTGCCCCCAGCCAATTCCAGATCAACACTTCTGTAAACAGTTATTCGATCGAAAATACAAGTGTCTTGTTTATAGGAACGTCAAATAATCCTGCATTCTTCAGTTTCCGAAAATAGTAGAGAGATTCAGTCTGAAGCTCGGACCTATCTTCCCAAGGCGAAAATAGTAGAGAGATTCAGTCTGAAGCTCGGACCTATCTTCCCAAGGCGAAAATAGTAGAGAGATTCAGTCTGAAGCTCGGACCTATCTTCCCAAGGCGAAAATAGTAGAGAGATTCAGTCTGAAGCACGGACCTATCTTCCCAAGGCGAAAATAGTAGAGAGATTCAGTCTGAAGCTCGGACCTATCTTCCCAAGGCGAAAATAGTAGAGAGATTCAGTCTGAAGCTCGGACCTATCTTCCCAAGGCGAAAATAGTAGAGAGATTCAGTCTGAAGCTCGGACCTATCTTCCCAAGGCGAAAAAAAGGCCGTTGGGGCGATGTCGGCAGCCGTTGGCCCGCGCACGAAGGCGGCCGACGTCGGCCCGATGGCCTTTTGCGCATTGGGATCGCACTGAAAGGTGAAATAACCGTGCTGAAATTGAAAACAACCTCGTTACAAGGCTAGCAGCTCTCTTGGCGTACACGTAACATCCCAGTGAGCATATAACAGAGTCTTCGGGCTGATATCGGCCGCAGTTTTCTAGTCGGCAGCACACACACGCACGTTGGCTGTGCCGCGCCGCGGGCCTAATGCGGTCTGCTCGGCCCTTAGACCTTGCGCTCAGCGGGACACAATGCAACAACTCTCGCCTGTCTCGAGGAACTGACGATGCATGCTTGGTTTAACAATCTAATAATCCGGTGCAAGAAAATTGAATGCGTGCACTTCATGAACAAGCGTCACCCAAATGCAAGAGGCGTAGATCCTCATGAGTCCACGCAATTGCGGGGGCTCATGAGGATCTAAGCTTCTTGATTGTGTCGATATCAGTGTCCTTCACCCACGGGGGTCAACGGGAGGTAGTCATCCGAAATAAGATCTCTCCTTGCGGCGACCAAGTGCAGCATTCTTCGTCACATACTACGATGCATATCTATTTTTTGGTCGCATTTCTTTCTGCCTTCTTGGAAATTTCATTTTCACACTGCTAAACCCGTCCACAGGGCCACCTGTGCAGGAAAGCCACCTGTCTAACATGCCCAACAAATTCCACTGATTCTACCACATTATCATGGTCGATCCATCTCTCTGCCATTCCACTGCATTTACTGCTTTCCAAGTTCTCACGGGGAGGCATAAACTTTTCTAAAAAATATAAGGTGGGCCGTTTTTCGACAGTCTACTGAGTAGAATACAACTTCACTTTAAACAGAGAGAGAGAGAGAGAGAGAGAGAGAGAGAGAGAGAGAGAGAGAGAGAGAGAGAGAGAGAGAGAGATGAAATGAAATTAAACTTATTTTTAGAGAGAGGGAGAGAGATTGCTAAATTGTTATTTCATCCTTGAGTGCAGACGGCCACATAAAACACAATTTTCGCACTGTTTCCAAACGCTATGTTATGCGTAATAAACGTTACAAACCAGACATCCGCCATTTTTCACTGAATTGCTGACGTCATGCATGATCACTTATGCAGCGAACGCCTGCCATCAGCAAGAGGCACAGATCCTCATGAGCACCCGACAGATGCGGGGGCTCATGAGGATCTATGCCTCTTGCTGGAACAACTGATAATCATTGTTCATGACGACAGCGTTATCGACTGTTGTGAACTACTGACCATCATCATAATCTCGGTACTAATCTCATCACTGCCGTGAAAAAAATGAACACGTATGATCTAATTAGAAACCTACATAGATTCTCATAAGCCCCCGCTACTGCTGGGGTTGATGAGGATCTGTTCCTCTTGTTTAAACTAATTTTTATTCATGTCTCTTTGACGGTTGTGGCTACTGGTCGTTTAAGGAGCAAAGATGTCAGAAAAATATATTTAAAAAAAAATGTATCCTCTGGCAGAAAGGGAACACTACTACTACTACTACTACTACTACTACTACTACTACTACTACTACTACTACTACTACTACTACTACTAATAATAATAATAATAAAAATTGAGAGCGCGGTTTAGAGGGCAGCATGATTCAAACCTTGACCAAGAACAATTAAAAATGGACAGAAATACCCCACCACAAATGTTCAGTTCACATATATATAGAGATCACATATTTTTCAGTAACGGCGATGGAACATAAGATCATGCTTTTCTGTAACTTTTTATTTTGGTGGCTTTCGCAGATAACCTAACCCTAGCCATAATTCAGTTTTCTCCCTCTCACTCCTAAAACCTTAACTGCCGGGGCAAGGCGAACCATAACCAACTGCAAGAGACTTAAATCCTCATGAGCCCCCGCAGTCGCGGGGGCTCATGAGGATTTAAGTCTCTTGTTGGACTATGTTCTTTATTCCTGTTTCTGGTCCCATTAGTTTGTGTTCTTTACGCGAATGTTCATGAGTGTGCAGTGGTTTCTGATTCGAAATCCGCGATCACTGGCAGCGAAGGGGTTAACATCTTTTTAATTTTATTAACTCATTCGAGACGTGCCGACTCCGGATACGCGGCTTAAAACCGCGTATCCTGAGGCGGCATGTCTTGAATGCGTTAATATATATATATATTTTTTAATGAACTGGCGTGACCGAGTGGCCGTTTCATTCTCAACGTTTCTTTAGTGGGCCTCAGCTTTTTCTACGCCCTTCTCAGCGGAATCTTTTTCATTGGGAGACGAACTCTTTTTGCCCCGAATAAAGAGAGTTCCCCAGCGTTTCTCTTCAGGTTCTTTTTCGTCGCCCGCTGATGAATCGGACTTTTTGCCCATATTGAGGGTACCCCATCGTTTATCTGCCCCTGGTCTTTTGCCGCCGAGCCCTAGACTCCCCCATTTCTTGCCAAAGTGTAGAGTACCCCACCTCTTGTCTTCTTCGCCGATTTCACCGTCTTCTGACTGTTTCTTGCTTAGTCCTAGAGTTCCCCATTTCTTGCCGTTGCTTAGCCCGAGAGAGCCCCACCTCTTCCCCGCTCTCATTCCCTTGCCAATTCCCAAAGAACCCCATTTTTTATCGACCTCAGTCGGACGGATCCCTTTGCTTAGTCCAAGAGTCCCCCACCGTTTGTCTCGTCCGCGAGAACCCAAGCCCTTGCCTAGTCCCAGCGAGCCCCAGCGTTTGCCTATTCCATAGGAACCCATTCCTTTCCCTATTCCCAGAGAACCCCAGCGCTTTTGCAGTTCTTGAAGTGGGTCTTCCTGCGGTACTGACCTCTTTCCTAGATGTCTGGTGATGCCCAGAGAGCCCCATCGTTCCCAGTTGCCGATCCCCAAGGTTCCCCATCTTTTTCCTATTCCGCGATATCTCAGTCCTTTCCCGATCCCCAGTGAGCCCCACTTTTTCCCGATCCCCAGGGTTCCCCATCTTTTCCCGATCCCCAATGTTCCCCATCTTTTGCCGATGCCCAAAGTTCCCCATCTTTTCCCGATCCCACGATACCCCAGTCCTTTGCCTATCCCCATGGAGCCCCACTTTTTTCCCAAACTGAGGGTTCCCCATCTTTTCCCGTTGCCAAGTCCTAACGTTCCCCAGCGTTTCTGTGGGCGCCACATGTGTCTAGCGTAACGTCCGTAGCTTCCTAGTCCCAGAGTACCCCATCTTTTCTCTACGTTATCATAGTCAGTGACATCATCATCACTGTCTACGTCACGGCCGCCGCCACGCTTCATGATGTCAGACTGCAGCACGCGGGATGGGTGGTAGTACAGAGGGCGCTTGCCCAGGAAGAGGGTTCCAAAGCGTTTGTCCACGAACGGGTATGCTCCGTCGCTACCTTCTGTTCGGCCGTCCTCGCTGTTGTAAAAGTCGGATGCGTCGACACCAGCATCAAAACCCGCAGCATCTGTGTCGTCGTCATACGTGTTCTCAATTAGCAGTGCGTCGTCTGCATCATCGGCTTTGTAGTCACCCTCACCATCATCATCACCATCATCGCCCCTTTCAAAGTCCAACATGTCTGCGTCCAGCTTGACCACCTCTCTGTAGCATCCCACCGGGTCCGCCAAACACTGGTCACAAATCACGTAAGCTGCATCGTCCGTGCAACATTCGTCTACCGGAAGTGACAGATCAAAGGGCAGCCTCGTACATGCGCGGCACAACACGGCTCTGACGCCATCCTCATGGCACACCTTTGTGAAGTCATTTTTTGTGTTCAAAAATTGAGAAACGTCATCAGACGCGTGAGCCAGCTGAAAGTGCTGGTCGCAGAAGAGGAAGAGAAGATAGACCAGGATGATTTTAACAGAAGAACGCAATTCAATGTTGCAGCGCAGGGTTGTCATGGTTCAGCCGTTAGTGTTGCTAGTGGATATAGTCAAGTAAACTCCTAATCAACAGTCGCTGAACTAAAGTCCCATCCAAAAGAATCTCCTCCGTGACCTCCAACAGATGTCTTCCTCGATGACCTTTGAAAATATCTGTCCTTGGCCTTCAGATATATTTGTCTTTGGCCTTCAGTTATCTTTGCCCGTGACCCTTAGGGAAGGTATCTGTCTTTGTCAATGAAGACGAGCACAAGCCGACGATCCTCCCCGGAAGTTTCAGCTCTGGTTTGAAAAGTCGGTGGTGGATTTTCTGTAAAAAAAGAAACAAAGACACAGATAAAAGTAAACACAGGTAATAATAGGTTAATGAGAAACTCGCACTGATACAGAACACTGAGAATTGTCGGCCTCTTCAACCCCTTAACCCGTTCATTGCCATTGTAGGTATATTGTACGTCTGAAATCTGTGTCATTGCCACTGTAGGTACATTGTACGTCTGACATCAGTGTCATTGCCACTGTAGGTACATTGTACGTCTGAAATCTGTGTCATTGCCACTGTAGGTACATTGTACGTCTGAAATCTGTGTCATTGCCACTGTAGGTACATTGTACGTCTGTAATCTGTGTCATTGCCACTGTAGGTACATTGTACGTCTGTAATCTGTGTCATTGCCACTGTAGGTACATTGTACGTCTGTAATCTGTGTCATTGCCACTGTAGGTACATTGTACGTCTGTAATCTGTGTCATTGCCACTGTAGGTACATTGTACGTCTGAAATCTGTGTCAGTTCTACGCAAAAGAGCTCCTGTCATCCCATGAACAGTGGATACAAAGTAGTTCCAGCAGGAGACATAGATCCTCATGAGCCTCCGCAATTGCGGGGGCTCATGAGGATCTATGCCTCTTGCAGTAGTGTGGTGTCCATTTATTCTCGTCAGTGGAGGAGTTAACACCTGTTGACGATACAGCTGGGCGGAAAGGACGCGTAACCACGCGGTATCGTAACAGTCATGGGGTTAATGGTGTTCTGGTCTGTGATTTTGGACATAACGGCTCTAGGCCTTAAGGTCCATGAGCAAAGACCAGCACGCACTTACAACAACAACAAAAAATGTCCCTGATGATATTCTTCCGACACCAGATGGCTGACATGTTGAAATCGGCTTCAGTCGTTAGTTATTTGGCTGTCTGCCGGGCTTTTTGTCGCAATGATTCCTACTGGAATCATCGCGAGAAAAAGCGCAGCCGAGAGCCAGCGGGTTAAAACGGACCGAACATTATAGCTTAGGAGGTAGTGCCTTATTAGCTCTGTGCTTGTTTTCTGCAGACGTGTGTGTCTGTGTGTGTGTGTGTGTGTGTGTGTGTGTGTGTGTGTGTGTGTGTGTGTGTGTGTGTGTGTGCATTATGTGTGTGTGTGTGAGTGTGTGTGTGAGTGGGCGTGCGTGCGTGCGTGTGTGCCTGCATGACTCCTTATAGGCCTTTTTATGTTCAGGAGACCTCACTAACTTTTAATCTGATATCGATGATACATTTGTCGAGACTAAAAAGATCGTTAATTGTTTTACTACAATTTGTCGAGTTTTATTTATTAAGTACTGTGCGGCATATCCCCCACCCACCCACCCACCACCCACCCACCCACCACCACTCCCAGTCAGCTTAAAAGCAATTTATCTGTCTGCTGCCAGTGTCACGGACAGAAAATATATGCTGGTCTGTGAGTTTGGACCTTTCGGCTTCAAACCGTAAAGTCCAAAGTCACAGAGCAGCACACCCGTCGTTCGAGGCGTGTCGCAAGAAGCCGCGTATCCGAGTGCATCACGCCCAGCGCCCAGCTAGTCCGGCACTACCCTTGTATTATCATGGGCGATCCATATGTACGCTATATAGCCGTTAGGGGACACCTCAGCAGAATTGCGGCCTTGGGGTTAAATGGGTTAATTAAACACAAAGCGGTCAACAGCAAGAGGCATAGATCCTCATGAGCCCCCGCGAATGCGGGGGCTCGTGAGGATCTATGCCTCTTGCACATCTATAGATCCTGTTCAGGTTTTCTCGATCACTCTAAATAGTCCCACACTCGGGGCTTCATTCCTACCACTCACGCTGCAGGCTAATAGGATCCGCGCATTGTCGTGCGAACGGAGTGTTTGTGTCCACTAAGCTCTGTGAGTTATTCACCAAATCCGACGTCTGAACTCGCAATGTACCGCATATTATTCCAGCTATGATGATTAGCTAATCTTGGGTTGCGGGTGAACTTGTCTGCGTAAATCTCTGAATAATTCGAGGTGACGCGTAGGGGTTGGGGTGGGTGGATGGGTGTGTGGAAGGGTGGGTGGGTCCGTGCTGCAAACACCCTTAGTGGCACTGCAGACCCTGATGCCCAGATTGTCTTCCTGACTGATGCCATGTCTGTCCTTGAGGCAGCAACAGCAAGCCAAACTGCCACGTCTACAAGAGGCACTGCAAAACATCAAGTGCACCAGACTGGTACTGCAGTGGATCCCTTCACACTGTGGCATCTACGGCAATGAAGAAGCTGACAGAATGGCAAAAGTGGGTGCAGAGAAAGAACAAGAGGAAAATGGAGTCAGCTTCACAGAGATGAAGACCATCATTAAGTCTGTGTACAGACCACCACAACGGCCCCTAGACAGATACCATCAGCTGTCCAGACAAGAGCAGGTGACCGTCTTCCGTCTGAGGACCGGGCACAACCGATTCAGTTTCCACCTGCACAGACGCTTTCTCCTCGTGCCATGTCCCCTGTGCCCTTGTGGAGAAGCAGAGCAGACCACCGAGCACATAAATAATAATAATAATAATAATAATTACGGTATTTATAATGCGCTTATCTTATAATAATTATAACTCTAAGCGCGCACTCACAGCTCACGCACGCATGCGCACGCTTTAGACAACGACTCACGTACCACAAATAGTGAAATACATTACGACAGTCAGCTTGGGGTGGGGAGTGTGGTGGTACAGTGCTAGAACTGTTGAAAGAGGTGAGTTTTGAGGGCGGACTGGAAGGAGGAGAGAGAGTTTTTCTGACGGAGAGAGAGTGGGAGAGTGTTCCAGGTGGATGGACCGTATACTGAGAAGGAGCGGGGGCCGAAAGTGCTGAGTTTGGTGCGGGGGATGTGGAGGCGGAGAGGGTCGGAGGCGGAGCGGAGGGAGCGGGGAGGAGTGTAGGGGTGAAGTAAGTTTGGGACTGTGGGAACCACCAGATGCTGAGGGAGGAGATATGGCAAAAGCCCGCCACTCTACAAGAGAAACTGTACGGGCCTGTGGAGGTGCTACAGAAGACCACAGATTTCATTTTGAGAGCCAAACTCCAAGTTTGACGGCGTTCGAGAAAAAGAAGAAGAAGGTGGGTGGGTGGTGTGGTGGTTACTGTGGCTCCTTCTCGAAGATTTTATTTTTGCCAGCCACGAAAGTCTAGTCTAGGCAGTATCGGATTACTAGATCGCAATATTTCCTTTATACACGCTTTTAGTGTGTCTTACATTAAAGCTAAATCCAGACCAAAAATGGGACTGCCAAGCGTGTACAGTGCAGAGAATAACCCCCACGAAAAAAAGAAGCACGCTTAGAAACGACACAATTGTGTTGTAGCTTTAAAAAAATAAATTAAATTTTCTTTTGAATTTTTTAAAAGCGTGCCTCTTTCTTCGTATGGTTGTTGTTTCTTTTACAATCCGATTTGTTTATTTCGCAATAATGCTAGACAATAGGGCTGACTTTAAATTGTGAAGTTTAAATGTAGTAAAATGAAAACTTTTACCGGCTGCTCTCCTTCTCTATTGCCCGCAGGAGAGTTCCTTCCATTACGCTCAAAAGGCATCGGAAAACCTCTGGTGTGTGTGTGTGTGTGTGTGTGTGTGTGTGTGTGTGTGTGTGTGTGTGTGTGTGTGTGTGTGTGTGTGTGTGTGTGTGTGTGTAGACGAAAGAGCTGAAACGGGTGACTGTCTTTACCATCCTTATGGAAACTGGGTATGTGTATAATTCTGGGTTTCCAAGTCAGACACCCATTTTTTCTGAGGGTTGTTTCTGCATTGTCTTGCGGTAAAGATTCATAAAAAGTAAAAAAATCCGTTTTTCTCATTTTGGCGTTAACACATGCACTTTTGTGTTTAACAGACACGCCGGTAGTGTGTTTAAAAACTTGTCCCTCCCAGCAATGTGTGTGTGTGCACACAGAACCCTGAAAATGAGCGTGTATCATGTATTACATCACCCTTCTCAGCTATAAATAACTTCATAGCTGATATGGGTCAGGGGGGATATTTTGTTGTTTCAGGGTGTAAATTGTTGATGTTTCTACAAAATTAGGTTTGTTATTTGAGGGTGTGGTTGTTTTGTTAAAAAAAAGTGTTGAGTTGTAATGTACTTCCGGGGTGATGTGGGACAACTTTGAGATTCATGTATACGTTCACCAGGGACTTAGCCTATTCGTTTTCTACGTTTGTTTCCATGTCAGATGAAGAATATTTGATCTGAAACGTCGTTGTTTGTTTCTATTTTAAAGGGTTTTCTGCCACTATCTTCTGTTTTAGTTTGACTTAGCCTATAATTATATTCGTGCGCCGGTTGCTAATAAGTGAAGTGATTGTATGAGTGCGCATTGTAAGAGAGGACGTTTAGACTTTGGGTGAGGCTGCTGTTGTCTTTTGTCCTGCCCGACCTTTTGGTTGAACCTGTTGCTTTATTTTGTAGGTTTGTCGATGTTATCAATGCCGCATCTCCTTTTGGATTGTATGCACAAATTGATTGAATGGAAATGACGTCACAGAGTCAGCGGTCGTTTCATGCGTCGTCTGCTACAGTCAGTCGTTTAGTGCAGTTAAAAGAGTGCAGGCTTGGATGGGCCATTTTCTGATGTAATAGTAAAGTATTATTTGTGTGAATGCTGTCCGTTTGAAGGAAGGTTGATTGATTGTACATTGCTTAACGTCCCGACAGCAACAAGGACGTGCCTGCACTGCTAGTGACAAAAACTCAACAGAATATTGAATGTATGTCGCCAGCCGGTCCAATACGTTAAATAAAACCTACAACATGGGGCCTAAATAAAGCTAAGACCATTTAGCAACACACATCGAATATCAAGAGCCACAGGCAGCGCAGACAGTAGGGAGAGTTTAAAAAAGGAAAATGCAGGTGAATGGACCAAGGGTAGACAGAAACACATGCCTCCGGAATATAGAGAAAAACCCACCCTGTGGTGCTGACCAGGGTGCCCCTGGGAACTAAAAAGTCCCCCAGGGCAGACCCGGTTGGGGGTGTTTGAAGGAAGGACTGAAAAGTCGAGTGTTGAGGGCAGACCAGTTGGGGGTGTTTCAGGGAAGGACTGGAAAGTCGAGTGTTGAGCAAAGAGAGAAGGCGAGGATGGGAAAAATATCCAGCACTATACGTTGGTTGGAATAGATGCATATCAGTTACGACACGCTTGTAAATTAAAACACTTTTAACCCCACCCGGGTCTGCCCTGGGGGACTTGGGTGGGGTTAACTACTTTTTATTTCCCAGGGGCACCCTGGTCAGCCCCACAGGGTGGGTTTTTCTCTCTATTCTGGGGCATGTGTCTCTGTCGGCCCTTTGTCCATTCAGCTGTATTTGCCTTTTTTTAAAACTCTCCCTGTCTGCACTGCCTGTAGCTCTTGATATTGGATGTGTGTTGCTAAATGGTCTTAGCTTTATGTAGGCCCCATGTGTTAGGTTTATTTAATGTATTTGACCGGCTGGCGACATTTAGTATGTTGTTGTTTTTCCACAAGCAGTGCAGGCACGTCCTGAGAAAGCCTTGTTGCTGTCGGGACGTTAAGTAATGTACAATAAAACACTTTTAACATTAAGGAAAGTTGAGTTAAAAAAGGTTTTAAAACAGTTTTCATAAAAACTTTTGCCCGACACGCTTCTAAAAACAACATTTTCTTAGTTTTAAACCTTGTACCGCGCCATAAACGCTGCGATTGCTTTTCAGTCTTAGCTGTCCTATAGTGTGGAACTGTGGGACTTTGCCAACTGGATCCATCTGGTGCACTCCAAATGAGTATTTGTGAGTGGTTCGACGTGCAACTCAGTGTGCGCCTCTGAAATGACCTACTGATTCCACTGATAATGAAAATCTTTCATTCATAAGAGCGCATTGAGCAGCTCTATAAACCAAAAGTGATGACCCCCTCTCCCCCCCCCCCCCCACCCCCGCCCCCCCCCCCACCCACCCCACACACACTTCTCCCCCCCCCCCCTCCCCCAACCCCCTTACAACCCCACTCAAACAATCATAATAGTAAAATCAACCAAAGGTATCTTTAGTGAGGTATTTTCACTGTAATCCCAGTTTTGTGTAAGAGGCACCCACTTTTGGGGTAAAAACCCATTTTTTTTTCCACCCAGTGGCTCTGTTTCTAGAAAATGTCTATTTTATTTTAAGTTGTAGAGCTTAGTTATAAGGTGAGTTCTAAACATTCGCATCAACTCCAGAGCCCTAGAATAAATAGAAATATGGGAACCCATTTTCACATAAAATGGTAGGTAACCCAGACTGAGGGTTTTGTGTTCATGTGTGTGCCAGTATGTGTGTGTGTTTGTTTGTTTGCTGTCTATGGTAAACTTGAACGTTGGCATTTTGTCGGAGACTTTTCAAGCCACATTCTTCAAACTTGGTCCAAGGATACTTTGTGGCGAGGCCTTTCTAAACATACCAATTTGAGTGACCTCTCACAAAGGTCAAGATCACAGGGGCTCAGGATTCAAACCCAAACTTGGTACAAAGATAGCTGAGGGTAAGACCTTTCCATGCCTACTAATTTGGTTGATCCCTCAGTAAGGTCAACGGTCACAAGAGCCGGCTCAGGAAATAGGTTCAAAATAGCCACATTTTGACAAAAGGTGTTATTTTTTTTCAAAAATAACTTTAAACCAAAACTTGCTACAGAGATACCTGATGGGAAGACCCATCTATGCATACTGTTTTGGATAAAGCTTCGGAAAAGTCAAGAATCACAGGCTGGCAAATGTGTGTAAAATGCCAATTTGTGATAAAAGTTTAGGTATTGGCAACATTTTTGCACATTTTTTTCCAATCAAACTTGGCACAAAGGTAGCTGATAAGACCTTTCTGTGCATTTGAATTTATTTAACTCATTGCAGAGGTCAAGGGTGGGGAAGGGGGTGCAGGGTTGGATCCAGGTTGGGGCAAGGGGGTTCATAACAAATTTGTAAAAATGCTATAACAAAGTCCCTTTTTGGGGTGTTTGAGACACCCCCCCCCCCACCCCGCCCCCCTCCCTCATTTGTTCATTCGGTCCTTGGAAGCAAGGTCTATCGCATCGCCCCCTTCCCCCCCCCCCAGCCCTCACCCCTCCCCTCTTGCACTCATCGCTGTTTGATTTTTGGCACACCGAAAGCAAAATCTGTCGATCTGAACCACAGCCCCCCCCCCCCACCCCCCTCGGTTGCTTGAATTTTGCGACCCCTGGCAGCAACGTCCATCGACTACCCCCTCCCCTCCCCGTTGTTTGATTCTTCGGCTCTTGGAAGCAAGGTCTGTCAACTACTCCCCCCCCCCCCCCCACACACACACACACACACACACACCCTCGCCCTCCTCCCCCCCCCCCCCCACCCTCCTCTCCCTGTTTGATTTTTTTCGGCCCCCGTATGAAGCAGATTGTAGTGTCGAGGAGGCCTTTTGTATCAGGTTCACGGTTCCAAACAAGACGTTGGACCCACCCCCCACCCTCCCCTCCTCCGCCGCAGGAGTAAAGTAAAGTGATCCGACATGAGGCTAGTATAGATCTGATAAGTGAAGTTATTGCCTGGGTCACAGGAGTTCGCTACACTGACCCTTGTAGGCCACCTGAGGGAGGTCAAAGGAACCATGCATTGGTACCCACCCCCTTCGACCAAAAAGGTATTCAAGCTGTTTTGTTTACAGGAAAAAACTCAAATTCGCTTATCTTGCGCTTAAAAGACACCAATGAATGTGGCATTTGGTCACGTGACAACATGTGGGTGTTAGCTTTGGCGCCTCGTGTTTTGAGTGAAAGTTTATGAATTTGGATTACCAAACAACGATGCCCCTTCACATTCAGACTGGTGCTGAGAGCGATTTTAAGGTAAATTTTTTATTTTTACAGCGTTCACATGAGGTCACAGATAGTGAAAGGACCGTATTCACCTTTCTGTAGGCTCACGTGCGAAGTGAAAGTGATTCTATTATTTCATCTTCTGTCCGTCATCCGTCTGCCATGGTCTGTGTCGAAAACTTTAACGTTGGCATTTTCTCGGAGACTATTCAAGCCATAGTCTTCCAACTTGGCCCAAGGATACTTTGTGTCAAGACCTTTCCAAACATAGCAATTTGAGTGACCTCTCACAAAGGGGAAGGTCACAGGGGCTTAGAAAATAGGTAAAAAATATATTTTGACATAATTTATTTTTTTCTAAAATATTATTCACAACTTCAAACCCAAACTTGGTACTAAAATAACCTGAGGGTAACACCTTTCAATTCATACTAATTTGGTTGATTCCTCGGAAAGGTCAAGGGTCACAAGAGCTCAGAAAATAGGTTCAAAATAGCCATATTTTGTCAAAAGATGATTTTTTTTCTCAAATACTGCAAACGTGGAGAGGGTCACAGGCTTGCAAATGTGTGTAAAATACCAATTGTTGATAAAATTGTAGGTATTATGCACATTTTCACACAATTTTCAATCAAATTTGGCACACAGGTGATGATAAGACCTTCCTATCATGTATACTATTTCAGTCAACTCTATGATATCATCAAGGTCAAGGGTCACGGGTGTTTGACAGCTGTGTGAAAACTAATTAGATTTTGAGAAAACATGGATTTTGCTGGTGCAAAATGTCATCTCCTTGTCACATGTTACATCTAAAATCCACATTATGGTCTGTTAAATCAAGATCTATGCCCTTTGGAGATGGGTGGCGTTTGCCTATTGATGGCACTGTTTTTATCAGTCAGCAACACAATATCCAGATTGGTGGGATCATTTTTATGTGACTGAGTATGTGTGTGTGTGTGTGTGTGTGTGTGTGCCAGTATGTGTGTGTAGACGAAAGAGCTGAAACGGGTGACTGTCTTTACCATCCTTATGGAAACTGGGTATGTGTATAATTCTGGGTTTCCAAGTCAGACACCCATTTTTTCTGAGGGTTGTTTCTGCATTGTCTTGCGGTAAAGATTCATAAAAAGTAAAAAAATCCGTTTTTCTCATTTTGGCGTTAACACATGCACTTTTGTGTTTAACAGACACGCCGGTAGTGTGTTTAAAAACTTGTCCCTCCCAGCAATGTGTGTGTGTGCACACAGAACCCTGAAAATGAGCGTGTATCATGTATTACATCACCCTTCTCAGCTATAAATAACTTCATAGCTGATATGGGTCAGGGGGGATATTTTGTTGTTTCAGGGTGTAAATTGTTGATGTTTCTACAAAATTAGGTTTGTTATTTGAGGGTGTGGTTGTTTTGTTAAAAAAAAGTGTTGAGTTGTAATGTACTTCCGGGGTGATGTGGACAACTTTGAGATTCATGTATACGTTCACCAGGGACTTAGCCTATTCGTTTTCTACGTTTGTTTCCATGTCAGATGAAGAATATTTGATCTGAAACGTCGTTGTTTGTTTCTATTTTAAAGGGTTTTCCGCCACTATCTTCTGTTTTAGTTTGACTTAGCCTATAATTATATTCGTGCGCCGGTTGCTAAGAAGTGAAGTGATTGTATGAGTGCGCATTGTAAGAGAGGACGTTTAGACTTTGGGTGAGGCTGCTGTTGTCTTTTGTCCTGCCCGACCTTTTGGTTGAACCTGTTGCTTTATTTTGTAGGTTTGTCGATGTTATCAATGCCGCATCTCCTTTTGGATTGTATGCACAAATTGATTGAATGGAAATGACGTCACAGAGTCAGCGGTCGTTTCATGCGTCGTCTGCTACAGTCAGTCGTTTAGTGCAGTTAAAAGAGTGCAGGCTTGGATGGGCCATTTTCTGATGTAATAGTAAAGTATTATTTGTGTGAATGCTGTCCGTTTGAAGGAAGGTTGATTGATTGTACATTGCTTAACGTCCCGACAGCAACAAGGACGTGCCTGCACTGCTAGTGACAAAAACTCAACAGAATATTGAATGTATGTCGCCAGCCGGTCCAATACGTTAAATAAAACCTACAACATGGGGCCTAAATAAAGCTAAGACCATTTAGCAACACACATCGAATATCAAGAGCCACAGGCAGCGCAGACAGTAGGGAGAGTTTAAAAAAGGAAAATGCAGGTGAATGGACCAAGGGTAGACAGAAACACATGCCCCCGGAATATAGAGAAAAACCCACCCTGTGGTGCTGACCAGGGTGCCCCTGGGAACTAAAAAGTCCCCCAGGGCAGACCCGGTTGGGGGTGTTTGAAGGAAGGACTGAAAAGTCGAGTGTTGAGGGCAGACCAGTTGGGGGTGTTTCAGGGAAGGACTGGAAAGTCGAGTGTTGAGCAAAGAGAGAAGGCGAGGATGGGAAAAATATCCAGCACTATACGTTGGTTGGAATAGATGCATATCAGTTACGACACGCTTGTAAATTAAAACACTTTTAACCCCACCCGGGTCTGCCCTGGGGGACTTGGGTGGGGTTAACTACTTTTTATTTCCCAGGGGCACCCTGGTCAGCCCCACAGGGTGGGTTTTTCTCTCTATTCTGGGGCATGTGTCTCTGTCGGCCCTTTGTCCATTCAGCTGTATTTGCCTTTTTTTAAAACTCTCCCTACTGTCTGCACTGCCTGTAGCTCTTGATATTGGATGTGTGTTGCTAAATGGTCTTAGCTTTATGTAGGCCCCATGTGTTAGGTTTATTTAATGTATTTGACCGGCTGGCGACATTTAGTATGTTGTTGTTTTTCCACAAGCAGTGCAGGCACGTCCTGAGAAAGCCTTGTTGCTGTCGGGACGTTAAGTAATGTACAATAAAACACTTTTAACATTAAGGAAAGTTGAGTTAAAAAAGGTTTTAAAACAGTTTTCATAAAAACTTTTGCCCGACACGCTTCTAAAAACAACATTTTCTTAGTTTTAAACCTTGTACCGCGCCATAAACGCTGCGATTGCTTTTCAGTCTTAGCTGTCCTATAGTGTGGAACTGTGGGACTTTGACAACTGGATCCATCTGGTGCACTCCAAATGAGTATTTGTGAGTGGTTCGACGTGCAACTCAGTGTGCGCCTCTGAAATGACCTACTGATTCCACTGATAATGAAAATCTTTCATTCATAAGAGCGCATTGAGCAGCTCTATAAACCAAAAGTGATGACCCCCTCTCCCCCCCCACCCCCCCACCCCCGCCCCCCCCCCCACCCACCCCACACACACTTCTCCCCCCCCCCCTCCCCCAACCCCCTTACAACCCCACTCAAACAATCATAATAGTAAAATCAACCAAAGGTATCTTTAGTGAGGTATTTTCACTGTAATCCCAGTTTTGTGTAAGAGGCACCCACTTTTGGGGTAAAAACCCATTTTTTTTCCACCCAGTGGCTCTGTTTCTAGAAAATGTCTATTTTATTTTAAGTTGTAGAGCTTAGTTATAAGGTGAGTTCTAAACATTCGCATCAACTCCAGAGCCCTAGAATAAATAGAAATATGGGAACCCATTTTCACATAAAATGGTAGGTAACCCAGACTGAGGGTTTTGTGTTCATGTGTGTGTGTGTGTGTGTGTGTGTGTGTGTGTGTGTGTGTTTGTGTGTGTGTGTGTAGTGTTTGTACTCACACGGGCATGATACGAGGCAGACAGGGATCTCGGGGCGGTGGGATACCCGGGGTCCGGTGCGCAGATCTCCTTGCTCAAACCCGGGCGCTGAACAGGAGTTACTAAATCAATCCCTTCACTGCTGGGAACAGTGAACGCCACTTACCTGCAAGAGACATAGACCCTCATGAGCCCCCTTTTTTTCGCAACCCAGTTTTATCATAAAAAGTAATACCGCGACTAGTACCTGGCGCTTGATCTTCGGATGGTTTTAGAAGACTAACGTATAGCCACTGAAGGTAAAAGGACAGATCTCTGTGAATTATTAAAAGCATATAGAGTCACCTTCGTGGCGTTGATGTAAATTATGCACGCTAATCTGCTAATGTAGTCCCTTTCGTATCCCCCCAGAGGGGTGCGACCGACCGGTTATAAGCAGATCCGAACGTCTTGCTTCCCATTTAACCCCACGGCCGCATTTCGCAAATTTAGCGGAGGTGTCATCTAACGACCATGTACCAGTTTCAGAAGATGGATCGAGCATGATAATTTAAAAAAACAAACCGTTAAACGTTTAGGGCTTAAAGTCTTTTGTCCACCACGAAGGTGATTTCAAAGACGAGGCACCGAATTAGGGTCTGAACAAATTTTGACCCAAGCAGGATTCGAACCCGGGACCCTTCGGTCGAGAGACCAACACTCTACCACCGAGCCACCCAGCTCCCCCCAAGACAATTCAAGGGTAGGGCCAGATTAGCTTGGCGCCATAGGCGCCAAGCTAATCTGGCCGTACCCTTGAATTATCATGGTCGATCCATCTCCTGCTGCTGGGCGTTGGGGTTGAATGGGTTAATCTGAAGAAACCCCAGGCTGACTTGGACCCTTAACCATATCACTGCCAGGGGACATGGGTAAAATGCGTGAAAGTTCAGCAGCATTAAATCATGCTGCAGTTCTGTTAACTCATTCTACCCCAGACACCCCACAGGAAGATAAGGATCGACCATGATAGTTCAAGGGTGATGCCAGAATAGCTTGGCGCCTACGAGCGCCAAGCTATTCTGCCATCACCCTTGAACTATCATGGTCGATCTGTGTCCTGCACTGCTATGCAGTCTTCAGAGGACAACTGCAAAATTTAAGAATTTCGGTGTTGGGGTAGAATGAGTTAATGATATTGATTACTGTTTTGAGTGACTAAAGATCATCTGTCACTAAAGACCGCCATTTAGGTGAAGAAACCCCTTTGGAAGAAAGAAACACGCTTATAAAAAAAAAACTATTGCAAATTAATTGTGGTTTTATTGTCTTAATGGCTAACCGTATTTCTTTCTTCGTCGGGGATTTCACTCGATCTAACTTTGGCACCGGTTTCAGGCCACTTTATAATTTTAAATACAAGCGATCAACATTTCCAAAACTTCTATAGCTGAGCTGTCCCTTCGCACCACGTGAATGTCCTGTGTTTGTCTTGTACTGTGTTTGTCTTCAGAGTGAATGCGTGTGTTTTACGTGAGCGCCTATATAATGATCATTTTATATTATTATTATTATTATTATTATTATTATTATTATTATTATTATTATTATTATTATTATTATTATTATTATTGCAGTATTTGCATTTTACACAGCAGTCAACTTCATGGTCTGGAGTTCATCATTTAGTTAGTTGTAGCCGCCTAACTATGATGGTCTTTACTGACCATGACACATTTTGCCTTTTAAGACATTTTTTGTGAGAGCACCTAGCACAATGTATAGTAAAAATGGTAGCTGCACAACTTGAAACAGGTTCGACTTGAAGAGAGAGATGGGGGAACGCAGCGAATGATTCCTGTAAATTACATATAAAGCCTTATAAACCCCCACTACTGCGGGTTGTCGTGACGTTCTATGTTCCCCTCGTGCCATTACAACTCCTGCTAATAATTATGCCCAGTCGTACTTGTAAGTAGTCACGTGGTAGCAAAACAGCAGCTGTAATTGGTTATATTTACGCCTAGTGATAAACATATTACGCCCGTAGTAATTCCTTATGTGCCTGTATCCGCCGACCGTAAATGCCTTCCTCACTCTAAACGTCAGCTTATGTTGGATGTCTGCTTATTTTAGTCTCACTCTCTGTCTGATATACCTTTTTAACACATTCGAGACGTGCCGCTTTACGGATACGCGGCTTTAAGCACTGCCCACACAAATCCGGGCCCTTCAACTTCACATTAACCCATTTCACGCCATGGGTGCATTTCCCAAAGTTTAGAGGTGTCGCCATATGACTATATATCTGCTGCAGGAGATGGTTCGACCATGATAATTCAAGGGTAGTGCCAGATTAGCTTGGCGCCTGACGGCGCCAAGCTAATCTGGCACTACCCTTGAAGTATCATGCTCGATCCATCTCCTGCAACCAATACATAGTCGTTAAGTGACTCTTTCAAAGTTTGACAAATAATTATGGCCGTGGGGTTAAGTGGGTTAGAGTGAACCGGCGCCGCAGGACTAAGCTCCCTCACGCAACTGGCCCCCGGCATGTACTTAGAGCCAGACAGCTGTCCATGCTATCTTCTAGTTCTCGGTATACTCGTTCGCATAATACTCCTGTCCTGACAAGTCAATTTTTGTGAAAAGCAACATTTTTATTGTATCACTATAACAATCTCGCTCTTCACAAAATAGAATTGGTTTCTTCTCCATATTTGCCCTCCGTGAGGTCCTTAGTCGCCTGCTCGTTAAATCCCAATAGCTAACATATTTTCTTCCATTTACAATGAAAATCTTGATATTAAAAAAATACTTACTTTCTCTTTCATAAACAAAAATGGAAAAGCTTTTCACAAAATGGACTCACTTTGTTTTCATTTTTGTGAAAAGCAAACTTTTCACTGTATTTCAGTGAAAATCTCACTTTAATAGAATATACATAGAGTCTTTTTTAAAAAAAAATAAATTTCCATTTAAAATGAAAATCTCACTTTTCACAAAATAGACTTGCTTTCTTTTTTTCATTTTTGTGAAAAGCATGACTGTCATTACATTACAATGAAAATCTCGCTTTTTACAAAGTTAACTTACTATCTTTTGCCTTCAGAGGGCAGACTGACGCTGACGCGTATGACAAACCCGTTCCGACCAACAACTTGAACCGAGCACTTTATTTGTGTACCGTTTCAGTCCCGATACTGAAACAGGAATCAACAATAAATTAAAACTTCAAGTCAGACACTGCCGAACAAACATCGTAAAATCAACGTGAAATGTCAGATGTCGCCGCCGTGAGCACTTTTCTTGTAGAGTCCGTAAAACAGTAAAATTGGAAGCGAGAGCGGAGAGAGGTAAAACTTGTCAGTGTGTGGGCGGAAGAAAATGATTCATTGATTGATAGTTTAGATTTAACCCATTTAACTCCGCACGGCTGCAATTTCCAAACTTTGCAGGTGTCACCTAACGACCATGAACCAGTTGGATCGACCATGATAGTTCAAGGGTCGTGTCACATTAGCGTGGCGCCGTCAGGCGCCAAGCTAATGCGGCACGACCCTTGAACTGTCATGGCCGATCCACCTCCTGCTGTGGTGCGTCGGTCCTAAAATGGGTTATATGCGTCAGAGAGAGAGAGAGAGAGAGAGAGAGAGAGAGAGAGAGAGAGAGAGAGAGAGAGAGAGAGAGAGAGGATACAAAAAAAGAAACTACCGTGGAACTATCGTTGATGTGCAAATGACCGGCTTTAAAAACAGGCTGCACATGAAGAGGCCGCCATTTAGAACGGGACCGTCTGTGCCATTTCTGCACGTAAAAAAAAAAAAGTGACATCGATTTGGGCGGGAGATTGGAAAACCATGTCCCGCAGCCTCGCGCAGGAAGTTACGTCACCCAGGCGGCAAATAGTCCCCTACATTTCGTGGCACTCTCCCAGCGGACATTAGTCAATGGTGATTTTAAACGGAGCGTCCTGGGGCTTTTAAATTATCTGTAGTAACTATAGCCGGGTTTGTATGTCTCTAAATCCAGAAGAAACTCTCAAAGGGCAAATACTGTCTGTCCTCGGCATTATTTGCGCAATGCGAGGGGAGTTGGGTTTCGTCAGACTGAGCACACACCGGCGCTAACGTCCAGCGGTCTGCTGCCACAAATCCGGGCGCTTCAACTTCCAGTTAACCCATTTCACCCCAAGAGCGCATTTCCTAAATTTGGGAGGTGTCACCTTACGACTATGTGCCTGTTGCAGGAGATGGATGGACCATGATAATTCAAGGGTAGTGCTAGATTAGCTTGGCGCCTGATGGCGCCAAGCTAATCTGGCACCACCCTTGAATTATCATGGTCCATGCTGCAGGGCGTCGGGGCTAAATGGGTTAAGCATCTGACTCAAAAACAAATTTTACAGAATAAACTTGAATGCGCGAAGCTTGACCGTAATTCTGGACAGACCTTAACCCCGCTTGACCGCTACTGCTGAAGTCACGCGTCCGTTTTCCGCCGAGCGGTCTCGTCAGCAACAGCCAAGGGGTTAGGCATTGTGGATGTCCTAATACCTCTTACTCAAACAAATTTCACACGCGAATCTTACCTCGTGCATTTCGCAATGTCTCGGTGGTAAATGTCGGTTTTATCAGCTCAGACACTCGTTTCCTGAGCATTTCAGTCGCCATAATTTTTAGCTGCAGCTCGACTGAGTCCGAAGACGTCCCGCTAGCTGAACAGATTTTAGGCGGCAAGCGGCTAAGTCCTAATTCCCCACGTTACGCAATGTTACGGCAGATGCGTTAATTTTATCAGACTCTTGATGGTGAGATCATCGAGTGCTTTAGCCCAGACTCCAGCCCGAGTAGCAGAACGTCTTTCGGGCTCACGACGGCCGCAGTGGGCCCGCGCACGACAGTGCGCGGGCCCACTGCGGCCGTCGTGAGCCCGAGGATCTTTGCTTACTGGGAGGGTTCTGAAGCTTTTAGGTGTCAGTAGATATTTGTATAACTCTGTCAAAGGAATTCCTCCAGCTACACACATTTCACTTCACACTTTGTAATATGTCCAGCCAGATGTGTTTCGTCAGACCCATTTAGGTAAAGCATCACGCTTTTGTAAACTCCGGTACGATAAATTAACATGAAGGTGCAGAGTCCCTATAGGTTTATTTAGCATATTAGGCCTGCTGGCGACATACATTCAATATTCGGTTTAGTTAGGTTTTTTTTTCTTCTCCCCGTAAGCAGCGCAGGCACGTCCTGAGAAAGCGGTCTTGTTGCTGTCGGAACGTTAAGCAATTAGTCCGAAATAGCTCAGGAGTGGGTTGCATGTAGCGTGCTTAAATATAGTGTGTTAAGCTCGCTGACTTAAGGTCTTTCTTGCTTAGTAAAGCTCTTGCTTAGTGCGCGAGTGTTTTCTGTTGCATGGAGCGACTTAGCGATGTGCGTAGCTCCGAACGAGTTCTTAGCGAGCGGGGATAGGTTATTTATAGCTTATGGTGGGGTTCTCCCCTACGTCATCATAGATTGTAGAAATCGGCCAATAAAAACGCACGGTTTTTGCTTCTTCTGACCTAACGGAAACGAAGTAGACAAAACGCCGGTGAAATGGCGGCGATGGAAAACAAGAAGTCAAGAGAGAAAGAATAGCAAATTTTTCGTGCAGGCAACCCTGCTTGTCAGTCTAATGTAGACGTACATTAGTTAAGGAGTACCGTGTAGGCTCCCTTGGTATGAGGATCTATGTCTCAAGTCTAATGTAGATGTGCATTAGTTAAGGAGTACCGTGTAGTAGGCTCCCATAGTATGAGGACCTATGTTTCTCTGACAACGGCTGGTGTTGGGTTATACCCATCGGTGTGCAGGGTCAGTTGAAATCAGTTATGCAGACTCCTCACCGATAATTCCCAGATGTCCGTGAGACGAGGCTGGGTGGGGGTCCGTGCGTTCCGACGTACTTATCGTGTTCTTCCTTCTCTATCCTAGATGGAAGGCTGTTTCTGCCACAAGGTTTCAGAGAGTGAATTCACATTTCCGTTCTCGCGTTAACACGGCAGCTAAGAACTCTTCCTCAGCTAAGCACGCCGCTACGCACGGGGGGGACCGTCCTTAGAATTAAGCACGCCACTAAGCTCGCTCCAGCAGATAAGCACGCTCATGCAACGCACATTTTCAGCTAAGCTTGTGAACTTAGCGCTAAGCAAGAAATTTGCGCGCTAAGCAAGCATATGCAACCCACCCCAGGCGCTTAAGCGGCGTCGGAGCAAGAGAGCGAAGGGAATCGTCGGGCGTGGGTTCGAGTCCCCGTTCCGGCTCCGGTAGCTGGACTCTCAATCCAGGGAAAAAAGACGGGCTTGTTCCATTCCCGATAGCACGTCCATTAAAAGGTCCTGGTAAATCAAAGTGGCACAGTTGCAGTAAGCTGAATGGATCAGTGTTCAGGTCGTTTCTCTGTCCTCTATAACCAGCCCGTTAGGGCCGTCCATTATCACTTCGGTGCCGTGGACTTTAAACCCCGAACTAACCAACCAACCAACCAACCAACCCGAAGCAATGTACAATCAATGTTGATGGCAAGTGTTACCGACAAGTCGATTTTTCTTTTTACAAGCATAGCGTCGTCTTTAATTCAGATTCAAATTGAGTTGGGGAGGGGGGGGGGGGGGGGGGAGGGGGGGGGGGGGGGGTGGGAGGGGGGGGGAGGGGGGGGGGGGGGGGGGGGGGGGGGGGGGGGGGAGGGGGTTATGGAGGGGGGCGGTCGTCGCTCTGATATATACTGTGTACATGCACACACCCAATCAGCATGGAACAGCTCCAACATGGTATGAGCAAATGTTTCCTCTATCACGGGCCCTGATGTATTGACCTCTCCGTTTTGTGTCGCTGGGCTTGGCTGTGACATCACGGACCAAATGGTCCCCTCTTCCCGTCAGTCCCCGAGGGAGGCGCCGTCTCAATAACCCTTTGAGACATCCTCTGCAGCAGGAGATTGATCGACCATGCTAGTTCAAGGGTGGTGCCGGAATAATTTATATCAAGTAGCCTGACAATGACTCCACTCCATTCTAGAAATACAAACCTTTCAGTACGAGAAACAGATAAAACTGATTGACGCGCTAACGGCTGCGAGAATAAATAAGTGCGATTACGCATGTGCTTTTGCTGCGTATCCAAACTGCTGTTAAAGTTCATTAGGTGCGTCGACAAGGTATAACAAACACAAAAGGTGCTGAAATGTGTCTTCAGATTTATGCAAAATGGTACTTTAAGCCAACTAACAACCAGGCTTTCTGTGAGGGGAGGGGTTGGTTGGGGCGGAGCCCGTGAGGATCTATTGGAGAGCTTTGTCACTGATTTTGGTACTAGTAATTCGTGACCCGTGGTTAGGTTTAAACACACACACACACACACACACACACACACACACACACACACACACACACACACACACACACACGACACACACACACACACACACACACACACACACACACACACACACACAGGGAGACGCAACCATCAGAGTGGGTTACCTAGCATTTCATGTGAAAATGGGTTCCCATATTTCTATTTATTCTAAGGCTCTGGAATTGATGCGAATGTTTAGAACTCACATTATAACTAAGCTCTATAACTTAAAATAAAATAGACATTTTCTAGAAACAGAGCCACTAGATGCCGAAAAAATGGGTTTCTGCCAATAAAGTGGGTGGGTGTCTCTCTCACACAAATGAAACTGGCATTACAGTCAAAATGGGTGTCTTCACAACAGTAGGCGTCTGTAATAAGGTCAAGTTCATGGAATACTTCTTTTTCACATTAATTTTTTTTCCCAACTTAAATGTGTATGTGTGCTTTAACATTCTTTACATAGTATGGTGCAAAATTCAATAAACACTGGCCCGAAACCTTTCGATTATGATTTTTACAGAGGAAATCGTTTAAACATTGCTGCGTTTTGTCCTTTTGAAGCAAAACAGTTTATCATGGCATTGATGTGAGAATCAACATAATGTATTCTGGAAATTAAAGGACCTTTTTTGTGCGTTTTGGGGTACTCTGGAGTTTCAGACAAACAGCAACAGAGCATTTTGAATATTAACCCTTATCATTCGGAATACACCAGTGTGTGCAACTAGTGTAACTGAAATAGTCCAAGGGTTAGTGCCAGAATAGCTTGGTGCCTCTAGGCGCCAAGCTATTGTGGCACCACCCTTGAACTAAAGCCATTGGTCTATGTCCTCATCTGTAAGTACTGTAATGTAGCTTGCATAGAATTATGGCAGTGAACAGATTTGAAGCTATTTAGCCTCAGTATGACTATGATGCGGGTCAAAAAGTGTGGAAAAATATCAAAGATAGAAAAAGACCCAGACGAAGAAACGAACACTTAACTTATTCTACCCCAGCAAAATTTAAGATCCACCACGATAGTTCAAGGGTGATGCCAGAATAGCTTGGCACCTATGGGCACCAAGCTATTCTAGCATCACCCTTGAACTATCGTGGTGGATCTGTGTCCTGCACTGCAACGCAGTCTTCTGAAGACGACTTCAACATTTGGGCTTAACTTATTCTACCCCAGACACACCACAGCAAAATAAAGATCCACCATGATAGTTCAAGGGTGATGCCAGAATAGCTTGGTGCCTATGGGCGCCAAGCTATTCTGGCATCACCCTTGAACCATCATGGTGGATCCGTGTCCTGCACTGCAACGCAGTCTTCTCAAGACGACGTCAACATTTGGGGATTCCGATCTTGGGGTAGAACGAGTTAAAATGACAGAACAGAACACCGACATTAATTAACTAACTGACAACATAAGAAATCACTTGAAACTTCAGCCTTTATTTAACGTCTTTCGTCTCCAACAAACAACCAGCCATTCTTTCATTTGCAAAATGGTATGGCAGTACAACCAACCATTCTTCAGAGCATGGAATTACTCGTACTAAAAAAAAGAGGAAAACCCCTTTTCACTAGGGGGGTCCGGGGGCATGCGCCCCCCCCCCCCCCCCCCCCCCGGAAAAATTTTTTGAAAATTTACATTAAAATTTGTGCAATCTGGTGCATTTTAGAGAGAAACTGAGCAGTTTAACCACCTAAAAATCTTGCTTTTTTTTTCTTATTTTTGGGGTGCACTTTTCATTTTTTGTGTCAAAGGTTTAAAAGTTATACTAAAACAAAGTATTCAACAGAATATTTATATCCAAATGCTTATTCAAAATACATCTGAATGTCTTTCCATTTTTTTTTAAAATTTGAGTTTAATTATATAATATATATACTTTCTTTAATAATCTCTGCTTAATCAGCTGTAAGTATGGATTCCTTTTATCTCTTATTTAATACTATGTACCATGGTCACTGAGCTGGAGAAAGGTTATATAGATTTTTCAACATAATTTCATCAAACTTTACTGGGAAAAAAATACATTGTAATAAATTTATTCACCATCATGAGTAATATTTCCAATGGCACTGCTTTTAGCTTTCTTGTGTTTCGCTGTAGACACGTGAGCATCAAGTGCTACGCGGCCGCGTAGTTAATATCAACTCTGCGCAGTTCGCGGCAATACGCCTGCCCACAGGCCCGGCACACTGAGCGCGGAGCTCGTCGTTTACGCTTTTCTCGAGCCAAGTCCATCTCCAAATATTCTTGGCTCCAGAATCGTCTGACGTCTATTCTGTCTCCGCGTTTAAGTATTTTCTCTTCGCCGTATTTTGACCAGACTACGACTCCACTGAAGACCGGAAGTGACCTGTGCGAGCTAAAGCTAACGCCTCGCTCAATTTTCAATACGCGATTTGGGGATATCCGCCACATAAAGATCACGAAACACGGTATTGGAATAGTGACTTTACGATTTTGTTTTCGGCGGAAATTCGGCGGAATGGCAGCTTCATTTAAGCGGAAATCCGCCAAAAAGAGGAAAATTCCATGCTCTGATTCTTTCATTTGCAGAGTTTTTAAAATGGCATGCAGTATATTACAAAATGATCCCCCCCCCCCCCCCCAATAACACTCTTGTAATCAATTTTTACATTGTCAATGGTTTTCTTATCTTATTATATTGTCTTTTGTCCCCAGCCGGCTGTTTCGTTTTGCAAATCCAAAGGTTATACAGTATACAAAATGTGACCCTTTCTCACGAAACCAGTCTTAACTCGCAGCGAGCCAATCAGCACTACACGCAATAATATGTGGTGGGGGGGTCAATCTGGGGCATTTTCACTTTTTGGGAGAAATGTATTCTACATACACCAAAGTATCGTATGGTTAAAATCTTTATCATGAAAAATGCCATTAAATAGGTAAAAAATGATTTTAAAAGTCTGCCCTTGGCCCCAATTATGCTGCACACAGAAACTTCACAGGCTGTTTTCTCAAAATGGCCGCCGGAGGCTTTAACAACTTTAAACACTTAAGAACAGCTTTTACAATTTTTGCACTACAGCATACAGTCATATATCACAGTAATCAGCAAACACTGTAGTTTTCATAAATGCATATATGTCAAAACATGCAAAATGCGAGTTCTTAAGACTGATTTTGTGAGAGAGAGGGTCACAAATGATCCAGGCGTCCATCAGATTAAAAAAAAAAAAAAAAAAAAAAAAAAAAAAAAAAAAAAAAAAAAAAAAAAGCAGGCTATACATGCTGAAACCACCCCAATAATAACACTGATGTAATAAATCTGTATGAAATCGAAAATGCTGCGAGTGGCGGCTCAATTCATTTCTTTTGTAACTTTTTCAGTCTGTTGCGGACGTAATCCTTAATGTTTGTCCAGCGCCTATGTCTAAGTGCAGGTTCCAGCGCCATTGCATACTGTATCTCGGCCTTTCCAGGAAGTTTGTTCATGACGAGGTGTGTCTTGAAACGAGTTTGAACAGCTTTCTCTTCAGCTTCCCCCCATGGTTTTCTTGTAAATCTAGCTTTCCTTCGAACAGGAGCCGACGCAGTACTGTCATCATCAAAACTATCTAGATTGTCATCAGGCTCTGGACGTCTTTTCTCCGCCATGCTCATCGATTCCTGTGTTGCTGACTTGCTACTTGCTTCATTCACAGGTGCTGTTCCCCCCGAGACCTCTCTGCCAGTTTCTGATGCGTCTTCATTGTCAAAGTCAATCTCTTCATCATCGCCCAGCTCAGCTCTAATGCAACTCTCAAAATCTGTCATCCCATTGTTAACTGACAGAAGAATCTTTGCCACTTTTGCCTTTTGAAGGACGTCTTGAGGTTGGCGGTAGATATGGCGATGTATCCGAATATCATGGCCAAGGAAATCTGCCAGCTGATCCTGGTCTAACTCCGAGATGGCCATTGACTGAGCCAAAGTTGCAACCTGTTTCCGCAACTGAGTAAATGTGAACATGGCTGGGTATGACACCCCTGCTTCTAGGGCATGGGCCTTCAGAACATCATGGCCTCTGTAAGGCCTCTGACCAGAAGGTGTGGCAAAGATGTACTGGGAATCAGCGAGAGCTGGCACCGATTGCCTCATTTGAAGGATTCTGTCCACAGTTGTCATCATCTTCTTCGTCAGCAAAACGGGAACACTCCTATTAAACTTGCCTCTGATTTCCACTCGCTGAAAATGATTCACCATTTTCTTCTCAACCTCTGTGAGACCTTTCAAGATATCTTGATTGGTGATCGATCCAATCTTAGCATTCTGGAAGTCTGACACCTTCATTCTCTGAACTTCTCCCCCTCGTTTTCGGTTGAAAAGTGATACAGCACAAAGAGTTGCTTTAACCACTGTCGGATAATCTTCCGAAACCATCCTTGTCTCAAGAAGCTGTTGGACCTTCCTCACATCTTCACATGATGGGATCAGCTTGGGTTTGTTCATGGTCATTTTCCCGACCGACTGGGCTGCTGTAGCGGACACACAATCATACCAGTCCCCGTCGAAGACGGAGTCAAACCGCTGCGCCTCAGAGAGCTCCTGTCGCCACCTGTCGTCTGAACCCTGTCCAAGCTGTTTGGATGCCTGTGACTGTTTGATCTGTGAACACTTTTTCAAAGCATGGCCTATGCGCATTGCGAGATTGCCTTTTTTGAACTGATGTGTGTCCTCATCAAAATCTGCTAGCTCTTTTACAGCCAGGACAACATGATCAAAGCTAGCTGAATTGATCACAGCATTTAAACTTGCGATTTTCATTTCTGACCTCACTCTGATAATCTTCAACAGTCTCCCTAACTCCCGCATCCTGGAGCTGATTTGTCCAGCCGTGTGTTCTTCAATGTCCCTGCGGTCAAATAATCTCTTTCCATACTCAAGAAGCAAGGGGTCAGTTCTGATGAGACGGCTTATCTCATCATCTCTCTGGGTAGCCAAGACCTTGTGGTAGAAGGAAAATTCAACGTCTAAGGGTATTGGAAGCATGAGCCGACCACGGCGAGCGGCGTCCCCTCGCCGAGTGATCTGAAACCCTCCTGGCTTCTGACAGCAACGTTTTGAGTGTACAGAGATCAGCTTTTTTTGATAGAGCCCTTTGCAATGGCTACAGGCGAGAAGGTCGTCTGCCTTACTAGTTTTGGTGCGATACTTAGGAATCAAACATCCGGATTTGTTTTCAAGAACAGCAACGTTATGCATGTAATCACCCTCATCTTGTAGTCTGATCCATGCTCGACGTCTCTGCTTGGTCCCTTTTTTCATCGACAAAATTTTAGCAACGTCAGCCTCATCTGCATGGACATCTTGTAAGTGCGTGCTCATTTTCAAGACAAGCTTGCCACACAATTTGCATGCATGTTTCTTGTCCCATTTGTACTTTCCTTTCCCTCTCTGCGACACGTGCACACCCGTTTCTTCTGTAAGTGCTCTTTCCCCACTCTTTCCAGCATCATGTTCCTCCTGCCTATCCACATTCTCATTGCCACCCCCTAACGCACACTGCACCTTGCTGGTACTAGCGTCACCAACACCTGGCCACCCCAAACCTGCCACTTTGATGAAATCTAACATAGTCGATACAATACTGTCTATGTCCGAGATCCCAGCAATTGATGCTGACACACCCTCTGAATCCGGTGAGCTCGAGCCAGGAACAAACTCCTCGTCATCACTGCCCTCGTATTGCGATGCGCTGGCACTGCTCTCAGTCTCGGGTCCATCCCAGGCGCCATTTGCCAACTGGAGAAAGAAAGAAAGAAAGATTAAAACCAAAGCTGCCTTAGAAACAGAAACAGCCCAATTTTGGTTTAAAGGGGCCTTGCACAAGAATAAAAAGAGTAATCCCGTGTATGACCGATTTACATATGTGTGACCTCGGTGACGAGGGCTGGCTTCTGCAGCAGTCAAAATCCACGTTTTCTGAAAATGCAAGCAGTTTTCACACATTTGTCAACCCTGCGTGACCCTTTGAGAGAGGTCACTCAAATTGGCATGTTTAAAAAGGTCTTGCCACAAAGTATCCTTGGGCCAAGCTTGAAGAATGTGGCTTGAATAGTCTCCGAGAAAATGCCACCGTTAACTCATTCTACCCCCAGACACACCACAGCAGGATAACAGGGGTGGGATTCTAGTAAGAAAGAAAACGCGGAAAATCAAACGACATTGGTGGGGGGTGGGTGGGTGGGTGGGTGGGTGGGTGGGGGGGGGGGGGTGGGGGGGTGGTTTCATGTCCTTCATTTTCAGCGGCCGAAAAATCAAACGACAGGGGGAGGGGGGGGGGGGGGGATAGGCACGCGTGTCCACCGTTCGCCAAAGTATCCAAAAACCGACACGGGGAGCGAGACCAAACACACCCGAAAATGGACTTTGTTATGACACTCCTGATCTGCAGTATAAAAATGGAATGTGCGTACCAGTTTATGTTCAGATGCACACTAAACGGCACTCTGTCTTGGACAATATCCTTTTTCACCGCCATTTTCCACTGCGACCTAAAGCTACCGGAAGTGTCGGGCGATAGTGAACCAAACTGCATACAAATCCAACCCATTTGAGATTTTTTTGCCATTTAAGAAGATTTTTTTTTTTTTTCTCGTCTTTTTTGTTGTTATTAGACGCGGAAAATAAATATGCTTCAGCGGAATTGTGAAAGAATTTCCACGGAAATCCGCGGAAACGCGGAAGAATCCCACCCTGGGATAAGGATCGACCATGATAGTTCAAAGGTGATGCCAGAACAGCTTGGCGCCTACGGGCGCCAAGCTATTCTGGCACCACCCTTGAACTATCATGGTCGATCTGTGTCCTGCGCTGCAATGCGGTCTTGAGAGGACAGGGGCAAAATTTAAGGATTTTGGTGTTGGGGTAGAATGAGTTAAAGTTTACCATGGACGACGGACGGACGACCAGTGGCCCAGAACATAAACTCACTTTTGCTTCGCACGCACGCCAGCCAATAAAATGAAGATGATCATAGAATCACTTTACTTACCAGTTTGTAATTGGGGGCATTCCGCTGCCGTCCATGCACCCTCCTACCAGACGCACCCTCTGTGGCAGAGGCTGGGGGGCCATGATTCTGCAGCATAGATCCTGATGGGTTTGGACATCCTGCTGCCATCCGGCGCTGGGTGTGTGCCAGAAAGTCCTGAGCCGGTGTGACCAAAATGGTGTTGCTGAGAACATGTCCAATACAACCATGTAAACCAACTGACATTTTGAATCAGATTGATTGTACATTGCTTAACGTCCCGACAGCCACTAGGCTTTCTCAGGACGTGCCTGCACTGCTTGTGAAAAAAAACCCACCTAAACAGAACATTGCCATGTATGTCGCCTGCCGGTCAAATACGTTAACTCATTCTACCCCAACACCAAAATCCTTAAATTTTGCCCCTGTCCTCTCAAGACTGCATTGCAGTGCAGGGCACAGATCGACCATGATAGTTCAAGGGAGATGCCAGAATAGCTTGGCGCCCGTAGGCGCCAAGCTATTCTGGCATCACCCTTGAACTATCATGGTGGATCCTTATCCTGCCGTGGTGTGTCTGGGGTAGAATGAGTTAAATAAACCTAACACATGGGGCCAAGACATAAAGCTAAGACCATTTAGCAACACACATCCAATATCAAGAGCTACAGGCAGTGCAGACAGTAGGGAGAGTTTTAAAAAGGCAAATTTATACAGGTGAATGGACAAAGGGTAGACAGAAACACATGCATGCCCCAGAATTGAGAGAAAAACCCACCCTGTGGGGCTGACCAGGGTGACCCTGAGAACTAAAAACTGGCAATACAGTAAAAAGCGATACTTCAGTTGCACATTCCTAAACGAGACCTGTTTGTGGACGTTCGTTCTTCGAATCGCGAGGCAGTTTTGCGAACGAGGATTGAAATCTGGCGCCATTTTTGTTTTTTAAAAAAAAAAAAAGTCAACTGATAGTTACTGTGCATGCATGTGGCAAGTTAACACGTCAGAAAAAAAAAAAAAGAAAGAAGAAACAAAATCGCGTGGCAGATTGACCTTGTAATGGGGTTATTGAACGAATTCCTTTCATTGAAGAAGAAAGCTTTTGTTAAAATCGTGGGGTTCTATTATCATTTACTACAAGACTCAACGGTCAGGCGGCCCGGCCGGTGCGGCCGAAGACACGTTTGAAAGCAGACGCCTTATTTTTCTGGGCCAAACGGGTACGGGGATTGGAGGCATCTCTCAGTTAAATAACTGCACTGAACAAGTACATTTGGGCGTGCTCTTAACTAAGAAATATTGCATAAAATACCTCTGCAAATGCGAGAGAATGACCGGTGCGTCCGTTGGAGACGAAAGACGTTTAAGCAAGGGAAGGAACTCCGTTCATCGGTGTTGGACCAATCAAATTGATCTGAAAACACTCCGGCCGCTTCCGTGTCCACACACAGGCCCAGGGCATCCCTGAAACACAACGATGAAGTAAATCTGTTAAAATGGGCACATCGTATTTTGATATTTTTTTCTGAATTTTGAATGAAAGATAATACAGAAACAACCCTCAGAAAAAATGGGTTTCTGATCTGGCCACCCAAAATTTTACACCGACCCAGATTGCATAAGGATGGTAAAGAAAGTAACCCAGTTCAGTCATTTGGTGTACGCACACACACACACACACACACACACACACACACACACACACACACACACACACACACACACACACACACACGAAAATGCATCTAGAACGAGACAGTTCGCATGGTTCCTTTTTAAATGTTTCGAGAGACGAAAAAGAGAAACAACGATATGTTCCAATGATTGATTGCTTATTTCTGTGTCACGTGATACCGTCTTTTATGAGAACTGTCATTTCAACTTTGAATGTCAATATACCCCAGGTTATGTTCTTGTGGTATTGACTGATATGTATACGCTCTCCATGTGAAAATGGCCGAAGTGCCAACATCAATAAAAACTCTTGACTTGACTTGACTTGACTTCACACACACACACACACACACACACACACACACACACACACACACACACACACACACACACACACACACACACACACACTGGTCCCAGACTTTCGATTCCAATTAGCTGCACTTTTCACTTTGAATAATTTGAAATTTCACGAGAATGCTTTCTGAAGTCACGCTCTGTTTCAGCATCCCTTATGCACACACCGCATGGAAGTGCAAATTGTGGCCGGCTTCCGTTTAGACATTATCAATTTCATGTTCTGTGCGCAGCAGCAGGATGTGACGTTGACCGATTTATTCACACTGCGGTTACTTCCCCTACATGAGTGCATGCCCATAGTCAGGGTTTGTAATATTGTAAGGAGTTGGAAACTATATGTAGTAAGCAGAAGGGTAGAACGATCACTCTGTGCCAGTGGGACATTAAACCGGATTTAACGTAGAACGACCTTTATTTCACGACCAATACAATTAAAGTCTTGAATGTCACTAATGGTGTAGTACGAGGGTCTAAACCGCATCAATGCCAGAGGTCGCAAATTTTGTCTCTCTGACACCTTGGTTGATTCGATGCCAAATTGCGGCCCCAGCTGACCAAGGAACGTGGACACCAAGTGGTGTCAGCAAGAGGCATAGATCCTCATGAGCTCCCGCAATTGCGGGTGCTTATGAGGATCTATGCCACTTGCAGATGGATCCTGTTAAGTTTTTCTCGACACTGAGGTTAAATCTCATTGGATGTTTCCCCGAAATCTCCGTGGGTTCAGTGCCGCCACCCACTCCCGGCACCCATACAGACATGTGCACACGCAGATCACCCTCTCTCCTGGTCTGGCAAAGCTGGAGCCAGCTGCATAAGTTGGCTTAAATCCTGCGCAAGGCACTAAGCAAGGTGCTCCGCCATAGCGAGATTAAGTCCACTCTTACGGCAACTGTCTCATTGTATAGTCATACTGACCCGGTTGTCAAAGCGTGGATTAGTTTCTCCCTCAATATCTATAGGAAATTACACATTTTGGGTATTTATAAAAATTTTTTTTAAACACTACCAGGGAAACATGAAGTATTTAAACATTACCAGGAAAACATCTAGTATTCTGGCCAATTGTTCAGTGGGAGGTACAATGCAACTTGGTCACATGCTAGTCAGCGTATTTCCCGTATACAGACCCATTCTGGACTGCCTTACTTTGGCAAAAACCAGTATGACCATTTTTGATAAAAACGATATTTTTTTTATTGTTATACAATTAAAATCTCGCTTTTCTCAAAAATGGACATTCTTGCCTTTCACTGCCAGATAAGGGCAGCATTCATGTCTGTGTTGGAGACTACCTCATTTCTTCATGTAAACCGACCCCCCTTCCCCTTCTCTTCCTCCCCCCCCCCTCCCATCCTTCAGCAGACATCACTTCTGCTACTTTTGCCCCAAGAGATCTTGCGGGGATCTGAGACATGTTGAAAAGGATGCCGTCTATAGACGATCCAGGAATATCCAACAGCTTTATAATTACCGCGATTGACAGCAAATGACCGCTGAATGACGCCGGATAGCTCGCTTCGTTGGTCCCGCAATTGAAGACAGCATCAATCCGGCATTAGTCTCTTCCGAGTCATCGGCTTTTACCTCGACGATTTCCTCAGTCTGGGATGAGGTCGTTCGATTTTATAGTTTAACCCCCTTCACCCTTCTTGTGTACCTAATCATTTATCCTTGAGAAATAAAGTTTCATTTCATTTCATTTCATCGCCAGTGGTCGCAGATTGTGTTTACGCCATCTTGTTTTCGCTCAGCCTCAAAAGATCCACAGCCGTCTAATGAGCATGGATGCAAAGTGGTATCAGCAAGAGGCATAGATCCTCATGAGCCCCCGCAACTGCGGGGGCTCATGAGGATCTATGCCTCTTGCATTTGAGTTCTGCGCATTGTGTTCCAGCAGTCAAAGTTGTAACCCCTCCTCCGCCAGTGGTCTCAGACTGTGTTTATGCAGTCTTCGTTCTCTCGGCCAAAGAGCCTATGCCGTCCCAGGAGTATTCATGCAAAGTGGTGTAAGCAAGTGGCATAGATCCTCATGAGCCTCCGCAACTGCAGGCTCACGAGGATCTATGCCTCCTGCAGTTTGATCCAGTTCACATTTTCTTGGCAGTGAAGGGGTTGAAAAGTCATAAAACAGAATAGGAGGGTTAAATAGTTCGTGCAGTCTTCTTTAGATATGTTCATGGCATATTTTCAATCACGTTGAAGCCACCTTTTTAAAACAAAAAATAAATATAAGAAAAGAAAAGAAAAAAAAATGGTTTTAATGACATGTCATCTCTTTCAAGAGGTCTGGAAGAGCAAAATGTGTCATCTGTTATTAAAGACTGTGGTCTTTGGTGACAGGTAATCCCTCATAAGGGTGGTCACAGGCTCTGCTGTACTGACTACGCAATAATTTCTTTTATGTTCGGTTCAGCAGTTGTCAAAGGTTGCCGACGGATAGGATTTATAGTGCTCATCACTCAGACAGTAAAACCCTAGCGTCCATCTAACAGAGACGCTACCCTTTCCATTAAGCAATGGTCCTCGAGCCTATGTCAGCCGCATGGTCGATTGCTTGCTGGTTGCTGGCAGTAGAAGGGGTGGGGTAGTTGAGTAACGTCACAGTCTCAGTTGAAGGCTTGAATTCAGCGTGGGATACTCGTAAGGCGTGTTTAGGTTTTAGTAGCAATTAATAGCACAGCTGAAGGAAGTTAGGTCCCTTGACAGAGCGTCTTAAACTTTTAAAATAAGTCCCAGTTATGTCCCCTGACATCGGCTCTTAGAGCCGATGCCAGAGGGACATAGCTGGGACTTGTTTTAAAAGCTCGACTCTGAAAGAAGTCTCATGCTGGAGTTAATTCACAGTTTTAAAAGCTGCTGTCACCTAACATTTTCAGGTATCCCAATACTGTAACAGTAGTGTCAGTCGACGTGTGGGTGTTTTTCAGATATTCCCATTTCACTCAGATTAGGCTTAGGTCTACTTTGTCGCGAGACACAGAAATCCGTTGAAGTATTCAAACGAAAAGAAGCTCGAGTTGGGAATTGAAATGGCTTGACTGTTTGGCAGTGGGCGGTTTACTTTACTCAGTCTTTCTTCTTCGAATCCTTACGAGAATTAACTCATTCTAGACGTGCCGCATTCGGATAGTTTATTTGAATGCGGCACGTCTTGAATGTGTTGGCCGTATTTACATCTGTATTGCTCAGACAACAGAAGCAAGGAGGTAACGAGTTCGCAAAATGTGTCTCGCCATCGTCGTTTTCTGTGTGCCTTTGCGCGCGGAGGTAAGAAAACAGAATACACGCATAACTACACTTTGATGGGGGGGGGGGGGGGAGGGGGGATACTGTGCCCTCCCCCTACAGTTTCTTTCAGGTGGGCAAGGCCGTACCCCTTCCTCCCCTCCCCTCCCCCCCCCCCCTATGCCCCCACCCACCCCCCGCTCCTTTTTCCTGGTTCCTAGCAGCTACGCCACTATGGCTGAAGACTTACCCGGGAGGAAAAAGGACGCGTGTCGAGTCACTTCATTAGATCATTACACTTACAGTTTCATTCACAGTGGCTTTCGCTGGCTTTGGAGGCTTCTGAGGATGTATGCCTGCAGCTCATTTATTTAAAGAATTCAATCTGATTCAGGCCATGGCTCGTTGCTCGCGTCTGCAGCTTGGGTTTGGGCTCGACACGAAATGTGACGCAATAACTGTCAATTACTTTCGATTTACTCCAGTAGCAAATGCGTTTCAGCAGTTGGAAGTAAAATCCTTAGGATCACCCGGAACATCTGTGCTTGTTTTGTTGGGTTTAACGGGGGGCAGTTGCATAGCGCATGAGTGACCTTAGTCCTGCACTTTTCCAGTCACTAAGCAAGGTGCTCCGCTATAGCGGCGCATCTTGCTTAGTGGTTGGTGTAGGACTAAGCTCACTCATGCAGCTGATCAGTCCAGTTATAAAACAAGCACAAACCAAAGACCGTAGCAAGCGCTCGTACTCGTAGCAGATACAGTACACAAACCAAGGGAAATCACTCAGCGCCGGACAAACAAACGATTAGATCCCCTCAAGGGATCTAACCGTTTGTTTGTCCAGCGCTGAGTGCTGTGGCTTGATTTCCCTTGGTATATGTACAGTTGCTTGAGAAAAATTACGTAACATTCTAAGTCATAAATAGGGGACCTATTGTCTGCGTTGCATCTGTATACAGGATGTTTGTTGTTATATTTTTTTGCTGCATCCAAGACATGATGAGTTATGCGTTTGCGTTTAATGCAGTTTTTATTATCATTTCTCTGTATATATTTGGTAATTGTAATGATTTTCAACTTTTTGTTGTTGTTGTGTAAACTAGCATAAATTAGCATGAAGGTGCAGCCTCCCTAGCATGTCTTAGGTTATTTAGCATATTAGACCGGCTGGCGACATACATTCAATATTCTGCTTTTACTTTCGCAAGCAGTGCAGACGCGTTCTGAAAAATTCTTGATACTGTCGGGACGTTAAGCAATGTACAACCAATCATTAATAGGGCAGCTGAGTGACATGTGGCAGAGCGTTCGACTCTGGTCCGAAAGGTCGCGGGTTCGAATCCACCTAGGATCAACATTTTTGTGAAGACCCTATGCGGTGCCCCGTCGTTGAAACCACCTTAGGGGCGGACACAAGACGTTAAGTCCTAAACGTTTAACCCTTTTCGCGCCAACACCCTACAGCAGGAGATTGATTGACCATGATAATTCAAGGGTATTGCCAGATTAGTTTGGCGCCTACAGGCGCCAAGCTAATCTGGCACTACCCTTAAATTATCATGGTCAATCCACCTCTTGCAAGTGGTACATAGTCGTTAAGTAACACTTCCAAAATTCGGGAAATGCGCCCACGGCACTAAAAGGGTTAACATTTTTACCAGTAGACTGTAGCATTAGTTGGTAAGCACAACCAAACTGCTCATTGTTCCAGCCAACATACGTTTTGTGTCTAAGTGACGCAGTAAACGATTGAGGGTACTTACTGCATGGGTCTTCAGAACGGAAGCTTCAAACTAGACTCGGTCATAAACGCATTTTATTTCTTGACATTAGCAAACACGAGTGTCGGTTCAGTGAAGGGGAATATGTGAAGGAAAACACTTTGACGCACTGCAATCGAATTTATATATGCATTGTAGAAAGGTATCCAAGGTGTTTTATTATTATCATCTGGCCCACGACGGCCGCAGTGGACCCGACAGACGTTTTTCTACTGGAGATTATTATTATTATTATTATTATTATTTATATTATATTAATTTAATTATTAATTTAATTAATTTAATATTATATTATATTATATTATATTATATTATATTATATTATATTATTATATTATATTATATTATATATTATATTATATTATATTTTTTTCAGAGGTTTAAGATATCTATCTCCATTTCCACCGACCCAACCGTCTTTTAGTTTGGTTTCGATTAAGGCTGTGTTTCCATGTTTCGGCGGTGCGGTAAGCGACACGACGAGAAAAGTAGCTGAGCAGCAGGCAGAAAAACGCTTCGTGTGTTTCCATAAAGCAGCGCGACAGGCGGAAAGTTGTTTGAAATAGTTACAAGAACTCTGTCGCGTTGTGAAAGCCACGCTCTCTTCACTGCAGAATATCGGCGGAAATGCCGTTTTATCTGTCCGTGGGCCTAAAAACGTTCTGTCGCGTCGTTGTCGTCTATAACCGTGTTTAAAATCGGCGCGGGAAAAAAAGAGTAGCTGAGCAGGAGGCGAAAAATAGCTTTGTGTGTTTCCATATAGCAGCCCAACAAAGTGATTTTGCGCCTTTGTTTTAAATTGGAAAAATGGCTCCAGTTTGGCGCATACTGAAAACCACGACCAGTTCACGCAAAATCGCATCGAAATCACCTTTGAATTGCTCGACTGAGCGATAACCTCTGTCACTTGTTGCGCCGCTTCTGCGTTGCGCGTATAGAAACGCTCCTTCATTTCTGTGTTCTCGATTTTTTTCCCTGTCGCCACCGCTTTCGTGTCGCTGTCGCTGTCGCGCCGCGATATGGAAACACAGCATCACGCATTGTTTTACGTCGCTGTATGGAGACACACCTTAACGATTACCTTCACGACCTGGGGAACGCAGATGTAAATCGTGTTTTAAAGAGGTATTAATTCTCATGGGCCCCCGGGAACACGGGGGCCCATGAGAATTCATACCTATAGAGGCATGATTTATGACTGTTGTAGGATTTGTTACGTAGCAGCGTAATGGTTAAAATTGAAGCGAAATGAACGCGAAGGAACGTTGGTTATAAATGGTGGCAAAATGCCTCTGACAAGTCTACAAGCATCTCATTTCCTCTGGCTTCGGTTCCGGAAATTCGTTACCCAATTATTTCCGGAATAGCCCGAGAGAAATACTTTCACTGGATATATGTGCAGATGAAAACAAATAAAAGATTATATAGGAAGGCCGTCGAATCCTTCGCTAGGCAATTAATTTGACAGTATGTGTTTATTTTTGAACCTCTAAATACGTATATTACTGTATACAATTTTTAAATTTTTAAAAAACATTCTAACAATGAAATAAAAATGGTGGACTGCTAATCCAAAATAAGCAGGATAAGGTTGAGAGGTAACCCCAGTAGCAGAATGTTGTCGGGCCCACTGCGGCCGTCATGGGCTTGAGAAACTTTGCTTATTGGGAAGCAGAAAAAAGGCGCTAACGTTCAACCTTCCCAATACGCAAAAGGTCATCGGGCCGATGTCGGCCGCCCATGGCCCGCGCACGGCTGTGCGCGGGCCGCAATCTACTTCTTGACACATCCGTAACGTTCTCAGTCTGTAATGCTTCCGTTTATATATTCAGTTTGCTATTATTCATTTTAATTTTGGGGGGTCATGAATCCACCCCGACTGACAGGAGAAAAAAAATCCTGCTTGCTTTTAAAATTTTGCAATTTAGGCACGCAGCTTTTTGTTCTTCTGCCAATCGCGGTTGATTTTGGATAGATCTCCATTTCCTCATTTCGCATTTCAGTGTTGAAGGCATTTTGTTTCCATCACTTTTAAAACAAACCGTCTGCTCGTTCACTTCAGAATAACATGCTTGAAAAATAATAGTTCAGGAGATAAACCAACTTGGATAGTTCAGGGGCGGTGCCGGAATTGTCTGGAGTCTCTAGGTCTCAGTGCTACGCTGTTTGGCACTATACTTGACTTACACTACGTCCAGTTTTAAGACCTTCCCTCTCAGTCTGGCTAGCTAGACTTTTACCCTTCCCGCCGTTAGGTGACCGTGAGCAATATCCCCAGCGACTGAGTCCGCGACGGTCACCGTGTAATCATTGTTATTGACAACTGGAGAACGTACAAACGGCAGACAACAACGTGAACCTAGTCAGCTCGGTCAAATACCGCGGCCGAGACACGGCAAATCTTAAAGCAAAGACCGAAAAGAAGTAAAGGTTAATGAATGTATGAACGTCGACCGACCTCTGCTTGTCCTTGCGTCTGGAATGGAAGACCGTTCATGCGCATGCACAACCCGCATGCGTACGCGATACTTCCCTCGACGCAGTCTAAAACAACAGCGGAAATCAGCAATACGAAAAGGGCGTCACTCGATAGTCCACGTGCGCGCTCAGGTAATAGGACATTTCTTTTAGCGTAATGAAAGGGCGGTATCGGACTTCACAGCTCTGTAAGATCTGCAAACGATTGTGCCAGACAGGGTCTTAGTTTAACCCCTTTCACTGCCGGTGGACGCAGATTGTGTTTTTGACCGTACCATTAGAAATTCAACGTAAAAAATCCCCAGCCGTCAAAGGAACTGGGATACAAATTGGTCTCAGCAAGAGACATAGATCCTCATGAGCCCCCGCAATAGCGGGGGCTCATGGGGATCTTTGTCTCTTGCAGCTAGATCGTGTTCACGTTTTTTGGCTGTCAAGGGGTTAACGACCATCATTCAGATGGCTACATTCACTTAATTAATGGTCTTTAACGACAGGTAAGTTGGTCGCTCAAAACAGGTTATGCATAATTCTTTAAACGGCTTCGCGACAGAAGCACATTTAAATTAATTTGGTGCACTCAACACACGGTTTAACACTAAATGCGAAAAGCGTACGAAGTATGCACACATAAAACACACTTTTGAAATGGATAAGGAGTTGTATGACTAAGTGGGAAATGGAAACCAGTACTGCATGGTGTTTACATGTTCAGATTTTTCAAAAGTAAAAAAAAACAGCAACAACAGGATCAGTGGCAGTAGAGAATCGAGGGAGGCAACCAGGATGTAGTAATAACTGACTTACCTGCTCCTCCAAAGTGCAGTCAGATCACGCTTCTGACAAAATCTGCTCTTGGGAATGCTCTGGAATATTCGATTTTCTAAAAAGTTGAAAGTTCTTGACAAAGTGTTGGCCTTCTACATCTTTCTCCTTTCAGGAAGAGTCACTTTAATTTAAAAAGTTCAGTATTGGAATAGCAACTTCAACAACAAAAAAGTTTCTAGTGGTTTTGGCGCAAAGTCATCCGTTGCAAAATCAGGTGCAAACGTCTCAGAAGCAGTTACCCGCTCTTGTCTTCTGCGGCGGCAAGTTCGGATGCAGTGTCGTCTGCGACTGAAGTGATTGTGCGCGAGGGACCATAGGCGTGGAGTGCATGCGCGCGCAGTGTAGAGCTTACGCGATACCTGGCGAGAGTCTGCGAGAGCCGTAGATTTTATAGGTGCGAATGCTGGTCGTAGGCCAAGCCTACAGGCAAATGTCTAAAGCACTGTGTCTATTTGTCAGAACTGTGTCACATGACAGTTAACCCATCTAGCCCCGACTTAAACCCACATAACTAACTAAGTAAATAACTAACTAACTTAACTAACGAACTAACCATTTAGCACCGACGCACTACGGCGGGGGATAGCTCGACTTGATAATTCAAGGGGTAGCGCCAGATTAGCTTGGCGCCTGATGGCGCCAAGCTAATCTGACATTACCCTTGAATTATCATGGTCGATCTATCTCCTGCAAGTGGTACATACTCGTTAGGTGACACCTCCAACATTTTAGACATGCGGCCTAGGAGTTAATTGGGTTAAGCTTCAGTGTTACACGTTCCAGTATTAGCGCGGCGATTTTTTTTATTTTATTTTTATTTTTTAAGCCGCATAGGTCTGCTCTGTGCAGCAAAAGAGAGTACGTCCATTTATGTGAATAGCGAGAATTTCACTAGCTTTCAATACAAATCTCACTTTTCTCAGTGATGGGCTTACTGTCTTTGCCATCACAGGGCAGCTGTAGGTCTCTGGCTTACGCCCGCGCACCACGGACACGCGCAACGAAAGTCATGGAAATGAATGGACGTTCCGTCGACAAACACCTATGGTCAGCTCCCTCCCACACGTCTTCATCTACGCAGGACTGAATGTTACCTCCCACGCTAGCTACCGTATCCGAACCATTTCACAACTGAATTCACGCACGATGAGACAATTTACTTGGTCGGCACTTGGTGTTTTTTTTTACTCCTTCCTGGCCAACTAACGTATATTTTGAGTCTGAAATCTGTGTTCACTGAACGACCAAAAACCACAGCTGTCTAAAGAGCATGGACACACTGTGGTCTCAGCAAGAGGCATAGATCCTCATGAGCCCCCGCAATCGCGGGGGCTCACGAGGATCTATGCCTCTTGCGGTTAGTTTGCGTTCACTTTTCTCGGCAGTGAAGGGGTTAATTGCCTACGTTTGATGTTGCTGGCTAATTATTGGCTATTCATGCTTATGAAGTCGACGTCCCATTTTAACAAGATCGGGTGTTACAAAATCGGATATTTCAGCGACTTTTTCTGAGTTCCACACGCCCAAACCTTTTTCTACATAATTTACTTCGCTTATTACAAACTTCGGCTACAAGTACAACGACAAAAAATTTTTTTCTGTCCCCAGGCACTTTGCTATATACGAAGTTTACTGTTCCTCTGTATTTTTTCTTGAGTGCAATGTGTTTTGATTTTGTTTATATTCAGGAAAAAAAATCATTTGTTTTTCGACAGCAAATAGACAAAGTCGCGTAATAATAATAATAACAACAATAATAATAATAATAATAATAATAATAACAAAAATAATAATAACAATAATAATAATAACAATAATAATAATAATAATAATAACAATAATAATAAAAATGATAATAATAACAATAATAATAATAATAATAATAATAATAATAATATAACTCTTCTATAGCGCATATCCCCACAAAGAAAGGCGCAGAGCGTACCACATTGCTCAAGTGTTGTTATGTCGTTGTTTGACAGAACACTAAAACACGAGTGGAATAACTTTTAGTCATATTGTTTCGTTATTTACCACAAAATTTGACAAGCGAAAGTGGTTCAGTTGTTTGCCACAGCGACAGAATCTAGAAAATTCTGGGGGCGATAGTGGCGGGGTGGAGGAGGGGTGGGAAGGAGGGGAGACGGCAGGCCCGCGACGGCAGCAGTGGGCCCGCGCACAGTCGTGCGCGGGCCCACTGCGACCATCGTGGGTCCGAGAGCCTTTGCTTACTAGGTGGGGAAGTAGGGGGGAGGGGTGGTGGAGGGAGGGGTGAGAAGGGGTGAGAAGGAAGTGACGGAACAGTGCCCACAGAGCGTAAAAATCGAAACTATTGACCGCAGCTAATGACAGGTAGTCTAACTGAGTGAACATTCTTCACCGTTTTCAACTTGAGAAATCAATTTTCCTACAGCGTGGGACTTTTAACCCCTTTCACCGACAGGGGCACGGCCCGCGAACATCCAACGGCAAGAGGCATAGATCCTCAATTGCGGGGGCTCATGAGGATCAATATCTCTTGCGGGTCTCAATCATACCCTCAGTATGCCTCATGCGCCTCAGACATTGAAGGCGAACCGGCAGTGAACCTGGAACGGTTCCAGACGCATCGTTCCATAATTCAGAACGGTGAAGGGGTTAAGTACAGGGGAAGAACCGTATTCGCCCTTCAGGTTGTCGGTAGCGCTTTTTTTGTCAGGATGATTCCTTGCAAAAATCATCGCCACAATACAGCGCCACCGACAACCACAGGTTTAGTACTGGCGAATTTACCAGAGAGCGCTATGGACTCGTGTTCAGTTGGTCTTGACCCAGCAAGCAAAACGTCTTCGAGCCCACGACGGCCGCAGTGGACCCGCGCACGGCCGTGCGCGGGCCCACCGCGGCCGTCGTGCGCCCGAAGACGTTTCGCTACTGGGGGAATGGTCAGTTACAACGGAATGAACGCACGGTTGCTAAGCGTCGGAGCGAAGGGAAAGTTCACCCTCCTAAGGGTGTCCGAGTGGACCGGTTTGCTGTCTTGAAGGAGGAGCAATTAACTTGTTGATTGAAGGATCGCATTTTACAGAAGTTACAATTATTAGTTAACCAGTCTGTGTTTTGCTCTTGCAACTTTATTTTTCACGATACCAAAGCAGCAACACACTATTAATGATTGAAGGAATGAAGGAATTAATACATCAGTCAGTCTAATCAGTCAGTCAGTAATCAATCAATCAATCAATCAATCAATCAATCAATCAATCAATCAATCAATCAATCAATCAATCAACTGTATTGGCAAAGTAAAAAGTAGGAGCTACTAAGGGAGATAATTTACTAGCGTCTTTTAGACCTGTGTATCTCGCATCTAAGCTATGTCAGTCATCCCCTTGGTCTTGATTTAAAAATATTGTATTCACCACCCTCCCGACCCCTGCCGTCCTACCACAAAAATCTTGTAATTTAGCAACAAAACGCAAAACCTGTCTAAAATGTTGAATTCAATTCCCAATCTGCATTATCCACAAATAATTAATTATCCCCAAACAAAGTTTATCATATGCCTGCATTTCATTCTTTTATGATGTGTATGCGGTCAGGCTTTCATGAAAAACTAAAAAAAAATTTTAAAAAGGGGGGAAAAAAAAAAAAAAAAAAAAAGGAAAAAAACACACCCACAACTTCACTGTAACTGAAAAACAAAACCGGTTTCACTTTGCTCTCTTCCGATTCCTCTCAGACCTGCGCGCCGAATCCACATCCAAGGCCACGTTTGATGTTTGTTTGAACGTATTTTTACCCCCCCCCCCCACCCCCACCCCACCCCTCTCCGCTTGTAACACGCCTTTTGTTGAATCTCTTGCCACCGCTTTGCAGTCGTTAATTACAGACCTGACTCCCTCTGTGTGAGGGAGACGAGTGTAGATAATTCTGCAATAGGCATAGATCCTCATGAGCCCCCGCAGTTCCGGGGGCTCATGAGTATCTGTGCCTATGTGCACAAAAGAAATCGTTGTTTTGGAGTCACTCGGCCTAGATCGATGTTGTCACTTTGTATGTGGATCCAACACTACGAGGTTTGTTTTCCAAACAAAGACTGGCCGATTATTGTCGCAGTTTTCACGCTACCCCACTACGGCGACCTTTGCGACAGTGTAACTGTTGTTGCAAAGCTCACGGGTATTCCCTTATCACGATCTTTGTGACAGTATAACAATTGTTACAAAACTCATGGGGTCCGTGTGCTTTACTGATTGTCACAAGGTATGTGGAGGTTCTACGAGATTTGTGAAAATTATATAGTCAAATTTGGCCAGTTCAGGCAGTGCAAGGACCGGTGTTTTCAAAAATAATTTTTGTCTTGTTTGAAAATTTGTAGTAGGGCTGAATGTTGGAATTTGCTGGAAATTTATGGTCAGCTGAGAGGAGACATGTTTGGTGCTTTGATTCATACCATCCTGAGCTTATCCAGTGGACAATTTTGGGCCTATGTTGAGTTGCCATTGACGTAGTGATTTGAGGGGCACGCTGCCAGTGGGGTTGGTAAGGAGCCAGTCTCATAGCCAAGAAATGAGACGGGTGATGTGCTGTTGTTGTTTTTTTTTTTTTTTTTTTTTTTGTATTTTGTGCTTGGCAAATGTGCAGCTGGTGGGCGGTAGTGTTTTTTTTTTAGGGAACTGAAAAATTAGGGGATGACTGGGACTGACTAAGGCTAAGAGACTGGACAGTGCGGAAACGGCACTGTAGTCCGTGACCTACATAGCTGGTGAGGACTTTTGTTGAGAGTCGTAACGGTCTTTGAAACAGTATGTCACAAAGCTCGCGGAATTTCACATTTGTTACAGTCATAAGCTCGTTACAAGTCAGCATACCCTTACAATGGCGCAGAAACCAGGGGCGGAGATGGATGTTCATGCAAACATTGACATCAATTGTTGACGTTATTTTGAGTTTCACGTCACTGCAGGTGACGAATCTAAGAGAGTTGCGGCATTTCGAAGCAATAATTAAAGAAAATTGCACAGAATGACGCCACAATAACATTTTTGATGTTGTGTTGCACCAAACGCAAACATAACGTACTTCTTTCTGTGGCAACCTCTGGACTATGAGTGAAACTGAAATATGAGATATGTTCGCTTTATAAATAAATTAAATGACTGACCTTCCCATCGCGCAAAATAAACCGCTCGTGCTCGGGTTGTCAGATACAATGTTCGTAAAAACTCGCATTTTATCTGTCAGCCTGAGTAATTGTGTTTTATTTTGTAATGGGAGGTCAGGTCAGTCATTATTTCATCTCCACTGTTACTTTACTTTTGATAAAAAGCAGGCAGAATTATCTGGTTTTAAGCGAGCTATAACCTATGTAGATAGACTGCACCCAGATTTAAAAGTAATCGGTATTACCCCTTTGGCTGCCATTATCACTTTTTGTTGAGGCGATTCCTCCAGGATGAAAGCTTAAAAGGGCAGCGGCATAAGGGGAGGGCACATTTTTGTGTGTGTGAGAGATCAGTTGTCAATGCTGTTATGTTTCCTGTTATTACATTTTTTTGTGTAATTGATACGAGGTAGATGACAACGCTGGATCTGTAAGCTTGAATTTTTTCCACAATCCTCAATATTTTTAGCTCTTTGAGAGATTGAATTATTTAAACTGCAACTGTACTCACTAACTTTTATGGTATTACTCCACTGACCGCTGAACACAACAAGCAACATCAATTGTAAGAGGCATAGATCCTCATGAGCCTCCGCGAACGCGGGGGCTCATGAGGATCTATGCCTCTGGCTGGCCTCTTTTGCAACTGTGTCCGTCATGCAGACAGTTGATCCCGCAGTATATTTGTGACGGTTTTGCCCTTCCCTGTCACTGGCGGCAAATTGTCTACCTGAAATCTTCGTTTACTCCAGACCAAAAGACCTCGTCCGTCCAGGGAACATGCATACAAAGTGAGGTCAACAAGAGGTATATATCAACGCAAGTCCCTGCGGTTGCGGGAGCCCACGAGGATCTAGGTCTCTTTGCGTTTGTTCTGTGCTCGTTGCGTTCCGGCAGTGAAGGGATGATATACATCATTATTTTTAGCCGCCGGCATTTAGAGGGTTAAAGGGAACACAACATCCACTCGCACATTACCAGGTTAATCGTTAATGGATTTTCCAACACAAGCATTCAACAGACTTCACAGCGGTTATGAAGATATTCCGTGCTCCATAACGATTTGGGCGATACTTGGGCAGCGTTATTGGCATACTTCAACAACAGTCCAGGATTTTATTGACACTCTTCGGCGGCCATTTGCTCGCCGGAAGTGCTTCCACTTTGCGCAGATCGATAACCGGAAGTGACATTTTTGAGCATCATTGTGACCTCTGTTCGCAAAAGAGTTACGTTCGGAGTTCACCTTTCAGCGAGATCCCTCTCTCTGCTAAGAGCCAGAGATCACAACTCGAGGGCCTTGCAGGCTGTGAAGGCTTAACTCATTGAACCTGACGAATGTATTTCCCAAATTTTGGAGGCGTCATCTAACGACTACGCACCTGTTACAGGACATGGATCGACCATGATAATTCAAGGGTATTGCCAGATTAGCTTGGCGCCGACAGGCGCCAAGCTAATCTGACACTACCTTTGAATTATCATGGTCGACCCATCTCCTGATGTAGTGAGTCAGTGCTGAATGGGTTAAAGGGAGTTATATTTCCTATTTTTCTCCATGTTCCGCCACGATACTCTACAACAGGAGCTAGATCGACCATGATAGTTTAAGGGTGGTGCCAGAATAGCTTGGCGCCGAGAGGCTTTTCTGGCAATACCCTTAAACTTTCATGGGCAAGCTTTCTCCCTGACTGGTGTATTGCCTATTGAGTACATCTCCCAAATTTGGTTACTTCGGCCTCAGGGTGTAGGACTCCCAAACCTGACAATAGGCCTTTTCTTTCTAGTTTGCGGCTCAGCTAAGCGTACAATCTGACCTTACTTTCCATGTTTTGGAGGTAGATTCTGACATCAAGACAGTATGCTGTTCCATCAGATGGTCGGGATTTTAAGCAATGTGCAACCAACCAATCAAATCCTTGAAATGATATATATATATATATATATATATATATATATATATATATATATATATATATATATATATATATATATATATATATATATATATATATATATATATCTATATATATATATATAGAGAGAGAGAGAGAGAGAGAGAGAGAGAGAAAGATATATATATATATATATATATATATATATATATATATATATATATATATATATATATATATATATATATATATATATGTATTTATATGTGCGTATCATTTTTCGGTAGTAGCATTCAAATCTATACTGGCAGTGGTAACCAACCATCTATACCCCGAAGTGGTGTCAACGACCCTTTAAACTCGAGGTACACATATGTTAATTTGTTTGATACCCGAAAAAAAATCATAATAAGTCCCATAACGTTTGGTGCCAATATATATTGTTTAAAAAAACGACAACAACAACAAAAAAAACAGAGATCGGTCAAAATTGCATATTACAGCATACAATCTGCTTGTTTCTATATGTCTGTTACAGAAGGGACTTTTTAAGACCGGACGAATTTAATAGCATGTCCATGATGTCAAAGGCGGGCAGGCTAAAGTGAAGTAACAAGATAAAAATTACGTCATGTCTAGTTACGTTAACCTCGCTGCTGAACGTACATTTGGCGCGAAGGCGCCGAATGTGCGTATATATGTATGTGTGTGTGTGTGTGTGTGTGTGTGTGTGTGTGTGTGTGCGTATGTATGTAAACAAGAGAATCTCCGACATTTCTGTACACACAAGCTTAAAACTTGGCGAAATACTTTCTTAAAGGGGTGGCTAAGAGAGCCTCCGAGAATATTATAATTGAATGTCTCATTTAAGACATAAACAACCGTTTATAGGAAGTCGGTTGACCCAGTTTAGAGTCCGCAATTTTTGTTATATTTACTTGAAATTTTGGATATAGCTAGTTTGGATAAAGACATTGGATGAGCTCGTTAGCCAGTTTTGTAGCCTTTCAACTTCTTAAGTAAAAATTAATTAAATCAGTAAGAAAAACTTGACTTCTAGAGAAAGTCAGACAGTGGCGGTGACGTAAAAGAGGCAACTCCGTCATCACGCAGACATTGACATAATACTCTAAATATGACGTAATTCTCTTTAGCGCGCGCCGCTCTCTCTCTCTCTCTCTCTCTCTCTCTCTCTCTCTCTCTCTCTCTCTCTCTCTCTCTCTCTCTCTCTCTCTCTCTCTCTCTCTCTCTCTCTCTCTCTCTCTCTCTCACAGCCTCGACATGCGCGCATCTTTATTAGGCATAAATCCTCATGTGCCCGGAGAGCGCATGAGAATCTATGTCTCTTGGAGATGTTTTGAGCGCGCGTGCATGCACGCACTAACACAAACACAAAGACACACACACACACACACACACACACACAAACGCACGCACGCACGCACGCACGCACGCACGCACGCACGCACACACACACACACACACACACACACACACACACACACACACACACACACACACACACACACACACACACACATCGTCACGCTTTCAGAAGAGCATTCAGGTGACCCGATATAGGTAGTTTGAAGAAAAACATTGGATGAGTCTCGTTAGTCAGCTTTGTACCCTTTCAACTTCTTCAGTAAAAATTAATTCTTTTCAGAAAAAAATAAACGATGGGATGAACCGTAACCCACACAGTCCCTTCTATATGAGAGCTGTCTTCACTGTCAAGGGTCTCTACCTTTTGTCCTTGACTTGATTCTGATGTTGAAATATCTCCTTTTGAAATAGCCTCGCAGATGTGCCAATGCATCATAGTGAACTCTATAAGGGGCGCGCGCAGTAAATACGCGTCATTGGTTTGTCAAACGTCATTTGTCATGACGTATTTTGTTGCTTTTACGTAATTTTATATTTAACGTGATATGAGATTCGCTTTCGCTTCAAGACTTTGGAAAATGGTGACAAAACTAGAATTTCACGGTACAATTTCAGTCTTGCTATAATTTGTGTAAAATCAGGTTGACTTTACCTAGCTACATGCTATACTAAGTACACCTGCATTTTCTTCTGAAAGCGCGTCGATGTGTGTGTATGCATGTGCGTGTGCGCGCGTGCATGTGCGCGCTGCAAACATCCTCAAGAGGCATAGATGTTCATGCGCCCTCCGGGCACTTGAGGATCTGCCTCTTGGAGATGCGCGCATAATATGTGTCATTGGTTTGTCAAACGTCATTTGTCATGACGTATTTTTTTGTTTTTACGTAATTTTATATTTAACGTGATATGAGTTTCGCTTTCGCTTCAAGACTTGCGAAAATGGTGACAAACCTAGAATTTTACGGTACAATTTCAGTCTTGCTATAATTTGTGTAAAATCAGGTTGACTTTACCTAGCTACATGCTATGCTAAGTACACCTGCATGCTCTTCTGAAAGCGAGTCGATGTGTGTGTGTATATGTATGCGTGTGCGTGTGTGTGTGCGTGTGCGTGAGTGCATGCGCACGCTCCAAACATCCTCAAGAGGCATAGATGCTCATGCGCTCTCCAGGCACATGAGCATCTATGCCTCTTGGAGATGCGCGCATATGTGTGAGAAAGAGCGAGCGAGAGAGATGGAGAACAAAAAATTACGTCATATTTACAGTACGTCTGCGTGGTGACGGAGTTGCTTCTTTTACGTCACCGGCACTGTCTGACTTTCTCTAGAAGTCAAGTTTCTTTTACTGTTTTAATTATTTTCTGAAAAGAATTAATTTTACCTAAAGAAGTTGAAAGAATACAAAGCTGGCTAACGAACTCATCCAATGTCTTTATCCAAACTCGCTATATACAAAAGTTCAAGTAAATATGACAAAAATTACGGACTCTAATCTGTTGCAACCGACTTCCTATAAACAGTTGTGTATGTCTTCAATGTGACATTCAATTACAATAAAATTATGCTCGGAGGCTCTCTTAGCCACCCCTTTAAGAAAGTATTTCGCCAAGTTTCAAGCTTGTGTGTACAGAAATATCGGAGATTCTTTTGGTTACATACATACGCACACACATACGCACATATATACATACATACATACGCACATACGGCGCTTCGCGCCAAATGTTCGTTGACCAGCGAGGTTAGCATAATTAGACATGACGTAATTTTTATCTTGTTACTTCAATTGTTAGAGGTTTAGCCTGCCCGCCTTTGACATCATATCATGCTATTAAATTCGCCCCACCGCGACCCGTCCTAAAAAGTCCCTTCTATAAATAGAGGGGACATAAAAATAAAACCGTAAAAAATCTTGACATCTGGAGAAAGTCAGACAGTGGCGTTGACGTAAAGAAGCAACTCCGTCACCACTCAGACATACTCTAAACATGACGTAATTCTCTCTCTCTCTCTCTCTCTCTCTCTCTCTCTCTCTCTCTCTCTCTCTCTCTCTCTCTCTCTCTCTCTCTCTAGTCTCTCTCTCTCTCTCTCACACGTATGTCTGCATCTCCAAGAGGCATAGATCCTCATGCGCCCGGAGGGCGCATGAACATATATGCCTCTTGAGGATGTTTAAAGCGCGCGCATGCACGCACGCACACACATCGACGCGCTTTCAGAAGAGCATGCAGGTGTACTTAGTATAGCATGTAGCTAGGTAAATTCAACCTGATTTCAGTCGTACATGTCGATAGAGTTTCTGAAGTTCATAAAAAATTGTCAGATTTATACAGTCTACAGATATTTAAATCTTGTGAAACAAAGCCGTAGGCAAAGAACTGCATTTGGGTAAAGCGCCATATAATGACCGGTATACTCCTACTGCTGCTATTACTCATTATTATTATTATGGCAGACGCACTCCACTGCAATATCTTCAATTTCGTATCACGCATCTCGTGCATACCGTCTCTCTGTACACAACTAAAAAGAACCTTGACGAGTACCTTCAGAGTATTTTTCAAAGTAAAGGTCTGTGTTTATAATATGGAACAGCAAGAGCGCAATATGGAACAGTGTTCTATATTACGCTAAGTGGTGTTTGATTTTACATGCCCTCGTGTGAAATACGGAACAAATCACTTTTTTTTAAACATTTTAAGTTCTTCTAAATAGTTATTTCAGAGGTTTTCAGTATTTTGCTCATGTCTGCTCAATACACCAGCCAGTGCTGAATAAAAACACGTTTTAAATTTATTTCTGCCTTTCTTTGTTTAGTTAATCACTAGCATTTTCCATTAAGTGTTCCATATTGGTACTTTGGTATCAATTTCAGCCCACTTAATCAAATTTCAAATATAAACGATGCGAATTTCCAAAACCTCAGTAGCTCGCTTGAGCTTACCCTTAGCATCAGGTGAATGTTCTGTGTTTATGTGCAGTGTGCGAGTGAATGCGCGTGATTCACGTGAGCGTGCTTGTTGGGTTCAGTTCTCGGCGGCGCTTTGAGCCGATTTTGAATTGGGATAAAACGCCTATTTAATGCGCTGATTTGATTTGATTGATTCGTATTTATCGCCTTTCTTATATAGAGATACGGTATTCTCATTTCTTCTGTCCTTGGTTATTTACTCGCCTTCTGTAGACAGCAAAACTGCTCGCGATTCTAGACGGCGCATGATGAATAAGAGCCTTTATACAGGCTATAACATGGGCTGAATGCCATCTTCATTAGCACCTTATTGAAGAAGAAAAAAAAAACATAACCACTTCCCTGTCCCAGGACGCATATTTTGTTTCTAAAAGCTTTGTTGATTCTGCAATCAAAAGCCACAACCGTCTCAGGAACATGACAAAAATTGGTCGCAGCAAGAGGCATAGATCCTCATGAGCCCCCGCAGTTGCGGGGGCTCATGAGGATCTATATCTCTTGCAGATGGATCGTGTTTATTTTTTGGGTCGGCAGTGAAGAGGGTATTTTAATGTTGTCATGATGTAACAGCTTGCACATACTGACTTAACCCTTTGGCTGTCTGTAGCGGTTTTAATCCTGCAGGAATCATCGCGACAAAAGCCGCTGCCGAAAGCCATAGATTTACCCTTTGGGTGTCCGTAGCGGTTAGTCGGACACCTCAGGGTTAAATATAATGTCCTTGATTTGCCCATCTGATTAGTGTCTTTTCCTTCTCACCGCCTGTGGGTAACCGAGCGATATGATGCATCCTAGAACACTCACTTAAATTTATAAAAGAAAAGAAAACGTTACACGTTTAGGTATTAACGTCTTTTGTCCATCACGATTAGACGGGGCACCGAATACGGTCTGAAAAAATTTTGACCTCATTTGGATTCGAACCCGAGACCTTTCGGACGAGAGCTGAACGAGCTACTTCCGAGCCACCCGGCTTCACCCTGCCCCCCCCCCCCCCCTCCCTTCTTTTTTGTGCCTGGTAAAGCTTGAGGCAGATTCAAAGAACGTTAAACGTTTTTAACGTCTTTTGTCTAACAAGACAGTGATTTCAAAGACGAGGCACCGAAAAAGGTTCTCAACAAATTCTCGGTTCTCGGTTCGGAGCCTACGACTTTTTGGAGTGCAGTCGAACACTGATCTACAACCGACTGAGCTACCTGGCTTCCAAACAGACACCCAGACAGACAGACAGACAGGGAGAGAGAGACAGGGAGAGAGAGAGAGAGAGAGAGAGAGAGAGAGAGAGAGAGAGAGAGAGAGAGAGAGAGAGAGAGAGAGAGAGAGAGGGAGGGAGGGAGAGGAGGGAGGGAGAGAGAGAGAGAGAGAGAGAGAGAGAGGGAGGGAGGGAGGGAGAGAGAGAGAGAGAGAGAGAGAGAGAGAGAGAGAGAAAGAGAGAGAGAGAGAGAGAGAGAGAGAGAGAGAGAGCGGTTTTTTTTGTTTTGGGGGTCAAAGCTGGTAAATAAGAAACCACAGAGAAAAAGAAAGCAATTATGTTAAAGATAAGCTTCTGACGGTGTGTTTTGCATAACATCGTCACGAATGAATACATTATTGTAGTAAACCAACAGTGATATATGCTTTGATAGTAACTACAAAAAACAAACAAACAAACAAGCAAAAACTCACACACACACACACACACACACACACACACGCGCGCACATACACACACACACACACACACACACACACACACACACACACACACACACACACACACACACACACATCAATCACCTGGAAGCGGCTGGTTAGTCAATGGTTACTCCGTCACTGCCGAGAAAACTTGAACACCACCCAACTGCAAGAGGTATAGCCCTGCCGGGTCTCGTGAGGATCTATACCTATTGCTGTCACCACTTTGTACCCACTGATGTTGTCCATGTTGTTGAAAAAAGATTTCCATCGTAAAGCTGTTTCCATGTAGATATTCGACCGGCGGCATCGCGCCCCTTTATAGGTTGTGTAGAATTGTTGCTTACTGAAAATCACGCTCCCTTCACGGCGTAATCGCGGCGGAATCGCCCCATGCGGCAATACAATTTTGTCGCGCCTCTCAGTGTCGCCTGTCGCACCGTAATCACGCCGCTGTCGAGTCGCGCATATGGATACACTCATTTCTTTATTGCGATGTTCTCGATTCGCGTGGCTGTCGTGCCGCTACATGGAAATACTCCTTAACTCAATCGAGACAAACGGCATCCGGATATGCGGCTTAAGCCGCATATCCGGATGCCGTTCGTCTCGAACGAGTTAATACAATGGAAATCTCGCACTTCACGAACAAAGCGGTTTTTATTTTATTGTATTACAATGAATACATAGTGCTTAGACGATAGGCATTACAAAGAAAATGTCTCTTTTCTGACCGAAAGGAAATTATTGTCTCGTACCGACGTTCGGCCCGTATGAACTAACCAATATATATATCAAATTATATTTGTCTAACACGGATGCTGTGACAATCAACATATTCATATTTGGTGTCAGGGGGCCCGGGAGAACTCATCCATGTCCATTTACGTTTGTAGTGTCAGTTATTACTATTAGCCCACTAATAATTATCATTCACCCAGGCAGCGCTGGTGAATGTTGATTGTCACCAGCGCTGCCTGCGTACCATCCTCAGCATTCACTGGAGTGACTATGTCACCAACGTCGAGGTCCTTGAACAGGCGGAAACTTTGAGCATCGAGGCTTTGCTGCTGCGGACACAGCTTCGCTGGGCGGGGCACGTCTCCAGGATGGAGGATCATCGCCTACCCAAGATCACTCTGTTCGGCGAGCTCGCCACTGGACACCGAGACAGAGGGGCACCAAAGAAGAGATACAAAGACGGTCTCAAGAAGTCACTTAGTGCCTGCCAAATCGACCACCGCCAGTGGTCTTCGCTTGCTGCGGACCGTGACACCTGGCGCTCCACCATTCACAAGGCAGCCGTCTCCTTTGAGGACTCTCGCAGAGCTAACCTCAAGGACAAGCGGCTCAGGAGAAAAAACAGAGTTGTCGTAACTCAGAACCCTGACCAGACCTCCCCTGCAGCCACTGCGGTCGAACCTGCCTGTCCCGGATTGGCCACCGCAGTCACGAAAATGCCTGCAGACGACGTGGGCAAGCCCTATAGAATCTTCGTTCGCGAAGTCAAGCCAAGAGAGAGAGAGAGAATTATCATTACTGATACCCGTCATTGTATAAACACATTACCCAAATATATGAATCGTGAAACGCCGCGAACAGACCACAGCACGCATTTTAGGTGAAACAAACACTGCAATCAATCTGAAGTCAGAGTATGGGTGTGTGTATGGGGCGGGGGGGGGGGGGGGAGTCCAAACTCCCAAACAGGAAAATGACATGGCATTTAAAGTATTTGGGCCAGTGTAGAGAGGTGGGGTGGGAATGAGTGGGTGGCTGGGTTCCCCCCTTCACCAAAACGCACAATCCGCCCCTGTACCGATATCGTGTTTTTACCACAATGTTTCCGGCCAGAGGGGCCTGTCGATCGGGGTTTTACTACATGCAAATACCGCTGCGCCACCGAGCCGCCGGCCTAATTATGCCCAGGGTGTCTACGCCAGTAAAGACTGAACACAAAAATGGAAAATACCGTGACCTCTACCGTACTTCCCTCTCTTTGGTACTTCTCAGTGACCCGACTGTCCCGTGCTTGATTGATCTGTCATTAGCGCATGCAGCCATGACAGATTGTAACAACACGTGGATCAGCCATGACAGTTCAAAGGTAGTGCCAGAATAGTGACAAGCGGCTCAGTAGAGGCGCCAAGCTGCAAATACATGAACTTGAAAAAGACTGGCTTTACTAGAACCCATTCAGCCATGGCAGACTGTACACATAACACCACATGGACGGCCGTGATAGTTCAAGGGTGTTCATGCCAGAGTAATAGCTTGGCGCCTGTAGGCGCCAAGCTACTCTGGCAACGCCCTTGAACTGTCATGGTTTTATCTTCAGTGAACTGTCACGTCAGTCTGCTTTCAGAAGTAAAAGAACAGATTTACGAATTTCAACTCCAGAGCTAAATGTCTACGTTTATCATTCCGGGCTCCGCCCGGTGTGGAGAGGCACAGGGCCGAAACCACACTGGCTGTCTTCCGGCTCGATTCAATCCAGTAAATCAGTTGGACCCGACTTCAAGCCACCCGACCATGCTTACCCGCGGCTACACTTGCTAAATTTAGCATCAGTGCACAGCGTGATGGCGCCCAGTTAATGATGCTCAATAACACAAATGAGTCCGCTTGAGCTGAAAGCGAGTGAAGACGGCAACAATAGACGCGGAGGCGTAATGAGATGTGTTTCATTGGCCGTGCCGGGCCCCAGCGGCGGTGCCCTCCAGTTTTTTAAACTCGGACAACTAAAATGAGGGGTGGCGGTGGGGAACAAAGGCATGCAAACGACCAACCTCTGAAAACTACAGCCGTCCTAAAAGTCAAACACCTGAGTCATTTTCAATTATAAAAAATCTTTTTGTCCCAGAAAAAAGTTTTCGATTTTCCCCCTAAAAAAAAACAACGGTTAGGAGAGGGGGCAGGGGATACTACTCTGCCTTTCTTTCCAGCCCCCCTACCCTCACTTTCATTGGCGGGGGGAGAGGGGGGCGGGGTGGGGTTGGGGGGCCGGGGTGGGGAGGGGGGCGGAGGGGGAGGGGTCATACGCCACTGAGAAGTGACCTCTCCCTCGATACGAGGGATGATCAGAACTAATGACACGTGTCGCCATTTGTAAACTACTTAAGTCACATAAATGAAATTAATATTTAAACAAATGTCAGCCGTTGCCGTTTATTCATGCACAAAATGATGCTGGAATCTTTAGTCGTGCCGCTGTGTGACGTCATTGAAAAGTGATGTAAGCAGATGTGCTTGAAAACAGTGGACTCTCTAGGGTAAAAAGTGTTTCTACATTTTTAAATTGCTTTGAGAAACTTTGAGACAGTCCTGTCAAATCCAAACAAAATTGAGAATTGTTTGATATTGTAATTGCGTATTGTCTGTCACTGACTGCAAGTTGATTGTGCAATTAAAGTCTGAAAGAGAGGACTTTAAAGACGAGCACTGGTCTGACTTTCAAATTTTAGTCAAAAACGAGCAATCTTTCCTTTTTACTAATACATTGGTAGGAAAAAGCCCATATGCTTTATTTTGATAAATATCTTAAACTTTGAATCTTTCTCTTGGAACAGTTCAAAGGATAGTGCGCAATGACCTTGACCTCCAAAATCTGCAATCTGCAATAAGGAAACCCTGGCATTTCTTGACAGAGGTTCAGATGCAGAAGAAAGTATCGCTTAGATCGCTAGAGGCGCCAAGCTATTCTGGCACTACCCTTGAACTATTTTAGTCAAACTTATTTCACACACTGGTGTATTCCGAAAAAGAGGCTGACAGGACGGAGTTTTTCCGCATCCAGGACGTAGTATATGCCGCACATTCACAAGTCCGACCTTCTTCATCAGAATACATTGCCTTTGAATCTTGTCTGAAGTAGGTCAAATTATGCAGAAATAGGGGAGGATCGTACAAACTGTGAAAATATCAAGTAAATTGGGCCAGCGTTTTCGGTTTTACGGCACAACTTCATTACTTTCTGATCAAACTATGAACTTGATGCAATCTGCCCCGGGGCGGTCATTTTAAAAGAACATGAAAAAGACAATAAATACGTAACTAACAGAGCTTATTTATACTGAATAATTAATTCAAATAGTCCATTGGCAGTAACGGTTTTTTTTTTCCCGCGATCCCGTGCAGGAATCATCGCTACCGAGAACTCAGTAAAGGGTTAAACAAGATGAGGATTTCATCCCAAAGTCTACCATATTGTTTGGAGCTCAGATGCGTTTATCTTTTAGAAACATTCAGAGTTGTTCATATTTTTAGGCTTATAATGCTGATCCATTTCCCTCCTCTCTAAGCCAACCTCTGATCAACACACACGTCGGCGCGGCACACAAATAAAAACTGACACACGGCGCTTCCCGCCATTAGTACGCTCTGTGGCTGGTGTAGCGACAGTAATCCATCTCCTTCTACTCTAACCCAGCCTCTGATCCACACACACACTGGCACACATAAATAGGACGCGCACACGGCGATTTCCGCCATTCGTAAGCTCTGTGGTCTGGCGTAGCACAGCTATTCTGAAGAAGAATAATAGCACGAGCAGCGAAATGACGTCACTTCAAGCTTCACGTCATGTAATCAATAGCCCCACGACGCCGTGTTCATAGTGACGACTCGATGTTATACGTCATCATCGCAGTACTAACATTTGACGTATCAGAGGATCAACTTTGCAATTTTTTTAGCTGATTTTCATGCCTAGAGCTTACTTACAGGTCACAATTTGACCTAGTTCTTTCTACCCAGGGCCGGGACAAATAGCAGGCTTATGCAAACACTGTTTATGAAAAATCATGCCGGTATTAATGAGAAGATAGTTTTTTTCGTAAAAAAATAAATACAGTTTTGTTAGTTGTTTAAAAAAGTGACTCCGAAAAAGTGGTGCAGAAAACTGTCTGAATTTCACACCTAGGGCATACAGGTCACATTTGACCTTATCGTACCCGACAGTCGGTCGAGACAAACTGCAGACTTATGTAAATACCGTATATAAATAAAATCAATCGATTATTAATGAGAAGATTGTATTTTTCGTAAAAAGATTCAATTGTTTTAAGATTAACCCATATAATTCGTGAAATTAATCCCAAAAACGTGAAATTTTTTGTTGTTGTTCAAAACATATATGATTATCACTCAAAAAGTTCTGGTTAACGAACTCATTCAATATGTCCCTTTTATCTAGCTATATGCAAAATATCTAGTAAAAATAAGAAAAATTACTGACTCCAGTGTGGATCAACCGTTTTTTGTGAAACTGCCATTTTCTCGCCAATGAGCATCCTAATCAAAACATTACAAAAAATGTCCCGAGATAATTTTTTTAGGGAAAATATCCTAAAATTTCAAGCTTGTCCGTCTTCAAACCCAGGCTCTAGTCGCTGTCACACACACACACACACACACACACACACACACACACACACACACACACACACACACACACACACACACACACACACACACACACACACACACACACTGTTACGATTGTGGTTGTGTTGTTCTGTGAGAGCATGCATGTGTTAATCGTAGGAAACGATCCGATATTTTTTTAGCTATCATGGTTACGTATCACGTACTTTTTCAGTAAGATTTTCTATCGTTCGCGCAGATAGCGGAATTGACTTTGTTATGATACGCTAAGTTTAGTCCGGAAGCTTCTAGCAAAGTCGCACGAGAAGAGCGGTCGATTTTTGTTTTGCATAGATTCGCTGAGAATAAACCAGAACGTTCGAATAAGGTCGCGCTGTCTAGTGACCTCGTACATGTGACGTCAAAATGTAAGCAACATTTTAGTAGAGACGCTCTATTTTTAGTCATAATTTTCTGTGCGCATGAATTTAGCAGCCAGTCAGTGTGTTTTTTATGAAAGGTTGTGAATGGTATGCCATACTATTGTGTGACGTCATTACACACTAGGATTTGGGGCTGAAATGAGCAGTCGAATTTTTGTAGATTATTATAGTATTCTAGAAAGTTCTTTTTTTTATTAATATTTATGAGTTTCAGTTACGTGTTCCGTTCTCATTGGTTGCGTTGTGTGAATTCATTAGATTTTTCTGGAAAGTTGTTTTACTATAAAAGAAGGTGCTAGGAAGCACGTATGTACATTGTCATGCATTGTCAGTTGTAGGGACACACAGTTTATCGTAGGTACGTGGCCCGTATAGGGTGTACATTGTGAGAGACGCAGCGTAACGGTGGTGTACGTTGTATGAGAAACTTTGTGTCGCCAGTGTTGACATTTTTCAGAGGAGACATTGTATCAGTGTTGGTGCATTTGGGAATGCATTGTGTGGAGATCGCATCGCTGAAATAAAGTATTGTTGGAACTGTTACTCCAGTACGTGTGACGGGTTGCAGCTGAATGAAGTTTATTTAAAAAGAACCTTACGTGCGTGCGTCTGGTGTGATATCATACTACGACTACGACTCGACACGTAACACACACACACACACACACACACACACACACACAAACACACACACACACACACACACACACACACACACACACACACACACACACACACACACACACACACACACACACACACACACACACACACACACACACACACACGCGCGCGGCGTTTGGCGCCAAAAAGACGTTCTCTAGCAAGGTTTGCGTAGCTAGAAGTGACGTCATTTTTATCGTGTTACTTCTTTGCCAGAATTTCTGCGCCGCGGAACGCCAAAACGTCATGTGCATGCTCCAGAATGCGCTCCGACCCAGCCCCATTTCTAAGTCAAAGTCTACCGTATTTTTTTAAATACGGTAGACAAAGAACTATTGTTTACCAGTTATTTTTGCATGTCCCAGTTAGCAAAAGTCCTCAGACCGACGTCAGCCGAGCCCGCTTGAGGACATTTTGCTGGCCGGCCGGGGCTGGGCCGCGTATCTGGCACTGATTAATGGCCGGAAGAAGTAGAGGAAATAATTATCCGCTCTGATGGCCAATGAAACAGATGAACACTTGCCAGGCAGTAACGACACACGGCTGAACTCTACCGTATAGCGATGCTCTTTTTGTGATCAGCAGATTTAAGTACTGATCAGCACTGATTGATTCAAGGGTGGTGCCTGAAGCTATTCTGGCACCACCCTTGAATCGAGTCAAATCAGTTCTTCTCAGAATGGTTTGGCTGTTGACACACTTACACGCACCAAGCCGCTACTCGAGGGGGGTGGCGGGGTGGGGGTCGGGGTGGGGGTGGGGATGAGGTGGGGTGGGGGCGGGGGGGGGGGGGGAAGAGAGAAAGAGAGAAGGCGCGTGCATGTCAGAGTAAGACTCGAAAAGTGGGGGGGGGGGGGGGGAGGCCCGGGGGGGGGGGGGGGGGGGGGAAGGGCTCGCCAAATTATTGAACGTGGGGGAAGGGGTTGGGGGGGGGGGATTTGTATTATTGGTTCCTTCCTTTATTTTTTAACATCTCTGTCCTTTGTTATCGCCGCGCCACGATTTGTTTTTTTTAAAAATACGACAGGGACTCCAAGCGCTGTTCCTTGGTATGCGCTTGGTCAACGAGCTACTGCCACATTAGACGGCACAAGGGGCCATTACGCACACTTACTCGCACACCGCATAATCACACGTACTATGGTAAACAACAGGCAATCAGATGTATTTGAAACGCATTATCTTTATTGTCAGTCGTCTGCTGAGTCTTTCGATTCCGCATGCACGAGCTTTTTTTTTTTTTTTCATTTGCACGCGCGTTTCTGTTCTTAGACTGGGGGTCAAATGACCGGTCTCATGATTTCACCTGAAGTGTTTTTCCACCGCAAATTTACAAAACCAGGATAGCGTCCGGTCCCGAGTGGGTCGATTCGAAGACGCTTTGCTTCGAAGTTGCGACGTACTTTCATGTGGCAGAACAGCTTTGGATACAGTATAGCATCAGGGGCGGATCTAGGGGTGTCTCGACGGGGGGGAGGGGGGGGGGTGCCGACATCCCTCCCTTAACCCCCCTCCCCCCCCCCCCTTTTTCCAAACTGTGTCATACAAAAGAAATCAGACCAAAACAATGACTATCAGGCAAGCATAAATTCATAACAAAGAAAGAAACGCGCTTAAAAGAACAATTACAAATAAGTTGTGTTGAAATTGTTCTTTCTTGATGCTTTTCTTTTTGGGATTTTCTTTAAAATTGTACTATAGTGTTGTAACCGTTCTCTCTACGCGTGTTTCTTTTTTTCTTTCTTTTTTTTTTTTTTTTTTTTTTTTTGTTGCTTTTGTTGGGGTTTTCTGAGACGTATTTAGAGTTTGCAGAGGTTACGATTTTTATTTGTTAAAACGTTTCTTCTTCCATCTCGGGACGCAGCACCTCTTTTGGTACTTTTTACTGAAAAGTTTAAAAGAAAGGGCTGATCATATCTACATGCACTTGTCCTCCTTCCCGCCTCCACCCCACCTCCCTAACAAAACAAGATTAATCGGGCACTTCTGATTCTTATATGGTGTTAATTTTCTTATTGAAAAGAATGTTCTACCTGGAGTTTCTGCAGGAGCAATCACCTTGTGTTTGACAACAACACTACACTACCAGGTTGGTCCTCCGTCTGAGGAACTACACAGCCATGTGTGAAAAGTGTGATACTGCTCTATACACCCACAAACCTCCTCCATATGAGGAACACAGGATCAGATCATAGAAATAGTCATATCACTCCGTCTGAGGAACAACACAGCCATGTGTGAAAATTGTGATACTGCTCTATACACCCACAAACCTCCTCCATATGAGGAACACAGGATCAGATCACAGAAATAGTCATAATCACTCCGTCTGAGGAACAACACAGCCATGTGTGAAAATTGTGATACTACTCTATACACCCACAAACCTCCTCCACATGAGGAACACAGGATCAGATCACAGAAATAGTCATTATCACTCATGATGTATACCTCTTACACTGACTGACGATTACTCAAGGGTTAGTTCAAGGTTGATCAAAATCAAGACGTCTCACACCTCCCCCCTGGTGACACGCATCAATGACCACATTGCTTAGTTGTGGGCAATTGTGCATATCCACAGAAGACAAAGCTATGCAATCTGTGTGAGGCTGGAGACCCACTGTGCTCAGAGAGTGTTGTGTGACAGGATTAGGGGATTAGCAATTACCTGTGACACCTGGGCCCGTCGGCTGCTCACCCCGGGGGAGACACTCACAGCGCAGTTGATTTCTCGCTTTCTGATCGCAATTGATCACTGCGGTCGAACCTGCCTGTCTCGGATTGGCCTCCGCAGCCACGAACAAGCCTGCAGACGTCGTGGGCAACTCTTATAAAATCTTCGTTCGCGAAGTCAAGCCAAGAGAGCCAAGAGAGATCGCAATTGGTGTGTACACAGGCGTAGACTTAAACCTAGATGACTGCCACGTATGAGGATGCAATACCATTCGTATGGTACAGAAAGAGGTAATGCTTTTCATGAGCCCTTGTGACTGAAGGGGCATATGAAACTCTGTGCCTGGCTGAGGGACTGAGTTGGGCAATGATCGGACACTTTTCCACCGCTGGAGGTGACCAGCTTATTGCCTCAGTCTGAAGATGCAATGTGGATTGTAGCGCACAGCAATAGGCACTTATTTGCATAAGCCCCTGTGAGTGCGGGGCACATGGCACTCTATGTCTGCGTAAAGTACTGTGACAGGTGCAGGTAAGGAGTGCAAGTGAAGATATTTGACAATAGGCCCATGTACACACTATGCTATCCCGTGAGATAATAATAATAATAATAATAATAATAATAATAATAATAATAAGCGCATTAAATAGGCGCTTTATCCCAATTGAAAATCGGCTCAAAGCGCCGCCGCGAACTGAACCCAACAAGCACGCTCACGTGAATCACCCGCATTCACTCACACACCGCTGTACGTAAACACAGAACATTCACGTGGTGCTAAAGGCAAGCTCAAGCGAGCTACTGAAGTTTTTTTTTGAAATTCAAAATCGTTTGTATTTGAAATTTGATTAAGTGGGCTGAAGCTGATACCAAAGTGGAGGGGAGGAAGAGCCGGAGTACCCGGAGAAAGAACCCCCGACAGTCCGCCCGAGATAATTGTAAAATACACCGTACAAGAAAAGAAAAACAATCGAATAGTAAAACACAACTTTCACAAATAACCATCAATTTTTTTTATTTATTTATTTTTTTTTTTTGGGGGGGGTGTCAGGGCTGACGGGGGGGGGGGGGGAGGAGGGGGAGGGGCAGGGCCCCCTGGCCCCCCCCGCCCCCTGGATCCGCCACTGAGCATTAATATTAGGCGTTATTTTCTTCCTCCTTTGTCAGGCATTTGTGCGCCACCACTCCTACACGCCTTTAACATAGCAAGGACTCTGAGCGCTGTTCCTTGTTGTGCGCTTGGTCTACGAGCACACACACCCTCCACTTTTTCCCAGGCAAGGATTGTAGGTCTGCGGCTAGCACCTAAATAATAATAATAATAATTACGGTATTTATAATGCGCTTATCTTATAATAATTATAACTCTAAGCGCACACTCACAACTCGCGCACGCATGCGCACGCTTTAGACAATGACTCACGTACCACAAACAGTGAAATACATTACGACGGTCAGCTTGGGGTGGGGAGTGCGGTGATATAGTGCTAAAACTGTTGAAAGAGGTGAGTTTTGAGGGCGGACTGGAAGGAGGAGAGCGAGTGTTTCTGACGGAGAGAGAGTGGGAGAGTGTTCCAGATGGATGGACCGTAGACGGAGAAGGAGCGGGGACCGAAAGTGTTAAGTTTGGTGCGAGGGATGTGGAGGCGGAGAGGGTCGGAGGCAGAGCGGAGGGAGCGGGAAGGTGTGTAGGGGTGAAGTAAGTTGGAGAGATAGGCAGGAGCGCAGTTGTTCAGGGATTTGTAGCAGAGAGACAGAACTTTGTATTGGATGCGTTGGGGGATGGGGAGCCAGTGAAGGAGTTTGAGCAGGGGTGTGAATAAATAAATAACCAAATTATGGAGAGAGAGAGAGAGAGAGAGAGAGAGAGAGAGAGAGAGAGAGAGAGAGAGAAAGAGAGAGAGAGAGAACAATGAACAATGAACAATGAACCTTTATTTTCCAACGGTAGAAGTTATTGGTAACAGGACCAGTTTTCAAACTTGCCGTTGCTACATCTACTACATAAGTGACATAGACATGTAAACATACACATACCACACACTGCTGCATACACTGCTGCATTCGCTCACGCACGCACGCGCGCACCACGCACATACACACACACATACCCACACACGCACTCAGGTACGCACGCATGCACATCGCAACCCGCGCATGCACGCACGCACACACACACACACACACACACACACACATGTACACCGCAATTCAGTACGCATGCACACACGCACGAACACTCACACACACACACACACACACACACACACACACACACTTACACACGCACGCACTCAGGCACATACGCACAAAAACAAACACTCGCTCTCGGACACGCACTCCAAACATACCTACCCGCATACGCGTACGCACAAAAATATAAAATGAGTAAAAATACAAAGTAAAGCAATAAACAAAGAATCATTAAGTACATTAAAGTTCATACAGCAAGGGCAAATATAAATGCAGGTGCTATCTCTCCCCCCCCCCCCTCTCTCTCTCTCTCACGCCGACACACACACACATACACACACACACAGCATGCACGCACATGCGCGCGCACACACACACGTGCGCGCACACACACACACACACACACACACACACACACACACACACACACACACACACACACTTAAAGTTGCTATGTATATTTCAGGGTGCCTTAAATTAAGGAATTAGAGGGATTTGTTTTGAACTTTTTTGTTTTTGTTTATTTATGTGCGCTGATGTAATGCTATATGAGTGTGTTTTTACAACCACCTTCCTGTATTTTCTGGTTGTAAATTGTATTTTGTGTTCATATGGGCCTGATGGCCTGCAAAAACTGAAATAAATTTATTATTATTATTATTATTATTACACACACACACAGAGTCACACATACAGTACACACACACACACACATACACACACATACGCGAGCGCGCGCCCAACATATCGAGCACACACACATATGAAGGCAAAAACATTATACACAGTACATGCAGTATTCAAAGGTACTCTTTGGCATTCAAATATTATGGTACGGCTATGGGAAAAAGGGACTCTCTCTCTCTCTCTCTCTCGCACACACACACACACACACACACACACACACACACACACACACACACACACACACACACACACACACACACACACAAACTCACACACACGCACATGTACACATCTGAACACACGTGCAAGTTATCCCAATACTGTAATGATTTGATTACGTCAGAGATTCTAGGTGTTTGAAGAGGCTGTCCCTATATGAGGTGAGCGTCTTTGCGTTTCTAATTTCTGCAGGAATAGAATTCCAGAATGAACTTCCCGAGAATGACAAGCTGGTTTTGAATAAATCAATACGCGGCAGGGGTACTTTGAATTGTTGTCCATGTCTAGAAGCTACAGATGTCCGTTCTGAGAAAAAAGAACTCAAGTACAGTGGACATGATTGCTTGTACAGCTTGTACATCAATACACCTTTATTGAACTGAAAGTGCTGGGATAGAGGGAGAATTTTTAAAGTTTTAAGCTTTTCGTCAGTTGAGAGTTCGGGATCGGGAAATATAAGCTTAGCAGCTCTCCTATGTAGGGAGTTCAGCCTCTTCAAATGTACATCACTAGAACCATCCCACACTGTTGATGCATAGTCTATGTGCGACTTGACATGAGCATTGTAGAAAAGAAGACGCGTATCTGTGTCAGTAATTGTTTTCAATTTTGACAACATATACAGGCTTCTGGAAACCCTTTTGCACACATTGTTAATATGCAGTTGCCATTTAAGCTGATCATCTATAGTGACCCCCAAGAGGCGGTGGTGTGATACTTGCTCAATTGGGCTGCCGTTTATAGACAGACTAAGAGAGAGCGGGCATAGCTTTTGACGTGTGGTTATAACCATGCATTCTGTTTTTGACGGATTCAGGGACATGGAGTTGGAATGACACCAGTCGGTGACCTCGCGCAGGCTTTCCTGCAGACACGTGTTAATTGCAGCTACATTTTTGTGAGGAGTGTGTAGTGTGCAGTTATCAGCAAACATGTCACAAGAAATATCGCGGCAACTAATATGTAGTGGAAGGTCATTGATAAATATGCAGAACAGCAATGGCCCGAGGACAGAGCCCTGAGGCATGCCGCTTTTGACGTGACCATACGAGGAGTAGGATCCATTTAACAGTACTCTTTGCTTCCTTCCGCTTAAATATGAAGTGAACAATGAGACAGCACCTGCATTGCAAAGATATGCTTGAAGTTTTGACAAAAGAATGTTATGATTTACAAGGTCAAAAGCTTTCTTAAAATCAATAAAGATCGACCCAGTTATTTGGGAGTTATTTATGGATGCTAGCCACGCATCAATAAGTCTTGTTAGTGCCGTGTGGCAAGAATGCTTGGGACGAAAGCCGGACTGAAATACGTGCAATAGACTACGACTCTCCAAATATTGATAAAGGTGTTTGTGCACGTGTCTTTCAAGAGGTTTGGAAAGGCTGGATAATATTGAGATGGGTCTATAGTTATTAACATCAGACAGATCTTTTGATTTAGGCAAAGGGATAACCTTGGCTTGCTTCAGTTCTGATGGAAATATATTTTGTTGGATGCATAAGTTATAAATATACGTTAGAGAGAGAGAGAGAGAGAGAGAGTGACAACGACAATGACAATGACAATGATTCTTTATTTTACAACGGTGAAAGTTTTGGCTGGCACAACCATTTTTCGAACTTGACGTTGCTAATCTAATCTACAAATAATGCACAAAGTGTAAAAATATTATATTGAAAAAAATAGTGATAAATGATATAAAAACAAAACAACAACAACAAAAACGTGCACACACACACACACACGCATACACACACACAAATACGCGCATGCACTGACGCACACACTGAGTAATATAGGGTCGCACTGAAAGTATTAAGATAATGACTTGAGGTATTTGAAAATACTGGCTCTAAAATACGAAAGGGTTGTTAATCTTGTAACTTTCCTAGGCAAAGTGTTCCACAGGCTATGGCCTGAGAACGCTAAACTTGTCTTGTAGAGATCGATTCTAGGTCGTGGTACAATAATGAATTGCCTTGATCTTGAGTACGTTGGTGATGGAAAGGAAAATAGTTTCTTAATATAATCAGGCATTTGGCTATTCAATGTTTTGAACATAATTATTCCCTTATTGTACATTAAATGATTTTTAAGGGGACGAATCTCCAAGGTTTTCAATTTATGATCGGTAGTTGAGTTAGGGTCAGGTAGGATAAGTTTTGCGGCTCGACGATGAAGAGAGTTCAGTCTCTTTAATTGGACCTCGCTTGCTCCATCCCACACCGTAGAAGCATAGTCGATATGTGACCTGATGTGGGCGTTAAAGAGCAGTTTACGTGTTTCTACATCAGTGATATATTTTAATTTGGCTAGAATGTAAAGTTTCTTTGATATTATGTTGCATATGTTAGTAACATGACACTGCCATTTAAACTGGTTATATACAGTAACACCGAGAAGACGATGTTCTGTTACTTGACTGATGGGTTTTCCTGGAAGAGACAAGCTGAGTGAGAGAGAGCTGAGCTGGTGCTTTTGACGGGTACTTAATACCATACATTCAGTCTTCGCTGGGTTTAGGATCATGGAATTGTTACTACACCAGTTGTCAATGTATTGTAGTGCGTTTTGTAGGTGTGTATCAATAATAGATAAATCCTCGTCGGGCGTGTGTATTGCAGCATCATCCGCGAACATATCGCATGAAACATTATGATCGCTAATTGTGAGCGGAAGGTCGTTAATGAACAAACAAAATAGAAGAGGACCTAAAATAGAGCCCTGGGGCATGCCATGCTTGACTAAGCGGTGATTAGAATATGTACCATTAAGAAGGATTTTATGTCTTCTGTCATCCAAGTAGGATTTGAAGAACGTGGCAGCGCTGTTGGTGTATAATGAGATTTTCTTTATCAGTATATCATAGTTTACTAAATCAAAAGCTTTACGGAAGTATAAAAAGACTACACCTGTTAGTTTGGATTCATTGATAGATGCTAACCAGGTGTCTGTCATCCTAATCATCGCGGTATGGCAGGAATGGTTTGGTCTGAAACCTGACTGCAATGAATGGATAAGATTTCGGTTTTCTAAATACTCAGATAGATGTTATGAATATGCCTCTCTAAAGGCTTTGAGAAAACTGGAAACAATGAAATGGGACGAAAATTATTAATTTGCTTAGATCTTTTGATTTTGGTAGTGGGATTACTTTTGCATCTTTAAATGCATCCGGAAAACAGTTTTGTTTTATACAGAGATTGTAGATGTATGTAAGACTCTCAACGATATATGGAAGAGATGTCTTGAGTATTTTTGAGCTGATCTCATCAGGCCCGGATGACTTTTTATTTTCCATCGAGGTAATTAATCTGCCCACTTCATGAACCGCTATAGGCGGTATGATGAAAGGTTCGTTGTTTTTATTTTTCTGATTACAGTAGTCTAGTAGTTTGTCTGGACAAATAATTATACTCATGTGAGTTATTTCCCAGTGGCATTAGTGATTCCGCCACAGAGACAAAATGGTCGTTAAAACTGTTTGCAGTGAGGTGGGGTGGTAAAGACGCACTACTTTTATTTGTACCTTTGGTTACTAAATTTATGGCACGCCATACATTGGAGGAGTCTTTACTTTGCTTAACTACCTTACTGAAGAGAGATTTTTTTGCTTCTAAAACCATTGATTTTACGCAATTACGCTGTGTTTTGTATTCAGCAAAACTCTTCGTTTTTTCTTATAGCTCGTCCCTGTGTTCCATAGCCTCTATCAGATCCGCAGTTAGCCAGGGTGGTAAGGTGGCGTACTTAACTCTCTTTTGCCTCAGGGGCGCGTGTTTATTCAGCACACCGAGAAAGACGCGGTACCAGGTGTCTAATGCTTTGTTCGGGTCACTATCGTTATACACGTCCGTGAACTGTGCTCCAGCTAAATCAATCAAAAAAGCAATTTCATTAAAGTTTTAAAATGATCTATAAGTGATGCACGTGTGACCTTGCTTTTCAGTTTTGGAAGTTTTGACAGCCATATGCAGCTAACTGGATAGTGGTCGCTGACACTCAGACTATCAACTTGAGTGTTGCTAATTGCGAGAGGTTTGTTGGTATAGATATGGTCTATAATAGTGGCTGATGTTGGCGTAATTCTGGTGGGGGATGTCACCATTTGTTGGAGACCGACTAAGGTAGTAGTACACTCCCATGATGAATGAGGTTTGAGAAAAGTCAATATTAAAATCTCCAAGAAGCAGAACATCTTTGGTCTGAATGTCTGTTTTATCAATCATGTGTAAAAAGCTATCGTACCACTCAAAGGTGGCTGCAGGGTTTCAATACAGAAACCCGACAAGTAAAGGAGGGGATTTAGAGTGTTTGATTTCTACCCAAATACATTATACATCAGCCGTTTCTAGGTCTTGTCTCCTGCGGGTTATGTGTAGAATTGATTGATGGATGTAAACCGCTACACCTTTCTCACCCTGGACTGACGGATCTCTCCTAATAATAGAATAATTTGGGATGGTGATGGCTTCATTACTGATAAGAGAGAGAGAGAGAGAGAGAGAGAGAGAGAGAGAGAGAGAGAGAGAGAGAGAGAGAGAGAGAGAGAGAGAGAGAGAGAGAGAATCAATGAATCAATGAAACTTTTTTTTTCAACAGTTTAGGCATTGACATTGTCATCGACACAGCCATTTTACAAACCTGCCGTTGCTAACAACTACAAGACTAACTACAAATATACATACATATAAGTAAACATAATACTTGCAAACAGATGACAACACTGTTCACATAGACAGACATACTCATAGACTCAAAGACACCCCCCACCCCACCCGCCCCCCTTCACACATAGACAGAGCTAAGTAGTCCAAATCAACTGATAAATGAAAAGGATAACAGATTTAATTGGGAATAAATTGGACCCAGCATAAAAAGAAACATATAATACAAGTGGTTAAGGCATCCCTACGAGTGATCCACAAAATATTGGCAGAGACCCTTTTTAAAACAGGCTAGCGAGGAGGTGGATTTTACATGGTCGGGAAGGGCATTTCAGTTAAGTGCCCCTGAGAAGGATAAGCTAGTTTTTTTTTTTTTTTTTTTTTTTTTTTTTTTTTTTTTTTTTTATATATAGATCGATCCTTGGTTTTGGGACTATGAAAAGCTTTCTGATGTTTCCAAGCTTGGACTCAGACTTACGGAACAAAGTGGAGACGTACTCAGGTGTTTTGCGTTTCCACACTTTGAACATAAAGATTGCTTTGTTATATTTAAAATGACCTTGAAGAGGCAGGAGACCTGCTTTTGAGAGCTTTTCTTCAGTGCTTAGGTGTGGATCATGGCAGATTATTTTGGCCGCTCGTCTGTGTAGGGAATTGAGTCTCTTTAAATGGACCTCACTACATCCATCCCATACCGTTGACGCGTAATCGATATAAGAACGTATGTGAGCGTTATAAAATAGTTTACGGGTATCTGAATCAGTATAATATTTCAGTTTTGATAACATAAAGAGATTTTTGGCTACTATTTTGCATAAGGCGTCTGTATGAGCTTGCCATTTTAGCTGACTGTCGATTGTAATCCCCAGTACTCGATGTTCATTTACCTGTTCAACCTGACTACCTTTAAGTGAAAGGTTAAGTAATAGAGGCGTTATCTGCTGTTTTGGCACGTGGCGACTACCATCGATTTCGTTTTGGCTGGATGAACAACCATAGAATTGTTTATACACCAAGCTGATACTTCATGAAGACTTTGTTGTAGGTTGTCGGAAATTACCTGTATATCTTTACTAGTAGTATGAACTGAGGTGTCGTCAGCAAAAAGATCGCTTTGTACATCTTGGCAAGTAATATGTAATGGCAGATCATTGATAAATAAGCAAAACAGTAGGGGGCCCAGTACAGACCCTTGGGGCACACCGAAGCTTACATCATTGAGAGAGGAGTATGAGCCATGAACAAGAATCTTTTGTTTTCTTTAAGTAAGGTAAGATGTGAAAAAAGCAACTGCGTCTCTGTTATTGAGGTATGTGTGAAGCTTAGCAGTCAGAATAGTGTGGTTAATCAGATCAAAAGCATTCTTAAAATCCAGATAGACTACTCCTGTTAACTGTGACTTATTCATACCCTTGAGCCATGTGTCAACAAGGCGTGTAAGTGCTGTGTGGCATGAATGCTGCGGACGAAATCTGGATTGGAAAGGGTGGAGGAGCTTACGGTTTTCTAGGTAAGCAAGCAGGTGTTTATGAACGTGCATTTCCAGTGGTTTGGACAAAACAGATAATAAAGAAATAGGCCGATAATTATTAGGGTCAGAACGATCTTTTGTTTTTGGAAGTGGAATTACTTTGGCATATTTAAGTTCGTTAGGAAAAGTGTTATGCTGGATACAGAGATTATAAAAGTTAAGACCCCACCCGGGTCTGCCCTGGGGGACTTGGGTGGGGTTAGGTATTTTTTAGTTCTCAGGGTCACCCTGGTCAGCCCCACAGGGTGGGTTTTTCTCTCTATTCTGGGGCATGTGTTTCTGTCTACCCTTTGTCCATTCACCTGTATTTGCCTTTTAAAAACTCTCCCTACTGTCTGCACTGCCTGTAGCTCTTGATATTGGATGTGTGTTGCTAAATGGTCTTAGCTTTATTTAGGCCCCATGTGTTAGGTTTATTTAACGTATTTGACCGGCTGGCGACATACATTCAATGTTCTGTTTTTTTTTTTTCACAAGCAGTGCAGGCACGTCCTGAGAAAGCCTTGTTGCTGTCGGGACGTTAAGCAATGTACAATCAATTATAAAAGTTAAGGATTCTACAATGTATGGGAGAGACAGTTTAAGTATTTTCGGGCTGATGTCATCAGGCACCGATGACTTTTTATTTGGAAGGTTACTTATGAGTAAACCCACTTCATGAACAGAGAGAGAGAGAGAGAGAGAGAGAGAGAGAGAGAGAGAGAGAGAGAGAGAGAGAGAGAGAGAGAGAGAGAGAGAGAGAGAGAGAGAGAGAGTGAATGAATGAATGAATGAATGAATGAATGATACTTTATTTCTCAAGGATGGAAACAATAGGCGCACAGGCCTCTTTTCATGTTTGTCCTTGCTAAACTACAACATTAAAAGCAACATTAAAACAGCACAAAACAAGCGGCTACACTCACAGGCCACTTGTGTTACATTCCGATACAAGTTCCAAAGTCGCTGAAGAGAGAGAGAGAGAGAGAGAGAGAGAGAGAGAGAGAGAGAGAGAGAGAGAGAGAGAGAGAGAGAGAGAGAGAGAGAGAGAGAGAGAGAGAGAGAGAGAGAGAGAGAGAGATGATTCAATGATTCAATGAAGCTTTATTTATCAACGGTTGAGGCATTGACATCGTCACAGACATTGCCATTTTTCAAACCTGCCGTTGCTACAAAACTACGAGACAAAATACAAAAAAACAACAACTAAGTATATAGTTAAATGTAAATGAAACAAAAACATTGCTAGTTTAGGGAAAGAAAGTCCCATGACAATCTCACACACCTAAACTGACACACACACACACACACACACACACACACACACACACACCATCACACACGCACACACAGAGTTTGTAATTGGGAGCATACATAATCAGGGTTACAGGGCAGTATATATTTCACAACGTAATGATTACGACTGCTTCGAGAAGTACTTGAAGAGACTGATTTTGAAACGGGCTAGAGATGAAGCGGATTTTACATAATCAGGAAGCGTGTTCCAAGTCTGCGTTCCCGCGAATGACAAACTAGATTTGTATATATCAATTCTTGTTTTGGGGACTAAGAAAAGTTGCCTAATATTACCAAGCCTAGATTCCGACTTAGAGAAAAGAGTTGTGATATATTCTGGTATTTTCTGTTTCCACACTTTGAACATAAAAATAGCCTTATTGTATTTGAAGTGGTCTTGCAGCGGCAGAAATCCTATTTTGGCGAGTTTTTCTTCTGTTGTGAGTCGTGGGTCAGGAAGGATTAACGTTGCTGCCCTTCTGTGTAACGAGTTGAGTCTCTTCAAGTGGACTTCACTGCATCCATCCCACACCGTTGACGCGTAATCAATATGAGAACGTATGTGAGCATTATAGAATAGTTTGCGCGTGTCCGAGTCGGTGTAATATTTCAGTTTGGACAACATGAAAAGATTTTTGGCTACCGTTCTGCATAAAGTGTCCGTATGAGCCTTCCACTTAAGCTGACTGTCAATTGTAATCCCTAGTAGGCGGTGTTCATTAACGTGTTCTATTTGCCTGCCCTTTAATAAAAGGTTAAGTAACAGGGGTGCTAACTGGTGTTTTTGACGAGTGGCGATTATCATAGATTTGGTTTAAATTGGATGAACAATCATAGAATTCCTGTGACACCATTCAGACACTTCATCAAGACTATGCTGCAAGTTGGAAGAAATTACTTGTATATCTTTGTTAGTCATATGAATGGAAGTGTCATCAGCAAAAAGAGCACATTGTAGGTTCTTGCAAGTTATATGAAGTGGCAGGTCATTGATGAATAGACAAAATAATAAGGGACCAAGCACGGATCCTTGGGGAACTCCATACTTTATATCTTTTAGAGAAGAGTAAGATCCATTCACTAGAACTTTTTGTTTACGATCAGTTAGGTATGATCTAAAAAATGCAACTACTTCTGTACTATTCAAGTATTTCTGAATCTTTGCCATTAGAGTGGTGTGATCGATTAGGTCAAAGGCCTTTTTAAAGTCGAAGTAAACGACACCTGTTATCTGGGATTTGTTCATACCCTGGAGCCATGCGTCAACGAGGCGCGTGAGTGCAGTGTGGCACGAGTGTTGTGGGCGAAATCCGGATTGAAAGGGATGCAGGAGCTTGCGGTTTTCTAAGTAGGCAAGCAGGTGTTTGTGGACATGCCTTTCAAGCGGCTTTGATAGAACTGATAATAATGAAATCGGTCGATAGTTGTTAGGGTCAGAACGATCTTTAGTTTTTGGAAGTGGAATGACTTTAGCGTATTTTAGTTTGTTAGGGAAAGTATGTTGCTTGATACAAAGGTTGTAAATGTACGTAATAGACTCTACTATGTACGGCAGGGATAACTTAAGTATTTGCGGGCTGATGTCATCAGGCCCCGAAGACTTTTTATTTGGTAGTTTACTAATAAGCAAACCCACCTCATGAACTGATAGCAAGGGAATGCTGAAGGGGTCTGTGTCCTCTGTTCTGTGTTTACAGAATTCAGAAAGCAAATTAGAACATTCATACTTACTGCTATTAATTGAGGCAACAGTTTTACTACATGAGGCATTTAGAGTTTCAGCGACTGAAAGAAAATGATTATTAAAAGTTTCTGCAGTAAGACTGCTGGGAATGGTTGTTGAAGTGCCAAGGGAGCCTTTAGTTAGAGTGTTTAATAATAGGCGCCAGATAGTGGAAGTATCCTTACTGTCTTTCACTGTGTCACGGATTAACCTTTTCCTTGCCTCTCTGATCATGTACTTAACACGGTTACGTTGTTGCTTAAAGCCAGGAAATAGTTTTCGACTACGCAGATCATCTCTGAGCGCCATCGCTTGCATTATTTCTGGGGTTAACCATGGAGGAAGAGTGTTTGATTTAACCCTTCTCTCACGAAGGGGTGCGTGTTTGTTTAATACAGTTAGAAAAAGAGTGTACCAAAAAGAAAGGGCAGTGTCCGGGTCATTGGAGAGAAGTACATCGTTGAATGGAGTATTATTTAAATCAAATAGGAATTTATTATGGTTAAAGTTCTTGAATGATCGATATGTTGTGGTTGTATGGCCGTTCTTCTTTGCTTTCGGAATCTTTTTTGACCATGAACAAACAACTGGATAGTGATCGCTAACACTTAGATTTGAAACCTCAACATTACAGACGGCTTTGGGTTTATTAGTGTAAATATGTGGTCTATAAGTGAGGACGTATTCTGAGTAATTCTGGTGGGCGATTTTACCAACTGGACTAGACCAAACAATGAAGATATTGTATCCCACGCAGTGTGATTCTTAAGGAAGTCTATATTAAAATCTCCCATGAGAAGAAGGTCAGCCTTTCTTTTGCACGCTCTATCAAGGATCTGACTAAAATGGTCATACCATTCAAAAGTGGCGGCAGGGTTTCTGTAAAGGAATCCAACTAGTAGCGGTGTCGATTTAGGGCATTTCACTTCCAACCACAAGCACTCTACGTCTGCTGTTTCCAAGCCCAAGCGTCTATGGACTAAATGCTGAATGGAGTTGTGAATGTAGACAGCGATGCCTGTTTGACCTGGGGACGAGGGGTCTCTCCTAGTCAAGGAAAAATTAGGAATACTAATGGCTTCATCGCTCACACACGAGCTCAGGCGCGTCTCACTAAGCCCAAATAAATGAAACGGTGTGGGATTGCTAATGTAGACAGATATATCGGTTAGTTTATTGTACAAATGAAAAACATTGAGATGCCCTATTCGCATAACTTCCAAATTTATGTTTATTACGGAGTAAGGCAAATTTGTACAGAACAAACAACAACAACAACAAAATAAAATGTCAAAAGAAGGAAGTATACGTTGAGATTATTAAATGAAACAGCACAAATGCCTATGTATATATAAAGCTGGTAAATAGATAAGACACAATGAAATGATTTAGCAGACTCGTCGGCAGGGAAATAATCCAACTGCTCGAACATCAAAGTCCCGATAGCAAGTTCAGTTAGGCGTATCAGCCGCACACGAGCACAATACTGGCCGGGGTTTCCGCTTTCAACTCGATACTGCTCAGCGAAGTAAAGCGGAGACACAGTTATCACTGGTAAATTGAAGCTTGATTGAATCGTCTTGATTCAATCGAGTTTCCTTCACGCTGACAGTCTGCTGGTATTCGAACAGGCACTGACTGACCTCGTCAGTATAAAACACACAGAGTACTCCAACACAGTAGTAAACTAACGGATCCATGCAATGATATTCTAGTCTCGGAGAGACTTTATCCACGACGAACGAACGAACGACACAGAAAATGATGATCGTAACTGTTCTTGGTCATCGCAAAATACATAACACTACAGTGGCACATTGATCACCAAAAGTTTTGCTTACTGCGTACTGTTCACAAGCTAACAAGAGTTCTTGAACAGTCAGAAATACAAATACATAAAATAAAAGTCCACAGGCACAGTCCCGAACGAATGCCTACAAGTAAAGTAATAGCGGTGTCAAATACACACGTTTATCAAGGAATAGAATCAGAAATGAACTGTCAATCGCTAGAATTAATGGAACGACGAAACACCACCGATCGTTGTTGTTTTTTGTTTTGTTGTTGTTGTAAACATGTTGTTTTTTAAACAATGAACTAAAAACCTGTTTGTTGACTGATATATCCCTGGATAAATGGCTGAAGCAGCTGCGCCAGAACGCGCATTACCTGCGAGTCGTTGCCTCCGGGGATAGTTGCAGGGGTCTCCCACCCCCTGGCCGGGGTACTTGCGGTTTTAGGAGCGGCCAGAGCCTGGAGAGCGCTGTTGATTCTCGAGTTGTCCTGAGGCGGGGGCGGCATGCGGGGAAACTCTTCCTCCGTCACTGTAAATGGCTTGGCGTGACCTGGCTGAGGACAGCACGCAGCGGGATGGCCAGGTTGCACACGGTTGGACATGGAGTGGCTGGGGCTGGCGTAGTTTGCAGGCAAGTGGCTGGCCTGGGAACTAGGGGATAGAGGGTGGCTGGTAGAGGGGCAATTTGTCTGGGAGTGATGTTGGGAGAGGCTGGGTTGGGAGTAGTGGACGTGCGTAAACTTTGGCCCTCTGCCACTGCCCGACTGGTTGTGATGGTGTTGCTGAGACCAGTCATTCTGCTGTTGATGCTGCTGGTTGCGGCGATCTACGATGGGTCCGTCACCTGGTGCACGGCGCGGCACTCCAGCAAACCTGATGTTGAGTGCCAGTGTTCTGGTACCGGCAGGAGTCAGGTGGATCCGGTCTTTCTGGAACAAGGCCTTGCGCGGTGCCAGATTGTAAGTAATGAAGGCCGGCATATGGTCGATGTAAAAGACCTTCTCTTGCTCGCACGTTGCCCGCAAGTTGTCGTTGGAGGGGAACACGGCCTTCGACAGGTAGTGGTGGGCCCCTCCAGGAATGATGGAGGACGTACAGCAGGGCGGCATTAGGAAAGGCTGCACGGAGTAAGCGAGTAAGAGAGAGAGAGAAAGAGAGAGAGAGAGAGAGAGAGAGAGAGAGAGAGAGAGAGAGAGAGAGAGAGAGAGAGAGAGAGAGAGAGAATGAGATGAATGAGATGAGATGAATGAATGAATGAATGAATGAATGAATGAATGAATGAATGATACTTTATTTCTCAAGGATGGAAACAATAGGCGCACAGGCCTCTTTTCGTGTTTGTCCTTGCTAAACTACAACATTAAAAGCAACATTAAAACAGCACAAAACAAGCGGCTACACCCACAGGTCACTTGTGTTACATTCCGATACAAGTTCCAAAGTCGCTGAAAAGAGAGAGAGAGAGAGAGAGAGAGAGAGAGAGAGAGAGAGAGAGAGAGAGAGAGAGAGAGAGAGAGAGAGAGAGAGAGAGAGAGAGAGAGAGAGAGAGAGAGAGAGAGAGAGAGAGAGAGAGAGAGAGAGAGAATGAATGAATGAATGATTGATTGAACGAACGAACGAACGAATGAACGAACGGACGGACGGACGGAAACAATAGGCGCACAGGCCTCTTTTCATGTTTGTCCTTGCTAAACTACAACTTAAAAGCAACATTAAAACAGCACAAAACAAGCGGCTACACCCACAGGTCACTTGTGTTACATTCCGATACAAGTTCCAAAGTCGCTGAAGAGAGAGAGAGAGAGATGATGATGATGATGAAACTTTATTTATCAACGGTAAAAAGTTTTGACAGAAACAAATCGCCATTTTACAAACTTGCCGTTGCTAACATCTACAACATAAAATAAATTAAAAGATAATAATAATAAAAAAATTTAAAAAAAAATTATATTTACACATATTATTTCAAGCAACAATAAATTTTTTTTTTAAAAATGACACAAAATAATAATAACACTTAACATTCATCTTATACCATACACACACACACACACACACACACACACACACACACACACACACACACACACACACACACACACACACACACACACACACACACCAACAATATAGATAAATGCATAATTATATTACATAAAAGCATTAACCATCAGGGTTTGTTTAAATGCCCAGTGTTGTTATGTTTGGCTCATCAGGTAATCGAAAAGTTTCGTTTTAAACATTCCAAGTGAGGCTATAGTCTTCAAATGTGCAGGAATAGTGTTCCATACAAACGGTCCAGAAAAGGATAAACTAGTTTTAAAGAGGTCAATTCTAGGCAGAGGTAGGGGTAAAGTATTGTTCCTTGAGGACCGTTCGCGTTCTTGCTGTGGCACAAATTTGGTGGTTAGATACTGCGGTGTCATGTTATTTAATATCTTGTGCACGAGGATGCATTTGTTGAACTTAAGTTGTTGACGCAGGCCGAGAATGTTTAGATGTCTAAATTTGTCTATGGTAGGAATGGGCCGCGTATCTATCATTTTGACAGCTCTTTTATATATAGAGTTTAACCTGTTCATGTGAACATCACTACAACCGTCCCACACTGTGGAGACATAATCAACGTGAGACTTGATATGGGAATGAAAAAACAGTTTACGAGTATGTGTATCCGTTACTTGTCTAAGCTGGGACAACAGGAAAGTGTTTTTAGCAATGGTTTTACAGACTGTATTTATATGCGTCTCCCAACATAATTGTTCGTCAACGTGTATTCCCAAGAATTTACGCTCTGTGACTTGTTCTATCGGTTTAGCGTTCAGTTGTAAATGTAACGGCTGTGGTCGGCGTTGGTGTTTTTGTCGTGTAGTGATTAAAATACTCTTTGTTTTTCCTGGATGAAGAACCATATGATTCTCTCTACACCAGTCGGAAACCTCGCTGAGACTACTTTGTAAGCTAATGTTAATGTCAGCTGTTTTTTTACCCGAAACATGGAGGCTCGTATCGTCCGCAAACAGATTGCAATTAACATCAGTGTTAGTAATATGCAAAGGCAAATCATTAATGAATATTATAAATAGAAGAGGTCCCAAGATCGACCCCTGGGGGACACCGTAGTTAACTTGTCCTTGTTTAGAGTATTTTCCATTAGTATATACCTTTTGTTTTCTGTCTTTTAGGTATGATCTAAAAAATGCTATGGCAGTTTCACTTATATGGTATGCTGCTAGCTTCTTTAAGAGAATGTCATGGTCGACAAGATCAAATGCTTTTTGTAGGTCTAAGAAAACAGCTCCAGACATCAGGTTTTTATTTAGAGAGAGAGAGAGAGAGAGAGAGAGAGAGAGAGAGAGAGAGAGAGAGAGAGAGAGAGAGAGAGAGAGAGAGAGAGAGAGAGAATACTCAAATGATACCCAAAATACCCCCCCTCCAAAAAAAAAAAAAAAAAAAAAAAAAAAAAACAGTCGCGGGGGCTAATGACGATCTATACCTCTTGCTGGCTTTATTCACGTACATCTGTAGGCTTATTTTGATTTCCAGCGAAACAGTTATAAACCAGCAACGGTGATACGGAAACGAAATTTCGTTTTCAAAAATGTGTCAAATCTACATAAGAGAGCTTAACAGGATTCTGGAAGAGATCCAGATGAAATAATAATAATAATGGGTAGACCATCGAAGACCGATGATGTCGTCATTGTGCATGACTTCTATTTGTGGGTGCGGGTGTGGCTGGCCAAGCCAATCCTGGAGCCACGCCTGCGAAGGCAATGGGGGCACTGGAACGTATCTGTGGGGAGAGTCGACGCTGTCTTTCTGCGAGCTCTGGCACTGGTGATCCGTTCGCGCCGATTGTGTTCAAAGAGCGTGCAGGCTTTCCTGGTGGCGGCACGCCAGCCAGATCTGTCTTGTGCTTGTGCTTCAAGTTCCATTACCGGAAAGACGCAGTACTTGAGGCTGTCTTTTATGCAGTCTTTAAAGCGTTTCTTTGGCCGTCCTTGCTTCCTTTGGCCTTTTGAGAGTGCACCATACAGGAGTTGGCGTGACATGCGAGAATCATCCATGCGTATGAAACCTGTCCAGCGAAGTTGTGTCTTTAAGATCAAGGCTTCAACACTCACTAAGCCAGCATTGTCCAGGACTTCCAGGTTTGTCACCTTGTCTTGCCATTTGATGCCCATGAGTGAGCGCAGGGACCTCATGTGGAAACGTTCAAGCTGCTTGAGGTGCTTTCTGTACAGCGTCCATGACTCACAGCCGTAGAGGAGGCTGGGGAGGACTACTGCCTTGCAGACTTTGATCTTGGTGGAGAGCTTGACGTTGTTATTCAACACACGAGTGCGCAGACGACCCAGGGCTTTGCTGGCTTTGCTGATGCGAGCTGCAATTTCTTTGTTGATAGTACTGTCAGAAGAGATTATGCTCCCCAGGTACCTGAACTGGTCGACAGTCTTCAGCTCGGTGCCTTCGATATACACTTTGGGTGGGGGTGGGGGAGTAGGGGCTCTTGTGCCTGGGGCTGGTTGGTGCAGGACCTCGGTCTTGTTGAGACTGATGGTGAGGCCAAACAGTCGAGGGGCTTCCGAGAACCTGTTGACGATGGTCTGGAGGTCAGACTCCCTGTGCACCATCAGCGCACAGTCATCGGCAAACAGCGCCTCAAGAATCAGTCTCCAGATAGTCTTGGTCCTGGCGTTCAGTCGACGGAGATCGAAGAGAGAGCCGTCTAGTCTATACTTCAGGTACACTCCCTTCTCAAGGTTGCGTACTGCATGGGTCAGGACACACGTGAAGAACAGGTTAAACATCACGGGGGCAAGAACACAACCTTGTTTCACACCGTTGGAAATGTCGAAGGGTGCGGATGTGTCGCCGTTTGACTGGACAACTCCTACCATTCCATCATGGAAGAGGCAGATGATGTTGGTGAACTTCCTGGGGCAGCCGAGCTTTGCGAGGATGACCCAAAGCGCTTCTCTGTTCACGGTGTCGAATGCTTTGGTCTGATCTATGAAGACAGCGTAGAGGTCCATGTGCTGCTCAATGCATTTCTCCTGGACCTGTCTCACAGAGAAGACCATGTCGACTGCGCTGCGGCCAGGTCTGAAGCCACACTGAGCCTCTGGGAGTGCTTCCTCAGATCAGGCGGTTGAGGATGACTCTCGCGAGGATCTTGCCAGCAATGGACAAGAGTGAGATCCCTCTGTAATTGGCACAGTCTGCTTTGCTGCCCTTGTTCTTGAACAGGGAGACGATTGTAGCATCTCTATATTCCTGTGGCATGTTTTCCTCTGCCCAGATGCATGTCAGAATGTTGAGGAAGGCGTCAAGGGTCTCAGGTCCAGCTGCTTTGAAGAGCTCTGCGGGGATACCGTCCATGCCTGCAGCCTTGCCGGAGCTAGTCTGGTTGATCGCTTTCTTGACCTCGTCCAGGGTAGGCGGCAGGTCAAGGCCATCCAGTGTCGGCTACTGGGGAATCATGGCCAGGGCTGCGGGGTTGACAGTGGAAGGCAGGTTCAGCAGATTTGAGAAGTGTTTCTCTCCAGCGCTCAGTGATGCTGCCTTTGTCCTTCAGCAAGGTGAAGCCATCGGAAGAAAAGAGAGGGGTTGTGCTGGGTCTGGCAGGGCCGTAGACAGCTTTCATAGCGTTGAAAAACTCCTTGGAGTTGTTGGATTCAGCAAAGTGTACAAGTTCTTTTGCCCTGCTGTCCCACCAGGTGTCCTGCATGTTGCGGAGCTCTCTCTGGGCTTTTCTCTGGAGGTGTTTGAAGCGGTCTTACTTGGACAAGGAGTTGATATCGTTCTGCCACTCGATGAAGGCACTGCGCTTTTGCTCCAGTAACTTGTTGATCTCTTCATTGTTCTCATCGAACCAATCCGGGTGTACCCTCTGCTTGGGTCCAAGCACGTCTTTGGCAGACTCCGTCACCATCCCCTTGAACTGGTTCCACATTTCATTTGGGTTGCCAGTCAACGGTCCATGGGCAGTTAGCAGGTCATCAAGATGGGACTGGAAGTGTTCCTTGACGTCCGGGCGCTTCAGCTTGGCCAGGTTGAATGAAGGTCGGGTGAGCTTCGGTCTCTTCCTGTGTGCTGGTGCAATGTGCAGGATGAGGACAGACCGCACCAGCCGATGGTCGGTCCAGCACTCGGCTCCTCTCATGGCTCTGGTGATTCTGACATCACGAGTATCCCGCTGGCGGACAATGACATAGTCTATGAGATGCCACTGCTTGGACCTGGGATGCTTCCATGTTGTCTTGTACTTACTAGCCAGCCTGAAGAGGGTGTTGGTGATGGCGAGTCCATTCTCAGCGCACAATGTCAGCAACAGCAGCCATTGCTGTTCATCTTGCCCAGCCCGTGTGGGCCCATCACTCCTTCCCAGCAGTCACATTCACGCCCAACTCGAGCATTGAAGTCACCGAGCACGATGAGTTTGTCACTTGTAGGAGTGGACTTCAGAGGGAGTCGAGACTCTCATAGAACGCCTCCTTGTCGTCATCGGCGTTGGTGAGTGTCGGAACATAGGCATATTAATAATAATAATAATATATAGTGCTTAAACAACCATTGTCACTAAAACAGTACAATAGCACCTAGCTGTCATGGCACAAAGCACAGTACCATACTGACAGATCAGTTTAAAATAAAAAAAAACTAGGTCATGAGGGAAAAAGTACACAAGCACATAATGTCTGCAAAGATGTATGTGTATTTCATTCTTATGAGTATCGCCGCTTCACTGTTGAGAAAACAAGCAATACTTGAATGGAAGATGTATAGATCGCCATGAGCCTTTGCAGTCGCGGGGGCTCATGATGATCTACGTACCTCTCGCGAGTCTCATTCACAACTGTCAGCTTATTTTTTATTTTTTTAGCAAACAATTTCAAACCAGTAACAATGATATGGAGTGATTTTTTTTTCAGGACAAAAATGTGTCAGATCCAAATTGCAAAAGGGGTTCGGCAACGGAGAAATCCTCATGTAATAATATACAATTCTCATAGAGCGCAGTAATCCCCCCCCCCCCCCCCCCCAAAAAAAAAAAAAAAAAAAAAAAAAAAAAAAAAAAAAAAAACAAACAAACAAACAAACAAACAAAAAAAAACCCAACAAAAACAAACAAAAAACAAACAAACAAACAAAACAAAAAAGGCCCAAAGCACTGAACATCATCGTTTTCTAAGAAAATATAAGGATTTTAAAAAGAGGCAGATTCATTGAATTTTTATTTTGACAGTACCAAAGCCAAAGTGGTGTGCCCGGTCTGTACACATCCCTGAAGCCAAAGTAGCGTAACATGCTCAGTCCTATGTTCTCGCGGGCTATAAAATGAGTGTCTGACACTGGTAAGTGATTGAACCCTAAATTCTCTTGGGCTTTATTTAAGTGAATATTGGAGGTAGATTCATTGGATTTTGTTTTTGATTTTGACAGCACGAAGCCAAAGCCAGTGGCCTACATTTTCTGTACACATCCCTCAAAAAAAAAGTAGGAAGCATTCCATGCTCGGCCCTACGTTTTCACGGGCTTTATTTAAGTGAATAAACTCGGTAGGGTAATTGAATTTTGATTTTGACAGCCCCAAAGGCAAGGTGATCTGCCTTTTCTGTGCCGGCACATCCACGCCGGGCTTTAATTAAGTTGACTTGCGTGGGTCAAGACTGATTCAGCCAAAATAAAGAGCCTACCATGCTCAACCCTGGAGTTTACGCAGGCTTTAATTAGTGTCCGCTTACACTTAGTAGGGTGATTGGCCGGAATTCTAAATTTTGACAGCACCAAAGCCAATAGTGTTCTGCCTTTTCTGTACACATCATTGAAGCCATAAGTAAGGAGCGTGCCACTGGCTCAGCCCTCGGCAGTACACGCGGGCTTTAATTAAGTCAGTAAACGAGGTAAGGTACTAACTGAATTTTGATCAGTTCTGACAGCCGAGCGCCAAACGGCAGTCTGCTTTTTCTGTACACACTGATCCCTTAAGCCAAAGTAGGAAGAGTACAGCCATGCTCAGGCCTAAGTTTACGCCGCAGGTTTTAATTAAGTGAGTACTGAAACGAGGTTGAGTAATTCAAATTTGATTCTGACAGCCCCTAAACCAAAGTGGTCTGCCTTTTCTATACAGACATGGCCATAAACTGAAGCCAAACTGAAGTAGAGCGTACGATGCACAGCCATGGCTTTACTAGTTGGTATTGTGATTGAATTTTTATTTCGGCAGTGACTGCCCCAAAGCGGTCTTCCTTTTCTGTACACATCCCTCAAACCAAAGTAGGGATCGTACTATTTTCAGCCCTATGTCAAGTTCTCGGGGGCTATAGTTAAAGCCGGTGTCTTAACACTGCTAAAGTGATTGAATTTTGATTTTGACACTTAGCCCCAGAGCCAAAATGGAGTCTGCCTTTTCAAGTTTTGTATTTGAGTCCCCAAGGCCAAAGTAGGCGGGCACCGAGTGTCACTGACGTTTTCAAGTAGTCACCCTGAGTATGATGACTACAGTGATTGCAAGACTGAACCGCAGAACAGCTATTTGGACACTACAGCAGTATAGCGTTAATCAGTACTGATTAGGACTTATTTTCTGTGCGGTGGTCCTTTGTCAGGTATTTGTGCGCCACCACTCCTACACGTTTTTAACATAGCAGAGAATTCAAGTGCTGTTCTTGGTATGCGCTTGGTCTACATGGCGAGCTACCCCCCCCCCCCCCCCCCCCATCTTCCCACCAAATCCCTCAGCCTCCATCACGTTATGTTTTCTATTATTAGAAGTTATAGAACTGGGGAATGCCGGAAACAAAGAAAAATCTAACAGGCGAGTCCATTTCGCTGAGTAGGTGACATAGGTTTAATTCATTGCCACTTTTCCCATTTTATTTTGTTGTTTTGTATTAATTTGTATGTTTCTTTAATCATATTATACGGTTACCTTATGTAATAATCTTAAACATTGGCTGAGACAACTTTTCTAAACACGAACTGCGTCTCTCCTCACGACGCTGTGTATCGTCACTCATTTGTCCCACAATGCATCTGTCCTCATTCTTGCACAAATGGCGTCCACGAGTAGAGCGTGAGTTTTTTCCTCTATTAATTTCTACAGTTGAATTACACGTAAACGGCGTCCACAAATTTAAGAAAATGATGTACTCGAATGCTCTATATCTCATTTGATATCACATGGCCACACTGACACAAGACATTTGAGTCATAAAATGCCGACGATATTTTATCTAGCTTTTCAACAATTTTTGTAACAACTGTACGTTGTACGCAGTGCTCAGTACGCGATACTCTTTATAGAGGGATTTACTTTATTAGAAGAAGACTGAAACCGGTGCACAAAAATGAAAGTGACGAGAAACTGATAGTGGTTTTGTGGCTTGCCGTTGCATTGAGACGCACTGTTAAAGTGTTATTACACGAGAGGGTATGTAGACAGGAGTAGGGTGTGGAAGACGAGACTACGTCCCCAAAGACCCACTAGGCTGCAATTTATGCTTGTATCTGACACAATATAAGTCGATGTTGTTCATTTAAAAAATCTGCTAGCAGCAAATAGATTAGTACACCTGCAGTTCTTTGTCGAATTTCGCTGACTGGAAATTGCCATAATTTGAAGAAATCTGTGTTTTTGGTGTGGAAAATTTGACCCATTCTGGGACAGATTCTGCTGCAAAACAGCGTCCACACTTGTCAACATTCTTGCGGGTTGTACAAGTGGTATTCTGTGATTAAATTCCCATTTTGGTCTCTTTCGAGCTGAAAAGGGTACCTGATGTTGGGACTACAATGTGCAAGAATGGTTGGCCTACAAAAATCACTGCCCCCCCCCCCCCCCCCCCCCCCCAAGCCTATGTTGAATTGTTACAGTAGTTACGTTTAAATTCATTATGTAGCTGTTTGATTTTAATATACAGTAAAACTAAAAGAAGACTTAATAAGCTACTAAAAATTCCCTTAAAAGATGTAATAAAGGTACATTCCGGAAACAAGTATCTTCTTCTTCTCGAATGCCGTCACACTTGGAGTTTGGCTCTCAAAATGAAATCTGTGGTCTTCGGTAGCGCCTCCACAGGCCCGTACAGTTTCTCTTCGGCCATATCTCCTCCCTCAGAAGCTGGTGGTTCCGACAGTCCTGGAGGATGTGCTCTGTGGTCTGCTCTGCTTATCCACAATGGCACAGGGGAGATAGCACGAGGTGGGAGCGTCTGTCCTCAGACGGAAGATGGTCACCTGCTCTTGTCTGGACAGCTAATGGTAACTGTCTAGGGACCGTTGTGGTGGTCTGCGCACAGACTTAATGATGGTCTTCATCTCTGTGAAGCTGACTCCATTTTCATCTTGTTCTTCCTCTGTGCCCACTTTTGCCATTCTGTCAGCTTCTTCATTGCCGTAGATGCCACAGTGTGGAGGGATCCACTGCAGCACCAGTCTGGTGCACTTGATGTTTTGCAGTGCCTCTTGTAGATGTGGCAGTTTGCTTGCTGTTGCTGTCTCAAGGACAGACATAGCATCAGTCAGGAAGACAACCTGGGCATCAGGATCTGCAGTGCCACTAAGGGTGTTTGCGGACCAGTTCTTCCACCTCAGCTCTGTAATTTGTGCAGTGAAGGCCTGTTGGTACTGCCTCTGCCTGCCATTTTCCATTTGGGTACTGAATGTACCCTCGCGCTGGGACCATATGGCGTTGAGGCGCGTCCCCTGGGTGGTGGATAGGGGGTCCCTCGTGAGAGGGGTGCACCGAATGAAATAAGGTGCCGTGAACCAACATGGTCTAAGGGAAGGTGACCCCGACAGAAAACCCCTGGTCCTCCTAGTAAGGGGGTTGGGCGTGGGGGTAGCTTCCCCACCCTGCAAAAAAGGAAATAGCTACAAAAACGCCGACGAAAAGATTAACAGTAATTCCTTTCCTGGAGGAGGAAGGTTCTTCTACTAGAAGACTTATGACGTCCTGTGGTGAAAGCCGGAAGTCTTCGGAAGCCACAGGACCGAGCCGCCTCTCTCTATCCAGGGATACAACCATGGGCACATGGAACGTCAAGACCATGTACCAGAGCGGCAAGGCCGCCCAGATAGCAGCGGAAATGCAAAAGTACAACCTTTCCCTGCTAGGCATCAGTGAAGCCAGATGGACGCAGTCTGGCCAGAAAAGGCTGTTAAGTGGGGAGATGATTCTGTATTCAGGTCATGAAGAGGAGAATGCCCCCCATACAGAAGGAGTAGCACTCATGCTGTCACCAGTGGCACAGAGAGCGCTGATGGGCTGGGAACCTCTTGGGCCAAGAATTATAACAGCAGCCTTTAGAACCAAGAAAAAGCTCAAGCTGAACGTCATCCAGTGTTATGCGCCCACTAATGACAGTGACGAGGAAGAGAAACAAGAGTTCTACGACCGACTCCAGAGTGCCGTGGACAAATGTGTGGAGCGAGACATCACCATCGTCATGGGCGATTTTAATGCCAAAATAGGGGAGGACAACACCGGATACGAAGAGGTGATGGGGAGACAGGGACTAGGCTCGGAGATGAGTGAGAACGGGGAGAGGTTTGTAGACTTTTGTGCTCTAAACCGACTTGTCATTGGAGGCAGCATCTTCCCACACAGAAGAATACACAAAGCAACTTGGGTCTCACCTGACCATACAACAGAGAACCAAATAGACCATATCTGCATTAGCAAGAAATTTAGAAGATCCCTTCAAGATGTTCGAGTGAGGAGGGGAGCAGATGTCGCCTCAGACCACCATCTGCTTACCTTAAGAATGAAGCTCAAGCTAAAGAAAAGCCGCACAGAGACAACAAGAAGACAGCGCTATAATGTAGGCCTCCTGAGAGAAACTGGAGTTAGAGAAGAGTTCAAACTGGTGCTGTCCAACCGGTTTCAAGCGCTACAGGAGCTAGTAAATGAAGAGGAGGCGGTCACCACAGAGCAGCAGTGGAAGGCAGTTAGAGAGGCGCTGAACTCAACCTGCAAAGACACTGTAGGGTTCAGGAAACACCACCACAAGGACTGGCTGTCGGCACAGACCTTGAAGAAGATAGAAGTGAGGAAGCAGAAGAAAGCAGTTGTCAACAACAGTCGCACGAGAGCAGCCAAAGTAAGGGCACAGGGGGAATACTCGGAAGCCAACCGCGAGGTGAAGAGGAGTATCAGGGCAGACAAGAGGGCCTACACAGACAGCCTGGCAGCAGATGCAGAAAAGGCAGCAGGCAGCGGCAACATGAAACAGCTCTACGACATTACCAGAAGATTGTCGGGTAAGTATGGCCATACAGAAAGACCAGTAAAAGACAAAGAAGGCAAGCCTATTGCAGACAGAGCAGACCAACTCGACAGATGGGCCGAGTATTTTGAAGAGTTACTGAACAGACCTAGCCCACCCGACCCCCCCCGACATCCAGCCGGCAGAGACCGACCTACCCATCAGCTGTGACAGACCCAGCCGGGAAGAGATCAGAAAAGCAGTGGCATTTTTGAAGAATGGCAAAGCAGCAGGGCCAGATGGCATCCCAGCGGAGTCTCTGAAAGCAGACCTAGAGACAACAGTTGAGATGCTGTACCCACTGTTTGGAAAGATCTGGGAAGAGGAGGTGATGCCAGCTGACTGGAAGGAGGGGTACCTAATCAAGCTTCCCAAGAAAGGCGATCTCAGCAAGTGTTCCAACTACAGAGGAATCACCTTGCTGTCAGTACCAGGAAAGGTCTTCAACAGGATCATCCTAGAGAGAATGAAGAGCTCCGTTGACCCCCAGCTGAGAGACCAGCAAGCAGGATTCAGGAAGAACCGATCATGTACAGACCAGATCGCCACTCTCCGCATCATTGTGGAACAGTCTCTGGAGTGGAGCTCCCCGCTGTGCGTCAACTTTGTGGATTATGAGAAAGCATTTGACAGCGTGGACCGAGAGACTCTGTGGAAACTCCTACGACACTACGGTGTACCCACAAAGCTCGTCCGCCTGATCAAGAGCAGCTATGATGGCATGACATGTCGCGTGATCCACGAAGGGCAGTTCACCAGAGAGCTCCAGGTCAGAACTGGTGTCAGGCAGGGGTGTCTGCTGTCTCCGTTCCTCTTCCTACTGGCCATAGACTGGGTCATGAAGATGACCACAGAGCACAGACGAAGTGGAATACAGTGGACACTGTGGACACAGCTTAACGACCTCGATTTTGCAGACGACTTGGCATTACTGTCCCACACTCATCAACAAATGCAGGACAAGACCACGAGGCTTGCTGACATCTCGTCCCAAGTGGGCCTCACCATTCACAAACAGAAAACAAAGACAATGAGGCTGAACGCAACCAGGGAAGAACCAGTCTTGCTTGCTGGCACCCCGTTGGAGGAGGTGGAGTCCTTCACCTATCTCGGGAGCATCATAGACAAAAAAGGCGGCACTGATGCAGATGTCAGAGCACGAATCGGTAAAGCCAGAGCAGCCTTTCTCCAGTTGAAAAAAGTGTGGGGTTCCAGAGAGCTGTCACAACACACCAAAGTCCGGATTTTCAACTCCAATGTAAAAGCAGTTCTCCTATATGGAGCAGAGACATGGAGATTGACAAAAACCACAGTCAACAGAGTACAGACCTTCATGAACAGTTGCCTTAGAAGAATTTTGAAAATCCACTGGCGAGAGAAGATCAGCAACGTCAGACTCTGGGAGAGAACAGAGCAGATAACAGCAGAGAATGAAATTGGGCGAAGAAGATGGGGATGGATCGGTCACAGTCTGAGAAAGCCAGCTTCCAGTATCACTAGGCAGGCATTGTCATGGAACCCCCAGGGAAAGAGGAAAAGAGGTAGGCCGAGAAACTCCTGGCGTCGAGACCTCCAAGCAGACATCAAGAGACTGGGAACCACCTGGAGTAGAATCGAAGGAGAAGCACAGGACAGGAGTTGCTGGAGGTCTCTCGTCGACGGCCTATACCCGGGTAGGGGTGACAGGCGTAAGTAAGTAAGTACTGAATGTACACCAGCCCCTCCATTCTGAACTGCATCTGTGGATGATCTATCGGTGTATGCCCATATATATATATATATACACGTATCCATGCTTCCTGGGGATACTTTTCTTTGAGCATGGCCAGTATCAGGGCTTTCTTGCTCACAGTGGTTTGGTGGTGTAGGTAAAAAGAAGTATACATGATAGAGGCAAAGGAAAAGTGTCTATTATGACAGAATGCCTTTGGCTTTGCTAAAATACCCTGGCTGGAATGTTGACTATTAAGTATTTTATATGACTTTCGACTTCAAGGCTGATCAGTGATCAACACGAACATTTGTGGGAACAACGAACACAACACACGTTGCACTCATGTCAGCTGCATGCAATGGCTGAAATGTTACTTATGGATGTTCATTGACTAACCCCTGCAGTAACTAACTCATAAATATATAGGTCCCCCTTGAACTATATGTGATCGGAGAAACCCTTGCAGTGTTTACATGGGCTAATTTATGCCTTTGCTGTCTGTCGCGTGCTCCGTGTCACCAGCATGATGACTGCATGTCACACTTTTACTACTTTTAGTAGAGAGAGAGTGAGTGAGTTAGTTGGGTTTAACCCCAAACTAGAGACTTTATTTATTTCCTACAGCTCTTGAAGAGGCTCTTTCATCAATTATACGCAAAATCAGTGTGGTTTTGCTTCATCGTTTGCACAGTATACTGTATAGTCCCAAATCCTTCACACCGTAGGCCACTTTTCAACAACCGAGATTGTCTTGCAAAGTGTAGTCCCAACACCAAATAACCTTTTTCAGTTTGAAGGAAACTAAAATTTCAAATGTAAAGAAAACACGTGGTCGTGCCTTCTCCCATCTTGGCCCCGCCACTTGGAACAGCCTCCTTGCTCCTGTCGGTAACTGTCAAACGCTCTCCTCATTCAAATCACTTCTCAAAATCCACCTCAACAACGCTGCCTTTTACTAGTTTATTTCCCCAGCCATGCACAATTCATCACCACTGTCGTGTGCGTGTTAGCTGTTGCTGTTAGCCTTTTCATTGTATCAGCGCTTAGAGCTAAGTATTTTATTAAAATACTTAGCTCTAAGCGCTGATACAATGAAAAGGCCAACAGCAACAAAATAAGCGCTTAACAAATCTCCATTATTATTATTATTATTAAAATTCCCTAAACTAACCACATATTGTCATTTGTACAACCCACAAGTGCTAATGACTGTTAAAGATTTTGAAGAACAAATGTTATGACATGAGTATGATGAAGCTGCATTTTGTGTGACGGTGTTTAATGAAAACCCGCGAGTGCAGATCAGTGTCAGTTTGACATTTCCGTGAAAAAAATGGCAGGACTTTCCAAATCCATGGTTGTTTCAGTGTTTGTAACCCTCAAACACGCACTTGGTTTTAAGGATGCAGACATGAAACCTGTGACAGGTGGGGCTATCTTGTTGAAATACCAATACGAATGCATGCATACGTGCTTTAAATATCAAAAGTGAATGCTAGGAGAGTTTTGGCAGGGTAGGCGTTGTGTCTAGTGAAGGGCTGGCACCCTAGGGAACTAAGTCGTCATGACAACATTGTTGTAGGAACACTTACATTTTTCAGTTTCCTTTTCACCAAAATGAACTAATCTATACATGATTTAATGTGTATGTCCAATAGCATGTCTAGTGTAACAACAAAACATTTCTTTTTACTATAAAAATGAGTCACAGGATCATATTTGTATTTGTTATCTCAGCTAGGGACAATAATTGAAGTTAAATTTAAGTTATATTTACTGATTATGTCCATTTTAATGTTAAATTTAAGTTAAGTTTACTGAGTATGTCCACCATAACAACTGACACTGACTGTTAACCCATATCATACTGAGGCTAAAAGCTTCAAATTTGTACACTGCCATATGCAAGCTACATTATAGTACTTACAGATAAGGGCTTTAGTTCAAGGGTGGTGCCAGAATAGCTTGGCGCCTCTAGGCGCCAAGCTATTCTGACACTACCCTTGAACTATTTTAGTCAAACTTATTTCACCCACTGGTGTATTCCGAATGATAAGGGTTAAAGAAAGCGTCATTTAAATTAAAAGGAATACAAAATGTTTCATACTTCCACCACCGAGAACAGATTATTAAATTGATTTCTTTTGAAATAGAATAATTCAAGAAGAAAAACTGACATCTTTTGAATGCGAATAATTCACAAAAAAAAAAAAATTAAGTGACAACGTGATCATATTTATCACTGTATGCCCACCGTAACATAGAAACCAACATTTTCAGAAAGGGACAGATTTAATTAAGTATATTTTATTATTCTGTTCTGGAAATCATCAAAATTTGTTAAGACCCTATTCGGTACCCTGTGTTTGAGTTTGAAATCATCTTTATAGTGGACAAAAGACGGTTAAGCCTTTAATTTAAACAATTGATTCTTTGTCATAGGTTCATCTTTTAATATCTCCATTTTAGGCCTATCTAGTCTCACACTGACAGTGAGGGGTGGCATTAGGTCGGGCTGTATCTGTGCCCGAACATTGCCCCGCTTTTTCATGATTTCTTGTCTGCTGTATGTTACAGACGTTCTGCAAAGCTGTCTTGCCCCGAGCATCCTGAGGCTTACCTGATTGAAGATTTTCATGCGGGGGACATGATTTGTCCTGAGTGTGGTCTTGTTGTCGGGGACAGGTCAGTAGGCTTTCAGCAGCTCAGTGGAAAATTCCAGTCATTCTATACTTTAGCTTATTATAAAGTCTTTGGAATTACAAATTGTAGGTGTCAGTCTCACTTTTACGTAATACTTGTGAGGTTTAACTTTAAACTAAAGTCATAGTCATACTGATAATATATTAATATATGATATGTGGATGACACCAACAGTCTTCACTCCTGGAAATTGATTTAGCTTTTACAAAATCCCAGAAAGTAGAATTTTGGCTTCGCGTGTTCAGGCAGGATAGTCATTCACTCGGCTTAAGTTATATTGCTCCATTTGCAAGAGGCACAGAATGATTGACAAGAATTTGTCTCGTGCTGGCAAGGATCAGACACATTTTCATTAATCTGCAGAAGGAGTTGCTTACAATTTACATGGTTAACTCATTCAGCCCTGACACACCACAGCAAGACATGGATCGAGCATGATAGTTTAAGGCTGGTGCCAGAAAAGCTTGGCGCCATGGGCACCAAGCTGTCCTGGCACCACCCTTAAACTATCATGCTTGATCTGTCTCTAGAAGTAGAATTGTAATAGTCCTTCAGAGGGCAACTTCAAAACTTGGGGATTTCAGTCCTGGGGCAGAATGTGTTAACTGTAAAGGGAACAGAGAACTTGTTTGTTCTCCGACAGTGACACATGCATTGACTGCTTCAACCATAGCAGATCACAGACTGTGGACTTTTTGTAGTCCTTCCAATTACTCGATCCAGACCAAAAAGGTGACTGCCAAGCGTGTAATATGCAAAGAAGTACCCAACGGAGAAAGAAACACGCTTAGAAAAGACGGGTACAACACAATTTATGATGATGATACCCATGATAAAGTGTGCATTATTGTGGTGCTAAATTGGTATGCGCTTGTGATGTGAAAGACTCCAATGTGATAGGTCTTTGGCTTCGTCAGATTTTTAGTTAACCCATTTAGCCCCAATACCCTACAGCAGGATATGGACTGACCATGATAATTCAAGGGTAGTGCCAGATTAGCTTGGCGACTTCAGGCCCCAAGCCCCTTGAATTATCAAGGTCAATCCATCTCCTACACCTGGTGCATAGTCGTAATGTGACACTTTTAAAATTTGTGAAATGTGGCCTCGGGGTTAAATGGGTGAAGGGGAATTTTGACCGTAAGCTCAATGTTCTGTTGTTGTTTTTTACAGAGTGGTTGATGTGGGGTCAGAGTGGCGTACTTTCAGCAACGAGAAAAGCACCAAGGATAACTCTCGTGTGGGGGCAGCTGAGGTGAGACGTGCAGACTTTGGTCAAGAGTATGACTGGGTGTCTAGTGGTAAAATCTACACCCTCCCTCACAAAACCTGCTATATCAGAAGTGGTCAGATCAAACTAAGGCATACATCATGTTGTAGGGAAATGGATAAAGGTCACTCTCCTGAAAACTGCTCAGAATTGTGACATGGGGATAAAAAATGACTGTGCAAGTATTTTTTTTTTCTGTCAACTGCCCCCACTATTCCACATTAATCACCTATAAGAACATACACTGTCTATTCTGCTGTACCTAGAAGATAGAAAGAAAATTACTGAGAAAATGGGTTACTTCACCATAACTTTTTTGAATGGACAGGTATTTAAGTCTTTTATTTTTCTTAGCTGACATGGATGGATAGTACTTTATTTTGTGGTGGAGTATAATTTGGTACCTGTTTATATTATTTACTGTAATTAATTACAGGTAAATTAACTGAAAAAAATGCACCTTGATTATTTTGATATCTGTAAATGACAAACAAAAGACGTAAAACTGAAAAATGTGTCAGTGGGCGAAAATATGAATGTGTGTGATAGTGGAGTGAGATAATTTTACATTAGTGATCACGATTACCAGGCATTCCACTGATAATCCTTCAGGTAATTGAAGTGCATGTATCTCGTCGGCGGATGTTGCTACTGTAAATTGATCGCCAAGTTCGTCTGTTGGGTGAAAATTTCGAACATTTCAGCAGGGAAATACTGATAAAAATACTGATAAAAATAATCAGGTGGTGTCGCTTCCAACTCAAGTGGAGTTGTTGGGCCCACATATCGCGTGAAAGGCTGCAAAACAGTCTGAAATTGGCCGCTAATGCCAGATAGCATCGCCGCCGCCATCTTGCAATCGCCGCCTCGGTAAACACTGCTGAAATACTCCGATATCTTCGTCATCCCAGTCCAACAGATTGCTAGTATGTACACTAGACACACTTATGTCACTTCCCTCTGGCTCTGAAACTGGATAATTGCCAATTTACTCCGAAATAGTGGTAAACTCTGGGTCACTGTCACTCGATGGAACGTATGTCGCCATGTTTGTAAACACGTGCGTTATCGAGCAGCCAGGTGCACGGTAAAACTGCCCCAGTTCGACACACACAGTGGCTTAGAGCGCATGCCCAGTGTCTAAAGTTAGTTTGACCTTGCCCCCTACGGTATACAATCTCACCTTCTTCACAGAAGAGCCCACCACCATATCACATGACTTCTAAATTTAGTACCGAGGACGGGCGTCTATGGGCACTTTAGGTAAAGACCCGAAGGGCATTTACGGGTGTTATAGGTGATTAAGAGTTAAAGTTTAGGAAACTCGCGTGCAGTTTACAATCTGCGAACAGCAAATTGTAGAAATATGTCGGAAGATGATAGCAGCTTAATAAAAATTACTTACTTATACATGCATCACACCTCACACGTACCACGCTGTACACGTATGATCGATCAGCCGGATCGCACAGCCCCACTTTGGTGTGTATATATTCATCTGCGGAAGTAGGGCAAAATCGTTATTCATCCGCGAAAGAGTTCTCCAAGTATGCCCACACGTAACGCAATTCCGATCACGCCAGACAGGTTTCGTACAATTGTCTTCATAGACACGCTTCATTTGTTCTTTATTTCACCAAGGCTAAGTTGTAAAGGTTAAGAAATAGACCCTATTTTTGTATGTGTTGGTACACACGTCTCTACACAGCATGGTGTTGTACAACGCAACGTTGAGGGGAGTGCTTATTGTGTTCACACCACGTGTTACGTGTGGGACAGCAATTTTACTGATGTATCGTTGCACAAAAGCCTCATTTTGTCAAATCTAACCTAAATCTACTGTACAGAAATATCAATTATCTTCACTATTCTGGGGTTTAAAATATTAATTCTGAGCAAGTGCAGTGCTTTGTGGTAGGTTCTTTAAGACCACCGTAGCCATGTCGCACACCAAGGTGCCGAAAAGCAGACCAGTCAGGGAAAACGCGCTTTAAAAAGAGTGTTAAATGCACAAATGGAGTCAGTACATTACCCTAATTAGTTTATTCATAGTAAAGTTAAACAGTAGCAAAACTGTAATGAAAAATATAACAACAGTGTTGGTTTTTGTGTTTGAAGAACATGCACTGCAGCTGATCAGTTTTCAGAAGAGTGACCCATAAGTTTTCCAGTGATACATGATTTATGGGTGACCACAGAAGAATTTAGGACATTATCACAGTTTTTTGACCAAATCCGAATTATAACTTGAGAACAAAACATGACACATTTTACACATGCTCCGTGGATTTTCAAAGGTATGCTGTACTATAAAAAAATCACTGTCACAAGATGTTTGCAATGTTGGCCTAAATCACCATTGAGTTGATGATTTTCTATTGTAACTGTAAGTTGCTTTTGCATAATTTACCATAATATGAGAGCCTTCTTGAACATTACACGTGTTGTAAATTTTGTCAGCAGAAATCATACTCTTAAAACACATTTAAAAAAATGGTCAATTATTAAAACTTATATGTTATTATGTAGAGTAGAGTATGTACTTTGTTTTTATAATGAAAGGTTTGTGGTTCTTACATGGAAAATCAAATGATCCAGTTTTGAAGATTTATACTCAGAATGGTGTAAATGTTGTGTTATGTTCAAACAGTCTAGGCACTCATTTATTTCTACTAGTCTTTTGTTTTGCTGAAGACAACTGGTGTAGTGATTTATATCAAGGTTTTGAAGAGGATGCATGGGTGATAGATGAAAGAAACCCTTTACGAGGTTTACAGTATGCATCAAAATTTTGGGTGTAAATTGTTATGTTCAAGCAGTCCAGCAAACTTTATAGATATAATTATTCTTTTCTTTTCACTTATTCTGCAATAAAACTATAGTAGGACTATACTTATTTAGACAAGACCTTGGTATGCCCCAAAATAACTAATTTTGTTCAGTTTTATTTTATTGTATTTTTTTCTGCGTGCTAGTGTGTAAATGTTATGTTCAAACCAGTATGCACAATATTTTTGTTGAAGGGTATATTTTGTTGCAAATCATACAGCAGAGGATGCCAACACATGAAAATAGTTATGCACATGCTGGTACAGAACACATTTGATATTCTTTTCAATTTTTCCTCATGAACATAACTTGACACAACTTTGTGGAATGTAAAGGTATGTTCAAACATTTAACACCTAAAATCACAAGAATCACTTTATATAAAAACTACCAATAGCTGAAAAGATGTTGTTTACTTTATTATAATAATAAAGCATGTGACACATTCTTGGATAAACATGTTTTTTGATTTTTGTTTGTACATAACTTTACACCATCAGTACATCACATGATAAACTTATGAACAAACACCAATTTCATTTCTTTGGCCGTCCTGCAACAAAGTAGGTAAGATAACCAGATAAATCTATAAAAATTTTATAAATGAAATTTAAGACCTATAAAATTTTAGTGACTGCAACACAAGATAATGTCACAGCTTTTCCGCATGAACATAACTTTACATCGTGTCATGTTACGTTCATGCAACGATGATTACATTTCCCGTTGTGCATTGAAATTTGTGCAGCATGCACTATCTTAATATTTGTCATTACAAACAGCTTTAAAATCTGCATTTCGTAACTCAGCACATTTACCTTTGTACTTTAAAAAATGGTCCAGTGTGGTCATGTTATGTTCAAACATGCCATTTCATTTTACCTTTCTATTTCATGTTTTTCAACTTTTTGTCATGAAATCATGTTAGTGCAAACGTCATTCTTCTTTTGTACACTACAGGCAATCAACAAATTTCTAAATAATTCCACTTGTCAAGTTACAAGGCAAATGTGTGAATGTGACTGTGTAAAGTTATGTTCATGCATCCTGTTTTCTGTCTTTTTGCTAGTGTTTATGTAATTATGATGGGCTAACAAATACAATTTTACCAGAACAGTATGCACACTGCTTATAGTTATATGTGAAAACAGGCTCGATGATAGTTTCTTTAGAGACTTTTCTTGAATAATCTTAAGATTTGTCCTGTGTGCAAGCCAGAAGGTGTAAAGTTATGTAAAACACTTGAAAAGTTGCAACAGCCCTTTTAGAAAATCACATAAACATCACTAGTTTGATTTGATATAATGGCTGTGCTTGTTGGTGGGATTGGTATGCATACTTATTTTTTCCCAAGAGTTGTTTGCCCTTGTGAGACCAAAAATGTTTTGTGAAGGTGTAAAGTTATGTTCAATCTTGTGAATGTAATTGAATTTGTGCCAAAACTTGGCTCAGTTTGTAAAAATTAGCTTATTTTCTATTGGAATAGTTAACAGCAGGTAAAAATCATCTAGTGTAGTAATTTTTCGCTTACAGAAGCTGTATTTCATTGCGCGCGATAAAAAATGAGAATAACATTGCAGTGAAGGTGTATTGAACAACTTTGTCAGTGTTCAGAACTATGTAAACATTATTTTTTTCAATTGGCTTTTGCACTTAAATTAGAGACTTGTTTCTCTGCATTTAGCATAACATTTTACAATTGGTTCTCCAAGTAGAATTAAAAATTAGTGACTTTTGGAAATTATGGTGTAAAATTATGTTCAAACAGGTTTGGTGGAGTAAAAGGTTGCATTTTCCACTAACACACTTTATTTATACTTTAAGACATACCATTTATTCTGGATGGGGAACATACGTTGACACACACAAATGCTAGAAATTGCTTACAGCTTGTGTTTGTTGTGAATTGTTAAATGTGTGACATTGTCAATGTTATGTTCAAACTTTAAAACTGACCAAACTGCAAATAACATAAAAATTTTACTTAGTGTTAATGTTTATGTATGCAAAGGTACATCAGATTTATATGAAATATTAAAATTATTTTGCTTTTGAAAATGCAGGGTGCTTGTCACACCATTTGGACACTCGGTCATACTCTTGACCATTATAAATTCACACAGCAGATTATGGGAGAATAAGTGTACAGTAGAACCTGCTTACATGAAGCACTCAGCAGTAGATTTATTTGTGGTCATGATAGTTCGAGAATATTGTCAGGATACTTTGGTGTTACTGATCGACCATGATAGTTTTAACTTTAAGGGTTGTGTCAAATATAGCCTAGAATGACTGATAACCATTAAGTCACTCAGCTGTAGTGTCAAATAGCTTGAACAGAGCAGAACAGAACAGTCCCTATTTAAGCATGATATCTATACCAATGTTTTCAGCCACTTGTACCAACTACTCATTTTGGTCTTTGATTCAAACTTGAAGTTTGAACGTATTAACCGTACACAAATGTTTTTTCTCTGCCCAGTGCTTCGGACAGAGTGATTGACATTTGAATTATATTGACTGTTCCTGTGTGTCAGTTTGCTTTATTTGTGTTATTTTACTTTTAAAATAAAATTGTAGATAATTTCAAGTGCCTGTTGGTGCGCAGAATCCATTGCTAGATGGAGGGGAGCTGTCAACAATGATTGCCACAGGACCTGGCATGGAGAGCAGGGATGAGTTCGGCAAACCCATGTACAGAAACAGGCGCACAGTCAGTCCTCTTTTCTTCTCATTGTCTTAGCAATGCACATTCATGTGTGCGTTCTTTCAGCCCTCCGAGTGCAATTTCCAAATTGTGGAAGTGTTGCTTAACGACTATGCACCTGTTGCATGAGATGGCTTGACCATGATAATTGAAGGGCCGTGCCAGATTTGCTTGGCGCCTTTGAAGACGCCAAGCGAATCTGGCACTGCCCTTGAATTATCATGGTCAAGCCATCTCCTGCTGTATGGCACCGGGGCTAAATGTGTTAAACCATTAATCCGCACGGTTGCATATTTGATATCCCCAAAATAGATATCACCTAAGGGTCGATGATGATACTTCCAGGGTGGTGCCAGATTAGTTGGCATAGTCAGGCGCCAAGCTATTTTGGCACTACCCTTGAATTATTATAGTCAATCCTTCTCCTACTGTTGTGCATCAGGGCTAAATAGGTTAACCCCTTTGTGCATAATATAGCAGTGGTACTGTTTAACAGTAGGCCTACCTGTGTCTAAAATCACACCGGGCAAAAAATTTTCACCTGCAATGGGTGCATACCTCTGTACAGAAACAGGCGCATGTACCTAGTGTTACAATTTGTGTGTAATCTGCTGCACTTTATTTGTTCGCTACGTTTTACGTGGACTATGACTGACAACACCTGTTGGCCTAGATTTAATGTCTGTGAAGTCAAGGTGACTATAGGCTGTTTGACATCAGAGCATACGTTTTTGCCAAATATCTCCTCAAAGAAAGACTTCTTTGGTACCACTCTCAGAACAAATATTTAGTGCCAGTTGACCTAATATGGAATACTCACAAACCAGATAGGTGAGGCTAGCGCTGGCAGAATTGTACAACAAACCAAGGGGAATTACTCAGCGCTGGACGGACGAACAGTTAGATCCCCTGCCCTGATAATATGGAATATGTTTACTTAACTCAAATAATTTGTCAATTTTGCTCTACAGCAGTAGTAAAAAATTTGGTGAAAAGATAAGAACAAGCCATTTTTCAGTACACTAAATAGAGCCCTGGCTGATTCCAATATCGAGGTCAAGCAAGCAGATTTCATGTATGCCTGCACTGTTTCAGGTTTGAAAACTTGGCCAATTTACGTGAAATTAGATCTTTCTTATAGTTATACTGGGCTTAATATATCTGGGGCATATTTAGGGATGTAAAATCAGTTATTTAATGAAAAAAAATCCGAATTTTTATGACAGTACAGCAGAACGGGCACATTTTTCAAGTTTGTTAAAAGTAAATCATATTAAACTGTCTCTGAATAATATCTGTTTTTAAGATTGGTATAGAAAAGTGGCTCTTTGCTGAGATATTTGTGGAAAACGTGCTCCGATGTCAAAAGCCCTATGTATACCAGGCAGAGGCACAAGAATGTGAATGTGGGCATTCACCAGACTACAGTAGAGCATAACAGTAGAACCTCTTTTAGTGGCAAGAAAGAAATGGTTTTAACCCCTTCACTGCTGTGAAAAGTGAACATGATCCAACTGCAAGAGACATAGATCCTCATGAGCCCCCATGACTGCAGGGGCTCATGAGGATCTATGCCTCTTGCTGAGATCAATTTGAATCCATGTTTCATGGACGGTGTTGGCTTTAGGGTCGTTGAATGAAGCAAGATTTCAGAAAGAAACATGCATGTGTAGTGTACGTACAGGGGCAGGGAAGGGGTTCAAAGACGGGTGCTGTCGTGAGGTAAGTCTTGAGAAGGGAAAGAAGTGTCTTCGTCAGTGAAAGTCATTGACATGTCGACAGCCACCTAAGTGATGATCTTTCAGGTGACCTCTGATAAGGGTTGTCACTCAAAACAGATTCTGCTACACTGAAGTATGACCTTGATGTTGTTATTGTTAACCCATTACATCCTGAGGCTGATTAAAAAAAAAAATTGCTTGTCCTAGGACGGCTACATATGGATTAGTAGATAGATCAACCGTTTTAGTTCCAGGTTGGTGCCAGAATAGCTTGGTGCCCCAGGCGCCAAGCTATTCTGGCACCACCCTGGAACTATCAGTCAATTCAATTCAAGCAATGGGTGTATCAGGATGTATCGGGATGAAAAGGGTTAAATGGAACCAGAAATATCCATCCACACAATCCCACCTGGTTTGTTTTGATTTTCGCTGCATTTGTGGGGTTATGCTTTTTTGCATTTTGTGGTTGTGTGCTGAGTTTCAGCTATGAAGGGGTTACATTCTTTTTCAGATGAACAGTTCCGACCGCACCCTTCTAAACGCTTTCCATGAAATTACTCAAATGGCAGACCGACTGCAGCTCCCAAAAATGATCCCTGTGAGTTAATTAAAGAAGCAGTGTATAGTCTGTACAAAGTTTGCCTCAAGTTTCTTGCAGATGACTCCTAGATGCAAAGATCATCAATCTTGGTTCTAATTTTCTTTGATTTTCCGTTGATTTTTCATGGTTGAGCTGCTGCCCTCAGAGAATTTTGAACATGACCTTAAAAAAAATTTAAATTTAAAAAAAAAAAATATATATATATATACCTTTAAAAATATACCCTGATCGAGTCTCCCACAGAAACACTTATGCATATTTATTTCTGTAATTGTAAACTTCAAGCTCGACGTGTTAAATGTTCAGTAGCTTAGTCTTGCAAGGCGTCTGATCCATGTATATCTTGTGATAGTTTCTGCATCTCTGATGCATGTCAGTAGTCACTGAGGCCTGAACAGGGTACAGCTTTTAAGTAGATCATCTACATGATCTTCAGAGGGTTGTGGTTAAACCATTGGGTTTGAAGCCAACTAAATTTTTTAATAAATGAGGCAAGCTTTGCTCAAACAGACTATACCTGGAAGATTTACCAAGAAATGTTTGTTGTATGTGACTTATTGTGAGTGGAGTATTTTTGATCAGTACCTCTGAAATTTTTTTAATTTTAATTACAAGCTAAAGGAATGCAACATATTCATATTCATCAGAGACACTTGAATGTTTCTGATGATTTCAGTGATCAGTTGTTCAGTGTCTAAAGTTGTTCAGTTATAAGTGTACATGGTATACTTGACAGCCACTGTTGATGCAGCTTGGAGGAAAAACTGCACAACTGTGCATGTGTTCTGCCAAACTGTATCAGTAGCAGTCAAGGGGTTCAATTCATTGTGATGAATGTAAAGTGAAACTTCCTTTTTATTAATTTGTTCATTCATTCATTGCTTTATTTATGCATTGTAGGATCGAGCCAGCACTTTGTTCAAGCAAGTGCATGAAGGTAAAGCTCTGAAAGGTCGCAGTAACGACGCTATTGCTTCAGCCTGTATGTACATTGCCTGTCGACAGGAAAGTGTGCCCCGCACATTCAAAGGTCAGTTGTTTTCTTGGACGCTAACTCTTGAGGTCACAGAAGGTCCGGTTATGAAACTCAGTCATGCATGTGACCCATGATGGCTTTTTAAAAATTAATTGCCCACAGTAGCATGCCTCCGGACTGCAACTTTGACACCTTAGCAAAGGAGGTGCACCCTGAAGCTGTGTGCACAGTAAATTACCTCCTATTATCCTTGGACCATTTAACCCATTACATACATAGGTTTATTTTTTCAGATTAACTTATTCGCAGCGAGCCCCATTCGGATGCGCGGATTATGCCACGCATCCGGATGCAGCTGGCCGCGAATGAGTTAATGGGCTGTCCTATGAAGGCTACATTTCAGTTCTAGCAATAGACTGACCATGATAGTTCAAGGGTGGGCACCAAGCTGTTCTGGCACCACCCTTGAACTGTCATGGTCACATTTGTCTCATATGAAAATGTAAAGGGTTAAAGTCGTGAATAAGGGTGATTAAAAAAACTCTAAGTTGGTACCGGTAGTCCCATTTATGGAGTTTTAAGTCGCTCATGGTGACCCTTTTCAGCATCCCTGATGAAGGACTTATATTTTTGTTGTGGCAGAGATCTGTGCCGTGTCAAAGATTTCCAAGAAGGAGATCGGGCGGGTCTTTAAGCTGATCCTGAAGAACCTGGAGACCAACGTAGAGGTTATCACCACCGGTGACTTCATGGTGAGAATTATATTTCACATTTCTAGTGCTGGAAGTGGATGCAGAAGTTAACCTCTTCACTGCCAGTGGTGGCAGATTTTGTGTCTGAATCTTTGTAAATTCAGCAGCAAAGCACCCCAGCTGTCCATTGAACATTGATTCACAGTCGTGTCCGCAAGAGGCATAAATCCTCATGAGCCCCCGCGACTGCGGGGGCTCATGAGGATTTATGTCTCTTGCAGTAGGATTGAAGGTGTCAAAGACTGGTTCTCTTGTGAATTATTGTCCAAGTAATTATTTGATGGGAAAACGTGAGCTGCAGCACATGTTCAATGGTTTTTTCTTCACACTAGCTCAAGTCATTTGAGGGGGGAATGAGTGTCCATAATTAATAAGCTTATGTAAATCAATCATTTTGTCAACACTACACTGTTGAGAAACGGGGTGCTAATCATGTAAATATCATTGTCGGTCAGGGCCAGCCTGTTTTAACATTGGCCCCTTTGACTGTTTTGGAAAATGCCTGGCAAGTTTGTGAATCGCGGGGGCCAGCTCTAGCACAGTTCTAGAAAGGGAAGTAGTTCATCCAAAGCAGTTGCTTCCCTTACACATTCCTTCCAGTTGAAGGAACGTGTAAGGGAAGCAACTGCTTCTACGGTGCCAAGATAGTCGCCAGTCCTCATCCCAGCTGACAATAACTGGCTGCATCATGTTACATGCAAGTGACCACTGCTGAAAGGGTCTTTATACTTAGAGCGTGTGCTGATCATACGCCTACTCACAATTATTGGAACTCGGGGATTTTTTTTTTTTTTAATGATCACTTACAGCTATATTTTGGATTAAGCTTTTGAAAAATGTTTACTCATTTACTTATCTTGATCTGTTTGCTTTCTTCTGTCACAGTCACGTTTCTGTTCCAACCTGGGCCTCCCACTGTCTGTGCAAAAGGCAGCCACGCATATTGCACGCAAAGCGGCCGAGTTGGACCTTGTGCCGGGGTGAGTGTTCTGCCAACGTTTTCAGATCTACTTATCTTTTCGAGGCAAGAGATGCAACATCTTTTCAGTTACGTCTTGCCTCATAGAGATGAGCTGCATATTATGTTGCTGTCTGTATACTACTGCTTAAAATTAATTTGAGTATGATAGTTCAAGGGTGGTGCCAAAATAGCTTGACACATCAGGCGTCAAGCTATTCTGGCACCACCCTTGAACTAAAATGGTTGATCTATCTCCTAATGTGTAATGTAGCCTTCATATGACAATAAGTACATTTTAAAAAAATCAGCCTCTGGATGTAATGGGTTGTCCAGAAATTTAGTACACTTGTACTTTCTAAGCAAGTTTGTTTCTTTGTTGGATATTTCTTTGAATGGTGTGTGGCAGTCCCCTTTGTGGTCTCAATTGTTAATTTTCATATCTGACTTTCCTGCCGTCAGGGTTTTTCCAGATTAGCGTGGCACCACCCATGTAGTAATTCCCTTTTCCTTTTAACTTTAATGCCTTGACTGCAGAGAAATGAAAAACACCCCAACTGCAAGAGACATAGATCCTCATGAGTCCCCGCAGTTGTGGGGGCTCATGAAGATCATAAGGATCTATGCCTCTTGCTGAGACCACTTTGAATCCAGCCCCCAGTTGCTGGAGACTTTTCCAGGACAGTAACTGCCAACCAACTGTCCCTCAGCATTGTGCTGAGATTTTTGCGTGGGATAAAAAATGCTCGAAACAAAGCCGTTGTGCAACCCAACCCAGGTTCCTTGGAATGGATGGCTGGGATTGTTAAATTAATGAAGATTTTAGGAACGCAGTCTGTTCAACTTGCAGCAAAGAGTTTGCTGAACAAAGCACACTTCTCTCCCTGATGCAGGGATTGCCCATATCTATCTAACCTTCCTTCATTTTGTTTGGTCTGCAGGCGCAGTCCAATTTCTGTTGCTGCAGCGGCCATCTACATGGCTTCACAGGCATCAGAGGACAAGAAAACACAGAGAGGTAGGTGATCCAGATCAGCCGCAGTATCATTTCAGTATATGGCGGGGTTGGAAACTATATGCACATGTCTCTTGTTTCCACAAGGATGTGCCGTGAACAACAGGTCCTCGGGTCGACATCAGCCTCAGCTGGCCCGTGCACAGCTGTGCGCGGGCCTTCTAAGGCTGATGTCGACCCGAGGACCTGTTACTTACTACACATTGGGAGCAATGACGAATGTTAGGCCAAAAACCTATTTGCGTACTGAGTGATTTTCTACAGCAGTTCAATAAGGAGGTCGTGAGTAGCACGGTCAGACTTTATAACTCCCAGATATTGCGATGTACTGTTGTGGTGTTTTGGGGTACGAAGACATTAACATGTGTTGTGGTTTGTGGACAGTGCAACGCATCCCATTGGGCAACTGCCCCCCGTTATCCTGCGCTAACTGGAAATTCGGCTGCTGAGTAAAATGTAATAATTTATGTGAATGTTTTCCTCTCCAGAAATTGGTGAGATTGCTGGTGTGGCAGAAGTGACTATTCGTCAGTCGTACAAGTCCCTGCTGCCCAAAGCCCGAGAACTCTTCCCTACTGATTTCAAGTTTGCAACAGCCATTGAGAATCTCCCAACACAGTAACAGTCATAGACGTAAACTTGAGTGAGTTGTGTTTTATCTGACAAGGCAAATAAGTTGAACAAATGAAGCAAAAGACATAGCTTTAATGAGCCCCTGCGGCTGCAGTGGCCCATGAGCATCTATGTCTCTTGCAGATGGATTTTGCGACTTGATCAGCTCTTTTGAAAGGACATTATCAGTCGCAGAGGTAAATGTGAAACTTATCACAATATTGGTGCTTCACTTGTAATATATATCTATCACAATATTGGTGCTTCACTTGTAATATATATCTTCACGTGTAATATTTTTTGTGTATAGTATGTTGAATTTGTCTTTGCTTGTAATTTTTGATACTTTGTGCATGGATGTTTGATTTTTTTGTATGTTTGTACTTTGTGATCTTTAATTCTCAGTTGGAAGCAGAGTTATCCTCAGATTTTGTCATATTTTACAGTTGATATTGATGGCTCATTAAAACCTTCCCCAGTAAGCAAAGGTCCTCAGGCTCACATTGGCCACAGTGGGGCCAAATATGTTTTGCTACTGGGGTCTATCCCTGATAGAGATTTTTTTGGCTTGCACAGATATACTTCATAGAAAAGCTACAGTGCAAGGCAGGTTTATTGTCAAATTCACGTATTTCAGTTGACTTTGTACCTGAAAGAGAATCTTTCTGACTTGACGTGAATCCCTTGTCTTATTTACTTCAACTCCTTGATTGCTACTGACATTACCGTTTGCCGCAAAGGATACATCTTTAGAGAAGTGGTATATTTAGTTTTAGTCTAGGGGCTAAACTTTTGTTTATTTCATTTGCATATACCAACATAATAAAACAAAAACATGTATGTTGCAGAACTTTGCAGACTTACACTCTTAATCGTTTGGCTGTTGATAGCAGTTTTCGCCGCAGTGATTCCTGCGGGAATCATTGCAAGAAAAACGGCTACCGCCAGCTAAAGGGTTAATGTTCTGAACAAGATTATTTTATTTAAGTGTGCCATTGCGATGGTAACGGTAAAGATAATCTTAACCCTTTGAACCCTGAGTAAATAAGAAGTCTATATACCCTTCAACCCTGACTTTATTTCAGAAATTTCTGTTGAAAATGGGTGTGTACAGTAAAATATTTGTAAATAATACTTTACAGCAGATATCCCCATAAAGGTATATATGTACAGATTTGCAACGCGTGGCATCGTGACGGGTAGATTGCACTCGAGTGCGTTACTGGCTGACGCGCGCCTGTTGGATGTGTAGCGCGCTAGATGCCTGTTCGGGTATGCACTCGTATATGTGCAGTGGCTGTGGTGCGGTGTTGCTGCGTTGTGAGATCATTGCAAGAAAAGTATTTGTTGTGATCATGAGCTTGTTTCTAGATAGCCTTGAAACTCGCAGGTTTGTGATAGTGGCGTGACATTGATGTGTGAGTGTCATATGGTCGTTATTCTGTATAGGTGGAAGCTTTGGCGCGCGAGATTTAAGATTCACAAAATGTATTTGCAGTAACCCATGCTGTGCACCGCGCTGATGATGGATGTAAGCTTTTAATTTTAAATGATGAACACATAATGTAAGAAAGGCAGTGGATAGTGAGATGGAAAGAGCTTTGCTAAGGTCTTTTCTCACTATGATTTTAGGTGTATTGACTCATTTAACCCTATGGTTAAATTTTTCAAATTTTGGAACAGTTACCTCAGGACCATGTACTAGTTGCAGGACATGGATCGACCATGATGACTCAAGGGTAGTGACAGATGAGCTTGGCATATGAAGGCGCCAAGCTAATCTGCCTTGAATTATCACGGTCAATCTCCTGCTGTAGGGTACTGGGGCTGAATTGGTTAACTTAATAATTATGTGTGCAAACTCCATAACTAGGTTTTGGCGTAGTTGAGGAAGTACAGAAGCAACATTGGAAGTTTTGTTCTTGACACCAATGAGGCTAAACGTGATCAGGCTGATATGCCATCTGATGAAAAAAAAAAAGAAGAAAAATATTGCTTGATCTCGGAGGCGAACATAGGATGTCAGTCACTCGTTCAGGTGTAGTGGGTGCATTGTATTGCGTGTACATTTGCTTAATTCACAATTTTCTCACTCCACTGTTGTCCTAAATACCTGAATTAAAAGTCAAAGCTGCACAAAAGTGTTTTGAAACTGATAAGTGTTACTACTGTTACTGATGTGCCAGGAACCTTCACAATGTTTGTGGTTCATCAGGGTGAAGAAAGTTATCTCCCCTAGACCAATGTCAAGAGAGCATTAGAAGAAAGTTTTGCTTCCCATACGTTGTTTGATGGTACATGTAGTTTCATCGATATACCATTACAACTAGTACGAGGTATACAGTTGTTAGATGATGTCTCATGGGCACACTGCATCACAATCACATCACATGCTTTGTAAAGCACTTTAAGCCTGGCTGCTCGGCATTAAACCCATCTGTCACGACCTCCGCTCCCGGAGCGCGAACTATGAGTGCTATCACTCGAGAACTATCACCACAACCTAACACAAACACCAGAGGAACAATCACAACAATATTTATTACTGTAACCGGGTAGACAGGCAAGAAATGAGACCACCAAACGTCAAAGACAGGGGTCATAGTGATGTGTCTTTATTAATGGTGTAGTAACTGAAGAAACAGCGCAGAGATTAAAGGGAGTCAACATTGTAGCTACTTCATAGTTGTGTTGTCGTAGCTGCGTGAGGGAAACTTGGCAGTGTAAATAAGAATGGCGCTGTCTGGCACAAGCAGTGGTTGAGTGAATTCCAGCAGTACAGTTTGCTTGCAAATTTGTCACACAGAAAGAGATGGTCTACAATTCTGTCTTGTAACTTGTTTGTGCGCTGGGCCAGGGCAGAGAGCACATCCGCGTACTGATAAATGTTCTCTCCCTCTCCCTGCATTTGTCCGTGGAACTGTCGGAGGACCACAGTCCGATCCTGCTTATCACCAAAGATATTCTGGATCAGAGTGAGGAGTGCCTCTGGGGTATCGCAGTCGGTGTAAGGGCGTTTGAGCACCTCCCTCCTGGCGCATCCATCCAACCAATGTAAAATCCACTTGATGGCCGCACCTGGGGGCAGCTTGCAGTGCTGGAGTCTCCGACGACCTTCTTTGACAAAGTTCTTGGCAGCGAAGCAGCCCTCATCGCCGGTGAACTTTGGTAGATTTTCCAGCTTGAAACTGGCCACGATGACTGGCTGAAGCCTCTCCTCCGGCTGATCTGCCATGGTTTTGATCTGCCATGGTGATTGGTGGCCTCTGCGCTTTTTGTTCAGTTCTTGTACGACGTTCTCACTTCTTTATCCTGTCGGCGATGCCTAATGTAACCAGGTAGACAGGCAAGAAATGAGGCCACCAAATGTCGAAGGCAGGAGTCGCAGTGACGTGTCTGTATTAACGGTGAAGTAACTGAAAAAACAGCGCAGAGCTAAAAGGGAGTCGACATTGTAGCTACTTAATAGTTGTCATCGTAGCGGCGCGAGGGAAACCCGGCAGTGTAATTAAGAATGGCGCCGTCTGGCACAAGCAATGGTTGAGTGAATCTGACCTGTCTGTGCGCCACGGGAGGGGACTTTATATACGGCATGCACGGGCCACAATGAAACTCCCACTTGTCCGTTTCCCAAATAGCTGCTTTTGGAGCGGAAAAGCTGAAATCTGTGTTTGTTTCCACTTGGTTGTCTGACTATAGCTCTGGTTCTACAGGACCTAGAAACTTAGGGTTTGCTGCTAATGAAAGAGCCACAAATGTAGTTTTACTAGTGCCAAACATTGACTTGATTAATTAAGGTTAGAATTAATTTTTAATTTTTATAGGACTTTTTTTCCATGGACCTGGACGAAGCAAAAGGTGTAAAATTCCAAAATAATGCTTAAACCCAAATCGATCTGACTAGAAGTAAGTTACAAAATGAAAGTAGGTACAGGCAGCCCTTAAACTACACAAATCCCTTGCAAATATGATATCAAGAAAAGAATGTATTATTAAAGTTCAAGCAAAAATAAGAACAAAAAAAAAAAAAAAAACAGCAAGTGTCTAGCTCAAATAGTTTCAGAGATATAAGGAAAAGACTTTTGCAAAAAAATTGTCACGTCCGAGGCTGTTTTTGTGAAATTGTATGGCAAGCAAACTTTGACAATCCACAATTTCTTCAGATCTATTCTAAATTGGCTGAAAATCTGAGTTTCTGTTTAAAGTATTGGTCAGTGTAAGCTCAATTCAGGGTTTCCACAGTCATGGAAGTCTGGAAAAGCTATGGAAAATACAAAAATATTTTCCATGGCTGGAAAAACTATGGAAAGTTCGTTTTTGTTAAGCTATGTATGGAAAAGTTTTGGAAAATTAAAAGTCTGGCAATCTTACATTGACATGCAAATTTACTTTACAAGAAAAATCTGAAAGTTTTAAAACGTAACCTAAAGACTATAATTTAATTCATAAGCTGATTGTTTATTGCTTGAAGGCTGCCCTTTTTTTTTTAATCTGCAGTGACTTTCCTTGCAGAAAAGCTGCACATCCATTGTTAGAATCTTTCAACTTCTTTTCGTCCTGTGGCCACATAGGGCAATTAGGTTATGCCCCCTTTTCACACACTGTTATCTGTTAGCCTCTTGCAGCATAAAACTATGAACGAAGAACTTTTCTGCCAAAACAAAACATCCACGCGGAGCATATCACAGGAGAAACATTTTCAGCAATTGTTAAAAAAATTAAAGAGTTAGCGTTTTTCACAAGACTAATGCACTGAGTACCCCTTGACAAAACTGTCGTCTGCAAACCTGTATACAACCGTGCACATGCCCCTATAAGGCTCCCATGAACACACTAGGTCAACTCAAAGTACCCAAATTTTCCGCTTTTCCACACCACTTGTCATGCCTCTTGCTGCTCAAAACGCCCAAACAGGCAAAAATGGAACTTTCACACCCTGAAAAATTGGCAAAAACAGAGGAAATTTTTCAAACTATGTCTCACGGAATTGTTACTACATTAACCGGAAGCAATTGCCCCGTGTAGCCTGTGCATGGAAAGTCATGCAGATTTTTGCCAAAGATAGAAATGGTGAAGTGCATCTTTAGCCACTTATGGCTAGAAAAAAAGTCAATTCTAAGCTTGGTTAGCGCCAGCTTCGGATGGAGCAAAGCACAAAGCTCGATGCGAGGCACACTAGACGAGGCACACATACCCAGGGGGATTGCCTCAGCATATCTCACATTAAAGATAAGATATCTCACATTAAATAAAATAATTTGCCCCGAAAAATAGGTTCCACATTTAATTATTACACAAGTTTGGCGTATATATTAGTGAGCTTTGGAAAACTGTTGTGTCAGTCTTAAAAAGGTCTTTAAAAAGTATGGAATTTTTTTCCACCAAACTTGTGGGAACCCTGTCAATTTTTTTTGGTGTGATGGTAATAATAATGGTGTCATGGTGTGATGAATGCCAGTTAGCCGAAAATGCCTCTCCAGCTAAAGTCGGCTTGCGGCAAAAACAAGAATAATTTCAAAGTAACACAACTTTCACATTTCTTGTTTGATTTTAACATTTTTAAGTATTCTGTGAATATCTTTCAAAATGCTTTAGTTTGATATCCTACAAAACGCTGATATGCCAGCTTTTAGTGTTTTTAGTTTTTACCCCCCCCCCCCCCCCTCCCCCCCCCACAAGCCATTTCTTAACTGTCACATAGGTTAGGTTTCCCCGTTTGTTGTGCTATTCTGCACAGGATCTGATAACACTCATCCCCTGAAAACAAATGCCGTTACGTATTTTTTGCTAAGTCACAGTGAAGTTGCCAGACCATGACTAAATGGTATTTAATGCTTTAATCCTTCAGAAATGTGCCCGTAGCTCACCACTCGTCTCTGCTTTGTGTAGCAGCCAACGCATAGCCAAGAATCATAACTTTACCGGAAGTTGAAAACCGATCGCCAGTGACCAATTTTAATTTTAAAATAATAAAATATCGGCTGGTTACTTTTTACTTTTAGCTACAATAATGCAAACTAGAATGCTCAAATTATAGGTTTCAGCATAATAACGATAAATATTCAGTCGGAAACCGAACAGAAAAAAATGTACAAACAGCGTTCACTCACGAGGCCTACTCAGCTGAGGAAGCATCATTTAGCTGCTTGCACAGCGATCAAATTGCACGCGATTACATAAAATCAAACTTCATAACACTCATGAAAATAAATTGGGCATTGTATCAAAATGGATGTAGAAGACGTTTACATTAATAATGATGTGAAATTATTTAGTTCATCGCTGATTTTTGACGAAATTATCAGTGCACTGGGGTCCGCCATTTTCGTACACAACTTCGGCATATTTGACTACGGGTGACCTCGGAATTTCAACCAATGGACGCCTACAATACATGTAATCTCGTCGGAAACGAGATTTTAGAAAAGAAAAATGAATGAACTTTTGAATGATACTATGCAAGCTATGCATAATATTTCAGCAAGAGGACGAATTTTGAGTTCAAAAGTTACAATTTGCAATAAAAGTCATCGTTTTTCAAAAACGTCTTTCATATTTGGCACCATTGCAAAGCTCACGATGAGTACTTTCCAGTGACGTATAGGTTGGTTAGTTCGGGTTTAACGTCCACAGCACCGAGGTGATCATGGACGGCCCTGATGGGCGGGTTATGGGGGACAGGGAAATCTATTGCCTATGGAGTACGACCTGAACACTGATCAACTCAGGCGCACGCCAACTGTGCCACTTTGATTTACCAGTACCTTTCAACGGACATGCTATTGAACAAATCCGTTTTTCCCCCTGGATTGTGAGTCCAGCTACCGGGGCCGAGACAGGATTCGAACCCACGACCCGGCGATTCCCTTCGCTCTCCTGCTCCGACGTTTAACCGCCTGAGCTATTTCGGACTCACTATACCATTGCGTTGTTCTATTTATAGTACACGTCTGGCGAGCATTTGAAACGGCGTGACTGCAGTGAGCTTGCTTCGGGAAGCGAGCAACCAGTGCGGTTTCGACGAAAATGGTCATTTTTAACAACTGCTTTTTTTCACTAACGGTACAACATCCACACTCACACTTGGACTCAAACGAAAGAACGCAACGTTTTCTGCAAATGCATACAAAGTTTATTGCATGGAAGCCTAAATTAAAAGAGCTAGACCTGTTTGAAGCAAAGAGGTTGGAGGGCAAAAGTCAGGTGCATGACAGTGTGCTATGTATAGGGCTGCCAGTACCTAATGAAAGTGACTATCATGTTGGATCTCATGGATACTGGTTTAAAACAATTGGTGCAGGCATTGAAGAGATATCCGACTAAGAATGCCAAGTCAAAAACACAAGCTAAATGCCACTATAAAATCCACGCTAAAACAAAGCAGAGAGGCAGCTGATGCGGTTGCGTCCCCTGAACAGACGCTGAAAACCTAGTAGTCTAGAAGTACGCCGGAGGGGTAGGACTAACGCAGCATGACTGAAAGCAATACCTTGCGAGACCTTACAGCAAAGGAAAACCACTGAATAAAAACAATACAAAACATATTTTGCAAACAAGTAAAGTTAAAGTCTTGATGCAAAAAACGAAGTTCGTCTGGTGGGTTATGAGAGCTGGGTGTACCCGGTCACATCTCAACCCACCGAAAAGTGCCATGCCAGCATCCGCTCTGGTGAACAATCTCAAGCGCTAGTAAAAACAAAAGCAAGAAAAGTCGGGGACCTGGTTGGTGCTATGCGCCCCGGAATCTTTGTATTCCCTTGTTAAACTGGGATTGGTGCTGCAGCGGTGCCTGCCACTGACCTATATTTACTTGACCTCTGACTTCAACAATTTTCGCTTTGAGTTCCTTTGCGCATCTTAGCCACGCACTTTTGCATTGCCCTTTCCGGTACCAATGTGAAAAGACACGTCGAAGTACGAGTGCATACGAAGTTATTTGGACTATTTTGACTATTTCGGCACGATGTCGAAGCGACAACACGGTGGGAGTCGTTGCAGTTTTAGCAAGTGTGACACGGACAGTCTTTTTTGTCGTGGTGTGTCATTTCACACATTTCCTTGATATTGTCAGGCTACTTGATATTGTTAAACAGTATGATCTTTATAAAGAAGAATATGTTCCTATGTTCTACACCATCTTAACAGTGTTTCTGTTTTTAAATTATTTAATGATCACAGTAGCAATGTTGGTTATATTAAAACTATTGGCTTACATGTCTATAGTCCTATTAATAATATTGACAAGGTTAAAAAATTTAAATCTGATGTGAACTCACAATTAATTAATCATGGTATTGATGGTGACTGTCAGACAGTCCACGTTACAAAGAGCCCAGCTAATGATTTTATGTTCTGTGCACAATCTTATGTTTTAGTTTCTGTTCATGGTATGTGTATGAAAGGAAATGTTCTGCCTATGCCTATGGTACCTAAAATGATCAGTTGTGGGTGTGGTGTTTTTAGTGAACTAAATCAGTAAATGATCTAAGGTGTGTTGAGTGTATTGATATGTGAGAGTCATAACACTTCAAAAGCAGGCACTGATGGGCTAGATTATGCTAATTTTCTGCAAAGTGTGCAGTATGGTGAATGTTATCAGTTGATTCCGAACGAGAGTGAACATTCAGTTTTTGTAGGTATTGATGAAGAAATTACAAATACTACTGATATTGCTGTTTGTTTTGTGGGTGATGGTAATAGTGATGTTAACCGCTTTGATGTTTTTATATGTTGTGTCGGTGACAGTAATAATCGTTAAAAAAAAAAAAAAGAAAAAAAAAAAGGTTTCTATTATATAGCGCACTTATAAGCTCAGAGAGCTTCTCAAGGCGCTGGCCCGAAATATCCAGCAATCACAAAATAGTTTGCTGAAGGCAGGATTCGAACCCACGTCGCCCAAGATGCACTCACACAAGTCGTGCGCTCTGACCACTGAGCTACGTGTTGTGAAGACGGTGATTATAAATGCTGTGCTGATTATGACGATGACGGCGATAATAATATGGATTGTAATGGTGAGGATGGTGATTATAATTGCAAACAAGACACATGCATACTGTAATGGTAAATATATAAAATAATAGCACACCACCTAACATAGTATGCTTGAGCCTATGTTTAGTCTTTTATTTTGTTCACTATTTTCCTGTAAGCTGTAACGTGTGACACCATGACACTTTAAGCAACAACAAAAAATATCTTGATTATCTTTTTCTTACTATAATGACATAATCCACAAAAAGCCAACTCTTTTCTAAAGCAAACTTTATTGGTTTCATCCTTTTATTGTCATTGTCAACCATATTTGCATTTTCATTGCATTTCTTTAAGCCCCCTTCTAAAAGCTCTGCTCTGCTTCGAGCTGGCCTCTCGACTTCGAAGTCGCTCCATATAGAGTTTACACTCATGGTGAATCCTCACCCTAAAGTAGTGGCTAACAATGGCTGAAAACAACCTTTCTTTCAAATTGTCTTTGCTGTCCACACCTTGCAAACACTCCTCAAACTTCAACGTTATTTCTTTATCACTGGAGCATAACTGCTGAAAGTCTGTGCTACTAAAGGACTGCGCAACTTGGCCAGTATAGTCACGGAACTTCACCTCCAGCATCTCAAACAGTTCTTTCGACATCTGATGTAAATGGGCGAGTCCACCCCTGTCCAGTGTTGTTGTGAGTGAAGGGCTACTTTCCTCCTCACACTGGAAAGCATCAAAGACATTCTAGCAATGCTGGGGGAAGTCGCTCTTTCTGTTTCCGCAGAATACATCCACCAATGTATGGGACAACCTTACTGTCAAGCTCAGTTAACTCCGTGTGCTGTCTCTGCACAGAAAGCTCACTCGTTCTCAGATATGCCAGACTTATCAAGCGTTCAAAGAGTTCAAAGAGTTTTAAGCACAGAAATGCAGAATTGGCAGCAGTGGTGTCAATGGCTTTCATGACATCAAGGCGATGTTTGAGGAATTCCTGGTGGTACCGCATCCATGCTTTCTCTCTTGTGGCGCTGTGAAATTTTCCAGCAGGCATCAGGCATGCAGTCATGAAACCCACTGCTGGCAGGACTGGTTCAGCTGTAAAAACACACATAAGCAAAACATCCCAATCACAAATAAGCCCACCAAAAAAAAAAAAAATTGGGTAATCTGACCAATCCTATATTTCACTATTCTAAGTACATCTGACCCTAAATTTTTGTGGATCTAATCACATGATTATACACTTGAAAAATAAAGAAGCAAAATAACCAACAACAAATATAAATTTCATAACTGGCAAGAACTGAAGTTCATCTAAACTAACGCAATGTTCAGACTTGGCAACCCAACGAGATCAGGTTGTGCCATATATTCCATCTCCACCTCTAGGCTCTGCTTAAAGATCCCTCTATTTAGTGACCTCAGATTTTTGGATGAAGGTTATATGTCATACCAAACTAGACTTAAAATGAAGCAAGAAATGGAGCAACATACCTTGAATGCTTTCAAAGAAGGATCTGCGAGCAGTTGATAAGTTGTCGTCTACAGCATGCTCTGAACAAATTGAAGCCACAAGGTCGCTAGTGATCTGAAATTTAATGCAGATGAAAAGACAGATGATCACTACAACCCAGATAGCAGTTCATGGATGGGCATGGAATTGCCCAAGGCCAAAAAATTACTTTAAAGAAGGCCCTGTGCTATGTTATGCTTGAAAAGTTTCAAGCTAGAAAATCTCTCCAAATTTGTAAACTTAAGACTAGAAAACCTGTACACTAGAAATGTCATCTTTAAGAATAAAATAGTAAGCTTCAACGTAAAAATAAAGAAAAAAAACAACATATTTGTCATGGTGAAACAAACTTTGGGGTAGGTTTATTTGAATTTTTATTACTGTAGCTAATCTCCAAATTGCTGATAATGTATTGAAATTCTGCACCTATGGAAAAGTTTAGAAGGTACTGGGTAGGTAAAGAGTTTGTTACGAATGAAATAAACCTGAATCCCACTGCAGATAGCTATTAAAATATATTCTAAGATTTTTGTTAGTAATAAATAAGTGGTGGAGTTGGAGGGGGGGGGGGGGGGTGCATTGTGAGGGGTAAGAGAAAAAACTTTCCTAGTGGGTTTGCTCGTCCCTGAATAATAATAATAATATATAAAAATAACACTATATTTGAAGTTGAACATTTACACTCAAAACTGAAAAATGATTGGCATAACATATGACATTATTTTGTATTATAACTAAAAGCACAATTCACCTTTTTATTGTGTTACAAAAGGCATACGTAACTGTAAACATAAGCTAACAAATTAATAATTTAAATTAATATTTTAGGCTTTTTACCTGAATTCTGTTTTCCACCGTAGAAGCATATTGGATCGGACCATCAGAAGCTGAACTATCCTCAATTGTCACTTGTCCAACATCAACTGATGTCTCCTGTAAGAAAACAAATCAGCTTATGATTATAAATTTCTTGTCAGTATCAGTAGTGCAAAGAAGCATCTACCATTCAGTTTTGTCTTGGTGACAATCTAGCTGAACTTGCAAAAGATGTAGCCAAATAATATGCATTTCAGCAAGTTGGTCATTGTACAAACATAAATAATTTACTCATAAACATGTATGACTAAGCTGAACACCTGAATTTTAGCGTTTCTGAAAGACCACTGTTATCTTCTTCCTTTGACCTCATAGGGACTATTGTCAGGAGTCTAATGATAAAAACTACTTTCAGTAATTACTTTATCAGTAAATCTGACCAAAGACTGGAGTACATTTATTCAAATTTCACTCCACCTCTACAAAACAAACAAACATTGACTTGGTGAGTCGGTCACTCCGTCAATCATCGAATGATCAATCAATCAACTATGACCATTTCACTCAACGACTTCTCTTTTATCCTAAAAGTTTTTCGATATGAAAACTCTGTTAGATGTCAAACAAGTTCATTTAGCGTCGATATAAAAGAAAACCGAAGACCTTACCTCGACGATTGAATCAAAAATGTCCGTTTCAAACGGGATACACGCATTCCTTTCTCTGTCTTCCATGATAGTCGAAATGCAACCGGAAAAACCTAGGCAAAATCGCAAGCCGGTGCATGCGCACAAACCCGAAGCGAACTTCGCAATAGGCTTTGAGAAGGTACACGCGCTCAGTCAGACATCCAGTAATGTAGTATCCATGGTGCCTGCAGCTCTTCAATCCGGGCCGTGACCACCTCCAGCTGTCGACACGGGGCCTACACTTCTTCTGTCTCACTGGGATGCAGTGATGTGGTCGACGCGGAGGGTGTTGTCATCCTCCCTCATCCGTCGCAATGCCTCTTTCTTGGCCTCCAAAAAGGTGGCCGCAGGTTTAGCAGCAAAGCAGCGTCTTAAGTCCCTGCTTAATTCCAGCAAGTACAGTCCGCTTGCGAATTTGTCACCCAGAAAGAGATAGTCTACACTTCTGTCTTGTAACTTGTTTGCACGCTGGGACAGGGCAGAGAGTACATGCGCGTACTGATAAATGTTCTCTCCCTCTCCATGCATTCATCTGTGGAACTGTCGGAGGATCGCAGCCCGGTCCCGCTTATCACCGAAGATTTTCTGGATCAGAGTGAGGAGTGCCTCTAAGGGCGTTCGAGCACCTCCCTCCTGGCACATCTATCCAACGAATGTAAAATCCACTTGATGGCCGCACCTGGGGGCAGCTTGCAGTGCTGGAGTCTCCGACGACCTTCTTCAACAAAGTTCTCGGTGGCGAAGCAGCCCTCGTCGCCGGTGAACTTTGGTAGATTTTCCAGCTTGAAACTGGCCACGATGACCAGCTGAAGTCTCTCCTCTGGCTGATCTGCCATGGTGATGGGTGGTCTCTGCGCTGTTTGTTCCGTTCTTGTACGACGTTCTCACTAATTTATCCTGTCGGCAACGCCACTTGTAACCAGGTAGACGGGCAAGAAATGAGGCCACCAAACGTCGAAGACAGTGGTCGCAGTGATGTGTCTTTATTAACGGTGAAATAGCTGAAAAAACAACACAGAGCTAAAAGGGAGTCAACATTGTAGCTACTTCATAGTTGTGTCATTGTAGCGGCGAGAGGGAAACCTGGCAGTGTAAATAAGAATGGTTCTGTCTGGCACAAGCAATGGTTGAGTGAATCTGACCTGTCTGCGCTCCACGGGAGGGGACTTTATATACGGCACTCGCGGGCTGCAATGAAACTCCCACTTGTCCGTTTCCCAAATAGCTGCTTTTGGAGCTGAAATATGTGTTTGCCTGCTCGGCGTTAAACCCAAATAACTAACTAACTTGCCCCCGTATCTCTCGTGATTCAAACAGGATTTCCTCTGAGTTGCCCTGTACTCCAAGGATTGTATGGCTGAATGCTACTGACTGTGGTGTTAATGAGCTCTCTCTGAATTGGACTGGTGTTTGGGCTTACAGTCACTTGATTCAAAGGGTTTGGTTGTCTATACTGCCTTGCTATCCTCGCGCTGGGACCATACGGCGTTGAGGCGCGTCCCCTGGGTGGTGGATAGGGGGTCCCTCGTGAGAGGGGTGCACCGAATGAAATAAGGTGCCGTGAACCAACATGGTCTAAGGGAAGGTGACCCCGACAGAAAACCCCTGGTCCTCCTAGTAAGGGGGTTGGGCGTGGGGGTAGCTTCCCCACCCTGCAAAAAAGGAAATAGCTACAAAAACGCCGACGAAAAGACTAACAGTAATTCCTTTCCTGGAAAACAGGACAGGAGTTGCTGGAGGTCTCTCGTCGACGGCCTATACCCGGGTAGGGGTGACAGGCGTAAGTAAGTAAGTAACTGCCTTGCTATGTGCCCCTTTTTCCCACACCTGTAACACTAAATTTTCCGACCCCCGTGACTTTCTTTTGGTTTACTCTCCTCTTTCTTACTTTCACCCGAAGGGTTATCTGTCTTAACAGTCTGGGTCCCCCTCTATGTGCTACCCCCCCACCCCCCCCAAACACAGGTCTCCTAGTCACTGCCCTCTTAGCGTCTATGTGAAGTTGAGCTAACTCTGCAGCTTTTTCATCGTTCTCGAGAAGTCGTTCTCTCACAAATAGCTCCAACTCTGGACTCATGATTGAATATAGTTGCTCCGTGATAAAAATATCTAACAGGTCAACTACATTCCCAATGTCTCTCCTAGCTAACAAGAAGCATCTCTTCACTAGAGTGTGTAGTCTACTCAGGAACTGGGGAAAAGTTTCAGCACCCTCTTTATGTACCTCCCTGAACTGTTTGCGGTAATATTCAGCGTCCCTCCGAAAACGTTTCAGTAGTGCATCTCTAAGGACACTGAAATCTTGGGCTTGCTCTGAAGTTAACTTCAAGTACGTAAAGGTGATAGTCTAGCGGACCAGATTTCCCTTTTCCACCCTTGAATCTCGGCTATTTGCTCAAAGTGCTGAAGATAACTTTCTATGTCTGCCTTCCCATCAAAAGGTAGAAGTCTGACACGATACCCATCTTACTGGCTACGTTGACTTTGCTGTGCTAACATGTTCTCTGGTCTTTCTTTCTCCTTCTAACTGGGCTTGACTTCGGTGGGGTTAACTACTTTTTAGTTCACAGGGTCACCATGGTCAGCCTCACAGGGTGGGTTTTCCCCTCTATTCTGGGGCATGTGTTTCTTTCTTCCCTTGGTCCATTCACCTGTATTTTCTTTTTTTAAAGTCTCCCTACTGTCTGCACTTTCTGTAGCTCTTGATATTGGATATGTGTTGCTAAATGGTCTTAGGTTTATTTAGCGTATTAGACATACATTCAATATTCTGTTTAATTTTTTTTTTCACAAGCAGTGCAGGCATGTCCTGAGAAAGTCTTGTTGTTGTCGGAACGTTTAGCAATGTACAACCAACCAACCATTTAACTGGGCTTGAAATCTTTCTCTATCATCTGCCCTTTCTTTGGCCCTTTCCCAACGATCTAACTCTCTCTCTCTCTCTCTCTCTCTCTCTCTCTCTCTCTCTCTCTCTCTCTCTCTCTCTCTCTCTCTCTCTCTCTCTCTCTCTGTTCCTGTTCGGCTTCAAATTTCTTCATCTCCTGGTCTTTACTAACGGACTCTATCACAAAGTTGGCTAACACTGTATCTATCAATCCCATGCTTATCCCCAAATCTCTGTATCTGACATAAGGGTCTGAACTGCCTAGTCCTACTGAACCTTTGGCCTCTACAATGCCACCATGCGAGGGTTTTTAAAGGAAAACGTACTCACTGTGACTGCCGCTCCAGTCTGACGCGACGGGGTGGTTCTAGCAGTCGATGGGTTGAACGATGCCTCGGTCATCTGTGCCTGGTCCTCCATAGCCATAAGAGCCCCGGCCCTGGTCAGCATCGTGCCCGGAGACGATGTCCTGCAAATCAAAGAGAAAAAGAAAGCTGAACAACGGCAAAAGACCCAACACACAACACTTACGACAAGTGAATGACAAAAACAAACCTAAGGCGGAGCCAGAGGGTCTCCTGTTGCCCAGGCCTTGGCAGCAGAGTTACACACAACACCCCCCCCCCCCCCCCCCATATTTCGCACTGCTTGGGGACCTGTGCAACATTTTAGCATGAAATATTTTAAAGATATGTTTACATCTTGTCTTAAGACCTTTCTTTTAGTCTGATTGGCCAGATCTTTACCCATCCCGCCGTGAGATGGCCTTGGTTGCCTGCTCGGCGTTAAACCCAAATAACTTAACTCGCACTGCTCGAGGTATGAGCCCTAGAGCAATACTCCCTCTCACTCCCGACCAACCACCCGCTTAATCATTCACTCGACACTCAAGACAACAAAGGAACAAAACATTAACCTCTAGTCTGGGTACTAAACTAACCTAACAACCCACCGACCAACCCACCTAACTATTTCACATTCCACCGCAGCCACCAAATGTCACGACCTCCGCTCCTGGAGCGCGAACTATGAGTGCTATCACTCGAAAACTATCACCCCAACCTAACACAAACACCAGAGGAACAATCACAACAATATTTATTACATACAAAAATAAAACAACGGTCAAAAAATATTCTCACGCCATCCTAACTACACTCTCACACCCATTCATACTCCCCAGCATGAATATCCATACACAACAAAAATAAAGTCAAATAAAACAGCAAATATTCTTAATACAATAACAAAAAAAAAAAAAAGAAGAAAAAAAAACTTAGTATATTTTACGAGTTACTGAATCCACTTGACAAGCGCACAAACGACAAGCTCAAATCAAGTTAATGTCTTTGCTGCGGCAATAATGTCCTTTAGAGCACATGTTTCTATGTCAATTGGCAAAATACAAATATTTCTGTCGTTGCAACAAAGTTCTTCACATAATGTCACACAAAGAAAAGAAAAATTAATCTCATAACGTTCTTTTATGAATGAACAAGACTTTATTTGAAATAGGTTATCAAACACTAGATGGGACGACCTGACCAGGATTAAACACAGAGTCTGCCACGACACTTGCAGCAGCGCTTAGGTACGGTGTCATAGTCCCACCGGGAGGAATGACACAGCCAGCCTCCACTCTCACAGCCAAACCACCGACACCCTTCCGTACAGCATGGAAGTGGACTTATCCACATAGATAAGGGTGCAAAATACACATAAATAACTAATAAAGAAGAAAGTTTATCACATCGCCCTTCATTTTATAATTTAAAACCACGGTTATCTCCCTTCCCACAATTTAATTGCCGTTCTTTTATATTCCTTCACCTGCCCTCAAAAATAGTAATAAATTAAAATCCAACCAAAAAAAACGTGTTTACAACTTACAATAAATATAATTTACTTTTAAATTGACTTTCCAAAAAGTAAATACTACTAGATAACATAAATGACATTTATTTCTACATTTCTTACATTTACCCCCATACTCGCCAATTACGATAATAATAATAACAGAACAAGCCAGAGATGAGAATCCTAAAATGACAAAAAGGAGGAAAAATTCCAAAGTCTGTCGAGTGGCGAAGCAGGTACGCGATGCTAGGGGGGAAATTTTTTGAAAAGATGGTTAAAATCTATGCATTCTGGTGCATTCTGAGCCTTATTTTATGGGGTCAGATCAGTTGTTTTTGTGACCCTGGGACCTTCCGAAAGAGCGGATTTCCGCTAAAAGGCGGAAGATTCTCATCCCTGACAAGCAAACCCAGACAAAAACCCCGAGCCTATGGCCACTAAAGATAGGTACTCAAAAGTGATTTTAGAATTGGTTTCACAGAGTAATGTATTTAGATAGACATTTTTATTCTGAACACAGTGGTATACATACCTTTTATGTAAGTGATTTTAGACATGTGGTTAGTGCGTACATAGCCCGTGAATGGCAGTCCGAGTGGGACAAAGAGGAAGCTAACAAGCTGCATGAAGCGCTTCCTAAGTTGTCCGATGGTTTACCTTATTGCTGCGGCAGCTGCCGTGAGGAGACTGTCCTTGCTTGGCTCCACATCAGGCACACGTATGTTACGCACTCTTATTTACTAAAACAGGAGGAGCGTCCATGGTGTTATGCCTGCGACAAGCAGTACTCTGTTCGACACTTTTTGCTAGCATGCTGTCTTGTGCTGATCTAATCGACACAAGGTATAAACATTTCACAGCAGACTCCTTGAAGGTTTTGTTCCGGGATGTACCCCACCCGGGTCTGCCCTGGGGGACTTGGGTGGGGTTAGGTATTTTTTTAGTTCCCAGGGTCACCCTGGTCAGCCCCACAGGGTGGGTTTTTCTCTCTATTCTGGGGCATGTGTTTCTGTCTACCCTTTGTCCATTCACCTGTATTTGCCTTTTTAAAACTCTCCCTACTGTCTGCACTGCCTGTAGCTCTTGATATTTGATGTGTGTTGCTAAATGGTCTTAGCTTTATTTAGGCCCCATGTGTTAGGTTTATTTAACGTATTTGACCGGCTGGCGACATACATTCAATGTTCTGTTTCTTTTTTATTTTTTCACAAGCAGTGCAGGCACGTCCTGAGAAAGCCTTGTTGCTGTCGGGACGTTAAGCAATGTACAATCAATCAATCATGTTCCGGGATGTGCCCCCGGACAAGATCTTCAGTTTTCTGATAGAGTGCCATATTTTTAATAAGATTTGAGCGTTTATAGACTAAGATGTTTCTATTATTTTGACCTTTTTGAGAGTCTGTTGACGTTTTCTTTAAAGACCTGTGCGACATTTTAGTCTGACATATTTTTAAGGTATATTTACATCATAAGAAAAGAAGTACCCAACGGAGAAAGAAACACGCTTAGAAAAGACGGGTACAACACAATTTATTTCGGGTAAATACCCTTTGTCAAAATAGACAAACAAACAAACATAGAGATTAGCCGCTACTTATCTTCAATGGCAGAAGGAATGTGGCAACTGAAGGAGGTGACGTAAAATAAAAGAAAAGAAAAGGAAGAACAAAAGTGCGGAAAAAGTAAAAATGACGTCAACGAAAAATCGCGTAAGAGAGAGACTCGGAAAGAACCTGAACACGAGAGACAAGAGTGTGTGCAAGCACGTGCAGGAGCGAGCGAAAGAAAAGGCGTGTAGATGAGGCCAGAGAAAGAGAGAGAGAGAGAGAGAGAGAGAGAGAGAAAGAGAGAGAGAGAGAGAGCGAGACGGAGAGAGAGAAAGAGAGAGAGAACGAATGGGGAGTACCCTTGGGCACGAAGTAGGCTGAGTGTCTAATACACAAAGCCTGCTAAACACCAACCCGAAGGCAAACTTTATATCACCTTCAAGTTGAGGATCCCCACCCGGGTCTGCCCTGGGGGACTTGGGTGGGGTTCGGTACTTTTTAGTTCCCAGGGTCACCCTGGTCAGCCCCACAGGGTGAGTTTTTTTCTCTATTCTGGGGCATGTGTTTCTGTCTACCCGAGGTCCATTCACCTGTATTTGTCTTTTTAAAACTCTCCCTACTGTCTGCACTGCCTGTAGCTCTTGATATTGGATGTGTGTTGCTAAATGGTCTTAGCTTTATTTAGGCCCCATTTGTTAGGTTTATTTAACGTATTTGACCGGCTGGCGACATACATTCAATGTTCTGTTTAGTTTTTTTTATTCACAAGCAGTGCAGGCACGTCCTGAGAAAGCCTTGTTGCTGTCGGGACGTTAAGCAATGTACAATCAATCAATCAATCAAGTTGAGGACTACCTCGGGGAAAAACGGGAGGACCCCGGGAAAAAAAACCCAGCATTTAGCACGGTACACAACAAGTAATAAGTCATGAAAACAAAGCAAAGGATCAAAATCAGTAAGAGAATATTGGTATAAGTGGAGAGTAGGTAGTTGTGAAACCGTCTTCAAGGGTAACTCAAAAAATAAGGGAGAGAGAGAGAGAGAGAGAGGGATATGGGGGCGGGGGGGGGGGGGGAAGGGGGGAAGGAGGAAGGGGGAAAAAAAAAGGGAGGGGGGGCGGGGGGCGGAAGACAATCAGCCAGAGCCACCAACCCCACCCAACGGGCACCCACCAGCCCACAGAAAAACACACAGGCACGCAACAAGACGACCACATACATCCCCAAGGGATGCACACGATCGCCCCGCCCCAAAACCGCGTATCAAACCGTGAGCCGGAGACCCGGTGCCCGACAGGGAAGGGCAAGGGATCCAACTAAACGTTCGGCCAGCGCTGAGAAAGTCCCCAAGGGAAATGTACATATCAACCAGCGCCAACATCACGTAACTGATTAGTGAGTAGTAAATCAGTGAGGTAAAGTAGCAGACACAAGCAAGGTAAACAATGTTAATCTTTCATATTCATCCCGAGTGGCGCCACAGTGCCCAGTTTATTAATCAGAAATTTTTCACGGTCTTTCCTGGCCCAGACATTACTGGCTTGCATAAGCCAGAGGCCTTTAACTCGAATGTCTGAGACGGAGTGGTCGGCCTGATTGAAATGTCGTCCGACCGGTCTGTTGTATTGGTACTTGACAGACTGAAGATGTTCTTTGAAACGGTCGTTGATGGTTCTTTCCGTCTCTCCAACATAGAGTTGGCCGCATTTAACACAGGAGATGACATAAATCACGTTGGTGGTTTGACACGTGAAGTATCTGTCTATGTTAAATTTGGCAGTCACCTTTTTGGTCTGGATTGATATTTACATCATGTCTTAAGACCTTTCTTTTAGTCTGGCTGGCCAGATTTTTACTCTTCCCGCCGTGAGATGGCCTTAGTTGCCTGCTCGGCGTTAAATCCAAATAACTATCTAACTAAACTTTTATGTAGGACATGTAGTTGAAAAAATATGTGAGTTTAAATAATCAAATTTTAGGTGTTTTTTCGCTACTTTTTGCAAACTTAACGAAATGTCAACTTCGGAGCATCAATGTGAAGCCATAAAAGCTAATATAATGCTGATTTTTGGCAGGTGACTTCTCTTGATTGCATAATTTAAGGCCAATTTTTTTTTAAGTCTTTCAGATTTAACATCAGGCTGTTCTGGCAGTTCAAATTTAAGAAATTATCAAATTTTACTCCCGAAAAAAGCCGAAACCTTAAAATGTCTACAACTTGGCTTCAATTTGCCTGACAAACTTGAATTTTATATCAGAATGTTCAGAATTGAAAGATCTTGAATTCAAACACAAAATAAAGGTCAAAAGTACCTTTTAAAAAAGTCACTTTTTCATGTATACCTTTTTTGCATACTAGTTGTTTACTTTAGTGATTCGTACATGCGCACAATGTAATCTAGATCATACACCCACCATTCCCTCATGGCATTGCTGTGGGGAACCACATCCACATCCCAGTTAAACACATAGACAGTCAGTTTCTGCCACATCTTCAATCCTTGGCCACCTGAAAAACCTGTGGTGCTACTTTGCTCCATGTACTTGACCATGGCCTTATTTTTATTCACGATGTGGATGACCTGACCAATGTATTTAATAATTTGCCTTCTGCCACCAGCTTGATAACTTTAGAGCATCTTGACGCAGGCATGCCCTCGCCCTTTAGGTGTAGTACAGTTTGTCGGATATTATCTGAGAAACGATCCCTTCTCTTTTCACCCTCGATTCTATCACATAACCCCCATCCGCAGCTGCATTTTCTACACGGAGACCGGCAATCTCTTCATTTTGTTCTTTTATTTTTCTCCTTTGTCACCTTGACTTGCGAAGAGCATTCTCTCTTATCAGTTTTAACTGAGCCTTTTGATCTGTGAGGGCGGCTCGTGTTTCAACAAGGTCTCTTTCAGTTTTTCTTGTGGCCTTTAGTCGCATTCTCAACACTCTCACTTTCTCTCGAAGGCGTTGAACATTTCGCGGCTGGAGCTGGCGGATGGTTTGCTGCTGTCGGTGAATTTGTCGCCACAGATTTCCTAATGTCTCACGTTGCTTGTCACTTTTCCGTGCTGCAGCTTGAAGAGTGTTTATATCTTTTCTCAAATCACTCAAACAATTGTTCAGAATTGCTGCCTCTTCTTTCTTTGCTGTCACTAACTGCTGCAGCGTCGTAATTTCTTTCTCCTTCTTCAGCAACAGTGTGTTGGCTTCATTAAGGGGTAATGGTGATGGTTGTGGTCTAGCAGGAGGATGGACCTGAAATGGGGTCCCCAGGAAAGCTGCCAACATTTCATTGTGCACACCGCCTTTGGTTTTGTTTTTTTATAAGCTTGCATCATTTATTGGATGCCAGTATTCAGTGCCTTGTCAGAATGTTGAGAGTTTGTAAGTCGTTTAACCCACCGGACAGTAAATATGTCTTTTAGGCTTTCTTTCGTGCGGAAGATTTCTAAGTCTACAATGACTTCATGTGTGATTGGTTCACTTGCTGCTTCAACTTCTTTCTGCTCATTTAAAAGTTCTCCCCCTTTTAATCCAAGTTTTGAGAGTGAAAAGGAGACAAAATCAAAGTCCACTTCATTCTCCAAGAAACTGTGATAGTCTGCTCCTTCCTTGAACAGCTTCCGCATTTTCTCCTGAAGATGAGACAGGGCCCCTCCAAGCCGGGAAGCAGGATAGCTTACAGCAGGAAAGAGTCATGTAAACCATTTGGCCACCTGGAAAAAAACAAACAGAAAAAAAATGAGAGTAACAGGGGTGGATCCAGAGTCCATTTTTGTGTTAGTGTATAAATATAATGCTGTGAAAATAAGCAGATTTACTTTTTCATTTCAGAGGGTGGGTGGGGTAGTGGGGATTAACAGTGATTTTTTTTTTCTCAACACGTTTTATCTTTAAACAGTTCAGCTTTTCTTGTCCTACAAGTTTTGGAGGCTCTGATATGAGGTATTTACTGGTGGTCGCATACCTGAACACAGTTCGAAAATAAGGAACGAACCCCTAGTTCAAAACATCAAAGCACTAACATGCTTCTCTGAGAGTTTCACACATTCTGTATTCAGATTAGCAATAGTCTGGCAACGTTGTACTGACAGCAATGCAATTAATATCACAAGTTTTTGTGTCGATTCTTTGAGTGACCGTTTGTCATGTGGCACTATGACTGATGTTATATTATTTATTGTAGTCAAACACAACATCAACATTCCATGTAGTTGTATATTTTGGAAATGTTGGTCTAAGTTCATGAACTTTTTTTTAACCATTTAGTTTTCCCCAAATGACTCACAGTCACTAAACTCGGTTAATCCTGAAAGAGCTGATCTGGCAATGCAAATTGCACAGTACCCTGTCTTGTAGAGGAATGCCAGAAAGTTTATTCCATCTTTTAAAGATGGCGAAAATTGATAAACACTGTGTGTACTCGCATACCTTTTCCATTTGCGAATGTAGGTTGCATATGCCTTTGAGGTATTACTTCTCCAAGAAGTGCACATGATGTTTGCACTTTGGCACGAAAAGCCCTGTTTTCTGAGTCTAGGCCAGAAACCTTGCAAATGAGGAATTTAAGAGTTTTTTTTGCAGGCGATGAAGTTGATTTGGGGCATAATTGCGGCACAAGGGGCACTTGATCTCCAGGAGGCTAAAAGGGGGCATGGTGGACCTGTCAAACACCTTGCGGTCAGGAGATGTAGCAATGTGTGGCGCGTACACATTCACCACAAATCCAGCCTCGTATACGTTGTTGCCACTAGTGTTGGCATACAGCCTGGCAGCTTCATTCTCTTGTGCCAATCCATGCTGCATGCTTACTGCAGGTCAATGCAGCAGCTAATTTCACAGGGTCTGCACGTCTAACATGCACTCTGTTGAAATTGCTATCATTAATGCACCGCTGCCACACACTTTTCCACAATGGAGATTTTGACTGGAGTCATGTCTTTTTTTCAACCTCGACACAAATGTCTTCATCAAACTGAAGTGACATATACATCTCCATCAGTGCTTTCGGCAGCGCACCGCGATAGTAATTCTCCACAGCACTGCAGACAAGGGAAGTCAGGGGCATCATAATAAAAAATGATGTCCCCTTTCTCTTCTCTTGGCTGCTGCAAGGACAAGACAGAACCTTTTTGGACACTGCCACATTGCTCTGTGGGCACTATTGATGCAGAGGCATCTGGCAGTAGCCAAAGGATCTGTCTTTCCTTTTCTGAGTTGCATGCTTTCAAAGCAACACCCAGCTGTGCCGAAATTTCCTGCCACGGAATAGCAGGCTGCACTGGACAGTAGAGTGTCGGCATTGCCCCTTCTGTGACCCTCTTTTTGCCTGTCTTTTGTCCTTTCGCCATCGGTTTCACCTTGGAGACTGTTAACCCTTATCATTCGGAATACACCAGTGTGTGAAATAAGTGTGACTATAATAGTTCAAGGGTAGCGCCAGAATAGCCGGCTTGGCGCCTCTAGGCGCCAAGCTATTCTGGCACCACCCTTGAATTAAAGCCAATGGTCTATATCCTTATCTGTAAGTACTATCATGTATCTTGCATATGGCAGTGTACAAATTTGAAGCTTTTAGCCTCAGTATGATATGGGTTAAGGTGTAGACACTCTGCGGGTGAATTCCCATTGTCCTGCGGGATGATGCCACTGCTGTGGTTTGGATGTCTTGCTCACAACAGGTGACGCCGCATTCAGACCCAGCTTCATAAAGTATCAGTTTGGTATCAGTTTCAGTCAGCTTAATCAAATTTCAAATACAAATGATTTGAATTTCCAAAAACAACTTCAGTAGCTCGCTTGAGCTTGCCCTTAGCACCATGTGAATGTTCTGTGTTTACGTACAGTGTGTGAGTGAATGCCGTGATTCACGTGAGCGTGCTTGTTGGGTTTAGTTCGCGGCTACATTCTGCACATTGAGTTATATTATAAATATGAGAAATGCGCCATATAAAAAATACCATGTAATAATAAATAAAAGTGCGCCAAATTGTAGAGCAGTGCCACAAGATGGCTGCACCTTGCAGAGCCTTCCTTGCAGTCACAGTGACTATGCTCTACAGTCAGACTTTACAGTCAGGTGTCCACCTTTGCCCAGAGTGACCTATCAAACAAAACACACACACACACACACAAACAGAAACAAAACAAATTCAAATGAAAAGAGGTACGTACTTGCATTTTATAAGACCCCACCCGGGTCTGCCTTGGGGGACTTGGGTGGGGTTAGGTATTTTTTAGTTCCCAGGGTCACCCTGGTCAGCCCCACAGGGTGGGTTTTTCTCTCTATTCTGGGGCATGTGTTTCTGTCTACCCTTTGTCCATTCACCTGTATTTGCCTTTTTAAAACTCTCCCTACTGTCTGCACTGCCTGTAGCTCTTGATATTGGATGTGTGTTGCTAAATGGTCTTAGCTTTATTTAGGCCCCATGTTGTAGGTTTATTTAACGTATTTGACCGGCTGGCGACATACATTCAATTTTCTGTTTAGTTTTTTTTTCACAAGCAGTGCAGGCACGTCCTGAGAAAGCCTTGTTGCTGTCGGGACGTTAAGCAATGTACAATCAATCAATCAATGCATTTTATAAGGCTTCATTCTTGGCCATGGACCGGTACGACAGAGCCGACACACTGCACATGTCGCCGAGATCTTTCACTGGCGAATACAAAATAAAAGTTAAATTACTTAACTGAGCAGCTTTCGCGAAGTACTGTTAAAATTTCACAATACATGACATAAATGAGACATGGATGCTACAGTTGACCCATCATTAAGTGGTCAAAAACCCCATTACCACCAGAACTAAACACTTAGGTTTTTAAAATGCCTGTTCAACAGCGTTATAGTTGATAAAGGTTCAAACTTCAATAATAATTAATAATAATAATTACGGTATTTATAATGCGCTTATCTTATAATAATTATAACTCTAAGCGCGCACTCACAACTCGCACACGCATGCGCACGCTTTAGACAATGACTCACGTAACACAAATAGTGAAGATACATTAGGACGGTCAGCTTGGGCTGGGGAGTGTGGTGATATAGTGCTAGAACTGTTGAAAGAGATGAGTTTTGAGGGCAGACTGGAAGGAGGAGAGCGAGTGTTTCTGACGGAGAGAGAGTGGGAGAGTGTTCCAGGTGGTTGGACCGTATACTGAGAAAGAGCGGGGGCCGAAAGTGCTGAGTTTGGTGCGGGGGGATGAGGAGGCGGAGAGGGTCAGAGGCGGAGCGGAGGGAGCGGGGAGGAGTGTAGGGGTGAAGTAAGTTGGAGAGATACGCAGGAGCGTAGTTGTTCAGGGATTTGTAGCAGAGAGACAGAATCTTGTATTGGATGGGGAGCCAGTGAAGGAGCTTGAGCAGGGGAGTGATGTGGTCGGATTTTTTCTTTCTGAGGACGAGGCGGGCAGCATTGTTCTGGACGCGCTGGAGAGTGAGAGTGGTGGAGTGAGGAAGGCCAGAAAGGAGAGAGTTGCAGTAGTCGATGCGAGATAAGAAGAGAGAGACAGCGAGTTTGGTGGCAGCTTCGGTAGTGAGGTATTTTCTGATCTGACTGATGCGGCGGAGGTGGAAATAACATGCCTGGGCCGTGGCGGAGACGAAGCTGGTCATGGAAAGAGAGGAATCGAGGATAACGCCAAGGTTCTTGACCGAGTCAGAGAGGGAGATGGGGGTGCTGTCGAGTTGAAGGTGGAGAGAGGGAGAGAGCTGGGAAAGTTTCTGGCGAGTGCCTACCATCATGGCTTCCGTTTTGTCGTCGTTCAGTTTGAGCTTGTTTGCTGTCATCCAGTTTTTCACGTCCTCATAGCAGTCAGCCGTGCGAGTCAGTAGTGTCTGAGTGTTGTCGAGTTTGTCTTTGTCTAGTAGTTGTGAGTCGTCAGCGTAGAGGTGGTGGTGTATGTGGTGAGACTGGATGATGTTGGACAGTGGGGAGATGTAGAGTGTAAAAAGGACCGGGCCCAGGACGGACCCCTGAGGAACGCCGCAGGAGAGCCTGACTGGGTTGGAGGAGACGCCGTCGATGGTGACGGACTGCTGTCTGTCGGAGAGGTAGGAGAGAAACCAGGAGTGAGCAGAGTCAGTGATGCCAAAGGAGTGGTGGAGGCGGTGGAGGAGGATAGAGTGGTCTATGGTGTCGAAGGCGGCAGAGAGATCGAGTAGCGTAAGAAGGGAGATGTTGCCCGAGTCAGTGGAGAGAAGCAGGTCGTTTAGGATATGTAGAAGGGCAGTTTCAGTGCTGTGATGTTTGCGATAGGCAGACTGGAAGGGACTGAGGAGGTTGTTGTCGGCGAGGTGGAGGTTGAGTTGGTTGAGGATGACCTTCTCAAGAAGCTTGGACAGGAAAGAGAGATTGGAGACTGGGCGGTAGTTCTTGAGTTCGTTTGGGTCGAGGTTGTGTTTTTTGAGGAGAGGACGGACGATGGCGGACTTGAAGATATCGGGGACGGAGCCATTTTCTAGAGATGTGTTGATGATGTCCGTAATGAAGGTCAAAAGTTTTGGGAGGCCGTCCTGGTAGAGGGAAGCTGGGAGGGGGTCTAGTTCGCAGGTTTTGAAAGGCATGGACTTTATGGTCTTGAGGACTTCATCCTGAGAGACGGGGCGGAAGGACGAGAGGGGAGTGCCGGAAAAGGGGGTGTCAGGGAGGCAAGGCGAAGAAGGCAGAGTGTCGAGTGTGTTGCGCAGAGTTTGGATTTTGTCGGAGAAATAGGAGGAAAAGGCGGACGGAAGTTCTTCTTTGCTGTGTGTGTTGGGAAGAGGAGAGTCTTTAGAAGTGCCTAGGAGTGTGTTCATGGTAGCGTAGAGGGTTTTGGAAGAAGTGGATTCCAGGATTTTGTTTTGAAGGTGTTTGCGTTTGAAGTCGGAGATCATTCTGCAGACTTTGGATCTGGTGGTTTGGAAGATCTCTCTGTGAACGGTGAGGTCGGATGAGCGCCAGCGGCGTTCCGCTTGTCGACGCTCGCGCTTGGCCTCGGCTATGTCGTCAGTGAGCCAGGGGGAGGGGAGTCGGTTGGGTATGGAGCAGGTGATGACAGGGGCATGGGTGTCTAGAAGTTTTTGAAGGGAGGAATCGAAATGGGATGCAAGATCGGGAGAGGAGGCGGGGTCCAAGAGAAGGTCGACAGCTTCGTCGAAAAAGTTCTCTCGGTTGACAGATTTTAGTTTGCGACGAGAGACAAAGAGCTTGGGCTTTTTCGGGGGAGGTAGGTTGAGGGCGACGAGAATAGCGAGGTGGTCGGAGGGAAGCACAGAGGAGGTGTCAAAGTCGAGGAAGAGTTGATCGGAGGTGCGGGTGATGATCCAGTCGAGGGTGTGGCCGAGTCGGTGGGTGGGTTTAGTGATGTGCTGTGTAAGATTGTGGTTAGAAAGCGACGTGCAAAGGCGTTTTGTGTCGGTGGTCGGGTTTGTCGAAGTGGAAGTTAAAATCACCAAGAAGGATGTGTTTTCCGGGTCGTGTGCTGTAGTGGTCGAGGAGGAGATCGAACTCGGTGAGGAACATGGAGTTTGTGAGTTTGTTTTGAGAGCTTGGAGGGGGGCGATAGATACATGAGAAGATGAGGGACTGGCCAGGGAGTGTTGCTACGGCCTCGACAGATTCAAAGGAGGGATGAGCAAAAGGGAGAGACTGAGAGAAGGAGAGGTGAGTTGAGAGACAGTCCCTGTAGATGATGACAATGCCACCCCCTCTGGAAGCACGCGGGAAGGAGGCCAGGCGGTAGCCACTCGGAGTGACGCTGGCGATGATGGGTTCATCGCCAGCTGAGCGGAGCCACGTTTCGGTGATCACGACAACATCTAGGTCATTGTCTAGGATGAAATCTGAAATCACGTCGGCTTTGCCATCTTTGCAGACAGACTGTGCATTGAATAGACACAGTTTTAGGTTGGATGAGCCAGAAGAGGAAGATGGAGAAGAAACGGACGAAGAAGAGGACAAAGGAAGAGGAGGGTGGGGAGGGGGGAAAGAGGATGGAGGGGGGAAGGAGGGAGGAGGCGGAAGGGGTGGGAGGGCATAGGAAAAGGGGAAGAAGTGTGTGGTTGTGTTTGTGGTGGTGAGTCCCGCCTTTTGCTAATTCCGCCTCTGTGGCCTCTCTTTCGCGATCGGATGCCGCGTAAGGCATCTGAAACACTGTCAGCGACACCGGCCGGGCAGTAGGTGGCGTGGCGACGTAGAGATAGCAGTTGTTGGCGTGTGTATTTGATGAGCATGATTGTTTGTGAGGACAAGAAAGAGGAAGGCGAGAAAAGGGTTCAGTAGGGTGTGTGTGTGTGTGTGTGTAAGTTTGTGTGTGTGTGTGTGTGCGTGCGTGCGTGCGTGCGTGCGTGCGTGCGTGCCGGTGTATGTGTGTGCCGGTGTATGTGTGAGCGGTGTGGTAGGGGAGCGACCTGATTTCCGGTCGGTCAGCGGCGAGATCGGGCAATGGCGCCGAAAGTGGGGAGGGCGAGATGTCGACGAGAGAGCACACGTAAACCTATAGAACGGTGGGAACACGAACGAATCTACAACAACCAAGCAGCAGATGCAACAACGGGTGGCAAACAGACTCACACAGTAAACATATCACACACTAGCACGCAGCACATGAAAAACAGGGCGCGGAAAGGCCCGGCGAAACCCATGCTGCGGAAGAAACAAAATGGCGACGTAAACAAAAATTCAAATGACAGACACAGTTCAATACGATACCACTCAAACAGCAACCAGATCCGACGAAACACAAGCATAATCCTCATCAGCGCACTCTTATACGATACTCAGCAGACTTTCAGCACACGAAACACAGTACATCCAACGACTGAAAAACCAATAAACACTGGGAGCGAAAACACGAGGTAGGACGCACAAAGACAAGATGGCGCCCATATCCCATATCAATAACCCATTTATCTTAATATCTGATAAGCTTGGCACCTAAAGGTACCAAACTGATCAGGAACTGCTTCTTATCATTTAGAATACACCAGTGTGTGAAACAAGTTTGACTAAAATAGTTCAAGGGTAGTGCCAGAACAGCTTGGCACCTAGAGGCACCAAGCATTCTGGCACTACCCTTGAACTAAAGTCATTGGTCTATATCCTTATCTGTAAGTACTATAATGTAGCTTACATATATCAGTGTACAAATTTGAAGCTTTAGCCTCGGTATAATATGCTCACAAACCAGAAAGGTAAGGCTAGCGCTGGCAGAATTTTATACAATATAATAGAGTAGCGTGGGGCTAAACGCCCCCCTTAAGCAAGAAATGCTCTCTGTCTTCTGAAATACGCTGTAAAGAGCCACAAATGCATGTATAGCTTGGGATGTAGTAAAGGTTTGTATACACAAACATTCTTTCTGATAACGATGAAAAAACAAACACAGTGAATGAAAGAAATAAAAAAATTATTTGGCCGTTTTGCCCCACTTGGGGGGTCAAACGCCCTGGAGGGTGGGGCTAAATGGCGAGACTGGGCGTTTTACCCCACCTTGACAGGCGTTTTGCCCCATGACCTGAAAAGTTAGAAAACCAATAAAACAGAAGCTTTCTGTCTACAAACATTCGGAATGTCCAATGTCCGTTCTAACTCTGTTCCAGGTTTATTGCAGGAAAGGCGGATTCGTGTCATTTTAGGCATGTCTATTCCGACTCTGCCTCAGATTCACAGTTAGGACAGATGAAGTAGGGAAGCCCTGGGGTGCACTCGTCATGAGCCCACAGTAAACATATTTGACACTGGACCCATGTCTCACGAGATCTGGAGTTGCAGAATAGTTCGCCACATACCAAACAAGGCCATTCCTCATTTTCATCACTTGACTCCTCATCAGATTCTGGACGTCTCCTTTTACCTTTTCTGGAGTTGGATTTGCTATTCCCAGCCTTTGGTTTGTTCCTTGATTCTGCGTCTTTCTTGTTTGTTTCTGCCATTTTTTTTTCTTTTCTTTAGCCGCTTTTTTCTTTTCTTCCGTTGCTTTTTTCATGGCTTGTCTTTCCACGAGTTTGGCCTTGTAAGGAGATGAGGTCAGCACTTCTGCCACCTCTCTCTTTCTTCCAGCTGATTTTATTTTATGCTGCATCTTTGGAATAGGAGACAGATTAGTGATCATCTCTCTGATGCTGTCATTGGGATTGGAGCTGGTGCTGCTTGTCTCGGTAGTTGCAGTGTTTTTAATAATGCAGTCGTAGTGACCAACATCCTCACCGACACTTGTAAATCGCACGATTAAGAAACTGTTCTCTCCTTGGCCATAGCGCTGGATCACTACATTGTTGCTGTTGATCACAATGATCTGTTTTGTCAGAACCTTGCTAGTGGCACAGATTTCTAGCTCGCCTGGTAGAGACTTTGGTTCTGCCATTGCTGCAATGCGTTCCTCAACTGTTGAGAAGTGGATCCATTGTGGTAGATCTGCATTCAATGTGTCTTCATCTAGATCTGCGTAATCACTGAAGTGACTACACATGTAGGAGACTACCTGCGCCCGAAGCCCATCAGCCTGGCTTGTTTCATTGACCTTCATGACCACTGATGTTAGCTCCCCATGCTCATCCCGCCCTGCATTTTGGAGGTTTGCATCAAGACCAGTGACAAGGCTCCTGAAGAAACATCTGCCATCCCCAAATGTCTTAATGACTCTCATGTCATACATGCATTCTGCAGCTGTTGAAGATAGGGTGCGGCATGCTGGTTCTTCCAATGTCGTAGGTTGATCTGACGAATGAACGCGGGGCGGTATGCAGAATGGCATGGGTTCATTTTGCGCTTTGTGAACTTCTGTTTCATCTTGCAGGGTTGCCTCTCTGGCATCTGGAGATCCTCCATCTCCTGCAGGCATCCCATCAGTGGAGGTCAATAGATTTACGTCTCTCGGTTCATCCATCTCCAGAACCCCTTCAAAGTCAGCGTCCGTGAACACGTTGGGATCAAAGGGTTCCAGAC
>BTPG01000004.1:196407060-196442657 GCA_036245525.1 Semisulcospira habei | reverse complement strand
CACAGGTCTTAAAGCCATTCACAGCTTTCTCTGGAAGTGCTGTCCTGAGGAAAGCTTTCCCTGAAAGGGCAGCCATGTTGTGCACATTGATCCGCTGACCTGGGTTTGAAACCATCCAGTTGTCTGCTTCAGCATTGAAACTGGCTTTCAAGGCTTTGAAATAGGTCCGGTCAAGTGGCTGCAGTTTGTGGGTACAGTGGGGAGGAAACGATATCAGTTCAATGCCTTTTTCGCGGCAAAAGTGGACAGCTTCCAAAGTTTTATGGCTGTGATGGCCATCCAGTAATATCAGCTGGGGGTTGTCTGGAGAGGCATTCGTGAAGTCCGCGAAGTGTGCAAGCCACTTCATGAACAGCTGTGCATCAGTCCAGCCACTTTGACTTGCATAGCCTACTGATTGTGGTGGAGCTCCATTCATCAAGGACTCTACCATCCTCTTGCGTGGAAAGATGAACATTGGTGCCAAGAAGACACCGGCTGCACTGCAGGCGCACACAAGAGTCACAAGTGTACCCCTTTCATCACTCGTAGCTTTACCCACAAGTCTTGCCCCCTTTTCAGCCACAATCCTTCCTGGTTTTTGGACAGTGGACAGACCGGTCTCATCCATGTTCCAAAGCCTTGCTGGAGTGTAGGATTTGGACACCAAACTATCCTTGAATATCTCAAAGAAACGTTGAACTTGGTTCCTATTGAACCCAGAAAAACGCGCTATGCTTGTGGATACAGGCTGCCGGATAGTGAGATTATGGCGAGCTATGAAGTTCCTGACCCAGTCCTTTCCTGCCATCTTGGTTTCCTTGTTGAAGGTGGTGACTAATTTTAGCCTTTTCACAGAGATCAAAAGCCAGGCGTCTGAGATCCAGAAAACGCAATCCATAAAACCGCCTCTGCATATTGATCACATGTTCTTTCAAGTGAAGTTCAATCTCAGACGGCAGAAATGATTTGCCTCGTCCGAATTTTTGCACGCCTGGATGAACAACTTGTTTGTCCCTGTGTCTTCTCAAGGTCCTCTGAGGAACACCAAACTCTTTACTTGCACGGTTAATCGAAAGCCCGTTGTTAATGGCCCGCAAAGCATCTGCCAAGTTTGTTGCGCCATAGCTGCCCTGTCAGTCTTCCTTTTGTACACACGCACCATTATCTGTTGACAAGACAGAACAAACAAACTTCTAATAACAGGAAAGTCAATGTAATGTCATGTACAAGTAAACAGACAGTCAATAAAGCAAATAGTTCAGTGGTGGGGCTAAACGCCCTTGAATGGGGCAAAACGCCCGGTGTGGGCATTTAGCCCCACCAGGGCGGTGGCGTTTAGCCCCACACTACCCACTTTACAAGCACGTTGTTGTACAAAGCCACTCAAGGGAAATCACCCAGTCAAACATGTATCACTGTTTGCACACTTTATCCTTGTAACACAAAATGCAGGCATTGATTTTATTCGTCTGTGTTTAGCCTACTAGCACTAAATAAACGGACACCCTAAATTTATAATTATTTGGTTAAAATTTAAAAAAATATGACAGTTTATTTACTGCAAGCTGGAGCGAGCTACGACTTCGCGTCAACGAAGGCCGCCGCTTACATCGTCATGCGCAAAGCACTCTGGGAAGCTGACACCACGTGTGTGCTGAGAACAAACGGAGGGCGTTTTACCCGACCTTGCCGTTTAGCCCCACGCTACTANATGGGTTAAGTAGGTACTGGTAGGTCAAAATTCCAGTATCATATAAGCAATAAAGTATCTACATATTGTTATAGAGGAGAACAAACAGAACACAACACACAACAAATTATCTTTCTATCTTTAATGGTTGAAAAGTTATGGGCAAAAACGTACGGCAAATATTCCTCGGTTTTCACCCAAAATCATTTGAAAGTAAGATTTTGCCCAGTTTAGGCCAGCCTGACACAAAAGATATTGAACACAGACATCCCAGAATTGATGATGATGATATTAAAAGGGACATGGACTTCCAGCTCTCGCTGATTTCGTCCGGGGGGGGGGGGGGGGGGGGGGGGAGGGGGGAGGGAGGGTGTCGATCTGTCTGTCTCTCCGTCGCTCAGCGGCTGGTGTTCTTGCCGGGGCCGGGTGGTTGGTGGTAGAATTTTTCTTTCTGAGGACGAGGCGGGCAGCATTGTTCTGAACGCGTTAGAGAGTGAAAATGGTGGAGTGAGGGAGGCCGGAAAGGAGAGAGTTGCAGTAGTCGATGCGAGATAAGATGAGAGAGACAGCAAGTTTGGTGGCAGCTTCGGTAGTGAGGTATTTTCTGATCTGACTGATGCGGCGGGGGTGGAAATAACATGGGCCGTGGCGGAAACGAAGCTGGTCATGGACAGAGAGGAATCGAGGATAACGCCGAGGTTCTTGGCCGAGTCAGAGAGGGAGATGGGGGTGCTATCGAGTTGAAGGTGGAGAGAGGGAGGGAGCTGGGAGAGTTTCTGGCGAGTGCCTACCAGCATGGCTTCCGTTTTGTCCTCGTTCAGTTTTAGCTTGTTTGCTGTCATCCAGTTTTTCACGTCTTCGTAGCAGTCAGCCGTGCGAGTCAGTAGTGACTGAGAGTTGTCGAGTTTGTCTTTGTCTAGCAGTTGTGAGTCGTCAGCGTAGAGGTGGTGGTGTATGCGGTGAGACTGGATGATGTTGGACAGAGGAGAGGTGTAGAGTGTGAAAAGGACCGGGCCCAGGACGGACCCCTGTGGGACTCCGCAGGAGAGCGTGACTGGGTTGGAAGAGGGCTCAAGTACCTCTGCTTCCTGATCAAGAGATTCCTCATCATAATGTTCCTCATCACTGTGGGTCCATCATCATAAGATTCCTCATGATCAGCTTCATCACTGGAATCTTTGGGTGTAGCCTTGTAGGGGACAATCTGCGGCATTTCCTGCTTGCGGCAGCAGGAACAGTGACAGCAGCAAGATCAGCACCCAAGAACACCTTGAGGTTGCGGATCAGCTCTGGCAACCGCCGTCACACAGAGCAGAGGAGACTCGACAAGGAGGACCAGTTTGTGATAGCTCCACTTTAACGGCCAGCAAAAGATCTTTGGCCAGGGGATACAGTTTTAGCATGATATCCACATCTTCTGGCAGCAGGCAAGGTCCTCTGTGATGCATCACCCATGTCTGCCCACAAGGCAGGGATATCAGAAAGTGAGAAACAGGACAGATGTCTGGCCCTGATGGATCATGGTTCCACTGGTTCGATATGATGTTTCTTGCACGTTTCAGGCAGACGTTGGCCTTCACTACTGCCGTACTTTGTTCCTAATCTTCCAGCTTATCCTTCTTATTTACTGCATCGTTCCTTCTTGATTGCGGCTTATATCTTGGGAGAGGCATAGATCAAGCTTCCCACAAGGCAATGATGACAGAAACTGGATAGATTTCTGGCCCTGATGCTGCATGGTTCCACTGGCTCAATATGATGCTTTTTGTGCCTTTCAGGCTGTGGATTATTGGGCCGGTGTCGGCTGCAGTGTGCCTGTGCGCGGGTCCACTGCGGCTGTCGTCGGTGCGAGGACATTTGCTAATGGGTTTGGCCGACACTTCTGCCGTGGCTGCATTCTCCTGCAGATAGCCAAACCTATTTCTGGCGTTGCGCAACTCCACCCAAGGGAAGCAACCATTGGGTCTGCTACTAGATGAGCACCTTTCCGTGGGTCTGGCGGGCTCCCGAGTGGAAAGTAAATTATCCTCTACCATTTGGCCGTCGGCAGCACTTTTTGTCGCGATGATTCCTGCAGGAACCATCACAACCAAAAAGTGCTACCGACAGCTAAAGGGTTAACCCTTTGGCTCCCAGAACTACATGACTTCCTATTCTACAGAATGGAAGCCATTTATTTCACGTCCGTGCAGTTCAGTAAACTTTATTTATCCCTTGACGGGGAATTGTAAGAATTGTGTTTTGGGGGTCAAAGGGCGAAACAAACTGCAGGCTGTTTCAGGATAATATCGCCATATCGCCAGTACTACTTTGTCATTAGGATAAAATCGGCCTATGCTTGCATAAGGCTGTGAGATGGCCATAGTCGCCTGTTCGGCGTTAAACCCCAATAACCAAACCAAACCTATGATTGCATGTATACCGCCGTGAGATGGCCGTAGTCGCCTGCTCGGCAGTACACTATAAATTCTATTAACTAACTAAGCTACAACAAAATGTATAATATGTAAAGCTGTTTCGTGATTTCATAAAATCATGCCACTGATACACGGAGTCTCATTTTAAAGGTTTGCATCTGCTTCCACTGTAGTCTGCTAGCTGTCGTTTATACTGTTTTCTTTCTGTTGGAATTTAGCCCTATGTGGCCCATGAGAATCTCGATTTCCAGACCAGGCACAGTCAACCCTGTCAAGGTGACTACCTGTCCAAGCAGACCACCATTTTTTTGTCCTGTGGTTTTCTTTCTGTTACTTCAGTGACGCTGAATAAAGAGACCACCTGTCTAAAGTAACCACTTTTTGTAGTATCTTGGGTGGGCCTGACAGAGGCTTGACTGAATGATTTAGCCGTTTGTTTTTGTCTGTAGAGTGTTGCACTGTTACTACAGCTTGTCCATTTGCATCATGTAATTTTGTTGAGAAGTACATTTTGATACATTCATCGTGATCACACCACCGTGGGAGATGGATCGACCATGATAGTTCAAGGTTAGTGCCAGATGAGCTTGGCGCCTGGAAAGGCGCCAAGCTAATCTGGCACTACACTTGAATTGGTTGATCCGTCTCCCACAGTTGCTACACATTTTTCGTAGGCGTCTCCCTCAGGTGAGGATGCCATTAAATTTAAAGGGGACATAAAGCCAGTGCAGCGTAGGGACATTGTTTAGTCTAACAGCAGGATCTGCTAGCAGACACAATTTTGGAAATTAGAGCAGTAGTCAAGTCACAATAGAGTATTGAAAAGAACAGTTGCTGCATTAAATTGATATTCTTGTACTATGTCTTGGTGTGGAGAAAAAAGTCCCTGTGCTGTGTGGCTTTGTAAAAATTGTTTATTGAGTGTGGGTGAGTTAACCCTTTGGATGTAGGTAGCGGTTTTAGTTGCAATGATTCCTGCAGGAATCATGACAAAAGCTGCTACCGACACCCATAGGGTAAATAAACCCTTTAGCACCACGGGTGCATTTCCCAAATTTTGGAAGTGTTACTTAGTGACTATGTACCAGTTGCCAAGCTAATCTGGCACTACCCTTGAATTACCATGGTCAATCAATCTCCTGCTGTAGGGAGTTCGGGGCTAAATGGGTTAAAACTAAAATTTGTGTGTGTACAATTGAATACATGACAGATAGTTTGCATTTGAGTGCGTGTTAAACGTTTGGACCAACGTGTTATGGTGTGAGATGGAATTGGTGTTAATGAAATGAATGCCCATTTTTCTTTCGTTGCAATAAATGCAGTAAAGTTTGTCTGTGATTGTGATTAAAGTGAATTTGTGTACCAGCAGTTACTTTGTCATTTATCTATTTACTGTTTGTGTTTTGTTAATACTGGCTGTAATAACTAATAATAATCGTGCTTCTGTGCATGTATCACACTCTGTGTGTGTGTGTGTGTGTGTGTGTGTGTGTGTGTGTGTGTGTGTGTGTGTGTGTGTGTGTGTGCAGCTTTTGCATGTCAGCAGTTTTCGTTTCCAAGCAGCAATTTCTTTCATTCCCATGAGCCATAGGCTCTCTTAGTGTTATTTCAAGTACACACCAAGAATTTCAGATACACCTAGAGACCTTTATGTCCCAAGGGCAGTGCCTGACTGGCTTAACGTTTCGCCAGGCACTAAGCCAGTCAGGTACTGCCCTTGGCCCATCCTGGTCTAACAACTCATCCCCTAGGTACTATAGAAGTTCAAGGGTTAACTCATTTTGTCCCAACACACCATAATAAGATAACTGATGGACCCTGATAGTTCAAGGGTGGTGCCAGAATATTCAGGCAGCACCCTTGCACCATCGGAATCGATCAGTTTTCTGATTTGTGATGGACTTAAGATTACATCTTCAAAATTTGATCAAGTCGACATTAGGACAAAATGGGTTAACCCTTATCATTCGGAATACACCAGTGTGGGAAATCCGTTAACCATAATAGTCCAAGGGTAGTGCCAAAATAGCTTGGCGCCTCCAGGCGCCAAGCTATTCTGGCACCACCCTTGAACTAAAGCCATTGGTCTCTGTCCTTATCTGTAAGTACTATAATGTAGCTTGCATATGGCAGTGTACAAAACTGAAACGTTTAGCCTCCGTATGATAAGGGTTAAAGACGATCATTTTTTAAAGCCGTAGCCAACCAAACGATGATTTTTACTGGCAGGTGACACGTTCTGCCTTTCAATGTCCCTTAAGAGGGCACCTGTCTGCCAAGACCAGTTTATCATCTTGCGTGAAAGGGGGTGCTCGAAAGCAGGTTCTGCTGTATTAATGTGTTTGGATCTTCAAGTGGAAGGTCGGCCGAAACTACTCCCGATATTCCAATGATATCCCAGTTAGCATAGGTCATCGGGCCAACGACGGCCGCAGTGGGCCCGCGCACGGCTGTGCGCGGGCCCACTACGGCCATCGTAGGCCCGAAGATGTTTTGCTACTGGGGATACGAGTCTTTCGCACACACCATAGGGGCCCGATGATAGTAGCTTTGACTAATGCGAATCCGCTGCGACACCGCGTGCGCGCCACCGCCTACTAAGCTCAAGACAGAATACAAGAGAGGAAACGACAGGCACACAAATCGATGAAGCACTGTAATTCCAGAGCAGTCTTCAACCCTCAAAGCAACCATCCGCCTAAAACCTCGAACTGAACAGACTTCGTAGATATTTTGCCACAAATCTATACCAACCTTGTCCTCCGATCAATAGTTCAGTATCAAGGTTTTTTGCACAGTCAAGCATCATTCATAGCAGTTGTCGGTTTTAGGTGCAGCCGGAAATACGCCTCATGCTCATTTTTCATTTGTTTATGTAAATTAGCATATCCAATGAAATTAAAACAAGAGTGCATCTTACTGTCGACATGAACTTGTGACCTGCACGCAGCAATCACTTTAGGTACGTATTTCCCCCAGCCCGAAAAAGGTCTACTTTAAGTGGAGTCTGGTTTAAACACTGCTCAGTTGTCAATGTCTTTGCGAGTAATTCTCTTCGACTTTCGAGTAAACACGGCAGAAAACAATGGATGCACTGCAGTGCATAGCGGCCTCTTTCGCGGCACTCTACTAAAGGGTTTAACGTTCAACTCTGTATGTTGAGAAAGAGGCCCGGGATACTTCCGGACAGAGCTAAAATTTCGCGGGTGTCATTCGTTTCTTCTCTTGTATTCTACCTTGAGCTTAGTAGGCAGTGGCGCGCACGCCGTGGCGCAGCGGATTTGCACTTGATTAGTCAAAGCTACTATCATCGGGCTCCTACGACGCAAACACACACACGCACACACACACACACACACACACACACACACACACACACACACACACATACACTGGAGACAAAAGCCTCAGAGTAGGTTACCTACCATTTAAGTAAAAATGAGTTACCATATTTCTATTTATTCTAGGGCTCTGGAATTGATGCGAATGTTTAGAACTCACCTTATAACTAAGCTCTATAACTTAAAATAAAATAGACATTTTCTAGAAACAGAGCCACTGGATGGAGAAAAAAATGGGTTTCTACCAATAAAGTGGGTGCCTCTCACACAAAAACTGGCATTACAGTGAAAATGAGTGTCTTCAGAAAATTAGGCGTCTGTAATAAGGTCAAGTTCCTGGAATACTTTTTCACATTCATTTTTTTCAACTTAATGTGTATGTATGCATTAACATTTTTAACATTTTATTGAATGAACACTGGCCCCTAACCTTTAGATTATGATTTTCACAGAGGAAATCTTTTAAACATTGCTACGTTTTGTCCTTCTGAAGCAAAACAGTTTATCATGGCATTTATGTGAGAATCTGGAAATTAAAGTACATTTTTTTATGTGCTCTGGAGTTCGAGACAAACAGCAACAGAGCATTTTGAATATTAACCCTTATCATTCGGAATACACCAGTGTGTGCAACAAGTGTGACTAAAATAGTTCACGGGTAGTGCCAGAATAGCTTGGCGTCTTTAGGCGCCAAGCTATTCTGGCACCACCTTTGAACTAAAGCCATTGGTCTATGTCCTTATCTGTAAGTACTGTAATGTAGCTTGCATATGGCAGTGTACAAAGTTGAAGCTTTTAGCCTCAGTATGATACGGGTTAAAAGATTTGGAAAAATACAAAAGATAGGAAAAGACTCAGAGGAAGAAACTATCACTTAAAATGACAAAACAGAACACTGACATTAATTAATTAACTGACAATATAAGAAATCATTTGAAAACTTCAGCCTTTATTAATCACATCAAAGGTGCATACATATAGAAAGACAGTAATTGTTTGTAAGCACTTCAATTCAAACAATCCAGAGCAGTCAAACCTTTTTCTGGCAACTGACTTTGTGATGAGGAAAACTAGTTCTTGTCTTCGGCACGTAAAGGGTTTCAGCGACTTCTGTGCCTCTATTCCATAAAATGGAGAAATATACTGAGTTCTAGCAAGTGCGACAATAAAGTTTAGCTGAGTTGGTATATCTCGTCCTGTGCCTAGGTTAAACTGATCACCCCAGCGGTGCCATTGTTGCTATTTTCGCACCAGACCGGTCGCTCGGACAGGTCTTGTGCACCCGATCGGTTTAGAGCGTGTGCTTTCTGCACCTGTAATGCGGGCAGTCTCGGAGAAAGAATCGCGTGACCGTCGTTTGATTGCTGCAAAATAACATGAATAAAAAATAAACTCGTTCCCATATGCAATCCGGCAATAATGCATCCATCGGTATGTCGGCTAGTACCACGAAACATTTCGCGGCGATTTGGCAGATTTGAACCGCTGAATAGCTTCAAGTTTTTCCCCTCAATGGTGGTGATTTTGCGACATCTGCGTCGTTTGCGGCAGAAAGCACCGTCATAGTTGAAGTTCGAGAGATGAGGGCACTACAAGTACAATGGACTTGATTCAGGGGCGTGGGGCATGACACAAGCCTCCGCCATCTCAGACTTACACAAAACTGGCGTGTTAGGAGAGGTAAAAGGCGCTATAAGTAAAACCGGAAACGAACCTTTTTTTCGACTGCGCTCACAATCTTCCAGTCACATGAACGTACGAGACCACACTACAAGTGCAGAAGCCTACCTGCGCGTGCAGTTCTGCGGGTGCACATGACCGGTCCGAGCGACCGGTCCGGTGCGAAAATAGCAACAAAATGCGCCGCTGGCGCGTTTAACCTAGGTAGAGGGCGAGGCCGGTATTCAGCCGCTAAAGTTTATGCTTCCTGTGACTTTTGAAAGAATGCATAGTATGCAAAATGAACTTTATAGTAACAAAAACAGACATTTTAGTCCAAAATGATCACGGGGTACACTATAAAACAAGATACATGGTATTTATATGGCGCATTTCTCATATTTATACTATAACTCAATGCGCAGACTCAGTGAATGTAGCCGCGAACTGAATCCAACAAGCACGCTCACGTGAATCACGCGCATTCACTCACACACTGCCCCCGTACTGACGTAGTAAACACAGAACATTCACGTGGTGCTAAGGGCAAGCTGAAGCGAGCTACTGAAGTTGTTTTTGGACTGACTGACTGAAATTCAAATCGTTTGTATTTGAAATTTGATTAAGTTGGCTGAAACTGATACCAAAGTGGAGGGGGAGGAAGAGCCGGAGTACCCGGAGAAAGAACCTCCGACGGTCCGCCCGAATTAATGGTGACACTTACTAGAGGAGAAAAGTCCGACGCCAGAACCCGTAATCGAACCTCGCTTCTTTAGCATTGGTGGCAGGCGCCTTAACCACTGCGCCACGGACCGCCCCACACACTGAAACCAACCCAATAATAACACTCTTGTAATAAATCATTTGTTGACAATGGTTTTCTTATCTTATTATTGTCTTTCTCATCAGAACCAGAAGCACAGACGGACGGAAGTCTTCATCTTGGAGGATCTTTTCAAGTCTGAGATGGGCGTGCATAAGTTCTGACAGGTTTTGCCGCATGTCCGGGAAAAGCAAACTACTTGTTGCAGCTCGGAAAAAGCACGACCTTATGTAGGCGTAACAGTTTACTTGGAAATGTTTGATCTTTAGGTGGGTACACGGATTTTCTGGACACCTAGTGAACCATATTTTGCAGGTGATTAAGGCGCAAACTTCAGCCCTCGGTCCGATCATTCGGCATTCGTCGTGGAGGAAGCAGTTGCGGGGGTTCATGAGGATCTATACCTCTTGCTGACACTACTTTTGACCTGAATCAAAGTTCGTGGGGCATCTATGTTTTTTTTTTGTGTGTGTGTGTGTGTGTGTGTGTGTGTGTGTGTGTGTGTGTGTGTGTGTGTGTGTGTGTGTGTGTGTGTGTGTGTGTGAGAGAGAGTTTTTGTTTGTTCAGACAACGAAGGTTGCAGAAACAAAATCTGCTTTGGCTTGCACTGAACTAGTTAACGTCCAAGTCACGGGAGTGATAATGGACGGCCCTGGCGGGCGGGTTATGGGGGACAAGGACAGCTTATGGAATACGACCTGAATACCGATCATTTCGACCGCATTGCAACTCGATGCCACTTTGCTTTGCCATGACCTGATAACGGACATGTTGTGTGAACAAGCCCGTCGTTTTCTCAGCTCTTCTTCTACCAACCCCTTTTTACCCACCCCCCCCTCCCCCCCCCCCCCACTCCACACACGAAGAGAAAGTTTGTTTTAAAAATGTATACAGTTTACTTCGCATATAACAAGGTCAGATATAATTTTTTTTTTTAAAGTCGGATATAACAACACACTGTATCAGAGCCCGACAGCACTCTTTCTATGTAAATTACCCCATATCACATTGCGGCTAAAAGCTTCAAATTTGTACACTGCGGCCATATGATATGGCCGCAGTGTACAAATTTGAAGCTTTTAGCCGCAATATGAGTGCAAGCTACATTATAGTACTTACAGATAAGGATATAGACCAAAGGCTTTAGTTCAAGGGTGGTGCCAGAATAGCTAGGCGCCAAGCTATTCTGGCACTACCCTTGAACTATTTTAGTCAAACTTATTTCACACGTATTCCGAATGATAATGGTTACTTCGCTGACAACAAACGCCTTATAACAAAAAGAAAAATCGGGTTCCCTGGCGATTTATTATATCCCATGTTTACTTTATAGATACACATTTATTTCACGATGCAGTGATAAATGAGGTGTGAACAAATTCCAGAACCAAGTGGTGTACACAGCTTACAGCCGTGTGTCTGGTCACGACTTCTTTTCAGGCATACTTATATTGGGCTTCTGATCGGTAAACCGGGCTCTTCGAAAAGAACAAGCGAAGTATCAAATATTCGACTGGAAGATGCAAAAGCGTGATGGGGACCTTTGAAAAAAGTTTTGTTACATATATCCGGCTTTAGTGATTAGCGACCTTGTTATAAACGAGTTAGTCAGTTATTTGGGTTTAACGCCGAGAAGGCGACTAAGGCCATCTCACGGTGGTTGTATTAAATGAAGTCGACTGTATGTAGAAAATTTCACAGTCTGAATAGAATAGAATTTTTTCCGCTTAAAAAATTCTGAGACATCTATTTAAAAAATAAAGTCCATAAATCAATGCCCCGCCCTTCAGCCCCCCCCCCCCCTTTTTTTTTTTCCAAAAACTGAAGTGGGCTCAGCAAGAGGTGTAGATCCTCATGAGCCCCCGCAACTGCGGGGGCTCATGAGGATCTATACCTCTTGCCGTTGGGTGGTGGTCAATTTTTCTCGGCGGTGAAGGGGTTAAAGATATATATAACAAGGTGACCATTACGTTTACTGTGACTTTTTCCACTAAAGGAATATGTACATATCGACTGCAGAAAGAAAAAAAAAAAAAAAAAAAAAAAAAAGCGAAAAAAAAAAAAAAAAAAAAAATGTAACTGAACGGAAAACAAAACACAATCATACAATCACACCAAACCGTGTATTTCATGTCCCTCTTGTTTAACCCCTTCACTGCCACTGATCGTACACTGTTCGTCTGAAATCTGCGTCAATTCAACGCGAAAGAGCTCCAGCTATTATGGCACCACCCGCTTGAACTACCATGCTCGATCTGTCGCTAGAATCGTAATAAAACCCTTCCGAGGGCACCTTCAAAATTTGGGGATTTGGGTCCTGGGGCAGAATGTGTTAAGTTACTGGTGCATACAAATTTATTAAGCTTATTTAAATGCGGAGGTATGATGTTTGTTTGTTTGTTTTGTTTGTTTGTTTGTTTGAAAAGAAAACGTGAGACTGCCATTGCTAATAAGACTACAAAGTAAACGGTAGGAAAAAGCACTGTCAGGGGGGAGAATTGTTCATTATCAAGATTCTTTCCTATCCTTTTTTGTGTGTGCTTTGACCAGTCTCGATCTATGATTATTGGTTCATAATGCACAATTCTCTCCCTTGACTGTGTGCTGTGTGTTTGTTTGTTTGCTGGTTTGTTTTTGTTTGAACTCAACAGCTTTGAAAACTGAGCACTTTTCCTGCTATAAGTTTTATTACTACTACACACAAGGAACTTGTTAATGTTGCAGTGTGAGCATATCTTGCGTTTCCGTTTTGAAAACTGAATGCAAGTATCATCAAGATCGAGTCTTCTTGGCGCGCAAGGGTTTTTGGGAAGGAAATATTAATTTGCATGTTATACAATAATTATATCAATACATGTGTCAAAGAAGGGAAAATATTATGGAGTGGGTACATAGTAATATAGTAGACTTTGAATATAACAAATCGCCAGGAGAAGTTTTTTTGGGTTATATTCGAGGTTTGTTATTATTTTATTATTATTATTATTATTATTATTATTATTATTATTATTATTATTATTATTATTATTATTATTATTATTATTATTATCAATTCGTAGTAGATACAGTTTTAAAAAGTAATACTTTGGATATAACAAATCGCCTGGGGACCACAATTTTTCTTGTCGTTATATTCGAGGTTGGTAATAAGCGAAGTTATACACATAGAAAGAGTGTTGTCGGGACCTGTGGAAAAGTGTTGTTATATCCGACATTTGTCGTGTCCCACCTTGGTATATGCGAAGTAGAGTGTAGTAGTAAAAAGTAGAGTACGTACTATGCCGGTTTAAATTTTCAATTTTCTTCGAGAAGTAGTAAGCTGATGAAAAGAATGATATCAAATACGCCAAGTGTCAAAAGAGTAGTTTTGTTGCTGCAGAAATATATTAGTGAGGTTTTGTTTGCAACAAACGACTACCAGCAAAGCGGAACGACTCGCAACAACGAAAGAGATCACGGCGGAAAGACAACACTCCAAACATCTCCAAGATGCATAGATCCTCATGATACTACTACTTAACTCATTCTACCCCAAACACACCACAGCAAGATAAGGTTCGACCAAGATAGTTCAAGGGTGATGCCAGAATAGCTTGGCGCCTATGGGCGCCAAGCTATTCTGGCATCACCCTTGAACTATCATGGTCGATCTGTGTCCTGCACTGCAAAGCAGTCTTCAGAGGACGACGGCAAAATTTGGGGATTTCGGTGATGGGGTAGAATGAGTTAAAAGGATTCGTTCGTTGTTCGGGTTGTCATTCGGCGTAAACGTAACTCACTATCCATCTTGCAAAAGAGACGAGACGTCAGATAATGTCGTTCGTACTACAACATTCTTTTGTCTGCTGAAATGAGGACGAAAACCCACAGAATAAAACTCCAGCTGATTCGCAACTTAATTTAAACACCCCGAAACCGTGTGCGGGGGCACTCTGCAGATATGCTCACTCGGGGAGCAAGCCAAGAGTACACTTCCGGTCCGTGGGGCGGTCCGTGGCGCAGTGGTTAAGGCGTCTGCCACCAATTCTAAAGGTGGTTGGTTGTACATTGCTTAACGTCCCGACAGCAACAAGACTTTCTCACTACGTGCCTGCACTGCTTGTGAAAAACAAAACAAAACAAAACAAAACAAAACAACAACAAAAAAAAAAAAAAAACAACAACAACCCCAAAACCCCAGAAAATTGAATGTATGTCGCCAGCCGGTCTAATATGCTAAATAAACCTAAGACCATTTAGCAACACACATCCAATGCAAAGAGCTACAGGCAGCGCAGACAGTAGAGAGAGTTTAAAAAAGGAAATTAAAAATACAGGTGAATAGACCAAAGGTGGACAGAAACACATGCCCCAGAATAGAGAGGAAACCCCACCCTTTGGGGCTCACCAGGGTGACCATGGGAACTAAAAAGTAGTGAACCCCACCCAAGTCCCCCAGGGCAGACCGGGGTGGGGGAATTATAAAGGTGCGAGGTTTGATACCGGGTTCCGGCGTCGGACTTTTCTCCTCTAATAAGTGTCACCGTTAATTCGGGCGGACCGTCGGTGGTTCCGGGTACTCCGGCTCTTCCGGCCTCGTGGTCTCATCATCCTTCCAACTTCCGGTTCCCGATCTAGACGTTTTGCGTGGAACGCGATCAGAGATGGCGCAGACCTCTAGACAGATGTTTCGCGGTCAGTCGTCGCTGGATGTGTTCTGCCGCGAGCTGCTTTGCGATTCGTAGAAGAACTTAAAGGATGTCCGGCATCCTTTTCGGCCAAGGGACTGTTCGGAAATTTGATCTTCCGCAAACCGCACGTGCAGCGAATGTGCTCAAGTCGATAGTATTGTAGATTGTAGAACAGCACCATCGGCCATCGCTTGGTCACTTTGACTCTTGGTGAAGGATAAATTTTGTCAATGGCGGCATCAACTGCTCGTTTGGTCACGTTGTAAAAGCGGATCACGTCTGCTTTCTTCTTTGGGGCTTTCGCGATAACTTGACACATGACTTGTAAAAATATATCCATATATACAACTTCGCACAATACACAAAACAGTGTGTTTTTCCCGGTCAATTACGGAGCAGTAAAGATACACTATATTAGCATGCGATTGGTTATCAAAACACACAAGCAGATGTCATTTTCCCCCTCCAATTTCGGCGCATTACACTATATTAACATGACAAGTTATCAAAACACACAAGCAGGTGTCATTATTCCCCTCCAATTACGACACAGTAAAGACACACTATATTAACATGCGACAAGTTATCAAAACACAGAAGCAGTTGTCATTTTTTTATTAGCCAAAACATAATACATAACTTTTCAATTTTAGGAGGTGTGTACAAAGGATTGTCCGGGATGCGGTCGGCCATGACTATGATTTTAGGGTAGTGCTGGATTAGCTTTGTGGCTGGATAATATGTGGGAGATGAAGACGCCAAGCTAATATGGCACTACCCTTGAACTGTCATGTGTGCTGCAGCACACGGTATATGACTTTTAGTGTGCATGTGATAATTACAGAAAAAAACAAAGAAAAATCACTTATGCTGTGCTTGTTAAGGGGAATTAAAGTCTTTAAAGCGAGTGTGCGTGTGCGTGTGTGTATGTGGTGCCAACGTGGCTGACGCTGCCGGCACATGGCTGGAACTATAAATTTTCCATGTCGGTTCCACGGCAAATATTCACCAGGGAAGTAAGTCGTGTAAGTTTCCTTCTTTGTGAGTATGGGTTGCTGTGCACCCACGACGTACGGCGAAGATTATTCCACGTTTTTGTTGTTTATTTACTCCGTTGTTTACAAACAAACAAATACAATTTTTAGTGGAAACATAGTCAAAGCCTGTATTAACAAAGTCGTGAAAGTTCGAAGATAGGACATACAAATTAACTGAGCTACATTAATTTACATGAAAGTGTGGGTGTACCTGCACCCACCCCGTATGGCGAAGGTTAATAAGACTGGACAAAATATGTGATATTGCAATTTAGACCGAGTCTTTGCCTCAAAAGAAGCGCAGTTAGTACATGTTTGTCCGGAGCTTTGATCTGTTGTTTGCGTCAAAAGATACTTATTTTTTATTATTTGCTTCTGGTTTTCGGAAATTGTCTAATTGGTTGATGCTTGTAAAACTGGCTTTGACAGATGTGCAGAGAATGTGTTAATTTTGGCAAAACATGAGTTGCCCATGTACAAAGGCCAGCTTTTTACTTCTGTTATGACACTTGAACATGTGCATTGTCATTTCCGGTCAAGGCCACAAAGATCAGATGATACATAATTCGGTGGATCGCACTTCAGCCTTAAGGGCGTTGACTTTTTTGGCTCACTTGTGAAGCAAGAGTGAGTAGTCTATGTTCTGGGCCAGTGGTCGTCCATCCGTCATCTGTCGTCCGTGGTAAACTTTAACATTGGCATTTTATGGGAGACTGTTGAAGCCACATTCTTCAAACTTGGCCCAAGGATACTTTGTGGCAAGACCTTTCTAAACATACCAATCTGAGGGACCTCTCTCAAAGGTCAAGGGTAACAAAAGATCAGGGAATATTTGAAAAATAGCCATATTTGACAAAGATGTTTTTTCTCAAATACTATTCACAACTTCAAACTCAAACTTGGTACAAAATATACCTGAAGGTAAGACCTGTCTATGCATACTAATTTGGATGGCCCCTCAGAAAGGTCAAGGGTCACAAGAGGTTGACAAATGTGTGTAAAATGCCAATTTTTGATAGAATTGTAGTTTTTAATCAACATTTTTGTAAAGTTTTCAATCAAATTTGGCTCAAAGGTAGCTGATGATAAGACCTTTATATGCGTACTAATTTAGTTGACCCATCACAAAGGTTAAGGGTCATGGGATGATACAAAAGTAGGTTTAAAAGAGCCTTGTTTGACCCCCAAAAAGTTTTTTTTCTAATATACTAGTTTCAACTCAAAACCAAACTTTTTACAAAGATACCTAATGGTAAGACCTATCTATGCACACCAATTTGGATGACCCCTCCGAAAGGTCAAGGGTCACAAGAGGTCGGCAAATGTGTGAATGAAATGCCAGTTTTTGTTAGAACTGTTATTTTTATTAAACTTTTTGTAAACCTTTCAATGAAATTTGTCGTGAAGTTTGCTGATGGCAAGACATTTAAATAATAATTACGGTATTTATAATGCGCTTATCTTATAATAATTATAACTCTAAGCGCGCACTCACAACTCACGCACGCATGCGCACGCTTAGACAACGGCTCGCGTACCACAAAAAGTGAAATACATTACGACAGTCGACTTGGGGTGGGGAGTGTTTTGATATAGTGCTAGAACATTTCTATGCATACTAATTCAGTCGACTCATCGCACAGGTCAAGGGTCACAGTGGTTTGACAGATGTGTGAGAAATGCTTCAATTTTTGAGAATATGTGGATTTTGATGGTTCTGAAGCCAGCCCTTTACTTATTGTCACAAAGGTCACACATATGTGCATCGGTCATTCACGTGAACCATAAGGGCTTAGCCTTTCTTGTTTGTTTTAATGTTGCATCATGCTTGTAGTTGAATGCACATTGAATTTGTGTGTGTGTGTGTGCAGATGTCCGAGTCTTCGAGCATTGGCGCTCATTGTGATACAGCGCAAAAGTGTCCAACAGCACCCACGTACATGCTCCGGCCCCTGGCACAACTGATGTAAATTCAAATGTGACTGTCGTGGATGATGGGAACGCACAGGAGGTTTAGGGCCACAGAACTTTACATGTCATATATATTCTTTTGCCCGTACATTTCACGTGTTTAGTAAATCCAGTTACTTTTATTCGGTGTCTCGTCTTTGAAATCACCTTCATGGTGGACAAGAAACGTTACGCCCTAAACGTTTAATGTTTAACTGTTGTGCAGTTCTTAAAGAAACATGAAAACTTGTGTGAATATTCTGTAGAACATAATTATTGACTCCATTTGTGCATGCATGCAGCCACCGGTGCTGTTGACAGTAGTGGTGGCCGTTTGTACGTTGGGTTTACCACAACAGTTACATGCCATTTTTCTTAAAACACTGTATTGCTATATTCAAAGTCCTCTTATTTTGTTGTGCAGTCTTATTAATACGTCATAATTTCTGTCAATAATTTATATAGATAATATGAATGTACTGATGTGATTGGCCTCCCTGCACATGCGATCTCTGGTACTGTGAGGCCACCGGTACTCTGAACAGTGCCAGCCAGTGGCTGTGTGCATATTCACATCATTTCAATCCTGAAGACAATTCGGGCTTAACTTTTTTTGTCCACTACAAAGGTGATTTTAAACATGGGATACTGGATAGGTTTGAACAATTTTTTACCCCAGCTGTATTCAAACCCACCTTTCGGACAAAAGTCGAACGCTCTCCGAGCCACCCAGCTGAATGCATTGATGTGATTACACCTCTGCCATGCCCCCTCCTGGCATGTCTAACGGTGTTTTTTCCAGTTACACTAAAGCATAACCTAGACTGCAAAATTAGTGCATCTGACAGAAGAGACCTACAGAATCAATCCCTGCTGAAAATGTTTCAAATACGACTTGGAAAATTCTGCCATTTTTGGCTCAAGTCGGATATGAAAGTGGTCGTCTGTACATGGTAACTTTACACTTGGCATTTTCTCGGATTGATTGATTGATTGTACATTGCTTAACGTCCCGACAGCAACAAGGCTTTCTCAGGACGTGCCTGCACTGCTTGTGAAAAAAATCTAAACAGAAAATTGAATGTATGTCGCCAGCCGGCCAAATACGTTAAATAAACCTACAACATGGGGCCTAAATAAAGCTAAGACCATTTAGCAACACACAACCAATATCAAGAGCTACAGGCAGTGCAGACAGTAGGGAGAGTTTTAAAAAGGCAAATACAGGTGAATGGACAAAGGGTAGACAGAAACGCATGCCCCAGAATAGAGAGAAAAACCCACCCTGTGGGGCTGACCAGGGTGACCCTGGGAACTAAAAAATACCTAACCCCACCCAAGTCCCCCAGGGCAGACCCGGGTGGGGAGGCATTTTCTCGGAGAAGCCACAGAGATATTTTTTGGCAAGACTTTTCTTAACATGGAATTTTCAGTGACATACCTGAAAGGTCAAAGTCACAGGGGACGAGAAAATAGGCTAAACATAGCTTTATTTTGTGATGATGATGATGATGAAACTTTATTACACAACGGTAGAACTTTTGACAGATATAAATACGTCATTTTTCAGACTTGCCGTTGCTAACATACTACAACATGAAATATACTGAAGACAAGTATTTAACGCAAACAAAAATCATAACTAAATAAATACAGACACACTCAGTACAGCAAATGACACTTAGGTGACAATAAACAAATATGGAAAAGGAAATAACAATTAAGCGAAAATTACTTAAGAAAAAAAAAATGCAAAAGAACATATAGCAAAAGCAAACACAAGGTACCAGGAATCAAACATACATACACACACGTTTACAGGCGTGTAAATGCACGCACTTGCATATATACATAACCTTTTTTCAGAATGACAGGATAAAGAATTATATATATATATATATATATATATATATCAGACTGTCCTTGTCCTAGTCTCTGGCTCAAAAGCCTTCCCCGGAGACACGGGGGCTTTGATGTCAGGGGTTTCCTCCCTTAGCCTTTCCGCAGCCAAGCGGCCAGGCCTGCAAGGCAGCAGGCGACTCATGGAGGGCGGGGTTGTCTATGTCCAGTGCAGATGTGAACATCTGCCCACTGCCCACTATATGTGTGTGTAATGGGGAGAAACCGGGGGGAAAATCTAAGCAGCTTCCATCAGGTATCTGTGTAGTTTTGTTTTAAAGGAGGCAAGGTGGGTTAGTGTTTTTAAATGTTGGGGAAGTGAATTACATAAAAGTGGTCCCGAAAAGGCTAGGATTGATTTGAATAAGTCAATGCGAGATAGTGGTAATGGAAGAGTGCTGTTCCTCAAGGACCTTTCACACTGTCGTTGTGGAGTAAATTTAGCTTTTAGATAATGTGGAGCTTTCTTGTGGAGAATTTTAAACATAAGTATGCACTTGTTGTAAACGTGTTGTTGACGAAGGCCAAGAATATTGAGACTTTGCAGTTTTTCAGCGGTAGGAATGGATCTTATCTCTACATTATTAATGGCTCTTTTGTATAGTAAATTTAGTTTCTTGATATGCACATCACCGCTACCATCTCAAACAGTGGAGATGTAATCAACATGGGAACTAATGTGCACATGAAAAAAACATTTTTAGTGTATTTGTGTAACTCACATTTCTTAACTGTGATAAAAGAAATATCTTTTTTGATATCTTCTTACATATGTTAGTCATATGTTTTTCCCCAACTTAGCTGCTCATCTATACGTATTCCAAGGAAGGTGCGTTCATGAACTTGTTCAATGGGTTGGCAGTTTAGACTGAGCGTTAGTGGAGGGGGGTGAAGTTGATGTTTTTGTCGTGAGGTGATTAACATGCTCGTAGTACCATGCGATTTTAACAACACCAATCAGAAACTTCGTCAAGACTGGATTGTAAACGACGACTAATATCATGACTGTTCTTACCAGGAACGTGAAGGCTTCTGTCGTCCGCAAAGAGATTACAATTAACGTTAGGGTCGGAAATATGTAAAGGAAGGTCATTTATGAAAAGTAAAAATACGAGGGGTCCTAGAATTGATCCTTGGGGAACTCCAAATTTAACACGGCCTTACATAGAGTACTGACCATGAAGTATACTTTTTGCTTTCAGTCTTCCAAATAGGATCAGAGAAATGTTATTGTAGTTTCGTCCATGTGGTATATTGTAAGCTTATGTAACAGAATCTCATGCTCTACAATATCAGAGAGAGAGAGAGAGAGAGAGAGAGAGAGAGAGAGAGAGAGAGAGAGAGAGAGAGAGAGAGAGAGAGAGAGAGAGAGAGAGAGAGAGAGAGAGAGAGAGAGAGAGAGAGAGAGAGAGCAATAATACCTGCGGCTCAGAACTTTAGCCCCCACTGATGGCAACAGCTGCACTCCTCAAATACACGCCAAACAACACAATTGCCTTGACACCTGTAAATTAATAGTATCATGTTAAATTTTCCAATGGCCAACAAATTGCAACAGTACATGCATGTGTATGTACAGCAAATCCCTCTTGATTGAGCAAAATTACATTACAATACATGCACCGTCAATTAGTGAATTAAAGCGTTTCTTCCTTTTTAAAATTTCATGTACGGTGAAGTCGTGGGACATGCTCTTCTAAATTAAATTTAGTCAGTGTAATCTGTCCTCAATACTTACATATATATCGTGAGCCAAATTTGTTATGTCTATAAAGTAACAATTGACGACAGATATGGTAGGATGCAAACATAAAATGATCAAAAATATTTTTTTAGATTTTAAAAATCAATGATTATTCAGAAAAATAATCTGGGTGATTAGATGAAAAACTCTCATCTAAATAAAATCAAGCCAGTTCTGTAGGTAATTATATATCCTACAGGTAGGTAATTTCCGGCCTCCCTCACTCCGACACTTTCACTCTCCAGCGCGTCCAAAACAATGCTGCCCGCCTCGTCCTCAGAAAGAAAAAATCCGACCACATCACTCCCCTGCTCAAGCTCCTTCACTGGCTTCCCAACCCACAACGCATCCAATACAAGATTCTGTCTCTCTGCTACAAATCCCTGAACAACTGCGCTCCTGCCTATCTCTTCAACTTACTTCACCCCTACATCCCTTCCCGCACCCTCCGCTCCGCCTACGACCCTCTCTGCCTCCACACCCCCCGCACCAAACTCAGCACTTTCGGCCCCCGCTCCTTCTCAGTATACGGTCCATCCACCTGGAACACTCTCCCACTCTCTCTCCGTCAGAAACACTCTCTCTCCTCCTTCCAGTCCGTCCTCAAAACTCACCTCTTTCAACAGTTCTAGCACTATATCACCACACTCCCCACCCCAAGCTGACTGTCGTAATGTATTTCACTATTTGTGGTACGTGAGTTGTGAGTGTGATGAAACTCTATGTTCACACAGTAGGGTAAATACGGTACAGTAGTTGTCAACGGTTTGTTTTGTGCCGATAGTCCGTGTGGCACGAGATCCACTTGAAATCTTTAAGACATGGTTAATACAGGGAGTTTTAGTGAGTTGTAGGCGAAAGCTCAGTCTGGCAGAGCTGTATAAACATTAGTGCGGGCTTTATTGTCAGAGGGTACAGACGTGTGTGAGATACCTTAGCCCGTGTTCCAAGACTCTGAAACCTAGAATTCAGAGTGCTTGTCAAGAGTGGAGCGACGGACGCCGAGACGTCAGTCACCAGGGACCTAATGTGAGGTCATCTCTCCATTTCTTCACTCGGGGAGTGAGTGGCCGGTGCCAAGACACTTGGGTCACAGCGAAGATACAGTACGAGTAACGAGGACGTCCACGATACGAGAGACAGGACGACTCGAGGAGCGTACCAGAAGGGACTTGCACGCCTAGACGTGAAAGGACTGAACGTAACCAGACGAGAACACCAAACAGGTTGGAGAGTGAGAGACTAATACCTAGCCTGGCATCGATATTGTGTGTATGTGGGTGTGATGTTTGGAAGCTGATAGTGGGGAAGAAGTGGTGTATATAGTTGTGATAGTTTGTAAGCATTCTTCTTATATTGTTTATTTTGTATAAAAGTTACGTTAGAAAGGGAGCCCGTGTGTTGAGTTTTTACCGCATGAATGCGCCCGTCTGAGTCAGTGGCAGTGTACGCGTCTGTTGTGCGAGAGTCTGTACGTACGACTGGGGGCAAGTCTGCGTGCGTTACAGTGAGTGCGCGCTTAGAGTTATAATTATTATAAGATAAGCGCATTATAAATACCGTAATTATTATTATTATTATTATTATTATTATTTATTATTATCCGACGCTGAGGCTGTTTGCACATCAAACATGGGATGGCGTGTTTACACTTGACCCAACCCTGGTCCGAAGCTGGGTTGAACCGGGAATGGAACTAAACAGCATTCCATTCTGCGTCATCACATTGCATGTTGCCACACACAAATCGGGGAAATGACGTCACTGTCATGAATTTCTGTGCCGTTGTCACAACACATTTCATAGTATTGAAATCGATTGTGCACATCGAAAGCGAACATGAATTGTTTCTACCGCTTCTCATCCATGTCTGGGCTAAAGGTGCTCATTATAAGTTACGGTGGACGATTTGCCTCCAGCAGTCTTTAGACCGTGGTAGAGAACATACACTTCTGATAATAACAATAAGTGGTTGCACCGAACTGACGATGTAAGGGCGCTGTTCATCAACGTTGTCGTAAAGGTCATGATCTATAAGAAACACTCTTTTTTCCCGCAAACTCTGTAGCTGTACGAGTATCTTGAATCTCGTGATACAGCCTGACATAGCGGTGCCATACTACCTTTGCTACCGAATGTGGTCTATTACAGATCTATACAGTAATTATAGACCGGCCTGTCTACCTCTAAATCTATCGATAAGGCGACGCTTCTCCGACACACTTACCAGTATGTGCTTTGCAGACGCTGCACGTTGCGAAGTTCGTCGTCCTGTTGTCTAACACGCCTTACTTGCTGACCAGCCAAAATTTCAGGTTCAAATAGATATATATGTGTATTATTTGCCGCCATTGTGACCGCCGGAAGAAATTGATAGTAAGAGTTGTGTTCACCGGTAAAAGTCATGAGAGTTGTGGGGCTATTGGAAAGATGTCTGCCACCATAATTGCCGCCATTGCTCGGGTCTTTCCGGAGCGTTTTCGTCATTGATCGGAAAATCGAGCTTCTCTGATCCTTTCTTCAGCCATAACGGCTAATCGGTTCACTTTAGATCAAAATGACTTGTATCATTCGAATCAGAGTTTAACAGTCTACTGAGACGATTCCACTTCAAAAGCTGACATTAGAGGCACATTAATGTTTGCACACATCTCTTGCCTGCCAGCAGGTCCCTCTGTGATTAACCTTTACATTCAGCGCCGCCTGCCTGTCAGTAGGTTCCTGCGTGCTTCATGTTTACACTCAGCCTGTGTCTGCAGATTCCTGCATATCTAACTCAGTTCTTGCAAGTAGCCTCCTGTCTGATAAATATCCCATACAGACATGTTTACTAAAGTGTGTTTTTTGTTGTTGTCGCTTTTAAGACAAGTCCATGGGGCAAAACATGCTTAAATAAATAAATAAATAAAATAAATATCGACCCATTTCCATTGCTGTCTGTTAATTGCAGGTCTGGAGATGATAGTTCAATGTTCTCTGGCACACGGATCCGTGCATCACCTGCTGTGATAGCCATTTTTTCCGGTATCCTGCTGGCCTACTCTGAGAAATTTCTCAGTCTTAGGGAATGCGATCTCAGCGGCTAGACTGTGAGAGACGGTGCTTGCAATGCTTCCCCCTCAACAGTGGTTACACCACGGTTTTCCTGACACACAACAGTTCAGCTCACAATGCTGTCAGCGGATAAACTTGCAGCAGACATTTTTTGAGTGGACAGTTTTCTAGTAATTCACGTGAGAACATCTATCAAAGTGCGCCGGACATACAAGAAGCCAAGTCAGTGTCCACACATCAGTGTAGAATCAAGCTGACAAGATAGGGAGGTTTCGTTTGCGGCGAACCACCCCAACAACGAGCGTAGTCACGGCGGATAACCTACACACGCCATCAGTATAGACACCAATCCAAACATCTTCAAGAGGCATAGATCCTCATGAGCCCGGAGGGCTCATGAGGATCTATGCCTCTTGGAGATGTTGGAAGTCTCAATCGGATGCATGCCTCTCGAAGATGTCTGGAGTGGTGTCTACACTTATGGTACAAGCTGGTTCAGTTTCCGCCGGGATTTCGCTCTCGTTCGTTGTTGGGAGTCGTCCGGCGCAGACGTAGCCTCCCTAAACTCTTCCTCCTGCACTAGAAGCCTCCGATCCGTAGCATTCTAATTGACGACCGGGACTACTGACTAGGCCTGTGGTCAGTAAGAAAACAGCGAAATGTTAAGTCAGTGTAGCAGAGGCCTGAATTATGCTATGGTTTAAAAAAGTTATAGCAATGACATATATTTTAATTCCTTTACGTACCTTTCTTTTCTTTCAGGGCACGGCGTGTCTTGCTTGAGCAGATGTGGAATAAAAATGCATAATTTATTCTCATTTTAAACGTGTTTTCGTTTGAATACAAACAGAAGTGTTCCCCCCCCCCCCCCTTAGTCCTATCGCTGTCAGTCAGTTGTTTGTGTGTGTACGAGAGAGCCAGAGAGAACATTACATCCATTGCTTGCTTTAATTTTCCGTCTGGCAATTCATTTTCTCAAACAAGGACTCGTCGTTTCCTGAAACAACCCAACAAACAAACAAACAAACAAACAATGCAAGAAACAAGGCGTACAAATGGAGGAAACAAAATAAATTGTACATGTACACGCGTATACACAGAAAAATACACGAACACAAACACTTACATTATAACAAAAGTACACGCACACCCACATACACCCACGCCCGCACACACACACACACACCCACACACCCACACACACACACACACCCACACACACACACACACACACACACACACACACACACACACACACACGCACACACACACACACACACACACACATGCGCGCGCGCATGTACGTTTGTGCGACTATGAAAAAAATCGTGGTTTGCCAAAAATAACGCGATGAGAGATTGGCTAGAACGCATGGTTGTGCCCTGTCGATCACCCAGCGGAAAGAACGTCAACAGACGTTCGGAAGTCTGGAGTAAGTCAAAGCTGCACGTGTTTCAACGAAAACAGTGGATGAAAAAGCCCGGACAAACATGCGATATCGCATGTTTGTCCGGGCTTTTAATCCACTGTTTACGTCGGAACACGCGCAATTTCGACCTACTTCTGATTTCTCAAAATCGTCTGTTGTTTCGCCACAACTATTGTCGTGAAGCATCGTTGGATCTCTAATCAACTGAACACACAACTCAGCGCAAACAACAGTTCATTTTGCACGTTTCTGACATTTCCCTTTCGTCGAGTCAGCCCTGGATACATTTCCGAAAATCCAGACCACAAATCGTGTAAAATGCAATAGTGATAGCAGTCTCGGCATAAAAAAGTGCACTATCCTGCAAATTCAACTTACGGGCATCACATTTTGGTCACAACTAGCCGTCCATACCCTATTGGTAAAAGCAGTCGGATCCTGTCGAGAGTTTGCCTTGGAACCGTTAAAAAAAAAATCATTTGTGACGTCATCTTTTGAACGATCATTTTACATTTTAACTGCAGCTAAATTGTGTCATTTAGAAATTATACATTGACATTTAGTTTCCGCTTTGATTACTTTGATTTTGGTGCAATATGACTGCGATTGCTCATATTAACACCAATGTTGCATGGCCGCCATTTTCAATATGACTGTCACACACTCTATCGTTTTTGGGTGTTTTTTTTTTTTTTTTTTTTTGGTAGTGCGGGGGGGGGGTGGGGGGTGGGGGGGGGGGGTTGGGGGCTGAGGGTGCTAAACAATAAAGGGCACCAGGCTGCTGAAGAGATAACTTACATGACAAAAATAAAGATATATTTCGATAGCCAAATAATTGTTATTTTCCAGACCAGAAGGATCCTTTTCGAATAATCGGTACACGTTTTGCATGAATAGGTTTTGATTTCATAGAAGAAAAACTTTCAGTAGCTCTCTGTGCGGCATTTAGCCCATATCATTCGGAAAACACCAGTGTGTGAAATAAGTTTGACTAAAATAGTTCAAGGGTAGTGCCAGAATATAAGCTATTCTGGCACCACCCTTGAACTAAAGCCATTGGTCTATATCCTTATCTGTAAGTACTATAACGTAGCTTGCATAATGCAGTGTACAAATTTGAAGCTTTTAGCCTAGGTATAATATGGGTTAGCGTTGGGTCGGCGGAGTCATACACCCCTTGTAGATGTGGTGGAATATCTTCTTCCAAAATCTCTTTAGCTTGTTCCTGGGCAGTTGCCATAAATGCAGCGACGTGCTGTACGGGCTCCCCATATCCGATGACGGTGTTCTGGTGAAGCACGACAGCAGTGTCGGACAAGTTGGCCACACGCACGGGCGCGTGAAGTGACGCTACCACGACGACCTTAACGACCAGCAGTCCATAGCGTTCCCCAAACTTGCAGTCTGGATAAGTGATTAACTCATTCGAGACGTGCCGCCTCCGGATACGCGGCATAAGCCGCGTATCCGGAGGCGGAACGTCTCGAATGAGTTAACAATTGCCATGCTAGCTCATCGCTGAGTTCGTGCAGTTCTCCTGTAATGATCGCTTTGTGTCCCACAGGAATAGAAACTCTGTCCGCAGCTATGATCAGGCTGCACGTGAAAGGCTTGATCACCACGTCGTCTTGCTGGATCTCCAGAGGGAAGCTCAAAGTTTCCTGTCCTGCATCTATCTGACTGTTGAAGCGTTTCACGACGTCAAGTCAAGAGATTTTATTGATATTGGCACATCAGCCATTTTCATGGACAGCATATACATACCACATAACCTGGGGTACGTTGCCATTCTTACTTGAAATGACAGTTCTCATAAAAAGACGGTATCACGTGGCACAGAAGTAATCAATCAATCATTGGGACATATCGTTGTTTCTCCTTTTCATCTCGCGAAACGTTTGAAAAGAAACCGTGCGAACTGTCTCGTTCTAGATACATTTTCACAGGATTACAACTAAGTAAGTAAAACACTTTCACTGTTGTTATCTACAGTTGCAATAAAATCCGGACGCAAGTCTCTATACTTCTGACTGAATAACTACGTGAGCTTCGTCTAAGATAGTTTGCCGGCGAAAGGGACGGTCGTTCATTCCATCAGTAACGCTTCGAATAAAACGATCCCTGTAGTGTGTCTGGATATCACGGGGGCCCGCGCGCTTGCTCTGTCATACAAAGACTTGCTCTACGCCGCGCTCAAACCAGACTGTACATATATTTTTGATTCTTAACCTTTTAGCTCTTTTTAATAACTGTGGTCCTGAAAATTTAACCTCTTTTTAATATGATATTAAATAAAGATACTCCTACCTGCTTTTAACCTAGATAGGACCGTTGTTGGTTGGGACAATAGTAACTCTAAAAATAGGCTACGCAGCGGGGCACTTTGCCCACGCCGCGCGGCATACAGCATTTAAACCAAAGTACCTTTCACCCAACAATGACCGCTTTTTTCGTCCCAAATAGGCCCCCTCTCCCCCCATCCCCACCCCCCCCCCCTCCCCCCTCAGCCGGCCTTGCCCGGCGTAAAACTACTAACATGAAACCAGTTAAAATCCTAGTCTCTGATCAATTTTATTGCTAGAGAGACATAAAATAGGACTAAAGAACAACAACTGGATATCACTTACTCCGAGCCTAAAGCGCACCAGGGCATCTCTGAAACATTTTATTTGAATATCTTTAAAATACGATTCAGGCTCCACAGAAAACAGCCGACAACGCTGATTGTCCATGAGGCCGGCGAACCATTCTTGACGAACAACATCAACAAGCCTCTGTTTAATGGGGCACAACTCATAATTTTTACGTTCGCAAAAAGCTTTTACTGGGATTCAGTATACATCCCCACTTAGACAGTGACCACCCTATTGTCCCATCAAATGCTTTCTTTTGTCCGTTCAAAATGAAAAAGTGAAAAAGGCCCACGGGAATGTTTTGACGGATGCGTGGGCAAGAATCATTCAGAATAGGCGATGGTAGCTGACGTCATAACTAATCTACAAGACCTTAGGTTATCTGCATAATTATAACCAATCAGAGACAAGAGGGCGGATGACCCAGCGAAGAAAAAAAGAAAGTATCATCGAGTCGCGCCGACATTGACAGACACGGAATTGAAAAGAAGAAAGAGGGAGAGAGACAAGACCCCCCGCAATAGAACTGACATAGGACAAGGGAATATGGTCATGTGGCAACGCGTAAAGCAAGATCTAAGAGCTTGGCTTGACCCCCCCACCCGGAATTTTTCACTTTCCTGCTGAATCAGTAAGTAATCTACGGTCTTTGTCGATCTTCCTAGTGCGCTAGTGATTTTCAGATGTCATGATATTCAGTAGAATTTATCTGTTACTGATTTAGCAAGATTTTAAACCCGTTTAATGATATAGTTAATCTCCACACGTGAATTGAGATAGGCTAGTATCACAAAGGGCGTAAATTTGTTTAACCCCTTCGCTGCCAGAGATCACGAAATTCAGAAACAACTTCACATTGACCGACGTTCGCGCGAAGAAAACAGATGAAAATAGGCCCCACAAAATAGGTCAAAGAACATAGGTCTAACAAGCAACATAAATCTCCATGAGCCCCTCATTAGCTGTCTCTTGCAGCTTTGTATCGTTGAGAAGATAACGCACGTCATACGGGATATCCTCACGTGCATTAACGACGAACGAACATGGTAAACCTTTCTCATCACCCCCCAAGTGAAAAAGGAAACATTTAGCAACAGTACAATGATTCATACTAACTAATATCTGCAATATCTACAATAGTCTTGCTGATATTGTATTTTTCGCGCAATAAAGCGTCCTGCAACATGTACCAAAGTAGAGGGCGAGAAGGAGGTGCGTACCCGTGAAAAGGACAATGGACTGTCTAGATGTATCTATGCTACTTATGAGTGGAGGAAAATCTATGACCAAAACCTTGCACGAACCCTAAACTCCGGCAGTCAGTTGCACAGCAGTAAGGAGCCTTGCCAACAGTGCAAGAGGTGCGAGGTTCGATCCCAGGTTCCGGCGTCGGACTTTTCTTCTCTTGTTAGTGTCACTGATAATTTGGGCGGCACGTAAGGGCTTCTTTCTCTGGGTACTTCGGCTCTTCTTTAGTTCCAGTCCACTTTATCAAAATTTAAAATACCAACAATCCAAGTTTCCCAAACGTCGTAGGTACCACGTGAATGCAGTGTATTTGTGACTAGCGTTAGAGTGAATGCACATTTTTCATGTGAACGTGCTTCCCAATGAGCAAAAGGTCATCGAGCCGACGTCGGCCGCCGTTGGCCCGATAGACTTTTGCGCATTGGGTTGATGGGTTCAGCTCCGTGCGGTTCTTAAAGCCAATTTGTGCCTACATAATGCTCAGTATTTATTTTTAAATATTAAGTTCTAGCAATGGTGTCAGCCGCCTGCTAACATACTTTCGCTACCGCCCTAGTACGAGCTGTTACTATAAGTCATACGAGAGGCAAAGGCAGTGACAGGACTTGTGGAAATGTCGTGTTATTAGGCGTTGAACGATTTTACATTCCTTTTCACGCGAGCATCCAGATGTGTCCATGTGCATGTTATTGTTTGTATTACATAGGGTAAACTGACCTATGCTGGCCTATAAATGTGGGCCATACAGCCTAGGACCGTAATGTCCTGCATCACAGATTAGCACGTGCAACTGGTATTTGCGTTAGTGGCATCACGTTAATTCTTTTGATAGCGATTCAGTATAAATTCCAGTGGAATAAGAGCATACCTATCACATTCGTCGTCGGCCATCCGGTCGCTTTTGTAACACTTCGAACAAGGTAAGTCTCTTCCATTTCATGTGTGCTTAGCAAAGTCTCTTCACATTGCTCCATGGACTTTAGGAAATTAAAACGGTCATTTCATTTGTTAAGAATGATAATAACTAGATATAGATAGATAGCAAGATACGGATCGACCATGAAGGGTACAATGTGTTAAGCAACTCGTCGCATTGTTACCAGCTAACGTTTTACAAGATGACGACACTGGATTATCGCAGGGACTTGACGACACTCTGATGATTTTCTTACTTCATCCTGTGAACTAACGAGTAGTAATGATGATCTTGTTGGTCAAGTCGATGTTTTTATTTTCGAGATTTAGTGTATGGGTCCATTAACACATTCTGCTCCAGGACCGAAATCAGCAAGTTTGAAGTTGTCCCCTGAAGACTGTATTACACTTCTGGAAACAGATCGAGTGTGATAGTTCAAGGGTTGTGCCAGAATAGCTTGGCGCCTATGGGCGCCAAGCTATTCTGGCACAGCCATTGAACTATTACGCTTGATCCATGTCTTGCCGTGGCATTCTTCTTTGATCCGGTTTTCTGTCCCCACTGACACTACTGTGTATTGGGGACTAGCTTGTTTGACTAGATGTTGAAAAGGGGGGGGGGGGGGGGGGTTGAGGGGGCAGTTAGAAGAGGGGCGGGGAGGAGGAGGGTCAGGTAGGTCGAAGGTCAGGGGCGTAAGGGCCGCACGACGGTCTGACAGTTCTAGTAGGTAGTTCAGGGGGCACCAGGGCTGGTCCTTCACCGGATACAACGGTCTTTAATATGCTAAAGAGTGGTTACAATATTTTATTTACAATATTTTAATATAAAATGTCTCGGTTTCAGATCTGGTAAAGGAGACCAGAATATGCAGTTATATTATAGCAAAAGTGGTAAAGATTTGTTTTTTAAATATTAAAAATAAAAAGACTACAGGTTAAAAGATATAATAAAACTAGTTCCTTCCTTTTTTTAAACTGTAGGCCACGTTTTTGGATGTCCATTTAATCCCTTCCCTGTCAACGTATAAACGTTTTGCCTCTGAGATCTGAGAGGTAATTGCATCAGATTAATCATGTCTAGACCTGAACCACACTTTTCCTGGATCCTGGTCTGACCTGCTGCATCACTATTTTAGATCAGCTTGGTAATGTTCTACACACCTTGTGTCTGCTGATCCTACAGCCAACAAACAGGCCACTTAGACCATGTTGGATCCGCGGCAGTGTTTTGTCCAGACATGTAGCGATGATATCGATCCAGGCCTTGAGTTTGGTTTGACAGCTTCAAAAGAGCATTCATTATCTCTAGTTTCATGCTAAGAGCCAGTTGGGCCCTGCATATACAAGTACTTTGGTTAAAAAGGAGAAGAAAAAAAAGAAGAAAAAAACAAAAGGAGGGGGGGGGGGGGCGGGGAGCGGGGGGGGGGGGGGGGAGGGGGGGGGGGAGCGGCGGCAGTATCAAGGCCATACAGTAGGACTGTGAGTTTAAAATGGTTTAAGATTGCCGTGACGTGTCGGTGTTGAATGTGTTAATATTGAGGTGTTTTTCTCGTCTCGTGTCTCTTGTCAGCTCTCACAGTGTGAACTGTACAGTTAACTCATTCAGCCCGGCGGCCGTATTTCCCAAATTTTGGAGGTGTCATCTAACGACTATGCACCAATTGCAGGAGATGGGTCGACCATGATAATTCAAGGGTAGTGTCGGATTAGCTTGGCTCCGACAGGCGCGCCAAGCTAATCTCACACTACCCTTGAATTATCTTGGTCGACCCATCTCCTGCTGTAGGGCGTCAGGGCTGAATGGGTTAAGGGGTATCAGCGCTTCGTTCCGGGATACAACATCACCAGTGCGCGCAAAGGCCATCGGGCCGACGACGGCCGCCGAGAGAGAGAGAGAGAGAGAGAGAGAGAGAGAGAGAGAGAGAGAGAGAGAGAGAGAGAGAGAGAGAGAGAGAGAGAGAGAGAGAGAGAGAGAGAGAGAGAGAGAGAGAGAGAGAGAGAGAGGAAATAAAAAGAAATGAAACGAAAAGAAACGAAACGAACTGAAGCAAATTAAATGTGTTAGTTGTTAACCTTTCCGTGCGGCGCATAAATATAGCTTGCGCATGAAAACAAACATTTGGTTAGTTTTGTGACAATGAGAGTCAGCAAGAGCGTGTTTTATACTCTTGTGGGTGTCCCTTTTTTTTTTTTTTAAAATCACCGTCGTGGTCACCACGAAGGTATTTTCAACAAAACGCGAAACCAAAAGACGATAAAACAGACGTTAATCAAGACGATAATCAAAAGGTGTTATTCCAAAACTTACAAGTCTGACGTATTTGAACTACACATGCGATTTACTTTCAGAATGAAGGCCGTCATCCTCCTGTGTATCGTAGCCTGCGCCCTCGCCATGCCCCAGAAATGGGAATACGCTGACGGTAGGGATCCCTTGTTTAACCTTTACAGTCAGCTCTTGCCGATCGGTTCCTGTATGATTAACCACTCGAGTCCGCGCTGGTCGAAAGGTTCTTGCATGATCGGATGATACATATCCCGTATTTACGCATTCAGCCCGACGGCCGTATTTCCCAAATTTTGGAGGCGTCATCTAATGACTATGCACCAGTTGCAGGAGATGGATCGACCATGATAATTCAAGGGCAGTGCCAGATTAGCTTGTCGCCGACAGGCGCCAAGCTAATCTGGCACTTCCCTTGAATTATCATGGTCAACCCATCTCCTGCTGTAGGGCGTCAGGGCTGAATGGGTTAATGATACTGACGGGTTTACGCAGGTGTTTTTTTTTTTTGACAAGGCTAGTCATGGGACATGAAAATGCTAAATAAATAAACAAATAAATAAATAAATAAATAAATGTCGATCAATTTTCTTTGTCTGTCCAATGCAGATCTGCTGGGCTTCGCCGCCGCTGAGTGTGAGTCTTTGGCTCTAGCGGGCGAACAAGGCTGCGTGCCACTCATGCTGCGCTAGCCATTTCCACGGACTCCTGGTGGGAATTGAGGCGAAACTGGCCTGTAAAGTGGGATGCGATGTCACCCTCTACGTCGGTTAGATAGATGGTGCGTGCACTGCTTCCCACTCTGTGTGTGCGTGCGTGTGTGTGTGTGTGTGTGTGTGTATGTGTGTGTCCTGGCGCGTGTGTGTATATTATGGTAGAGAATGCTATTGTTTATTGTATTATTGTAGCACTTTAACACTTTTAGCGCCATGGGCGCATTTCCCGAATTTTGGAAATGTTACGATTATAATTATACCACTTGCAGGAGGTGGATTGACCATGATAATTCAATGGTAGTGCCAGATTAGCTTGGCTTGCCCTTGAATTATCATGATCAATCAATCTCCTGCTGTAGGGTGCCGGCGCTAAAAGGGTTAAAGTTGTAATATTGTTTATCTCATTTACCTGTTATTGATCTCTTTACAATGAGAGATAGATATATAGAGAATATTCGGCCAACCATTTTTGTCTTCATTTATCTTAATTAAACAACCTTTATTTTACTATTTTTGCTAACATCGTTCATAATGACCACATCGCTCACATTTCCCCAAATCTCCCGCCTTTCTGCATTTGTGCCTGGTCTACACGCTGGACTGTTTTATAAACGACCGATATTTTTCCATTGCTCTGCCGTTGGGTATGACAGTCGGATCCTGACCACACCGTACAAACTACCACAACTTACAAGACATTGCGACCTTGACAGTTCAAGGGTAGCGCAAACTATCGTTGTCGATCCAATGTGTTGGTGCCTTTCAGTAAGTGTCAGCAAATATATAACCGTTGTATTTCTTTTTTCTTGCAGGTTTGAATACGTGAACAGCTTCCTATCGCAGACGACGCCAAGAGGGCCCGTCCCTACTTCAGGAAATTTGATTTTACCTCTTTGTCAGACCACAGGCGCTCGACTGCTAGCCCGTAACTTTCCAATATCACGCCTCGAGTGCATACTGTCACGGCTCTGTCATCTGACGTGAAATTAGAAGAAGAGCGGGTCGCATGCTTTCAAGGGAGGTTATCTTGTAATTTTGGTGAATTTAGCGTCACTACCACTAATACAGGGTGTATACAACATAGCAGTCGCTGATCTTCGTATTTATGTGCTTGTTGACGTACGGCAGACGGACCTCACTGCGGTCCGCCTTGGCACGGAAGTGGATCAGTGAGGAGTAAAGGGTACGGCAATTTCTGATTGGCTGAATTTTGGAAAGTGCGCGATATACATAGTACGATTTTTGAAACGAAAGCAGACGTCTGCACACACGCTGTCAATGCCAGTTGCAGCCGTCACTGAAACCTTCCGTCTCTTCACTCGTTACTGTGCAGCTGCATCTGGTATTATAAAACTATTCTGACGAGCAAAAAAAAAACAACCAAACAAACACACACACACACACACACACACACACACACACACACACACACACACACACACACACACACACACACACAAAAACCCCAACCAAACAAACAAACCAAAAAAAAAAAAAAAAAAAAAAAAACCCACATTTTGGGAACTATCGGAAATACTGCAGTATTTCCGATAGTTCCAAAAAATGTTGCATTTCTTTTGCTCGTCAGTATAGTTGCTGTGACTGCTTGGTCTCTAAATTAACTGTGGCAGATTTTGACTCGGTATAAAGCCTCTTTTATATTCGCGCGTGATTATGCGTTGTCTCCAAACAGACCCAGGCAAAGCATATCGCGCGAAATACGACTTCCCTGTAGGTGTTTTTCTTCCTTGAAAGCAAGCTACCTTCTCTTCTATTACACATACCAAGGGAAATTACTCAGCGGTGGACATACAAATGGTTAGATCCCCTGGCCCCGCCTATCAGACACCCAATCGCCTTTCCACAGCAAAATACGCAGGTAAACAACAAGACGATCATATACATCTCTTCTCTTCTATCCCATAAAGCACTGACACAGTAGGAGAGGATGTGAATCAACCATGCTAGTAGTCAAGGGTGGTGTCAGAATAGCTTGGCGCCTCGAGGCGCCAAGCTATTCTGACACCACCCTTGATACTAGCATGGTTGATAACTCTCAAGAACTCGATGACACAGACATCCCCCAAATTTTGTAATTTCGTCCTT
>BTPG01000004.1:196209560-196402060 GCA_036245525.1 Semisulcospira habei | reverse complement strand
GTGCTTTACCCTGTGTGGGGCTGGTTGCTGATCCAAGTAAGGTGGAGAGAAGGTCGCCTCCAGAACCAGCGCCAGTGTTTCCTGCTATGTAAAACACAATCACAGACCACAGGTAAACACGACGACATTGCTTATTAAATAAGTGAAACCATTCATGCAGCCCAGCCAGCCATTAACACTTGCCCCCTTCCCCCTCCCACCCCCCCACCCCCCCCCCCCCCCAAAAAAAAAAAAAAAAAAAAAAAAAAAAAAAAAAAAAAAAAAAAAGAAAAAAAAAAAAAAAAGAAAACAAGAAGAAAGAAACAAAACCCAAAAGACAAACACAACAACAACCCCACAACGTGACAACCTAAAATACCAACTAAAAACAACAACGGCAACAACAGCAAAAATAACACCACTACCATCACCTCCAACAACAAACCAGTTAAAACTAAAACAAACAACAACTGCAACAAAGCAACAATAACTACAACAATAACAGCAACAAACCAAACTACAACTGAAACAACAAGCAAAGCAACAACCAAAAGCCTGTGAGACAGACCGTATCACGAAAAAAACAAACTAAAATACAATTAAACAAATAAAAATAAATAATATAACATAATAATAATAATGACAATAATGATGACGACGACGACGACGATGATGATGATGATGATAATAATAATAATAATAATAATAATAATAATAATAATAATGGAACATATGCATGCCGAGGGTCTTCCTCTTTGCAGCACAAAATAATCAAGCAAGATGTCGTGCAGAACAAACATACGACACAATTAAAAAACCAATCATACTCCCCTGTTCAGTAAAAGCCGTTTTTGAGGAAACACCTGTTTTGCAAGAAAAAGGGGATTTTAAAAGACAGGTGCTCACTCAAGAGAAGCCATCAAGGGCAAACGTGTCACCTGTCATTAAAGCCCATCATTTAGGTGGCTACAGCCACCTAAATGATGGTCTTTTATGACAGGTGAACTCTGAAAAGGGTAGTCTGCTTGGTACTGTATAACGCCTTGGGTCACAATGGGTGGAATGTCACACAAAGAACTTTCGGACGTGTAGGTGAGAATCCGCGTCAGACACCATGTACACGTGTGCACAAACACTATTCGACTTGTAACTGTGTCACAACTTGTAACAGTGTGACGTCTGTCTACAGATGTGGTTTCACAAAAACACAAAAACCACCAGCCACAATTTGTGACTCAGAATGACGCAAACACGTCCCAGTAGAGTTGTGTGCTGGTCTGTGATTTTGGACCTTATTGTTCGAGGCCGTAAGGTTCAAAACATAGAACATCACTGCCTTGATTTACAAAAGCCAACACGTCCACGTTCCTGATAAGAAAGACTATGGTTTTCAACGAGACAATGAAAGTCTCGCTTATCACAAAAATTAACTTAACTCATTCGAGCCTGAGGGCATCCGGATACGCGGCTTATACAGCGTATCTGGATGCTGTTCGTCTCGAATGAGTTAAGTTTTTTATGCCTGCTTTGGTATAAGGCACCATGTCGATATTCCTGATAAGCGAGATTTTGAATGTGATACAAAAATAAACTGTCTTTCGAGAACTGAAGACAAAGTACACATTGGACGTAAGGTAAAAATACACAGTAATGGAGTTGGGGAAGGTATGATTTGAAGTCTTTAGCCACCACGGATTGTCACCACAACGACAGCGTTGACAAACAAAAGACCGTTGGCCACGCAAGAAGACGTAGTTTGCTTCGTGACGATAAGTGACACCACAACAACAATGACACCACGCCGGCCACATCAGTGGACGAAACATCTCGTGAAAACAGTCATTTCTTTTCAAGAACCTGTAGGGATCTGGATATTTCAAGGGCAGTGCCTCATGATTAGCCTGACGTCATATAGTGCCATACGGACGATCTGAAAATATGGCTACTTAAAGCTGAGGTTGAGTCTTTTTGTTCCGTCCTGCACTTGTTTTGGAAAATCGGCTGGTTATTTGTCAGTAATCTGTCACAGGATTAGTTCCTGTGTGCGCCTGTGTACGTGTATGTAAAGATGATAGGCCGGAGTTCCCTTGTGACTTCAGTCTATCTCATGCTCCGTTCACGGTGTGCGCTAAATTGGCTTCTACATCTCCTTCTACCCCAACACCGAAATCCCCAAGTTTTGCCGTTGTCCTCTGAAGACTGCAGTGCAGTGCAGGACACAGATCGACCATGATAGTTCAAGGGTGATGCCAGAATAGCTTGGCGCCCATAGGCGCCAAGCTATTCTGGCATCACCTTTGAACTATCATGGTCGATCCATATCTTGCTGCGGTGTGTCTGGGGTAGAATGAGTTAAAACTTCCTCACACGGAGACACGAAACGGAACGTTTTGTCGAAATGTCCGCATTTCAGACATTTCTCCAACATTTCACCGTTTCACGAAATGCGAAACGGCACATTTCGAGCAATAGAACCTGTCTCTGTTCGCGAAACATTTCGCCAAAACATTTCTACCCGTTGCCCAATCAGCATCGTCCGCTCGGTCACGTGTTAATCTGACGTCATTCAAGCCAAAACACTGAAGAAGATAGCGGGGAAAGCGATGGCCTGCAGTGAAGCCTTCAGGGCTAAAAACGCGTGATGTGAAGCACGATTCTGTAAGATTTAAGCGGGATGATCATTTTCGAAATGGAATCTGTAAAGAATCGTCACTAAAGTACCACCAACATGATTTTGGTTTTCTGAACCCCACTTTCGGCATTGGCATTCGCTGCGAAGCCTACAAGATGGCGGCTATAGCTTCGAGACGGCGGCATCCTCGACTCACTTGAAACATACCTGTTTACGCATTCTAAAGCTCTTAAGTTTATTTGATATGGTTGGGAATTTACTTTAATTGTGTAAGCGAAGGCACACATGTCTTAATGTTTAATTTTTAAGCGTCAGTAGCCCGAAATATGACCCGATGGCCGATTACAACCAAAATAAAAAAATGTTTAGGGCTTAAGTCTTATGTCCACAACGAAGGTGATTTCAAAGACGGGGCACCGAAAAAGGGTCTGAACAAATTTTGACCCAAGCTGGATTCGAACCCGGGACCTTTCGGTCGAGAGGCGAACACTTTTACCACCGAGCCACCCAGCTCCCCCACCGATACAACCAGAGCATGTGTCTGTGAAGAGTTACCTCCCCTGTACCAATCGAAATGAATTTTCACCGCGTTTCGTTTCTGCGTGTGCGGAGGAGGCATTTCGATGCAATGAAAATGTTTCGTTTCTTGTGCATTTCGTTTCTCCGTGTAGGGAAGCCTTTATAAAGGCCATGGAATGGCGGAGTTCAAACTTCACAAAATCAGTGCGCTGAGGGCCCTAGCTGCCTGGGTATTTTGAAAACGCGCGCGGGACGGAACAAAAAGACTTAACCCATTCAGCCCTGACGCACTACAGCAGGAGATGGGTCGACCATGATAATTCAAGGGTAGTGCCAGATTAGCTTGGCGCCTGTCGGCGCCAAGCTAATCTGGCACTACCCTTGAATTATCATGGTCGATCTATCTCCTGCAACAGGTGCATAGTCGTTAGATGAAGCCTCCAAAATTTGGGAAATACGTGCGTCGGGCTGAATGAGTTAAACTCTTTGCTGCCAGTAGCCACAGTTTGCGTGTCAACGCAACAACAGCCCAAGCCGTAGTATGAGCGTTGATATAAAGTGATATCAGCAAGAGGCACAGATCCTCATGAGCCCCCGCGAAAGCGGGGGCTCATGAGGATCTATGCTACTTGCAGCTGGATCGCGCTCACTTATCACGGCAACAAAGGGGTCAATTTGGAGCTGGGAAAGAAAGGGACACTCGCTGACCTTGAGGTGCGAAAGGTGGAGTCAAAACCTGGTTGATGAGATTGTCCAGAGCGCTAGCGGCTTGCGGGCTGGGCATGGGCTGGTTGTTCAGCTGGTTCAAAGCGTTCGAGAAGCTGTTCGTTGGAGCAGGCTGACTCTGCATTGTCCTCAGCAAGTTAGCGTATTGAGAGTTGGCACCGTTCGGTATGCCGTATACATAGTTCTGCAACGGGTTTTGTGACTGTGGCTGCATTCCATACTGTTGTGCCATCAGCCTCTGCCGCAACTGCTGTTGTAAAAGCAATTGTTGCTGTTGTTGTTGTTGTTGTTGTTGTTGTTGTTGTTGTTGTTGCTGTTGTTGTTGTAGTTGTTGTTGTTGTTGGAGTTGTTGAAGCTGTTGCATCCTTTGTATCCTTTGCAAAGTTTCCATGGAGGGGTAGTTGGGTTGAAGCATGCTGCCGCGGCCCCCTGTTGCAAGGATACCGTTCCGCATGGGGTCATATTGGCTCGCAAACTGATAGCTCTGCGTACCGCGGGTAAGAAAAGAGTCTCTGGCGGCCTGTAGTTGCCAGTCCGGCATGCCTGAGGATCCTGTGGTGCTGCCAAAACCTCCAGAACCTCCTGACCCGGTCCCTGTCTGTCCTGCAGTAGATCCACTCGTCTGGCCCGAGGTTTGTGCAGGGAGAGAGGTGGGCTGAGAGAACAGGTTTGTACTTTGAACGCCGGTCTGTCCCTGGGGCTGGGTGCCCGAAGTGAAAGTGCCCCCTGGTTGTGCTTGAGTGCCCTGCGTCTGTGGACCTGTCTGAGAGCCGGACGAGCTTCCTGTCGGCGTCTGGCTGCCTGACGGAAACGTGGACCCGTACGTAGGGGATTGTCCTGATGTTGATGATGATCCAGATGGGAACATTGATGATGATCCAGATGGAAACATTGATGATGATCCAGATGGGAACATTGATGATGATCCAGATGGGAACATTGATGATGATCCAGATGGGAACATTGATGATGATCCAGATGGGAACATGGATCCAGGCGATGATGAACCAGATGGGAACATTGATCCAGATGATGATGGGATCATCGATCCAGGACCAGCACCAGTGGACCCAGTGCTTCCGGCAGTGTTCATGCCCTGAATCATGTTTTGGTACATGGTCATCATGCTCGGCGACATCTGACCTGAAGCCATCATGGCCTTCATCATGTCCAGAGGACTTTGGCCGCCTGTAGACCCGCTAGCGCCGACTGATGTCCCTGTACCTGGCAGCATGTTCGTCCCTGTCGGTGTCCCGAACGTAGAAGAACCCGTCGGGCTATAACCTCCATAGGACGTTGGCTGTGGCTGCGTCCCAAACGACGTGCCCCCGTATGTTCCGCCCGCATACGTAGAGCCCGCCTGCGACCCGTACTTGGCTTGCTGGAACGTCTGCAGTATTCTCCCGATCTCCTCCTGCGTCAGCGTCTTTCCCTGTGCGGCCAACTCCGCTTTCCTCTGCTGCAGCTGGTTGAGGACTAAAGGAACGTCAGCCACGTCGAACCGCGGCATCGTCTTTAGCAGGCTGAGCAGGTACGTCGTGGGGCTAGACGCAGATGTGCCGGTAGGCGTCTGCCCGGACACTGTGCCCGTGTTGGTGCCCGTGTTAGTGCCCGTGTTGGTGCCCGTGCCAGTGCCTGAACTGGTGCCCGTCCCTCCCGATGTAGCGCCAGGCGGTGGTGGGACCCAGCCTGGATAAAAAGGGATGCGCGGTATGTTCCTCATACAATGTGTTTCCCTTGTAATCCATTGAGTGTCGGTAACGAGTTTGGTCGAGGTGATTCCTGCAGGAAGCACCTCGACCAAAATCACTTCCGGCAATCAAAGGGGGTTAACCTTTTCACTGCCAGTGGACGCAGATTGTGTGTCTGAAATCTTTGTTAATGTCACGCCACAGATCTCCCCCGCAACTGCAGGGGCTCATGGGGATCTATACCTCTTGTAGTTGGGTAGCGTTCCATTTTTCGGCAGTGAAAGGGTTAAAACAAAGTAAAAGGGTAACTGGCTGCTAACGAGTGGAGCTAAGTCCGAAGATTGGAAAGGTCGCTAGTAAGGGGCAGAACTTTGCGTACTAATGCACTCTCCTGCCGTACGACACAGTTGTGTCCCTTACTAGCGCCTTTTCCAAACCACTCATTTACTTTGGATCAAATCTAAAAGTGAAATCTTTTCTTTTATTTCAGAGGATAAAATATTTGTATCATGGTTTTAAAGCTTTTTTTTTAAAAAAAAAACTTTCCCTAGAATGCAAAGTACATCACTCTTACTGTAAAGTACACTTTACAATGTACTGAAAAATTTCAGAAAAGTACAGAAAAAAAAAGAAGAAAAAAAAAAAAAAAAGGAAAAAAAAAAAAAAAGAAAAGAAAAGAAAAGAAAAATGAGACAGGAACTAACGATTTTCTTTACGAACATTTTTTTTTTTAATTCAGGCAGTAAATATACCAGCGAGCCTTTGTGGTTTGTCTCGTAGAGCACAACCAGATCACACTTCAGCCGCTACAAGTCCCCGCCAATAACACCCAGCGCCTCCCCCCCCTCACCACCCCCCTCCCCGCCACCTCCCCCTCCCCTCCGCTATCCCTCTCGCCCCACTGCCCTGCCCCTCTTCCGGGAAACAAATTTTAAAAAGATACCTATCGTTGTGGGAGCATCCAACATCGTGGTTGATGGAGCTGCTGAAAACAAAGTGTCATTACATCACATTAAAAATACGTACAGTAGATAACATTTTCTAAATGACGTACATTTCTAAATAGATATTTTGTGCTTACGAAAACAATTGGACCCAACATTGTTACTGCTTTTACTACTACTACGCGCTCCGTTTGCGGGAGTACTCCCTCCCCACATAGACCAACTCGAGAAGTACGCCACAAGTACACTTCTATTCAAATGAGATGTCAGTTATGGGGAGTATGTCACAAGTACACTTCTATTCAAATGAGATGCGTAGCATCTTCATTTGAATAGAAGTGTACTTGTGGCGTACTGCCCGAGTGGGTCTGTCTGGAGCGTCTGAATAGAAGTGTACTTGTGGCGTGATGCCCGAGTGGGTCTGTCTGGAGCGTCTGAATAGAAGTGTACTTGTGGCGTGATGCCCGAGTGGGTCTGTCTGGAGCGTCTGAATAGAAGTGTACTTGTGGCGTACTGCCCGAGTGGGTCTGTCTGGAGCGTCTGAATAGAAGTGTACTTGTGGCGTGATGCCCGAGTGGGTCTCACTGGGGAATACTCCCGCAAACGGTATGGGTAGTACACGCTACATTACATAACTACACAACACAGACAGTCACTTCTCACTCGTAATCCTTTTCTTGTCATAAAATCCAAATAAACGATTCTCGTGTAGTTTCAATGTCACCTGTTTGCTGGAACAAACGTAAATTGAGTAAGTAAATAATTCTGGATTATGCAAGCTTAAGCAAGCACCATCAGCAGTGAGCAAAAAAGCAAAGTTAGAAAATATTTATAAATGTGCTGATCCGAGACTTTGGACTTTAGACCGAAGGCCATAATGCCCAAAATCAGAGTCAGGTTCATATTAATCTGTTCTTGTTAGCCACTTTGCACCATGTCCGCTTTCTACCCCAGTAGCAAAACATTGTCGGGCCCACTGTGGCCGTCGTGGGCCGAGGACCGTTGCTTACTGTAAGGGGTACCAAACCAATACAGTTAAAATAACAGACAGCTAAGTAACAATCAGCCTAATACAAACGATTAGAACTTAAATTATTTCGTCTGAAGTCTGGACTTCGTTTAGTCATTATTTGTTACGTTTCATCCGCTGTGATCCAACGTTTCTTTAAAAAAAAAAAAAAAAAAAAAAGGATAAAAAATGTTTTACCTGTGCATTATGGAGTAAATGCAGTTGTTAATTAATCCAGGTGTTATGTGCCCTCTGATCTCGTGTTAGAGTCTTCACTGCTCGTAGACGCAGATTGTGGTTCTGCAGTCTTTGTTAATTGAACGCCAGAGCGCCCCGACAGCACCAGGAACATGGTTACAAAACGTTGTCAGCAAGAGGCATAGATCCTCATGAGCCCCCGCAACTGCGGGGGCTCATGAGGAGCTATGCCTCTTGCAGTTAGTTTGGGTTCATTTTATCCCGGCAACGAAGGGATTACGATCACACTGGAGTGTTAAGTTTTCAAAACATCGGGAGGACCGAACTGAAGACGAAACAGTTCGTTTTTAGACGAAAGCTGTCAAAACACTCGTTTATAAAAACACAGCGGAATTTATAGGCACAAAACAACTGACAAAAATGTGATTCAGACACTGTTTGTTTGGCAAGCGCAATAGCACACCGAAACAAAATTTATTTTCATGCACATAATAGGTGTAAGCACATTTGATAAATAAGCACAATAGCGCAAAAAAACAAAATTTATTTGGTAAGGCAAAAAGCACACACAAATAAATTAAAACCAAAAGATAACCTCAACAACGTAGGCAACGTTAAAATGTTACGCCAGGCGCGTCGCACAGCGATAAGCAACAAATGAAGTAAGAGCCTGGTCACCAGTACATGCTGCGCAACTAATAATAATATTAATAATAATAATATTTTTGTAGCGCAAACTCCCTGCAGGGTGCAGGCTCTAAGCGCTGTACAATGCAAATCAAAATGACAAACTAAACACAAATTAATACACAGCGGCAACAAAAAATATAGATATGACAATACAAATTCAAAAATTAGCAGCACATAAACACACCCAAAGCACAAACAACCATTGCAACATGAACTGGCACAGGATCCTAATGCTGTTACTGTTAAACAGAAAGAGACTGGGATTTGGCAAGACCGAGTTGTAAGGCTGGAAAAGATGTGTTTTGAGCTGAGTTTTAAAAGAAATGAGGGGGGGGGGGGAGGGGGGGGGGGGAGGGGGGGGGGGGGTGGGCATCGCGAATGTGCTTGGGAAGCAAATTTAAAATGACTGGGGCCTGGAAATCAAAAGACCTTTGACCACGGATGCGTGCCAGTTGCAGTTGCTTTTGGAGACACATCGCAGACGTCACTCATCATCTTTTGTGGCATGTCTGAAAAAATAACTGCATTCACCGCGTAGTTGTCTGCGGATGCCTTATATGGGTTAATTCATTCGAGACGTGCCGCCTCCGAATACGCGGCTTATGTCTCGAATGAGTTAACCCCTTCACTGCCAGTCAGATCATAGATTGTGTTCCTGGAATCCTGGTGAATTCAAATTCCAACAGCCCGACTGGCATGGAATCAAAGTGGTCTCAACAAGAGGCATAGATCCTCATGAGCCCCCGCAGTTGCGGGGGCTCATGAGGATCTATGTCTCTTGATATTTTTCGCTTTTTCTCGGCAGTGAAAGGGTTACTGGCAAACACAACCGAAAGCACATCTGTAAGCAAGCAAACAGTGGCAGCATGGGGTTACGTTTCAGTAGCAGTTTCAGCAGCCATTAATTTAAATAAGTTAAGAATTAAGACATCGTCTCTGTTTGAAGCAACTTAGGCAAAAGCACGCAGATATTAGTGCACCACACTGCACAATTGCTTTCCGCAATAGTTCGTAGTCAGCACCGGTAAACAGCGCCGGATCAATCAGTTTTCAAGGGGGGGGGTGCTCAACTTTTATTTTTTCTATTGCCAGGGTCTAGTATATATCAAAACACCACAACCGAAACTGTTCTTTAGACGTTTTTGAAAGTTTCTGACGCCTGGTGTTACGTACGGCACTGAAACACAAGCATTACAACTCAATTTTAAACACACTTATCTATAGTTTGATGCCAACCAAGGGGGGTGGGGGTGCTGTAGTACCAAATCCCCCCCTTGGATCCGGCCATGATAAAGGTAGTAGCAGTAAAGGTTCAAAATCACACAGCAGTACATACTGCTAACGCAAGTTAAAAGCTTAAAAACAGATTAGTGGACCCTTGAATTAAATTGACGAAACCGTTCGGCGGAAAAGACGCGTTCTTAGGCGTGTTCTCCGTCGACATCGTCGAGGGGGAGGGGGGCATGGAGGGTGGGGGTGGGGGAGTGTTGAAGATGCTACTGATGCAAAACATAACTTTTACAGCATTCCTCAACTGGTCGGAAAATTTGACATTCTGGCATCAGATTCTCACGGTTTACGAAAACCTTATTTGGGCGTTCACGTTTCAGGACGACCCCCTCCTTCACGGATCAAGAAGATGAACAAAACTTAATCACGAATCACTATGATTTTAGGCCATACCCTCGCCACTCCCCCTCCCCCATCCCCAGTTGTTTGATATTTTGACGCCAGCTCCCTTGCTCGGAGAGGCCTTTTGTATCAGGTTGAAGGTCCCAAAGAAAACGTTTGCCCCCCCCCCCCTCGAGGTAACTGATCCGCCCCTGCAAGGAGTTATAAAAGAGAATGCAGGAGATACACATACACTCTGTGCACACATTTCATAAACGACAATCAGCGCAAATCAAAAGCATCGAACCGAAGGAGTAAGCCAATATCACAAGGGATCCATCCATCACAAATTAAACACAGACATGTACACTCAGGTAATTTTAACCCATTCAGGCCTGAGGCATTACAGCAGGAGATGGGACGACCATGATAATTCAAGGGTAGTGTGAAAGATTAGCTTGGCGCCTGTCGGCGCCAAGCTAATCTGGCACTGCCTTGAATTAGTCATTAGATGACGCCTCCAAAATTTGGGAAATACGGCCGTCGGTCTGAATGAGTTAAACAACTTCTCATTACAACAAGTAATGGCAGACATATGCTAAACAGCACCCAGGAACAACATGCGACAAAGGCTGGCGTGTTAATAAAACAAAAGTTAAAGCATAGCTGTCAGTTTAAAAACACATAACGAGTCCAAAACATGTGAATTGCAGCTCATTTTTGAAACAACGCGCGTTAACTAATTCGAGACGTGCCGCCTCCGGATACGCGGCATAAGCCGCGTATCGAGAGGCGGCACGTCTCAAATGAGTTAAAGCAGTGACAACAAAGCGTCCAATACACGGAGCGAATTTCATATTAGTTTAACCCCTTGACTGTCACTGGCGATACCGCTCGACGGAGAAGACGCATCAGGGGTCAACAAAAGGCGTTTAATGTAAATAAACATGCATCTCCTCCACACTAAGCAAAAGGGTTTCGGGATCTTGGTTTAAACAACACATCTCCACGTTATCTGAAAGCGAACTGCACGACACACTACAAAGCAGCTCATCTCCGATTTGTCAAAAGCGGTGTGTCCATTTTTTTTTTTTTTTTAAAGGAAGGCGAGATTTTCATTGAAATGAAAATCTCGCTTTTTCTCCAAAAATGGACATGTTGGCTTTTGACCAAATCAGTGCAGAGCTGGCAAACGTCCATGACCCCGACGACCTTAAGGCCGACTTGCCGGTCTGCATGTATGCGGACTGAGCGCCTTTTGTCCGTCCGGAAACAGCAGATAACTTTATTTATTAAAAAAAAATTCGTCGGTGCATGACAAGCAAAGCGGAAGAACGCGTTAGAAAATTTAAAATGCAGACAAAAGCAAGCTGTTTGTTCGTGCGTGTTAAACGCATTTACACAATGACTGTCAGTTGTGATACCCTACGAAAGCATGGTTTTCCTTAGTGTGAAGGTAAATTTACAGACACAAGTAACGCTAATAATAATAATAATATATAAGTCTTCTATAGCGCAATATCCCCACAAAGAAACGCTCAGAGCGCTTTACATCTAGATAATCTAACTAATTGAAATTAACTAACTTATTTACCGACAACATACAAAAACGCAATACATACAAAAACGCTATGACGTGTTTATGCAAATAGCGTACGAAGTGTTTATTTGGCCTAAATGCGAAATTCCGATTGGACAGTCGTCCTCCTATGCATATAGCGTTATATGAGAGCACACTGGCTGTATCCCTCGATTGCAGCTAATCCAGGGAGACAACCAGTGTGATAACCTGTGTTTTGGCGTCTCTTGTTTGTGTCGCTGTAAGCGCTTAGAACTAACGTGATTAACTAATTCGCGGACAGCCGCATCCGGATGCACGGCATAAGCCGCGCATCCGGATGCGGCTGGCCGCGAATGAGTTAATACTGACATATAGCGCTATCTTATTATTATTATTATTATTATATGTTAGTTAGTTATTTGGGTTTAACGCCGAGCAGGCAACTAAGGCATCTCACGGTGGTATTATTATTTGAGATAGAACTTCTATAATATTTCAAGGGCGGTTCTCTGAGTTCCCCCTGAAGACTACATAAAGGGTCAGTTCAAGCGTGCTGTCAGAATAGCTTGGCGTCTTCAGGCGCCAAGCTATTCTGGCACCACCCTTGAACTATCATGGTCGATACGAATTTTGGTGCAGTCTGAATGACTCTCTTCCGTACAAGTATAGAACCAACTGGGACCAGAATACCGTCTTGGCGCCTCTAGAGAGAGAGAGAGAGAGAGAGAGAGAGAGAGAGAGAGAGAGAGAGAGAGAGAGAGTTACGTTTGTGGCTGTGTTATTCTTTGAGAGCGTGTGTGTTAATCATAGGAAAGATCCGATATTCATTTGAGTTATTTTGGATACGAATTACGTACCTTTTTAGTAGGATTCATTTTCTTTTGCACGGAGACTTGCGATCGATTTTTGTTGTGACGCGTAGTTTCGCTACATTAGACTGGAAGGTTCGAGCAGGGTCGCGATCTTTCTAGTGACCTCATATATGACGTCAAAGTTGTCGGCAACATTTCGTAACATTGTATTAAAGGCGCTTAGATAGTAGTGGAAGGTAGTAACTACTCGGTTGTTCTTTTTCATGAATATTAATACGTTTTGGTTACGTTTTCTTTTCTGACTGGTTGTATTGTAAGAATTTGCTGGATTATTCAGGAAATCTGTAAATAGTATAAAAGCCCTTGTTAGGAAGTATGTGTGTACATTGTATGAGAGAAGAAGTGTGTCAAAAATGTTGATGCATTGTAGAGGAGTGAGTGTATCATTGTGGATGTGTTTGTTGATGCATTGTGAGGAGATCGCATCGCTGCAATAAAATATTGTTGGAACTGTTACTCCAGTGTGGTCTACAACCTTAAGTCACGTGTGACGGGTTGCAGTGGAGTGAAGTTCCTTTACAAGAACCCTATGTGTGTGCGTCTGGTGTGACTGCATCATACTACGACTACGACTATCGCGTAACACAGAGAGAGAGAGAGAGAGAGAGAGAGAGAGAGAGAGAGAGAGAGAGAGAGAGAGAGAGAGAGAGAGAGAGAGAGAGAGACAGACAGACAGGGACACAGAGAGATTTTGCTTAAGGATGCTTTTGTTTCCGACGAAGTCTAAGCTTCGTTTTTTATATTTCGGAAATGTCACAATGTCACAAATGAGCGACGTTAAGTGCTCATGACGCAACTGTCAACGGGAGTTGTCTGTCCTGAGTTTCAAATCTGAACAAAGAAACCTTTCAAGAGCTTATGACAAGTTTGAAAACCTTTCACCCCGAACCATTTTATAACGCGCACGGACACCGAAATTAGAATGTCAGTCACATGAGCAAGTACAAAGGCGAACACGCGTACAAGTGTCCAGTTTTAACCACTTCATTGCCAGTGGCCACGTGTAGCAGACTAACCGCTGGATGAGACCAACCTGCTTAACACATTCAGCCCTGACGCACTACAGCAGGAGATGGATCGACCATGATAATTCACGGGTAGTGCCAGATTAGCTTGGCGCCGACAGGCGCCAAGCTAATCTGGCACTATCCTTGAATTATCATGGTCGATCCATCTCCTGCAACAGGTGCATAGTCGTTAGATGACGCCTCCAAAATTTGGGAAATACGTGCGTCGGGCTGATGAGTTAACCCCTTCCCTGCCAATGGGCGTACACTTTGTGTCCGAATTCTTTGCCGGTTCATTCAATGACCGAAAGCCACGACAGTCCAAGGAACATGGAGACTAACTGGTCTCAGCAAAGAGTCATAGATCCTCATGGGTCCCCCGCAAATTGCGGGGGCTCATGAGGATCTATGCCTTTTGCAGTTGGGTATTTGCTGTCCGTGTCCCCCCGGCAGTGAAAGGTTTATCAGCAACATGACAGTTCTACGCAAGTACGCCAGTTAAAATTTCAAATGTGAAAAAAATGCACTTTTTGGACTTTTAAGTTTGCCAGACAAACAGGGTAACCCTTTGTCTGCTGCTGACGCTACCGCCCAACGGAAGTGATGCTTAGTTGCGCGTCTTTTCCGCCGAGCGGTAGCGTCAGCAGCATTCAACGGGTTAAAGAACTGCGCAAAAGGTAAGAACATCTAAAAACTGCGTGTACGCAGGAGAACAGCGAACGAAACATTTGAATGTACCCAAAAAAAAAAAAAAAAAAAAAAAAAATGGAAACAAATGTTTACAGTTCTGCCCACACTTAACAGCCATGACGCTAGTTAACGAAAGACACAATTTAAAATACACGATTTCAAGTACACATACACCACTTTAGCTTTTCAAAGCACTGTGAAACAAATGGCGTAAATTTATAGCCAAAAAACAAAACAAAAAAAACAACAACAACAACCGTAAACAAAACAACAACAAAGTCAAACAGACAAACGAACAAAAGTATAAAAAAAGGAATATAAAAAATAGAAAGAGATCAATTCATGTTTTTCACTCCTTTTTTTTTTTTTTTTTTTACTGTTCCTCGTTGTTTGTAATTATTAATCCCATCTCTGCCCAGGGATCGCAGATACGGTTCCTAGAATCTTTGTTAACCCAATTAGCCGCAACGCCCTTCAGCAGGTGATGGATCGGGCATGATAATTATAGGGCAGTGCCGGATTAGCTTGGCGCCATCAGGCGCCAAGCTAATATGGCACTACCCTAGAATTATCATGGTCAGTCAGACCCCTGGAACTAGTAAACAGGTGTTAAGTGGCACCTTTAAAAATTTGCGAAACGCATCCTTGAGGTTAAATGGGCTAATTTGAAGCTAAGGAACCCTAGCTATCCAAAGTACATGGACACAAAGTGATGTCAGCAAAAAGCATAGATCCTCATTAGCCACCGCAACTGCGGGGACTCATGAGGATCTACTTGTCGTGCATTTGGAACGTGTTCACTTTTTCTCGGTTGTAAAGAGTTCAGACTGTGATAATTTTGTGCCTACTCATAACACTTTTCTGCACATTTTTTTTTTTCCATTCAAAGCAGTATATAAAATACAACAGCAGACGTTTAACTCATTCGAGACACGCGTATCCGGATGCCGTTCGTCTCGAATGAGTTAAAAAAGCAAACCTATATGAAGCTAGCTAGGCGCTTCAAGCTTCACCAAGCTTTAGTTGCTATACAATTTGAGCTGTTGCTGAGTGGCATACAATATTTAGCAGGCCTTTGCAATGCTAGACAGTGTGAGGACACATAACCCAGAGTAAGTGCAACTCAGCACACCCCTTCCTGTATTGGCACCCCCCTGGTCCTGCGCCACCGGCCATTGCAGCGCCCCCACCATGAAGTTAACTGTAGACGTAGATAAACAGATATTATGTGTGTTCTTAATTGGCACCGTCTGTGAGGCAAACAGCTGATAATTTGACGTCGTACGTCAAATAATGACATTTCTCATCTGCGTGTGTTTCCGCGTGACGTCATTTATTACGAATAAAAAATTGCTGCGTCATAATTTAACGCATCTTGCCACACTGGTTGTCTCCCTCGATTCGCTGCTGAGGCAACCAATGTGGTAACATGCATGCCTTTTGTGACGTCAAATCATGACGTCAAGTCACAGCTGCTGACGTCATAGACAGTGCCAGTTTAGTGTGTCACGATCAGCATGCTAAAACGAGACATCCCACGATGTGCTGTAAACGTAGGTGTGCATTGTCAAAGGCGCTCGTCTCAAATACACTGACGTAATAATACCATTTAATCAAGGGTTTTGAATCCCCTGACGTAATAATACGATTTGCTCAAAGGGTCACTCTCTAGCTCCACAAATACACAATATTCCGTCAAAGGGTCCTATCGATCAGTGACCTCAGGTGAAAGAGACTTTTTCTTGAGTTTGAAGTAAAAGGTGACCTCAGTCTAAGATCCTTTACTGAAAGTGTCAGTTGATAGAGAAATGCCTCAAGGGATGAGCGCCTTTGTTTTTTCGTGCACTACTGAGATCATGCCATACAAGCGTTTTGTAAAATAAGGGTTACTTACATGGCAATAATAATTGTACGATCTCAGTATTTTTTACAAATTCAACATGTCTGATCGCAAACTGCGCTGCCCTAAAAAAAAAGAAAAAAAAGCGGGGAGGGGGGGGGGGGAGGGGGGGGGGAGGAGGGGAGGGGGGAGGGGGAGGGGGGAGGGGGAAGGGGGTTGCAGCAACTTTAATTGCAGGCTTTATAAATGAGTTCGAAAGCCAACTGCAGCAAAACAAACAGTGCAAGAATGAAGCGCAGATAATGATCGCAGACGACATTCCGTTTAATTTATCAAACATTTAACCCTTTATATCCACTGTTTTCATCAAAATGTGGACCTACTTCTGATTTTCGAACAACGTCTATCTGACCTCGCTCTCTAACTCATTCTGCCCGCGACACACCACACCAAGATATGGCTCGACCATGATAGTTCAAGGGTGGTGGCAGAATAGCTTGGCGCCTATAGGCGCCAAGCTATTCTGCCACCACCCTTGAACTATCATGGTCGATCTGTCGCCTGAATTGTAATGCAGTCCTCAGAGGATAACTCCAAAATGTGGGGTATTTCGTACCTCGGGCACAATGAGTTAAATATAGAAACTGTGCGCTTTTACACGAAGCATTGCAAACACAGCTGACCTATTGCGAGAAGCTGTATGATAAATGTTGCGATAGTATGCATGTATCACAAAGATCTTTCCTGCAAAATCATGTGAGCTCCTTTGTATCACAAAAGACCCTTACAGCACGTGTCACATTAGATCCTTTGTGCTAAGTCCACCAATCTGAGAATCAATATGGTGAAAAATTAGAATTAATTGAAACTTCGTCGATCGAAGTTGTAATCGCACATCTGGGTTAACACATTTTGCCCCAGGACCGAAATCTCTAGCTTTGGACTGAAGTTGCCCTTTGAAAGGCAACATTACAATTATTGAGACGAATCGCGATTGCTAATTAAAAGGTGGTGCCAGAATAGCTCGGCGCCTATGGGCGCCAAACTATTCTGTCACCACCCTTGAACTGTCATGCTCGATCAATGTCTGACTGTGGTGTGTCGGGGCTGCACGAGTTAAACCGTTCGACCTACAACAGCAATTTTTCATTTGTTCATTTATGCAACCAGTTTTTGTTTCTCTCTCACCAGGCTGAGGTGGAGGTTCGAAGATGGCCGGGTACATGGGTGGATCAACAGCGTATGACGCCCACCCGCCTAGGAGGACATAATTATAGATATGCACGTGAGCTTGTTTCAGTATTCATCGTTCTACATCTTATGAGATTCAAACCAAAAAGATGACTGCCCAAGCGTGAAGAGTGCAAAGGAAATCCCCCCCCAAAAAAAAAAAAAAAAAAAAAAAAAGAAAGAAAGAAACACGCTTAGAAGGGACAATTATAACACAGTTTATTGACTTTTGGGGGTTAACCCCTTTTGAAATGAACATGAACATACAGACAAGAAAAAGAATGACTAGCTGTCTTGTTCGTTTGACAGATATACTGATGAACACAAGAAATGCGACATTTTTGGAAACACTTAACACATCAGTTGTGCCCCAGAACCGAAATCCCCGAATTCTGAAGTTGCCCTCTGAAGGACTGCATTACAATTTTAGAGACAGATCGAACACGATAGTTCAAGGGTGGTGCCAGAATAGCTTGGCGCCTATGGGCGCCAAGCTATTCTGGCTCCACCCTTGAGCTGTCTTGCTGGATCCATGTCTTGCTGTGGCGTGTCGGGGATGAACGAGTTAAGTGTTTCCGATGATTCCAAATAGTCGCATTTCTTTTGCTCGCCAGCACACATACACCCCCATCTAAATGCCCCCATCTCTTCCCCTCCCTGCCCCACTTTCACCAAAAAAATTACGACTGAATCCTGCCTTTGGAGATGCCTGTCTTTGCTGGTTCAATCGCTGCGCACGCCCGTTCGTCCTTTACGAAATGGCATATATCAATAATCGTTAGCGCAAAATAGCCAGAATTTAACACATTCGAGATGTGCTACATGCGGATGCGGCACGCCTCGAATGCGTTAAGAGAATACATGCATAACAAATTCAATAAGTTGAAAAGCTGACGCATGCGCAGGGGTGAGAAATGGTAAGAGTGGATATCAGATGGATTTTAAACGTATGCTAGTCTGTAATTTGCAAGGACACGCATTCTCTAGCCAGTCCTTGGACTGTTTATGAGGTGAAGGTCACAATAAGCCTAGCTTTCGATTTGTGATTTGTGAAATAGTTGACGTTATTCTGAGTTTCACGTCGTTGTAGGTCACGAATCCAAGAGAAATTGCAAAGAATGACAAAACAAGCCTCGCTTTCGCTCGTTAAGTTTTTGAAAGTTTCGAGGTGCCTGCACTATATACACAATGCCTACCGGCTGTGTAAAATGCTTTGAGAAACCACCTATTTTGTAGGGTGGGGGGGGGGGGGGGAAGTGGTCTTAATAAGATAGGTGGTCTCTCAAAAGAAGTCTTGACTCATTCTACCCCAGACACGCCACAGCAAGATAATCATCGACCATGATAGTTCAAGGGTGATGCCAGAATAGCTTGGCGCCTATGGGCGCCAAGCTATTCTGGCATCACCCTTGAACTATCATGGTCGATCTGCGTCCTGCACTAGAGTGCAGTCTTCAGATGACAACGGCAAAATTTCGGGATTTCGGTGTTGGGGTAGAATGAGTTGGTGTTAAGGTAAAAAAAAGTGTCGTCACCTGTCAATCAAGACTTCAGCCACCTAAATGATGGTCTCTTATAATGGTGGTCACTCAAAACAGGTTATGCTTTATTTCAAGAAAACCTTGAAGCAATAAGGTCCACAATTACAGACTGGCATATAAACGCATACACGTGAACGCAAAAGAGATGAAAGCACATAGCATATGTATTAAACATATGGCTGTCGTTTGCGGTTTTTTTTTTTCCCCGCGATGATTCATGAAGGAATCATCGCGGCGAAAACGATCATTCCTGGAGGAACCATCGCGAAAAAAGCCCCGCTATCGACAGCCAAAGGGTTAAGAACTGCACGGTTAACCCTGTAACTCTCAGAATTAAATGACTTCCATACTATAGAAGTCAAAGGATTGAAACTAGTTGCACTCACACTGTCTCATGCAAAGGCCTTACACTAGTAACTGTGTGAAATAAGCCACATGTAGTCTAAATTCAAGAACACGCTTTTAAAAAAAATAAAGATGTAACCCATTCAGTCCCGACGCACTACAGCAGGAGACGGGTCGACCATGATAATTCAAGGGTAGTGCCCGATTAGCTTGGCGACTGTCGGCGCCAAGCTAATCTGGCACTGCCCTTGAATTATCATGGTCGACCCATCTCCTGCTACTAGTACATAGTCATTAGATGACGCCTCCAGAATTATGGAAATACGGCCGTCGGGCTGAATGAGTTAAATGATACGTTGAAACAGTGAAATCAGGTTTAATGAGAAAAACTACGAGACTCATATTCAGCTGTAGAGAAACAACTAACAGATTTAGACATCATGAGGAAAAAACACCAGTTAACCCATTTAGCCCCAACGCTATACAGCAGGAGATCGAGCGACCATGATAATTCAATGATAGTGCTACACTAGCTTGGCGCCTGCTGGCACCAAGCTAATCTGGCACTACCCTTGAATCATCATGGTCGATGCGGCCCTGCCTGCAACTGGTACATATTCAGGTGACACCCCCAAATTTGGTAAATGCGGCCGTGGGATTAAATGGGTTAAATCCGCAACAGGCGTATATAGGAGCGCAGGCAGAGAGCGGCAGTTGGTGCCTGGCTGTCTGCGTGTAAGCGTCGCGCTGTCAGCGCTGTTTGTACCCAAAAGGTGACTTCGGGTGTTGTGCCTTCTACAAAAGTACTATTTAAAAGAAATACACCAAGAGAAAGAATTTACAGTTTCCAGAGAGAAAGAGAGAGAGAGAGAGAGAGAGAGAGAGAGAGAGAGAGAGAGAGAGGAGAGAGAGAGAGAGAGAGGAGAGAGAGAGAGAGAGAGAGAGCACCCCCTCCTCCCCCCCCCCCTTCCCGGTTGAAGATACATTTTCTTTTTAAACTAGCACCAATTTCTGGTAAGGTTTGGTAATAGAACATATAAGCGCGCCACACTAAATGACATCTTTTGTTAATTACCGAGTTTCGTTTAACTGTTTGTAATGAATTAAAAAAGCTCGTACCTTACATCCGTCCCTTCACCGATCAGCGCCCGACCCCCCCCCCCTCCCCCCCTTATATCGTCAACAACAACACTAATAAAAAATATTACATCAAATAAACAATTCATGATCAGTTTTCTGCAATGTTTTAGACAAGAAAAACAAGAAATAGATACGTAGACAACAGTTGTTGGAAAAATTAGAAATTGTCCCCGCGCCATTATCCTCTTAGCCTGTTAACCCCGGGGAAGCTACCGACGACACTGCCCGTTCCCGTCAGTGCCGGAAAAGACGTGTGATTTACGTAGTTAGACAGTGACGTAGTTACGCGTCTTTCCCTCCGAACGGTATCGTCAGTAGCAGCTATATGGTTAAAAAGTACCTGCAAAGAAACACACTGCGAACAGATCACTGCGAAACATGTCCTTCACGTTTCAGTCATTCAAAATTTCAATCCGCTTTCAAAGGGCAGCTATGCCTACAATGGTTCGCTGCTGCTTAGAGTTGTCTTACCTTGTGTTGTTGATGAGGGCACAGTGCCGCCAGGGGGAATGGCGTATGGATTGTTAAACAAAGAGTTCATTAAATCCGGGCTCCCTGCACCTGTGCATTATACACACATCATATAACAATAATGATGAAGGATATGATGATGATGACCACAATAATAACAATTACAATAATGGTGATGATAATAATGTAATAATAACAATAATAATGATAATAATTGCAATATAATAATAATAATAATAATAATAATAGCAACAACAACAATATAATAATAAAATAAAAATACATATTATTATTATTATTATTATTATTATTATTATTATCATTATTAACTCAGTTCAGAGGTAAAAAGACGAGTTCATTTTGAAATATCATTACTTAACACGCCATCAGTAATTTTCCCTTGACTTTCTGGACATGTTTGTTTGTTCTAATTTATCTCTGTATAAATCTGTCTTTTTGTACTTTGTGGTGTCTCACCTGGTGACAGTGTGGTCTGCTGTGCCCATGACGCCGGGAGTAGTGCCGAGACAAGGACAACCTGCAACGGACAATTAAAGCACGACCTTTAACCCATTTAACCCCATCGCCAAAATTTTGGAGGTGTCACTTAACGAATGTGGACCAGTTGCAGGAGATGCAATTACCATGATAATTCAAGGGTAGTGCCAGTTTAGCTTGGCGCCTATTGGCGCCAAGCTAATCTGGCACTACCCTTGAATTATCATGGTCGATCCATCTCCTGCTGTAATGCGTCTGAGCTAAATTGTTAGCATGCATAGGAACACGGGTAACAAAGCGAGCAACAAAAAGCTATGGCCCACTAAAGTACCATTACGCATAAATCTGAAGACACGTCTCAACACCATTTGTGTTTGTTATGCCTTGTCGACACACCTAATGAATTTTAACAGCAGTTTGGACACGCAGCAACAGCACATGGACAATCGCACTTATTTATTTTGCGCAGCTGTTAGCGTTTCAAACTATTTTTAGCTGTTTCTCGTACTGATAGCGTTGTATTTCTAGAACGGAGTGCCGTCATTGTCAGGTTACTTGATATAAAGACGACGTGTGCTGAATTGGATTGTCCTGTGTCTAAATGAACCATAACTAGACCTGTGTGTAGCGTTTCGTAATCATCTGTTACAGAAGTGTAAAAGTTTGAACAGTTACTGAAGTTGCGTGCCTTTCCCAGAGCGGTGTTTGATGCTCAAATTTGCCAGTACACCGGGTTCTCATTGTTTCCCTGAAACAACTAGGAACTGTCTCCCCTTCTTTTCACAAATGCATTTGAGTAGGCAGACGTAACAGATATGCGTAACTGCCCATTGTGCACAGCTGGGGAACTCTCCTGCGTAGCAAATAGGATAAGAAGAGCAGCAAATTCTACCATTTATGGCATTCGAAATTTGTAACTAAGTAACAACAGTTAAGATTTTTGGGTTGCAGCTTTATGGTGAGAACATTTATACAGGAGGTGTAGTGAGCTAGCTGTTAATCCTTTTATGTCTGGATGAGATCGCTATAAGAATATAGGCCAGCCTCAGAGTTACGAGCATCAGACTATCGCGAAGTCGAGTATTACGCGGTCAGGTCTGTGGCTCCCAAGTCGATGCCTAATGAGCTGGGAAAAAAATCTCTGGCCGACTTAAGCCTTAACTGGCCCGCGCACAGGCGCGCGCGGGTCAGCTAATGCTGACGTCGGGCAGAGGATGGTTCGCTTACTGGGTGTGTTTTGTTCACCACCCTGTGTCATTATAACCCCTTCATTGCCGACAAAAACTGAACACCACCCATCTGCAAGAGGCATAGATCCTCATGAGCCCCCGCAGTTGCGGGGGCTCATGAGGATTTATGCCTCTTGCTGACGTCACTTTGTATCCATGTTCTTCGGACGGCTGAGCTCTTTGGCGTTGAAATGAGAAGGATTTTAGAAAAAAAAAAAAAAAACGAAATCTGCGGCCACTGCCAGGGAAGAGGTTAACACGAACGCCAACGACCAGGGCCTGACTTTAACGGCTGAAATATGTATCGCGATATAACGAGGCTGACCCGTGGATGAGGAAACGCCAGGCTACGATGGATTATACAGCTGGCTGCGTCGCGTATGTTGCCCATTCACTCCCTGACTGCCGGGGAAAAAAAAAAAAAAAAAACACAAAAAAACAAACAAACTATAACTCCACCCAACTGCTAGAAGTGTAGATCCTCATGAGCCATTCACGAGGATGTGTATCTCTAGCTAGACACCAGTTGAGGGGTCTCACGAGGATCAATGCTTCTCAGTTGCTGACACCACTTTAAAAAAAAAAAAAAAAAAAAACCCAAACAAACTATAACTCCACCCAACTGCTAGAAGTGTAGATCCTCATGAGCCATTCACGAGGATGTGTATCTCTAGCTGGACACCAGTTTGAGGGGTCTCACGAGGATCAATGCTTCTTGACACCACTTTTAAAAAAAAAAATCTTCAATGACGTTGAATAAACAAAGATTTCAGGAACACATTCTGCCTTCATTGGTAGTGAGAGGGTTAAACACGACCTGTAGCCACTTAACCCTTTGGCTGTCGGTATCGCTTTTAGTCGCGGTGATTCCTTCAGGAATCACCGCGACTAAAAGCGATACCGACAGCCAAAGGGTGAAGCCCAAGGCCGCATTTCCCAAATGTTGTCGCCTGACGACTGTGTACCAGTTACAGGAGATGCATCGACCATGATAAGTCAAGGGCAGTGCCAGATTAGCATGGCGTCTGAAAGGGTTAAAACCACGCGTCACAGCACTTGCTGCTACTACTGCGTGTCTAAGACCATATTGGTGGAACACTGACGGCTTTGTGATTTCGGTACATGTTGAGTGGTTTTCTGTCAGTCTGTCCCTCTGTCTGTATGTCTGCATGTCTATCTGTCTGTCTCTGTCTCTCTCCTCGCGGCCGATACTTTGTAATACATGTATATAACAGTGAATCCCGAATCACGCCCGCCCGCTTTCCCCGTCCTTCATTCACCCATACGCCCCAACCTCCTGCTCATACACAGGTCAAAAGTCAAACACCCGGACGATAAAACAAACATACAAACAAAAATAAGTCCCAATTCTTTTTTTTAAAGAATAAGAAGTCTCGGCAAATTGTTCTTGTCAGAATGAGTTACACTAGCAGTCTGTTTCAGATAGTGGTAAACAAGGGTCGCATTGTTTTATGTATATCAGCACACTTTTTAAACTGACAGGCGGGCGTAGAATACATTTATAGTACTTCAAAGTGTGTCCTTCACGTCAACCTAAACAAACACTGTATACTGACGAGCAAAGGAAATGCGACATTTTTGGAATCATTGGGAGCACTTGTTTCCGATGATTACAAAAATGTCGCATTTCTTTTGTTCGTCAGTGTAATAAAAAATTAGGAAGATAAACAGCGCATTCGCTGTAGAGAAAAAAAGTTAGTTAGTTGGCTATTTTGGGTTTTAACGCGAAGCAGGCGACTAAGGCCATCTTTCGGCGGGCGAGCAAAAGTGAACACGATCCAACTGTAAGAGACAATAGATCTTCATGAGCCCCCGCAATTGTGGCGGCTCATGAGGATCTATGTCACTTGCTAACATCGCTTTGTATCCAAGCTCTGCGGACGGTTATGGCTATTGGCCACTGAACTTATTAAGACAAATTAAGAAACGCAATGTGCGTCGACTGACAGCGCATCGGTAAAATCGCCGGGAAACGTTGACTATCGCAAAAATGCAAGATGCATAGATCCTCATGAGCCCCCGCATACGCGGGGGCTCATGAAGATCTTTGTCTCCTGCTGGCTTATGACTCAGGGATCCATGCCCAACGCGATCATTATTCAGAGACACATTCTCCGACAGACAAGGTAGCCATGAGTTAAACGTTAACACGTTAAAACGTTCAGAGCTTAACGCCTTTTGTCCGCTAAAGACAAGGCACCGGAAAGAGGTATGTATACATTTTTACCTCAGCTCAGCTCGAACACACGACTGACCTTTTTGAGCTAGAGTGGAACACTCTAACACCTGAGCCGAGCCGCATAGCTCCCTAATAATCATGCAATGACTACACGATGGTTTGAGAAACGTGACCCGTGACAGAGAAAGGGTTACTTAGAAGAAGTAAGTTTGCACTGATCTGTTGTCGCGTATAGAGTGGGTCTATCTAGGGAGTATTTCCGCAAACGGTACCCTTAAACTGTCATAGACAATCCGTCTTATGCTGTAGTTTGTTAGGCGTGAATGTGTTGATCTAGTCTGCTTTAACCTATTTAACTCGACGGCAATTTGTTTGGCGTCACCTATGTACCAATTACTAATTCAAGGGTAGTGCCAGATTAGCTTGGCGCCTGATGGCGCCAAGCTAATTGGGCACTACCCTTGAATTATCATAGTCGATCCATTTCCTGCTGTAGTGCGTTGGGACTAAATGAGGTAAAATTATGTATGGACGTGCGGAGTGGATTATACTGTTATACGTGTTCCGCTGGACATATCAAATTTGTAATAATTTTAAGGTATACGAAACATAATGTAGGCTCAGTTTGAAATCACTACTGGTGCCTGTTGTATTGCGCACATAACTAATACTGATACTAACACTAAAACTAAAATTACTAGTGTTAATAATGATACTAATAAATCTAATAACAATATTACTACTACTACTACTACTACTACTACTACTACTACTACTACTACTACCATTACCACTACTACCACTACTACTACTACTACTACTACTACTACTACTACTACTACTACCACTACTACTACTACGTTTCTCCTTTTTCTTGTTCTTCTTCATTTTTATTATTATTATTATTATTATTATTATTATTATTATTATTATTATAACAAAGGGTGCAGAACTACGTAACATTCGATGACAGAGTGATAAATACAAGCCATGCATGTAATGCAAAATATCTACAACGCTGGCAGTGCCATATTTCAACACCGGAATCACAGCTGTGGACAAAGCTGCACCACAGACATGGAGTTAGTTAAGGTCACAATGAGTATGCTGACTGTCATTCATTCGTGGATAGTGACTACTACAGCACGCCCAGTGGATCCTCTGCAAGAGGCATTGATCCTCATGAGCAAATCCATGTCTCTTGTTCGAATCGGTAATTCTAAATTTATATTTCTCCGGCGGAGAAAATTGTCTGAGCTGAATCCGTGACTGAGACAAAAGAGACAGATAAGGAAAAGAAAGGGAGTTAATTCAGAGACAGCGCGAGCGAGCGTGATGTATGAGGTGATATACCACGGCTGAATGCAGATTACTGCTGCTCATGACTGTCTGGATGAAAGTGCTGTTAAAAGTTCACTTCCGGCATAGAAAAACAATTTACAACAACAACAACAATGATGATCTCACTACTACTAGAGCTACTACTGCTACTACTACTACTGTTGAAGACGATGATGATGATGATAATAACAACAACGAAAACAACAGCACCGAATAAAAGCATTAAAGAGTAAATTAGAATAAATAGATAAATAAATGGATAAATAAAAAGATGAGTGAATGAATAAATGAAATAAGGGCTAGTATTAATTATTTATGTATTCTCTAAAATCATCACAGTTTGAAAGTACAATAATGTCTGAAGTGGGGCTGCGGGGTGGGAGGGGGAGGTTAACCCTTTTAGCGCCATTGGCGCATTTCCCGAATTTTGGAAGTGTTACTTAACGACTATGTACCACTTGCAGGAGGTGGATTGACCATGATAATTCAAGGGTAGTGCCAGATTAGCTTGGCGCCTGAAGGCGCCAAGCTAATCTGGCACTACCCTTGAATTATCATGGTCAATCAATCTCCTGTTGTAGGGTGTTGGAGCTAAAAGGGTTAATGAGGATGTTTTCTGCCTATTGTAGAGAAGTAGTGTTCAGTCAGTCTACTGTGTTCAAAAGTCTACTTCGAGTTCATTAGAATTCTGACATGTACATCGTCGTACATGAAGAGCCGTACATCAGACTTACACCGCTCGTGAAAATAATTAATTATATTACTGTCGAGAAGTGAACACCACCCAGCTGCAAGAGGAATAGATCATCATGAGGCCCCGCAGTCGCGGGGCTCATGAGGATATATGCCTCTTGTGGTCCATGTTTTGAAACTATATCCCTTGAATGGGTGTGGTTTTTGACAATGAGACGTTTATAGAGATTTTAATAGCACATCTTGCAGCCACTGACGAGGGTGACGTTTAGTGACAGGAATAGAAATTGTTTCATAGTCTACATTACGTTACATCAGCTAACAGCGTCATAAATTTAATTGTCAGATGTGCGGCCGTGACGGTGATTTGGGCGTGAGACGTGCGCACCATGACGAGACAGGCACCGTTAATTCACGGACATTGTTACCGCTCGCGCACGCTTCTCCCGACGGTATGTTACGGTGTGGTGAAAAAGGTTCTGCGAACTCCGCCCCACTTTTGAGTGTTTCCCCGCAATGCCAACTAACGATCAGTCATTGAGGCGGAGTAAAGTAAGAGCGATCTATTGTTCAAATAAAAATAAAAAAAGACGATTCTGAGGTTAAAAACCTTTCCAAAAGGCGTTGTATACCGAGGAGACTGAGAAGAGTGGCCGAAAACCCTTCCAGGACAGGAAAAATGAAAACATGCCTCGGATCTGACATCTGTCCTCGGGTGAAATGGAAATAATGTAATGTAGAACAGAAATGAACAAAAGAGAGAATGAAAAGAGATCAACCTATATGGAGAAAACATGATTTCTCTCTCTCTCTCTCTCTCTCTCTCTCTCTCTCTCTCTCTCTCTCTCTCTCTCTCTCTCTCTCTCTCTCTCTCTCTCTCTCTCTCTCTCTCTCTCTCTCTCTCTCTCTCTCTCACAATCTTCTCTCTCGCCCCCCTCCCCTTACAAGAAAAAAATTATGTTCCGTCCAAGGAACATGGATACAAAATGGTGTCGGCAATAAAAAACAACAACAAAATACTTATCAGGTCTCGCTACTGCGTGGGTTTGTGAGGATATGTCAGCCGCTTGCAGTTAGATTGTGATCACGTTTTCTCGGCAGTGAATGGTTTAACACCTAATAGAGACTTTTGCAACGTTTCAATTATAGAGACTGTGAACCAGGTAAAAGAGATGGTTCGGCCATAGCTAGGTATCAGTGCTTGGGTAGAGGAAAACCGATCGGACTACTCCGCTTGAACTAGCATGCTCAGCCCATGTTATTTTGTAGTGTGTCAGGTGCCAACGATTCATTAACTCATTCAAGGTACCCCGCATCAACAGCTTCCAAGGTGTCGTATAGCGTTGCATCCGGCAACGCTATACAACAGTTTCTCTGCTATTGGTGCGGTGCACCTTGAATTAGTTAACATTGATGCCGATGGCCTGGACAAGGAGTTAGTCTGGTGGAATGGTCCAGAAAGAAAAAAACAAACAAACAAACGATTAACTCATCCTAGACGCGCCCCTTCGGCATTAAGCCGCGTATCCGAATGAAGCACGTCTGGAATGTGTTAACCGATTTAGCCCTGACGCCCTACAGCAGGAGATGGGTCGACCGTGATAATTCAAAGGTAGTGCCAGATTAGCTGTCGGCGCCAAGCTAATCTGGCACTGCCCTTGAATTATCATGGTCGATCCATCTCCTGCAACTAGTGCATAGTCATGAGATGACGCCTCAAAAATTTGGGAAATACGGCCGTCGGGCTGAATGAGTTAAGTTAAACAGCGTAAAACTGACGGGATGAAACCAAGACAGACCGTATCCTGACAGTGTGTCTCTCTGACGAGCTAAACACCAGCGTACGTAGTAAACTGCACTTCGTTACTTGCAAGCCAGCATAATTGCCATGTGCATGGGCGAAGAAGACATGACCTTTCCCCTTCAGGAAACGGGCCAATCACTTACCAGGAGGTGTCTCTGCCTAGTGACAGGCATCAACGTTTTCGGACATTACAAAGGCGACACTTAGGGCAAACGGTTAGCTGTACATGCTCCATAGTTAGTAGCACTAGGAATGAGAAAGACAGAACGTTGTCGCATTAAATTTGTTTGGCACTGATGAGGTACGCTAAAGATAATCGGGCTGACATAGGTCGCTGTCAGCCCGATGGTATTTGCTTACCGGGGACCTGAAGTTAAAAGCGCCTGCACTGCACGCTGCCCGAGAGTACTGCACACTACCTTGGATACACTCAGGAAAATGAAGGCAATGTCTTGTCACAATGGGATTGTTTGTACAGACACGGTCGGGCGCACCTGACCTATGAAGTTGTATGGGTCAGCTTAGTCCTGCGCAAAGCCAGTAAGCCATGTGCTCCGCTACCGCGGAGTACCTGGCTTAGTGGCTTGCGTAGCACTAAGCTCACTCACGCAACTAAGTATTGTTCTAAACCCTACCCTGAAACAGTAGGACTAACAAGAGCGACGTCTTGTCACAGTAAATTTGTTTGATAAGTATGGGAGCACCTGCGAGCCACACCTCAACTGTCAGCGGCACAGATCCTATAGGATCCGCGCAGATTAAGTCTGTACTGACCCCATCTGCCCATGGATAAATGCAATACAATATTCCCTTTTTAATAGCTCCCTCGGGCTGTTTGACAAGTCGCATTTAGTAGAAGCAAGCGTTCAAAGCTCCATGATCTTCCAGTCCTTAGGCGCCTTGAGCATCTTGAAATAGATGAATATGTACGCTTCGAACTCAGAGACGCCTTACAATACAACAACAATACACACATCCCTGGTTTTTGCTTTTTAGTCATCGGCTAGCGCACAGATCTACAATATCTTTGGGCAGCTTTCCGCCGTCGTGGGCCCGTGCATGACTTTGACGACACAGACCCGAGAATCGCTTGTTTACTGTGTCGACATTGACGATGAAGGTGCGGTTTGACATTTGAAGGATACTGACGCGATGTTTTGATTTGTTTTGTTTTTTTAAGTGACTAGTGGCGACAACCATGAGGGTATGATATATGCAAAATATAACCCGCGAATGCCGAGTTGTATGAACCTGATGTACCACGCCCTCGTGTCGGACAATGTCGCATGTAATCTCTACAGATGATCTGACGCATCGCCGTACATCATCCGAATCTAAGAACGCGCACACGCAAATGGAACTTGAAAGGACTCTTCCATATTTATTTGTTGTATACAACAACACCTCCCTGTCTGGCGAGGGGGAGGAGGAGGAGGAGGAAGAGAGAGAGATGATGAATCCTTTTTTATTCAGGATAAAACCATTAGGCAACTCAATGCCTGTCTTACAAGCTGTCCTGTAAACAAAAGAGAACACAACAGGAAAAGAAACATAGCATAATAATAATAATAATAATAATAATAATAATAATAATAATAATAATAAGATGAGGAAGCAAAACTAGTGGGGGGGGGGGGGGGGGGAAACACAATAGGGGAATCATCGAAAGGAGGAAAAAAATGACAATGGAGAATTTGTAACTGCCTCAGATGCAAAAAGCAAGAGAACGAAACGCGTGCACAGCATTAATATTATACTCATCTAAGACAGTGTCATAGAATCAGCAGCATCAATAGCGTATAGAGACACCGACAAGACAATAGATAAGCAGGTAGCAAATTTAAGGAGAAAGAGAAAAATATTTGACGTTTACGTGTTATCAGCAGTATTATTCTTATATGGCAAACTGTGAAGTCACGCTGATTGGAAGTGAGTGTGCAATGCGCGTTTAAAATGGGTTTTATCAGAAAATGATTTAATGTTTAATGGTAATGAGTTCCAGACAGAGCTACCAGAAAATAGAAGGCTTGACTTGTAGAGATCTATCCGTGGGCGGGGTAAGTGAAGCAAGTCATTCCTCGTATGTAGATGATGCCGAGGGCTGAAGTTAAATATCATGCGCAGATATTCCGGGGCTTGATAATGAAATATTTTGTGCATGAGGACGCATTTGTTAAATTTGAGTTGTTCCTTCAGTGTAAGCAGGCCAAGGGATTTTATTTTCTCGTCCGTGGAAGTAGGGTTAGGAATAATTAACTTAATTTAACGACGATACAGCGAGTTTAGTTTTTTAAAATGAAGTTCACTGCATTCGTCCCACAACGAGGATGCATAGTCACAGTGGCTTTTAATGTGTGCGTGAAAGAACAATGTACAGCACTTTGTACTAAGAATATGTCTAAGTTTAGATAGCAGAAATACATTCCTGGACAAGGTTTTGCACAAACTGTCGATATGCGGCGACCAATTCAGCTGGTCGTCAATTACAACTCCCAGTAGGCGGTACCTGGATACTTGTTGGATAGGCTTATTGCCAAGTGACAGTTTCAGAGGGGCAGGATGTAGCTGGCGCTTTTGTCGGGTTGTTATCAACATGCTTTTGGTTTTAGAAGTACTGATTAGCATGCGATTTTGCGTACACCAATCTGACACTTCATCGAGACTTTGCTGGAGGATACAATTTAGCATCGTTTCACGTTTGTCAGATGTATGCAGCGTTGAATCGTCAGCAAAGAGTTCGCATTTAACCTCAGGATTTGAGATGGAAAGAGGTAGGTCATTGATGAATAAAGAAAATAAAAGAGGCCCTAGAATAGATCCTTGGGGGACTCCGTGCCTGACTATACCTTCTTTCGAATACCTTCCGTTTGAGTACACCTTCTGTCGGCGGTTACTGAGGTAGGAGGAGAAAAAAGCTATAGAGTTCAAATCAAGCTTATAGACTGAAAGTTTCTTTAAAAGAATGTTGTGATCGACTAAATCAAATGCTTTGGTTAGGTCCAGAAAAACTGCACCATTTAATTTGGAATTGTTTATTGATGAGAGCCAAGAGTCAACAATGTGAACGAGGGCAGTATGACATGAGTGTTTAGGTCTAAAACCGGACTGAAGAGATACGAGGAGGCGGTGATTCTCCAAGAATTGGAGTAGGTGCTTATGAACGTGTCTTTCTAGTGGCTTCGATAATAGTGATAACACTGAAATAGGACGGAAATCGTTTGGACTTTTGGGATCTGTACATTTGGGAATGGGGACAACTTTAGCATCTTTCATGGCATCTGGAAAAATACCCTGCTTGATAGAAAGGTTGAATATAAATGTCAAGGTGTCAGCTGTGTATGGAAGGGACAATTTCAGTACCATGTTGTTTATTCCATCCAGGCCACACGATTTACTTGTTAGAGTAGAAATATATTTACCTACTTCAAACACTGTCATAAGAGGTACGGAGAATGACGCACCAGTTGCAGACTCACAGTGTGTGCGCAGTTTATCAGAACAACTGTAACTATCAGCGCCACTGGAAAAAGACTGTACAAGGGACTCAGCAATATTTAAAAAGTGGGAATTGAAGTCGTCTGGAGTTATGCCTGGAGAGGTAGCAGCATTGATGGAACTCCTCTTCTTTGTAAACAAATTGATTGCATTCCAGACACTTCGGGTATCTTTACCCTCTGCGATAACTTTTTCCGCAAGCGTTTTCTGTGCTTTTCTAACTAAGGATTTTACAAGATTACGTTGTTTCTTAAAATCCGCAAACTTTTTCTGCCGTTTTAAGTCATCTCTTATTTTCATTGCGTGAATGATGTCCTTTGACAACCAAGGCGGAAGGGTAGGGTGTTTAACGCGTTTAGTCCTGAGTGGGGCATGTTTATCGAGGACCCAAAGAAATAGCTTGTACCAAAGCGAGAGGGCTTCATTGGGATCAGAAGTGTTATAAATAAGGTGAAAGGGCGTGAGTGAGAGGTCATGAAGAAAGTCATCTTTGTTGAACTTTGTGTAAGACCTGTATGTGATGGTAGTGTCGTGTTTGTGCTGGGGTCTATCACGTTTAACTGAAAGATTAAAACAAGTAGGAAAGTGATCACTAATGGCAACATTCGGCACGTGGACGTGTGTGACAGCAGGTGCATTTGTAGTGTAGATGTGGTCAATCAATGTGGCGGATGACAAAGAAACTCTAGTGGGAGACCAAACCATCTGCTGCAGGCCAAATAATGAGGTGGTGCAATTCCACGCCGCATTACCAGTCTTTAGCAGGTCAATATTAAAATCGCCTAGAAGGTGTATATCTTTGTAGTGACGTTGTTGCACCTTATCCATCATGGTGACAAAATCATCATACCATGAGAATGTGGCTGAAGGGGTGCGATAAATAAATCCAATTAGTGTGGGGGAAGATTTGTCACATTTCAATTCAAGAAATAAACTTTCAACGTGACAAGACTCTAAATCCATGCGGCGGGTAACGTACTGGCGGATAGAGTTATGAATGTACACAGCTATACCGGTATGACCGGGGGATGATGCATCTCTACGGAATACAGTATAGTTATAAATGGAGATCGAGGCGTTACTAATATGTTCCCTGAGTCTAGACTCAGTAAATCCAAATATATGAAAGGGTTGGGGTTGTGAAAGTAAAACAGTGGCGTCGGGCACTTTGTTGTATAAATGATAAACGTTAAGGTGCCCTATCCGTAAATCATGCTTATTCAGCGAACACTTATGTACATGTGGGCTACAGGCAGGCATGATGAAGCAAAACGTGGGGGAAAATGTTTACAAAAGTCAATGAAGAACAAATGAAAACTTTTGAACTCTAACAAAGTTAAACAAAACCCAGGAGAAACTACAGTGCTGAAAACTCAGCTTAGTCTATCGATTTCCCTGCAGACAACGTCACGACCCACGCAGGGGAAATAATAGGTCGTTACGTGCTGTAGGCGAATGAGTCACTGAACGTATACCGAATCTGCGATATATATAAATATCTAAATTGGCTCCTTAGCGTCACATCCCACGTAGGGGAAATAATGTTTTAGTTACGTTCTGAAAAGCGAAATAATTGAGTCACTGGTCGGAGATCGTATAATATACGATACACACACTGGCTCCTTCGCTATATCAAGAAGAGTATATTTCCTCCGTTTTGAAAGAAAGGAAAATGCAGGAAGATAATAATCGTCACCATTCACAGAAGAAAAATTCATGTCACGAATTAAATCCAAAGTGCTATTTGATTAAAAAACTATATATTCAATGTCGGACACTAAACAGTTTGCCAGATTGTCAGATTCATATTTCATAATTAATGAGAGGTAAGGTTTGTGCTACACTGAGTGACTGTCTTTCCGTATGAGAGGGAAGGTGTGCGCCACACTGGTTGACTCCGTCAATTCACAGGAGAGAAGCGAGGGAGACAACCCATGTGGACTTATAAATACGACATTGAGACATCATGGTACGCCGCGCAAGTTGTCTCCGTCGCTCCGCCAGAACGAATCAAGGGAGACAACGAGCGTGGGTCCAGAATGTCTGAGTGAAGTCTCAGTCAAGGGACGAACGATAGACGACACTGATTGTGCCGGTCAAACCACTGGTGAGAATCGAGGGAGGCAAACAGTGTGGGTTCACACTGAAATTCACTCAGACGAGGGTCTCATAGTGCCGCCCATGATACTCTGGACAGGGGATGTGGCCGTACCGGCCATGGCTAGGGGCAACAGGTGGCACAGGGAAAGCAACACTCCAAGTGGCAGGATCACAGGACAATTTGGGGGAAGGGGCCACGGGGTAGGAAACACGCTGATTGGTCAGTGGCTGGGGTGGATAATGTGGGGTGGGGAGGATGGGTACTTTACAGTTGAAATCTATGGGTAGGTGACCGTTACGGTGCAATCCTCCTAGAGGCGGCATGGGGGGTCCGTATTGCAGGCGGTCGTCACACATAGTTGGCCGCAGCACAGGCTGGTGGGCAGAGCTAGACCGCATAGACGGCAGGGACGCACGAGCTGTGGACCTAAGGTTGAAGGCAAGTCACGAGGCCCCCTCAGTGCTTGGATGGAAATTATCATTCTGTCTGTAAAGCAACTTACGTGGGGCCCCACCACGAGACAGAAACACTGGCACGTTGTCAATGTACAGAGCCCTCGCCTGATCACAAGCCGCCATCAGGTTCCTGTTGGATGGAATGATGGCGGAGAGAGAGAGAGAGAGAGAGAGAGAGAGAGAGAGAGAGAGAGAGAGAGAGAGAGAGAGAGAGAGAGAGAGAGAGAGAGAGAGAGAGAGAGAGAGAGAGAGAGAGACTCTCTTTAGCGCAAACTGTACCACATGATCAAGCTACAAAAACCCTTGTAGCGAAAAATGGCGGATTTCTTGTAGCCCTCTTTTTGATGCATCTTGGATGCGAGTGTTTTTTTTTCTTCTATAAAGATCACCAAATCGTTCTAAAGTAAAAAGTTACTTAGTGTTATTCGAAACAACAAGGCACTATTTGAGATGGCAACGTCATGAAATATTTTTAATTACGTCATCAGTCTATTGTGTATAAATGTATATTCCTTTGACGTCAGTCATGTCTGGCTTGAGCCAGGTCGGAAGATTTCTTCTTGATTTCTTTTACGAAAATTGTGAAGGAATGAAAACAAATACGTTATTGGTAGCAGGGGCTCGCTGCAAGGACCCTGTGCAGGCCTGAGGGATGTCAAAGGAACCATTGTACCCCTCAGGTCTTCGGCCTTCGGGGTACAATGGTTCCTTTGCCCTACCTGAGGACCTTTGTCCGTGTAGCAAACCCCTGCTACCAATAATTTATAATGTCTTTTGAGCCGAGAATCATAATCACTCGACCTGAAACACCTTGCTGCACAGGTCCCCATTCATGCACTCAGTGACTAGATTCTAGGCTCTCTGTTTGACGCAGTGCTGGAAAGAGGACACATAGTACAACAACAGAAACAACAGACACACACACAAAAAAGACGCTTGTCATAAAACGATTGTATAAAAGACAGACGCGCGTGACAGTCACTACAAACTGGAAAATGAGTTTTTTTTTTCTAGAGACATTTTGCGAGAGTATTCAAAGTGAGAAAAATGGAACCGTTGTTTTAGCGCGACATTTCAGATGAAAAATTAGGGCTTGCTAAAAATGATAGTAATGTTGGCGTTTTTTTTATGCATTTTAGCAAAAGAAATAAATTTCAACACTACAAACGTGTTTGACGCACGGCTGACGCGATAAGTCAGTCCCTGGAACAACGATTCCATTCTTTAACTCAGAATTTGCATGACACTTGTAAGAATACATTAAAATAGACTTGCTCTTTTGAAAGATACCTATCTGGAGGACATGATCAAAATTCTGGCATTGATGAAGCATTCTGTAACGTGCCCTGCATGACATCAAAGCAAGCCGGGTATTGAAAGTTCCAACTCACTGCTGTGTAACAGTTACTTCGGATCTCCCAGCGAGCAAAATACCATCGGCCGGACGTCGACCACAGTGGCCCGCGCCGTGCGCGGGCCACTGTGACCGACGTCTGCCCGAAAACCTTTGCTTACTGGGAGCGACACGGACATGATCACGACGCGTTCGGTGGCAACTTCGGAAGTGCGACGTGTGCTGTAACCTGTAGCAAAATGACGTCATTGTAAGCATCGCGTCATGACGTGTTCTACTCGTATGACAAACGTTTTTTGACCACAACGAAAGTGATTTTCAAAGACGGGGCACCAAATAGGGTCTGAGCAATTTTGACTAAGCTGGAGTGGAACCCGCGACCTTTTGGACGAAAGTCGAAAGCTGTCCCCCAGATGAAACTACAAGAGTTTAGTCGCATGAATGAAGGCTGCATTAGACAACATATCGCTTACATGACGTCATGTATGAAGTCTGCATTACAGATTAGGAGATAGATCAACCAATTTAGTTCAAGGATGGTGCCAGAATAGCTTGGCGCCTGTGGCGCCAAGCTATTCTGACACCACCCTTGAGCTATCATAGTCAATTCAATTGAAAGCAGTAGTGTATCAGAACGAAAAGGGTTAACAGTAAGACGGCTACGATGACGTATAACGCAGTGATCAGGACGATCCAGCCAGAAGTGTATGGCTCTTTTGTTACACGGACATGCTTACTGTGATGTGGCTCCACACAATGTCTTTGACCGGACTCTGATTTGGCCTCATGTTCGCCTGATCGTGACGCCACACGACGCTACTCTGTGACGGCTTATGGGAGTGGTGTCCCATAATATGTCGGGCTTTCCGCTCACGTCTAGACTGTCATGTCTCGGCATCAGAAACAAGGCAGCCATTATGTTCCCACCGTGTCCTCCACGCTGGCGCAAAGGAAATTAAACGACGCAGTGTCACCTTCGCGAACCGCTAAATCTTGTAGAACAATTAAGAGGTATACTTTTGTCATTCCACACTCATCAACAGCGACACATGGTTGGTTGGTTAGTTCGGGTTTAACGTCCACAGCACCGAGGTGATCATGGACGGCCCTGACGGGCGGGTTATGGGGGACAGGGAAATCTATTGCCTATGGAGTACGACCTGAACACTGATCAACTCAGGCGCACTCCAACAGTGCCACTTTGATTTACCAGGACCTTTCAACGGACATGCTATTGAACCAATCCGCGACACATTTTACCTCGTCAGCCTTTACCATTCGCAGGAAGCATGTATTCTGATGAGCTCCTGTGGGCTCCCAGCGTACAAAGACCATCGAGCCGACGTCGGTCCAATGGCCTTTTGCGCATTGGGCTACCACCATTGACGACCTTAACTCATTCTACCCCAACACCGAAATCCCAAAATTTTGCCGTTGTCCTCTGAAGACTGCACTCTAGTGCAGGACACAGATCGACCATGATAGTTCAAGGGTGATGCCAGAATAGCTTGGCGCCCATAGGCGCCAAGCTATTCTGGCATCACCCTTGAACTATCATGGTCGATCCTTATTCTGCTGTCGTGTGTCTGGGGTAGAATGAGTTAATACAACACCACAGCTTACGGTAACTTCGCGCGACACAAGCTCTTTTAACCCTTATCATTCGGAATACACCAGTGTGTGAAATTAGTTTAAATCAATCCAGACCAAAAAGGTGACTGCCAAGCGTGTAATATGCAAAGAAGTACCCAACGGAGAAAGAAACACGCTTAGAAAAGACGGGTACAACACAATTTATTTATTTATTTATTAAATTTATTTATTTATTTAATAAATTGTGTTGTACCCGTCTTTTCTAAGCGTGTTTCTTTCTCCGTTGGGTACTTCTTTGAAATTAGTTTGACTAAAATAGTTAATAGGTAGTGCCAGAATAGCTGGCGCTCTAGTCGCCAAGCTATTCTGGCACCACCCTTGAACTAAAGCCATTGGTCCATCAGTAAGTACTATAATGTAGCTTGCATATGTCAGTGTCCAAATTTAATGTGATGGAGAGTAGGCTTATAGCAGAGGTATGTAATGAAATGCAAGGAAACGGCACGAAATACACGTATTTTGTGCATTCATCTGCAAGCGGTGAACCCAGTGCGCAAATGCCATCGGGCCGATGTCGGCCGCCTTTGGCCCGCGCACGGCTGTGCGCGGGCCAACGGCGGCCGACGTCGTCCCGATGGCCTTTTGCGCATTGTGGAATGTTGTTATCATGATCTCATAAAGCTGCTGAGTCTCTTAAACCCAATCACTGACAGTGGACGCAGACTGGTTTTTATTAATTTATTTATTTATGTTAAATCAGTGTAAATTCAACGTCAAAAATCATGAGCCATCCAAAAACAGTGGTGTTCATTTTTTTTTTCTTTTTTTTTTTTTTTTTTTTTTGGGGGGGGGGGCAATGAAGGGGTTAACTTACCTAGTACTGGATTATATCATAGGTCTAGGTAAAAAGCCGGCGAGGTTTCAGTGGGAAAAACATAGAGTGTTACACACTTTTGTGAACATAAAACCTTGTCCAAGTCCTCTAAGTGAGGCAAGTTTTTTTTTTTTCAGCTCACGAAAGTGAGATTCTGCTGACCACCAAATGTAAAAATGTGTTCTTACTCAACTTGTTCCTTGCAGTAATTCGTTTTAAATACGTTTTCATCACACACAGCAGCACAGCCTCTATCAAGGTAAAACAGAGATTCTGACATAATAATATATTTGGTATATTTGACGTCGGCTTAGATGTATTATTGTGACGTCAAAGTGTGACACGCTTTCCTTGTCAACGGAACAGAAACGCTCCTGGTAAACGTGAGAAGAAAGTATGTCAAGCTCATCGCGTCAGTTTCACGTATGCCGGTATAGGTCATTTGACATCGGAGCGCACAACGTTTCTCGCTAATATCTCCGCAAAGAACCACTTTTCTATACCAATCTTAGAACGTATATCATACAGTGACAGTTGACCAAAGTACGATTTACTTTTTAAAAATTCGAACAATGCGTCAGTTTTGCTGTACAGTCGTAAAAATTAGGAAACTTTTTTCATGAAAAGAGTAATTTTATATCCCTAAATGTGCCCCAGAAATATTAGGCCCAGTATAGGAAAGATCCATTTTCACGTGAATTGGCCAAGTTTTGAAATCTGCATACAGCGCAGGCATACATCTGCATGATTGACCTCGATATTGAAATCGGCCGGGGCTCTATTTAGGGTATTGAAATGGCTTGCTGTTTTCACCAATTTTTTACGACGGTATAGCAAAATCGACATATCATGGAGTTTAGTATAAAAAAAAATCTATATTAGGTCAACTGGCACTAAATGATATTAGTTCTTAAAGTGGCACAGAAAAGTGTTTCTTTGCGGAGATATTTGGGAAAAAGGTTGTGCGGCCCAGATGTCAAATGGCCTATATCTATCCTGTTTCGTGTGCGTACTGCATTAAAACTCATTCTACCCCAAGACCGAAATCCCCAAATTTTGCCGTCGTCCTCTGAAGACTGCAGTGCAGTGCAGGACACAGAGCGGCCATGATAGTTCAAGGGTGATGCCAGAATAGCTTGGCGCCCATAGGCGCCAAGCTATTCTGGCATCACCCTTGAACTATCATGGTTGATCCTTATCTTGCTGTGGGGTGTCTGAGGTAGAATGAGTTAACCAGAGGCTTTGCGAGACACTTGTGTGCACACCCCGACTTTAACCTTTAGCTGTCGGTAGCGCTTTTGGTCGCGGGGATTCCTGCAGGTATCACCGAGACAAAAATCGCTACCGATTGCCCAAGGGTTAACACACCAGGCTGAATCACACCCGAGTAATAGCGATTTTTTTTCCAAGCGTATAACACGTGTCTGGAGAGTACAATGTCCGCGTGATGACCGCAACGAAGGAAGTAGGTGAGAAACTGTGCGGTTACGTCACCGACAATTCACAAGCGACTTTTCATTCTTTATGTACAAGGAAAGTTTAAACCATTCACTGCCAGTGGATGCATCTGAAATCTTAGTTAATTCAACGACACAGAGCTCCAGCCGTTAAAGGAACACGGATACAAGCGGTTCCAGCAAGAGACATAGATCCTCATGAGCCCCCTCAACTGCGGGGGCTCATGAGAATCTATGTCTCTCGCAGCTTGGTCGTGTTTAGCTTTTCTTGGCAGAGAAGGGCGAAAAAAAAAAAATTCTTCCCACAGTGAATGTGTCTGCTGCTTGAAATGTATTCGCAAGTAATATTTAACCCTTTGGCTGTCGGTCGCGGCTTTTGTCGCGATGATTCCTTCAGGAATCACACGCGACAAAAGCCGCTACCAACAGACACAAGCTATTCTGCCACCACCCCTGAACTATCATGGTCGAGCCATATCTTGCTGTGGTGCGTCGCGGGCAGAACGAGTTAAGATGACCTTATGCAGGCGGGAGGCATCCGGATACGCGCCATGAAACCGCAACTGAGGGGGCTCATGAGGATCTATACCTCTTGCAGTTTGATGATGTTCAAATTTTCTCGGCACTCACCGGGTTAAATGAGGTCACCTTCCTTTTACACAAAATAAAGGGAGTTGTACAAGATTTAATATAAACCTGCACGCGTTGCACTTAACATCAAAATTTAATTAATTATGATAATTATAACGTGTGCACCAATCAAAATTGATATCCACAGGGTCAGTGCACTGAAAACTATAATAAATCATGTGCTAAATGTAAACTATGTTCAAGCGTCAATGTATAATGTTAATATAAAGACTGCTTGTAACAAGGTCGGATATATATTAAAAAAAACAACGGATTTAACAATATTTTTTGTGTGGAGGTCTCGACCACACGTCCGCCGGGAAGACAGAAGACAATAAGTACATCTTTGTGAAAAGCGACATTTTCATTGCATCACTGTGAAAAGCCCGCTTTTCACAAAAATGGACTGACGGCCTATTGCCTTCCAAAGGCAAACTCTTAAAAAATGTAAATTTCTCCGCTTATGGCACGCGTCGGATATGACAAGAATATCATATGATGGGTCATCTGACATTTTATAATATCCAGAGTGCGCTGCGCTGCACAACTTTATTGTCCATCGAGGAAAACGTTTGAGCTTGCGCAGTTGACTCTGTCTGTGCCGCAGCATGTACACTTGCACTGTCTGTAGCGTCCACACCCCCCCCCCCCCCCACCCCCAAAAAACTTTTCCGTGTGACTAATGGACTCTTGGGAAAGACTATATCTGTTTAACTGCCCAGCATACACCCAATCCGCGATCTCCCAGAACTGTTCTCTCGCTTTTTCTGTTCCAAAGTCGGAACAATACGTGACAACATTGACAAATGTGATGATGCTCAGACGTCTTGCTCGTTTGAATCTAAGTGTTTTGCTGGCACTCCTCTTGTATGCAGTCCAGTGACTGAAAAGGTAGTGCTAGACGCCGTGAGTAAGATGTCTCTCAAGACCTGTGAGCTAGACCCTGTGTCTTCGTCCCTTCTTTTTGAATGTAAAGATGCAGTTGTACCAGTTGTTACAGCTATTGTAAATGAGTCCCTTTTGCACGGCACTGTACCTACCTGTTTCAAAACTGCAATCGTTAAGCCACTTTTAAAGAAACCTTTTTGATCCGAACAGTTTGAAAAACTACAGACCCGTATCCAACCTACCTTTTTTTTCAAAGCTTCTGGAAAAGATAGTGCTCACACAGCTGCTAGACCATATCAAGAGAATGGTCTATGTCATGTGTTCCAGTCAGCATATAAGTCTGGTCATAGCACGGAGCCATTGCTGCGTGTTGTGAATGACCTACTTGCTGCTAGCGATGAGGATCTAATCTCTGTTTTGGCTCTAATCGATCTGACCGCAGCGTTTGATACCATTGACCATGACATTCTACTTGCCCGCCTTCGTGATGTGTTTGGCATTCAATGTACTGCACTGAACATTTTCCAGTCCTACCTTGTTGATCGCTTGCAGATGGTTTCAGTGGCAGGATTCGAGTCCCACCCTGTGGAGCTGCTTTGTGGCGTTCCACAAGGGTCGGTCTTGGGGCCTGTTCTTTTTACTTTGTTTACACAGCCCCTGTCCTATGACATTGAGCGTCACTTTGTTTCTTATCACTTATACGCAGATAATACAAAATTATACAAACACTCCCCTCGTGAACATGTAGATCGGATGGTGCAGTCTATGGAGGCTTGTATTTGTGATGTTTAGAAGTGGACCACACAGAACAAGCTCCAGCTGAACAGTGACAAGACTGAGGCCCTTCTATTGACATGCTCCTCTACGTGCAGTGCTGATCTTCCTGAGTCAATGATGGTAGGCGAGAGCACCATCTCCTTTTCTTGCTCGGCCCGTAACTTGGGTGTCATTTTTGACAACAGGCTGGCAATGAAAAAACAAGTGAAAAGAAATTTCCAGCTTGCCTTCATTGAACTCAGAAGGATCAGCACTGTTCGACATCTGCTAACTGTTGAAGTTACCAAAACACTTGTTACTTGCCTTGTGCTATCCCGCATAGACTATTGCAATTCTTTTTTGTCCGGTGTTCCGAAAAATCTTCTTGACCAAATTCAGAGTCATGAACTGTGCTGCATAAGTGATTTTTCGTGTACCGAAACGGGAGCACATTATGCCTCTACTAACTGATTTGCACTGGCTACCAGTTTCATACAGAATTCTGTATAAAGTCTGTGTTATTTGTTTCGGCATCATCTCTGGTTCTGCCCCTTCTTACTTATCTGATCTTGTCCAGCTGTATACATCGTCCCGCTCAGTACGCTCTGCTTTAGACACTCGTGTTTTCCGTAATAAGGTCACTCAAGGTCATCGTGCATTTTCGTATTTTGGTCCCATTACATAGAACGCCCTCCCAGCTGACGTGCGTCACTCATCATCTCTCTCCCAAGCTTAAAACACACCTTTTTTCTGTTGCATAATTATACTTAAAGACCATTTTATCTGCCGGCTCATCATGTGTGCGTGTGTGTATGTGCGTGTGTGTGTGTGTGTGTGTGTGTGTGTGTGTGTGTGTGTGTGCGTGCGTGCGTGCGTGCGTGCGTGCGCGCGCGCGCGCGTGAGAGAGATAGTTTTCCTTGTAAATCAATGTATGTTTGTTGTTTTGTTGTTGTTGTATGTTTGTTTTTGTACTTTGCTTTGTGTTTCATTACTGTGACTGTAAAGCGCCTAGCGCACCTTGGTGATTGGGCGCCATACAAATTACCTTTATTATTATTATTACTTTTCACAAATGGAATTACTGTCCTTAGACGTCAGTGGTCGGCAGCGGTGCTCTTTTCAGCGATGCGCCTTCCCTTCCAGCCGGCGTCGGCCGCAGTGGGCCTGCGCACGACTGTGCACAGGCCCACTGCGACCGAAATCGGCCCGATGGTCTTCTGCGTACTGGGAAGTCCATTTAGGGGAAGAGGCATCGCCGAAAAGAGAACCGCTGCCTAAAGCTACAGACATTAAGTCCATTTTGTGAAAAATGCGATTCTCTTTGTATTGCAATGAAAATCTTGCTGTTTGCAATAATGCACTTGATGTCTCTTGCCTTCAAATAGACTAAAAGGGTAGACCGGTTCCCGACCAGTTGAAGTTTGAACCTTATTTACTTATTCTAGACCAACTTTGGACCATAAACCTAGAGCAGCTCACAAATAATAATAATAATAATAATAATAATAATAATAATAATAATAATAATGATAATTATGATAAAAGGATAATAATAATAATCATAATAATAATCATAATGACAGTGATAATGATGATCATGAAAAAGATGCAAACTTTTACTAATACATGCAATAATGATATCAATAATGAATAAAATTACAATAAATACATGAATACGTAGGTCATAATTATATGAATGAATAAATGAATGGACGAATGGATCAATGAATGAATGAATCACTTACCACAATTGCTTTCATCATCTTGACCGTCTCTCTGTTCTGGACTGTCGAAACTCACAGAACCAGCGACTGCCAAAGAGACTAAGCTACAGCAAATATGACACTTGTGCAACCGGGCGTCCTAACTAGCATAACTCTTGTGAAAAAAATCCCAGCATATCCCGCCACTTTATACTGAAGCTACGGTCCCTTTTTCTGAGAGGGGAGAGGGTTGGGAGAGGATAGAGGGGTGGGTGGGTGTTGGGGTTCACACTGGTTGTCTCCCTCGATTCGCTACCGCTGAAGATGGAATTACTGGGCGTGGGGTGAGGTGGGAAACCGTTGGGGTGGGGGGGGGGGGGGTGCAGCGGAGGATGAAGGTGGGGGGGGGGGGGCTGGGGTATATCGGAAGGTAAGGTAAAGGACGCAAAATATTGCCTGGCTGAAGTCGGCTGACTTAGCTGGCCTGCGCACAGCCGTGCGCAGGTCAGCTAAGTCAGCCAATGTTGGCCAAACGACAATTTGTTCACTTGGAGTTCATGAGGCGGAGGAGGAAGGGAGAGGGACCTGGAGGGGGGGGGGGAGGAGTGTTGGTGAGCTGGGGAGGGGGTTGGGAGTCGGAGCGGGTGGAACGAGGATGTCCGGACTCCGGCGAGATGATATGGGAATGCAAACGCCCAGTTGTCGTGAATAATGCGGCAGTCATTTGTCAAAGTTTGTTTTACTGTACAAACAATGACCTGAAACTTGCTGAAGCAGAAAAAGGGTAGGCCTACAAGGTGTTAGCTTCATTGGACTTGTTTCGTTCGAATTTCTCTATTTTGCACTTTGCTCAAACGACACTTTGTGCGATTGCTTGTACTTCAATGACCGTCTGATTACTAAGACAGAATTTAGTTATCTTGTCTTGTCTTGCTTTATCAACGAGAGAACGGAGAAAGAAACACGCATAGAAAAGACAGTTACAACGCAAAGAAGTAACTGCCTTTTCTAAGCGTGTTTCTTTCTCCGTTGGGTTGTTCTATGCATATTACACTCTTGGAAGTCACCTTTTTGGTCAGGACTTTTGTAAACTATAATCAAAGTATGGAACATTGTGCTCCCCAAAACGTGCAAAACTAAATGTCATGCAGTACTAGTTTGCCTAGCGAGAGTGAAGAGAGATTTATGAGGGGGCAGGGAAGGGTAGTTGTGGTAGGGTGGGGAGGGGCAGGTGGAAACGGAAGACATTCGTCCAACAATGGTTCTTTTCAGTTCCCTCTCAGTTACCCACATTTCCTCATCACAGGCACCTGATTCTAAATATCTCACCACCCACTAACCCGATCAGTGCCGAGAAAATGTGAACACCACCCAACTGCAAGAGGTATAGATCCTCATGAGCCCCCGCAAAAGCGGGGGCTCATGAGGATCTATACCTCTTGCTGACACCACTTTGAATCCATTTTCCTGGGACGACTCTCTGGTATTGAATCAACGATGATTGCAGAAACACAATCTGTGGCAACTAGCACTGAACAGGTTAACTCATTCGAGACGTGCCGCCTCCGGATACGCGGCATAAGCCGCGTATCCGGAGGCGGCACGTCTCGAATGAGCTAATTTTTCATTTAATTTTCAACAAATTTCCTGCTACTGGACGCATATTTTGTTTCTGAAATCTTTACTCATTTAACGACCAGAAGCTACAAGCGTACACGATACATGGCCGATATAATTAGTATCAGTAAGAGGCATGGACCCTTATGAGCCCCCGCAATGGCGGTGGCTGCTGACGATCTGTGCCCTTGTAGTGGGATGGTGGTTAATGTTTCTTGGCAGTCCAGGGGTTAATGGCAAAATTAAATTGAAAAATAATTTGTGATGACCAATTTTGAATGCAAAGAATAGCGAAGAACATCACATAACAATTCTTTTCATTTGCCTCTATTTCAATTCTTCAAGGACAGACAGACCTGACAGAGACAAACGACAATAAATATGTTGACAGCACCCGCGGACTCACATATGGAGACAGTGGCTAAACGCAGTACGCGTGTCCAGTGAGTTCTCATTAATCCATTGGTGGTGGGGGTGGGGGGAGTGAGGGGGAGGGGGGGAGGGGGCTTTCTCAAACGTCCTTGAACAGACAATTAACGTTTCAAGATTCACGAAGATCTTACTTTGGCTTTCAATTTCACGACGAGTACTATTTTCACGGATCACGGTGATGACGAAATTTCAATTACAAATCACGTGAGCCAAAAACAATAACACCAATCATGCATCGCAGAGATTACAGCATACACCTTCCCCCAGCCCCTCCCCCCCCTCCCCTCCGCATCATGATATTACAGCAAACACCCCCTCCCTCCCCCTCTCCTCATCTCGTGGAAATATGTGTTGCATAAGTGAGAAATAATACACAGGATTTGATATCAAGAACGGTATGGTGCGTGAATAAACGTGATGGTCTGTCACTTTGGATCTTACAGGCATAGGCTCTAGGGTCCAAAGTCATAGACTAGCACATCAGTACAACCAGAGGATCATCCTGTTGCAGGTTGATTGTAAAGGAGATTTCGTCAGTGTCACAAAGCAATTGAAAACAATTACCGAAATTTTCCACGACTTCCGTCGTATTCCGTCTCCTACAGCGCCGGTAAAATTCTTCCTCGAACACTCTTTATATGGACAGCCCGGTCTCCTCTATAAATGCTGCAGGCGTGTGCGCCGCAGGTCCTCCAGGCCTCCATAGAGCTTGCGGGACACCTTTGACTCTTCCGGCCAGTGTCTATGTCTGAGGGTTGTGAACGTGGGGCAGGTCTGTAGCACGTGGTCTGTTGTCATGCTACCAGAGTTGCATGGCGTGCACTGGTCTGACTGGCCAATTCCAAACTTGGCCGTGTGGAGATGCCAGTTCAGTTTGTTATGGCCGGTGGGTAGTCGGAAGATAACTACCTGCTCCGGCCGTCTGGTCAGTAGGCGATAGCGATCTGTTTTGTTATATCTGGGGTGTTCTCGCAGCCACTTTGTTTTCTGCTTGTTTTTGATGATAGTCTTGGCTTCTGCATATGACGTTGTTTTGTCTTCTTGGGTTGTTGAAGATCCCTCCTTTGCTAGCCTGTCTGCAGTTTCATTGCCTCTCAACTTGCAGTGTGTAGGTATCCACTGCATTACGACCGTGTGTTTTGTACAAAGGGAGGCGAGTAACAAAAACAGATCATTTAGGTCCTTGTCCTCAGTTTGCCGGTGTTTTTAAGGCCTGTAGGATGGAGAGGGCGTCAGTGAGAAACACAATGGAGTCAGATGTTTCCGGGCAGTTTTTCACTGTTGTTACACCAATTCCCAGAGCTTCTGCTTCTGACCTGTAGTTGGTGGCATATTTGCCGGTAGCGAGAGGGATCTCTGCTTCTCTCCCTCCTGGGTACTTAATGTAGATTCCAACTCCTCCGTCTGTGACAGCGTCCGTTGCGGAACCGTCTGTGTACACATGGGTCCAGACCTCTTGTGGGTAGTGGGTCTGGATTGAAAACAATTACTGAAACTATCCACGAATTCGCATTCCGTCTCCTACAGCGCCGGTAAAATGAACCCCTTCAGTGCTGAGAAATACTGAAAACATTGATCAGAGCAAAAGAGGCATAGATCCTCGTGAACCCCCCGCAAATGCCAGTGCGTCTGAGGATCTATGCCTCTTGCTGAAGCCGCTTTGTTTTGTTGTTCCTTTGACGGGAACGTGGATCTTTGGCGTTGAATTTAACATGATTCAAGTCTGCATCCAACGGCAGTGAAGAGGTTAACTCATTCGAGACGTGCCGCCTACGGATACGCAGCGAACCGTCTCAAATGAGTTAAAACGTTCAGACCCAGGGCGTGATTTGACTGCTAAAATTCCCCCATACAACAGGTTCTCAATGTTGTCTTGCATCAGCTAAGACTTCTCTACGGGGGCCCTTCTTTTCACAATCCATGTGAGTAAACGCACGTACCAGAGGTTTTCTACTGCCTTTTGGGCGTAACGGAAGGAACTCTTCTGCGTACAAAAGAGAACAAAGGAATTATAGCTCATATATGTTTTAAGTCAGCTTTTTTTGTTCAGCACTGTTGTAACACATACTTGTAAGACATATTAAGAACATTAATAAAGGAGATATTGCGAACTATTAACAATTTACTGCACTGCCTGGAGTAGTTTTAAGTGAACTGAAGTTCAGTCAACATTTCAGGTATGAGGTACGGCGTTGTGCCGCTGGCTTCGTCTGATGACTGTCACGTACAGACGTGTGCCTGTCTCTCAGTCTGTCAAGGTACAAAATGCCTCTGTAGGGCTCGGGAAGGTGACGTCATCAAGCCAATCGTGGCGGCCATCTTGTGATGATACGGGACTAAGCGCTCATAGGGAAATCGCTGTCGTAATGTCAGGAAAGTCCTGACGTACTATAAGCAATAACAGCAAATCTTGCCGTCACTGTAGGAAACCGCTCACCAGAATCTGTTTTTGTTTGTTTCCAAAGAGGACGAAAAATGAAGAAAAACGTGTTGAAACACTATTTCGCTACTATCTCATGACTATGGTATCCTCTTAAGATGGCGGCTGACGCGCCGACGCTTCTAGGCAACGCGAGGAGCTTCCCGAGCCCTATAATGATCCACGCTAGCCAGGCTCGCCGGAGAGTCCGAAATAGCTCAGGCGGTTAAGCATCGGAGCAGGAGAGCGAAAGGAATCGCCGGGTCGTGGGTTCGAATCCCCGTCCCGCACCGGTAGCTGGACTCGCAATCCAGGGGGAAAAGACGGGCTTGTTCAATAGCAAGTCCGTTGAAAGGTCCTGGTAAATCAAAGTGGCACAGTTGGAGTGCGCCTGAGTTGATCAGTGTTCAGGTCGTACTCCATAGGCAATAGATTTCCCTGTCCCCCACAACCCGCCCGTCAGGGCCGTCCATTAACAGTTCGGTTTTTGAAATGGAAAGATGTGTCTATCTGAGCTTTTGGACAATTCGGCCTCGGACGAATGGTCTAGAATCACAGAGTTGGAGCACACAGCTGTACTCCGTCAGGTTAATCTATTTAGCAGCGAAGCACTACAGCATAATGGATCGACCATGATAATTCAAGGGTAGTGCCAGATTAGCTTGGCGCCGTCAGGCGCCAAGCTAATCTGGCACTACCCTTGAATTATTATGGTCGATGAGTCACCTGCAACTGGTACATAGTTGTTGGGTGACGCCTCAAAAATGTGTGAAATGCTGCGGTGGGGTTAAGTAGGTTAAAGAAAAGCCTGAAATTTAACCCCTTGCTACTACTGCTTGCTGTTTGCTGCTACTTAACCCTTTGCTGATTTCGGCGGAAAATACGCGTAACTACGCGTCTTTTCGGCCGCCGAGCGGTACCGTCACTACGGCTTAGCAGTCAAGGAAATTAAAGGCCCACAACCGCCGTAACTGTTCAAATATACACTTAATGTAACAGATGGTTACGAAACGCTACACACATGTCTAGTTATGGTTCATGTAGACACAGGACAATCCGGTTCAGCACACGTCGTCTTTATATCAAGAAACCTGACAAGGACTCCACTCCGTTCTAGAAATGATGATAGAACGCTATCAGTACGAGAAACAGCTAAAAAAAGATTGACACGCAAAAGGTAGCGCAAAATACATATGTGCGATTACGCGTGTGCTTGTGCTGCGTATCCAACCTGCTGTCAAAGTTCATTGTGTGTGTCGACAAGGCATAACAAACACAGATGGTGCTGAAATGGGTCTTCATATTTATGCGTATTGGTACTTTAAGCCTATTGTGGGAGAAACTTGAGAAAACACCACAACCCAAACTAACCAGTCAACCAGCAAAACAAACAACAGTCAACAACCAGTCAACCAAACCAAAGAACGACGACTGACACAAACGTAATCAGTCCAGCTACCTCAGTTGCCTTTAGAAAACTATGATAACATTAACTCATTCAGCCCCAAGACACCACAGCAAGACATGGATCAAGCATGCTAGTGCAAGGGCGATGCTAGAACAGCTCGGCACCCATAGGCGCCAAGCGATTCGGGCACCACCCTTGAACTAGCATGCTCGATCTGTCTCTAGAATTGTATAATACAGTCCTTCAGAGGGCCACTTCAAAATTGGGAGATTTCGGTCCTGGGGCAAAATGTGTTAACATGGGAAGGTTAATGTGCCTAACTTGGTATTATCCTCAACACATTCTACCCCAGACACACCACAGCAGGATAAGGATCCATCATGATAGTTCAAGGGTGATGCCAGAACAGCTTGGCGCCTACGGGCGCCAAGCTATTCTGGCATCACCCTTGAACTATCATGGTCGATCTGTGTCCTGCACTGCAATGCAGTCTTGAGAGGACAAGGGCAAAATTTTAAGGATTTTGGTGTTGGGGTAGAATGAGTTAAAGTATCGTTTATTTATTTATTTGTTTATTTATTTATTTGTTTGTTTATTTATTTAACTGTATTATACCGTGAGGGGAAATTTAGCGGGTTGCATCAACATAAATATCAAAACGTATGGTCTTTTTTTTAAAGTCCCTTCTATTTATAAAAGGGATTTTTTTTTAGGACGGGTCGCGGTGGGGCTAATTTAATAGCATGTCCATGATGTCAAAGGCGGGCAAGCCTAAACCTCTAACAATTGAAGTAACAAGATACAAATTACGTCATGTCTAGTTGCGCTAACCTCGCTGCTGAACGTACATTTGGCGCGAAGCGCCGTGTGTGCGTGTGCGTGTGCGTGTGCGTGTACCTGTGCGTGTGTGCGTGCGTGCGTGCGTATGTATGTAAACAAGAGAATCTCCGATATTTCTGTACACACAAGCTTGAAACTTGGCGAAATACTTTCTTAAGTGGAAGGCTAAGACAGCCTCCGAGCATATTGTAATTGAATGTCTCATTGAAGACATAAACAACCGTTTTTATGAAATCGGTTGGACCCAGATACGAGTCCGTAATTTTTGTCATATTTACTTAAACTTTTGCATATAGCTAGTTTGGAGAAAGACATTGGACGAGTTTGTTAGCCAGCTTTGCATCCTTTCAACTTGTTACGTGGTGAAGTCGTAGTCGTAGTATGATAAACACACCAGACTCACGCACGTAAGGTTCTTTTAAATAAACTTCATTCAGCTGCAACCCGTCACACGTGGCTTAAGGATGTAGACAATACTGGAGTAACAGTTCCAACAATATTTTAATTCAGCGATGCGATCTCTACACAGTGCATTCCCAAATGCACCAACACTGATACAAAGTCTCTTCTGCAAATATACACACTGGCGACACAATGTTTCTCATACAACGTACACCACTGTTGCGCTGCGTCTCTCAAAATGTACACCCTATACGGGCCACGTACCTACGATAAACTGTGTGTCCCTACAACTGACAATGCAAGACAATGTACCCACGTGCTCTCCTAGCACCAACTTTATATAATAAGACATCCCTCCAGAATAATCCAAAGAATTTACTCAACGCAACCAATCAGAACGGAACACATAACTGAAATCATAAATATTAATAAAAGAAGAACTTTCTGGAATAAACTAAAATAGTCTACAAAAATTCGGCTGCTCATTTCAGCCCTAAATCCCAATATATAATGATATCACACAAAAATATGGCAAACCGTTTACGACTTTTCACAACACACAAAGAAGGCTGCTAATTTCACGCGCACAGTAAACCACTATGACTGAAATTACTACAGTCTAGCAAACTGTTGCTTATACCTCGACGTCACATGTTAAGTGGTGTTCACATGGCCGATTTCTCACCGATTTTTGTCTGGCAACAATTGGCCGACGTGAGTTTCCACCTGTTCACATGGGCGTCTTTTGTCGTTTTGGAGTTGGCCGACAATTGCCAGATGTCGGTGGGGAGTTGGCAGCGAGTAGAGCAATGTTCGACTTTCCACCGATTTCCCACCGATTTCCCACCAATTCCAAGCAAGCGGGTTGTTTCCTGATCGACGATTGGTTAGAACTAGCCAATCAAATATGATTTTGTTTTTAATATTCAGTCAACCTGTTGTCGAGTTCATGGGGTGATGCCCCTTTGACCGAGGTGTGCCGAGTGTCGACGGAACAGCACGAAGTAGCGAAAGTTGGTGGCGTGTCGCTGGAAAGTCGTCGCAAAATTGGTGAGCGTTCACATGGGCAACGTCGTGTTGGCCAATAATCGCCAGACAAAAATCGTTGAGAAATCGGCCATGTGAACACCACTTTAGATCACCCAACAGCGCGATTTTGCTCGAACGTTCTGGTTCATTCTCAACTATCTACGCAAAACAACAATCGACCGCTCTTCTCCGTGCGACTATTCTAGAAGCTTCCGGACTAAAATTAGCGTATCATAACAAAGCCAAATCCGCTATCCATGCACGAACGATAAAGAATCTCACTGAAAAGGTACGTGATATGTTACCATGATAGCTCAAATAAATATCGGATCGTTTCCTACGATTAACACATGTATGCTCTCACAGGACAACACAACCACAATCGTAACAGAACTTCTTAGTAAAAATTAATTCTTTTCAGAAAAGAATTAAAAAACTAAAAAAAAAACTTTACTTCTAGGGAAAGTCAGACAGTTGGGTTGACGTAAAAGAGGCAACTCCGTGACAACGCGGACACTGACGTGACATAATACTCTAAATATGACGTCATTCTCTCTCTCTCTCTCTCTCTCTCTCTCTCTCTACTGTTAAAAGAGGTGTGCTTTGGAATATTTTATTGAAGGCTGGAGTGCGCGGCAAAATGCTTTCAGCTATGAAGGCAATGTATGACTCGGTGAAATTTTGTGTTAGAGACAGCCTGAATTGTACAGCGTTTTTTGAGTGTTTCCAAGGTTTAAAACAAGGATGTTTAGCATCGCCGACATTGTTCTCCTTTTTGATTAACGAGCTTGCTGTGTACATTATTGAAAATGGTAAACATGGTTTCCAACTAAAAGCCGATGCAGCAGAACTGTTTTTGTTGATGTTTGCAGATGACATTGCTTTGTTTTCATCAACCCCCAATGGCCTTCAGACTCAGCTGAACAATTTATACAAAGAAGCATCTAAGCTTGGTTTATCTGTTAACCTAGACAAGACAAAAATAATTGTGTTTCGAAATGGTGGGTATTTGTCAAAATATGAGAAATGGATTTACGGGGGAACGAGGGTAGAAGTTGTCAATATGTATAAGTACCTTGGGTTAAACTTTACCACACGTTTGAGTTTAAACACATCCGTTGATGACTTAGTGACTAAGGCAAAAAAATGTGTAATCGATATTTTCTGTATGTTGAAGAAAATTAACTGCGCTAGTCCTGATGTTTTTTTCAAGCTGTTTGATGCGCAGGTTGTCCCAATTTTGTTGTATGCCTCAGAAATTTGGGGTATAAACGAGTGTGCCGAAATTGAAAGAGTCCATACATTTGCATGTAAACGTTTTCTTAATGTCAACTTCCGCACACCGAACCTGATGGTTTATGGTGAACTTGGTCGATATCCCCTGTCAGTATTAACGTCAGTAAGATGTGTTTCCTACTGGCTTCGACTCTGCGCTTTACCTGTTACTAGATTTGCAAATATGGCTTATCATATGCTTAAGGATTTAGACGATAAAGGGAAAGAAACATGGGTGTCAAAGATAAAGAATTTGCTTTTCCGAAATGGGTTTGGTCATGTATGGATTTCACAAGGTGTTGGAAACAGGAATGCTTTTATAAACAAGTTTAAACAAAGGATGGTTGATTGTGCCAAACAAAACTGGTCATCAAAGCTTTCTGAGAGTGAACGTTTTACTGTGTATCGTAGTTTTAAACATACACTTGTCCAAGAAAATTATTTTGAACTGGTTAAGCCAACCTATGTCAAAAATCTATACATTAAATTTAGACTTGGCATAACCGAATTGCAAAGTAACAAACAAAGATATAGTACTCCCAATGCTGTAACGAAAGTGTGTCCATTGTGTGCCAAGGCTGTGGAAGATGAAGTTCACTTTATGTTTTATTGTCCATTCTATGATGAACTGCGAGCCAAATACCTATGTAAGTTTGACCTTGTGGAACTCAGAAAGAAAGAATTGTGTATCCTAGACACTACCAACCCGCAGTCTATTGCCGATTTAGCAAGATTTGTATGTCATGCTTTTAAACTCCGTAGCAGCATGCTTGTATGATTCCACGTGCAAACTGTGGTTCTTACTCCGACCTGGTCTGTGTAGTACACGGCTGTGGCCTGGATTTGGATACCGCATTTTACATGTAGGTCAAAAGTGGCTATTATGTGCTGGCGTAGATCGAATGGAAATGTGTGTGTGTGTGTGTGTGTGTGTGTGTGTGTGTGTGTGTGTGTGTGTGTGTGTGTGTGTGTGTGTGTGTGTGTGTGTGTGTGTGTTGATATAAACATCGCCTTATGACCTTTATATACACCTGAATTATAAATTATGTAATGTCTCACTCCATTGTATGGACAATTTGTCTGAACAATAAACTGTCTGAGTCTGAGTCTGAGTCTCTCTCTCTCTCTCTCTCTCTCTCTCTCTCTCTCTCTCTCTCTCTCTCTCTCTCTCTCTCTCAGTCTCTCTCTCACAAAAACATGCTCGTATCTCGAGGAGGGATAGATCCTCATGCGTCCTCCAGGCGCATGAGGATATATGCCTCTTGGAGATGCCTCTTGGATACGTACACACTCATCGACGCGCTTTCAAGAGAGCATGCAAGTGCGGTGACCCGTGTACTTAGTATGTCATGTAAGTAGGTAAAGTCAACCTGCTTAGTTCACACAAATTATAGCAAGACTGAAATTGGGCCGTGAAGTTCTAGTTTTGTCACCATTTTCTCAAGCCTATGAAGCGAAAGTGAAACTCATATCACGTAAAATATAAAATTACGTAAAAACTCAAACTTACGTCGTGACAAATGACTTTTGACAAATCAATGACGCGTATGCCCTGCGCCCCTTATAGAACTCACTGACGCATTGGCAGATCTGCGAGACTTTTTCAATAGGAGATAATTCAACATCAGAATCAGGTCAAAGACAAAAGGTAGAGACCATTGACAGCGGGGACAGCTCTCATATAGAAGGGACTTTGTGGGTTATGGTTCCTCCCATCTTGTTTGCTCATACAAACATGTTCCTCAACTCCAAATGAGATTCTCCGCAAATATATTGGGGGAGGGGGTCAAGGTCCGGACACCATACACTGAGGGTGAGGGATGGGTGGGCATGTTCCTACACCACTGTGGTGTCGTTTTGTTTGTCGACTTTCATTCATATCGTCTTTGCAACCTGCACATAAAACAAAAACCTGAGCAATACTTCGCTCAGCTTCATTGCCGCCACAACAAACGGGTGTGTACACCAACTGCAAGAGCATGGGAAGCGACTACAACTAGATAGTAGAGAATCCAAATGAGTGATACAGTCCCTTGAATCTCAAAAACGAGCCTGGTGAACTTCAAACCAGGGCGTTTGCTGTTTTCGTGAATCATGTTTATCACAATATTTTCTTGGCGAATTAAATTTTCATACGTCTCTTTTTGAGAAAGTGTTTGCCCTACGCAATTTCAAAATAAGCGTATAATACACACTTAAATAGTAAACGGCACTGTGCTACTATGTACGTCAAACTTGTGACCGTGAATTTGTGGCAAATGTCATTTAACTGTTTGCATAGGTTTCCGAGAAGATTGTTTTTGTTTCGTTTGTCTGTCTGAAATGAACGGGTACGATCTAAGCAACGTTTAATTCATTCTGCCCGCGACACACCACTGCAAGATAGTTCAAGGGTGGTGGCAGAATCTATCATGGTCGTTCTGTCTCCTAAATTGTAATGCAGTCCTCAAAGGATAACGCCAAAATGTGTGTATTTCGTACCTCGGGCACAATGAGTTGACTCCTTGTCTGGAATCACAAACCTGACAGGTGTCAAGCTAGTGCGGCGCGTAGCCGATGGTGGGTCAGTCGATGAAAGACGAACAAACAAAAATAAAGAAAGAAAGCAAATCAACGACATAAAGAAACAAAATCAAATTCCTTTTTAAAAGAAATGATATGCGCTTTAGCATCTCATCTGAACAGAAGTGTACTTGTGGTGTGCGGCTCCCCAAGTAGGTCGGCCATTTCAGTGGGCAGCACTCCCACAAACGGTACCAGGGTCGGTGAGTTACAAGAGTGAAATTAGTCTTGCGTTAGCCACTAAGCAAGGTGCTCCGCTTATCAAAACACATTGCTTAGTGGCTGTCGCAGGACTAAGTTCACTCAAGCAACTAACCCCCAACGGTCACTTGCATGAGTGAGCCAAGTCCCGCGACAGGATTCTCACGCAAGACAGACCGCTCAGTCGGGACCTCTTTAGTCGGCAAAGTAACTTGTTCGTCATGGAGAGGGAAGCGACATCTACAATAACAATAATGAATGATGACTGATTCTCACACCAAATCGATCCGGGTTCACGTCGGCTGGCGCCACAGTGATCTGAGTCACGTTAGGTATGAGTCAGGCTGGTTTCAGTGCGACCCCGGCGCAATAGACGACGGTGCCCGTTCGGAAATCCGCCAGAAGTAACCGAGTCAAAATTGCACGTCAGTGTTTCGACGAAAACAGCAGATTTTAAAAGCCCGGACAAACATGCGACATCGCACGGTTTGTCCGGGATTTTAATCCCGCTGTTTTCGTTGAAACGCGCCGCAATTTTCACCTACTAATGAACAACGTCTATTTAAAAGTCGCTGTACCAAATGCGCACAAGGTCATCGGGCCGACTTCGGCTGCCGTTGGCCCGCGCACGGATGTGCGCGGGCCAAAGGCAGCCGAAGTCGGCCCGATGACCTTGTGCGCATTGGGTGGGCGTCGGCTCACTGTGTCAATCGTGAGGTTTCGTTTGAAACGCCGGACGACTCGCAACAACGAACGCCGCGAAAGCGAAATCACGGAGGACGGACATCTCGAGCTCCAAGAGGCATAGATACTCATGAGCCCGCAGGGCTCACGAGGATCTATGCCTCTTGGAGATGTTTGGTGTGTGTTGTCGATGCTTATGGAGCAAGCTGGTTCTCTCCCCGTGATTTCACTCTCGTTTGTTGCTGGTAACCGTTTGATGTTGATAGTTCTTTTTCTTCCTCTTGCGCTGAAGAGGGTGCCGCCTTGAGCGAAACAGCTGCCCACCGCACTGGCAATAGCATCTGGACCCCCCCCCCCCCCCCAAAAAAAAAAAAAAAAAAAAACTGTGGGACCTAGATCTGAATTTCCATGCATCAAGGGGCTGGAAATCCAGTGACTATGTCGGTCGGTGTTATACCGCCCCGCCCCTCCCCCCTCCCCCCCCTCATCCCCGCTTCGGAGAAAAAGGGGGGGGGGGGGGCGCTTCCATATTTATTGCTTCCAGTCACTTAATGCACCCGTCTGTCCTATTTTGTGCTTTGACCAAACTAGATCTGTGGTCACTGGGAGAGAATTGTTCATGGTCGACCATTGGTCGTTGGTCGACCATTGGTCGTTGGTCGACAATGCACACTCCTCTCCACTGACAGTGCTTTTTTTTTTTTTTTTTTTTTACTACTTAAAAAAAAACACTTGGTAATTCGTTTCAAAAGAAACCTCGCCATCATAATGCCACGGCCGGCGTACCGGCAATACAGTGATTCTATGCAATTCTTCATAACAACAGTAGGAATTGCGACCACAAATATACGTCAGTTGCACACAGATACTAGCCGCAGCAATATCCGAAGGTCAAAGTTCTATCCGTGTCTGCCGTCGTATCTCGACCGTGACGTCATTCAATCTCGGCTGCCGGCGGCACGGACTTCTTGGTGAATTGAATATTTTGTGTGTGAATCACAGTGCTTCAGTAAAGCGTCATTTTCCGATTTTATTGTACAGTGATACTATTTGTCGGTTCTATAAGAAGAAGAGTGGCGTAAGACACCGTGAGTGGCGTAGGAACCCAGGGGACCAGGAATGGCATGGTCTGGGTCATACCTCCTCTGCTGGACTGACATGGAGCCAGTTGCATGAGCGAGCTTAGCTCGCTCATGCAACTGACCTATGATACGCATGGTCAGAGCTCAGTGCTGTCATTTGACAGAAGCAAGTAGGCACATGTTTTAGACAAGCGAGAGTTTCATTGTTTTCTCATAAACGTGCCTACCGCATGGCTTTTGCTTGCCAAAATGACAGGAGAGAGCACCCTTTGGACATACCTACTCTTTCTATTTTAGACAGGGAGGAAAGCAAAGTTATCGTATCGCCGGTCCAACGGGACTGCATGGTGGATAGGTTCTGATTCTGGTTTTGGGTTTTACTTTAATAGGACTTCACGAATCAGGTTTTATGAAGAGTTTGTAACACTGGTCAAACAGAAGTTACAACCAATTGAAAACTGAAAAATTTAAGAATTCGGGCAATGCAATTGTTTGTAGGTCAGAATTAATTGAAAATGAAAGCACTCCGCATAATTCTGTTGCTGCATCCGTTTGCATGTGTTTCCGGTCAATTGATGTAGTTTTGAGATTAAACCATTTGGCGACTTGTCTATGTGAAAAGTGTCCATTTCTGACAATACAACATGGAGGTAATAACACATGACTTCTTCTGTTATACTGTCTAAATCTCTAAGTACCACAAAACATTGATGTCGTTTCTGATCATCTTAGGTTAAATCAATATAAAGAATAACCCGTTTAAAAATTGACCCATTTGAAAATGCAATGTATTCTGTACAGGTAATTTGTAAATCATAATTACAAGGTGCCAAACTGATAGAAATCCTAGCAATCAAATATGAATATGGAACAGTTGTAATTTTTAAAAATAAAAAAAGTATGAAGCGATTTGTGTATGAAGATTGAACCTTTTGGGAATTAATAAAGAACATGTGTATGTTATATAAATATCACGATCTGTGAATACCAAACGGACTAAACTGACACTAGGCATTTACAAGACAGAGTAATTGATGAAGTCCAATCACATTTGAAGAAGTCCAATCAAAATGAGAAAACGGTAGAGTCATTCGGAGCTTGAAGCTTTCGGGAATACTTTCACAGACATACGTTCATCTGAAAATCATTATGGCCTAATCCGAGTGTTCGACACTGAAACTGCATAATCACACCAGTCAGCAATTTTTTTTTTTAATTCATCTAAATTCGGTACAAACGTGGTCTAGGCACAAATTCAGAATGTACACTGTGACCCACTGTTGATATCTGGGGCAAAGTAGGTCTAAGAAACGACACTGGGCAGCATGAAAGATTTAAGCAAAAATACGTAAAATGACGCAACAATCGACACTCGAGCAAAATCGACAAAATCGGCTTTACATTACAAAATGGAAAAGTGTATTGTAAGGCAGAGTCTTAAGCCGTGATAACTGCCAATTTTGACTCATTCGAGACGTGCGCCTCCGGATACGCGGCTTATGCCGCGTATCCGGAGGCGGCACGTCTCAAATGAGTTAATCCGTTTTGAACGATCATGTCTTCACAGAATAGCATTGCATGAGCTTGGTCTTTGTCTAAGTTACGCACATTTTCCCCAAGCGTTCTTTGACTTTTTGTGATGATCGTACATAGATCCAGCCTGTGGAGAGGAGACAAGCACTCGTAATAACTTATTATAACAACAAGAACAATCGGGTCCTCTGCCAGAGGACCCAATTTCCCCTCTTTTTATATCCGAAGTTTGTTATATGCGAAGTAATATGCGAGGAAAGTGAAACTCACCGGCGACCGTGAAGGGGAGTGCCAATTAGACAATGTACTTCATGATCGCCGCCTGATAAGTCTATTACTATAAGTATGCGACACGTTGGCCGTGCATGTATCCAGGGGGAAAAGACGGATGTGTTTAATAGCATGTCCGTTGAAAGGTCCTGGTAAATCAAAGTGGCACAGTTGGAGTGCGCCTGAGTTGATCAGTGTTCAGGTCGTACTCCATAGGCAATAGATTTCCCTGTTCCCCATAACTCGCCCGTCAGGGCCGTCCATGATCACCTCGGTGCTGTGGACGTTAAACCCGAACTAACCAACCAACCGTGCATGTAGTAACGTTTTGTAACTTTTGTCGAAATGTACGTAATGTTTGATAGCCCTAGCTTGAAGGTTCCGTAGTGACGTAAAAAACGAGATGAGGATTTCATCCCAAAGTCTACCGAATTGTGTGGAGCTCACCTGCGTTTTTCTTTTAGAAACTGACATTCAGAGTTGTTCATATTTTAAAGCTTATCCTTCTGATCCATTTCCCTCCTCTGTAAGCCAACTTCTGATCAACACACACGCCGGCGCACACAAATAAAAACGGACACACGGCGCTTCCCGCCATTAGTACGCTCTGTTGGCTCGTGTAGCGACAGGAATTCTGAAGAAGAATAGCGCGAGTAGCAAAATGACGTCACTATAAGCTTGACGTCATGGCATCGCTAGTCTCACGACGCCGTGTACACACTGACGAATTTGATGTTTCACGTCATAGCCTAGCAGATGCCCTTCAGAGACAATCAGCCGTTTACGTGCTAGTGATTGTCTTCAGAGTAACAAAGGTTTGGGTATATCAAAATGAAGTATGGAATGAATACATTACGCCCATATCAAAATTGTGCCGCCGAAAGGTGGAGACATTTTTCTGCAGCTAAGTTTGTACCGACGTTACCGACAGACGATTTTCCGCCATTTGCAGTTTTATTTTGGGGGACCAGCTGTTTACGCTATCCACATTATAAACTTTGCTTCGATAAATTTGACCGCCTGGAGTCACAGTTGAATACAATAATATTGTAAACTCTTTGTTGGAGATAACTCACAATAAACTACTGAAAATGATTTGTACTTTGCGGAAAACAATATGTGCTAATGCATTCAAATAATAATAATAACGCTCCTATCTGCTAACACTCGGCATTATTCGCATGTGGTCCCGATGGCGCAATAAACGGTAATGTGCGGGCAGCTAATGGCAAGCATATCTTCTCAAAACAATGTGATTAATTTTGTTTGGTGTATTGTTCCGAGGGAAATATGATCAGTACTTGAAAATTTGACCGCCTTGAGTCACAGTTAAATATAATAATATTGTAAACTCTTTGTTGGAGATAACTCACAATAAATGACTGAAAATGATTTGTACTTTGCGGAAAACAATATGTGCTAATGCATTCAAATAATTAGCGCTTCTATCTGTTTACACTCGGCATTCTTCGCATGTGGTCCCGATGGCGCAATAAGCGGTAATATGCGGGGAGCTGACGGCAAGCATATCATCTCAAAAGAATGATTTTGTTTTATGTAATGTTCCGTGGGAAATATGATCAGTACTATTCAAAATAGTGATTATGTCGCTGATATTTGATTTACACAGGACATTCCCACTCAGAATGTTGTGGACTAGCATACCGCCCATACGATGCATGTGTCAGTCCCAATGCAATATCCCCATACGAAACGTATACGGATGCACATTAATCATCAATAGATGACATTTAAAATGAAGGTAGCGGCACATCAGTACTTATGCTAGACTAATTTTTGCCTTTCACTGTCACAGCTAAATTACATTGTCAAATGTGTTTACATAACAAGCTGACTTATTTTCTCAAAACAGAGAAGTACACCCCATTCATCAGCACATACGGCCCAAGCACATAATTATTAAATTCATGGCAAAGGGCTTATTACATATTGATCCTTGACAGTAAAGCCATGATGTGCAGTTGCGGAAGGAGGGGAGGGGGGTGGGGGTGGGGAGGTTGGGTGGGTGAGGAGGGGTGGGGGAGAGGGGGGGGATTGGGCTGGTAAGGCAAATGACAGTCCAGCCCCACAGAAATCAGCCACAGCAATCAGAATCTTCAGATTTTCTTCTCCAAGAATATTTTAATTTCCAAATAAAAATACAATTTATTTTGTGTGCGTGTGTTTGTCAACACAGTTTTCTGCATTTGTCTTCCAAAGATATGTGGATTAAGAGATATTCTGACACCCCCTTTCGTTTCATTGGGCCCTCCCCTCCTCACTGGCGGCACGGATCCACGTTTACACCAGCTAATGCGCTTAACACTCAATAAACTGTCTACCGATCCAAAGTGTTTGTGATTGCAAAGGACTCATGCAGATGTCCAAAGTGCAACATGCTGCATGCTGTAAAAGAGAGAGTACCACACCTCTTGGTTTTAACTGTCATGCCTGAACAAAGTTTTGAAACTTGATTAATTATATATTACTGTAACTTCTAAGCCAATCAGTTGCACTGGTAAGCTATGTTGTGATGTGTAGTCACTGCCATGCAGTCTCAGTGATCACTGATGGTACAGTCTGATGGTACAGTACACTACGCATTGCCAAGAATATACACAATGTGAACACGTTTGAAGGTTAATGCAACGTTTTGTTTAAAATTAAACCCTATCTCACTAGCCGTAGGCTAGCTGCACAAAAGAGGAACTGTATTTTGCTGCTGCGTAATTTGCAGTTTGTCTGCATCTTGACATTTGAAGTTTGCTGCAAGCATTCTTAGCAACTGGCATTGGCATTGAACTCATATATATCAGGATTAAAACAAGATGATTTAATAAATCAGTCAGTCAAGTGATCAACCAATAAGGTATGTTTTATGATGAATAGCTAGGTATAGGGCAGGGTGGAGAGGTGGTGGCGGAGCGGGGTGAGGTGGGGGGTGGGGGGGGGGGGGGAGGGGGGAGGCATGTACTGCATAATGTACACGTACTATTTCTTTCACTGTTTCCATCACCCACCCATTGGGTTCAATGAGTTCTTATGTTTTATTTGTTGAATGAGTTACAAAAGACATGTACATGCTGCTGTTTTCTTATGTTATTACTGGCTTTGTCATTTGCTTGAAGAGTTACAGCCCCAGACTTTAAGCCTGCCCAACCTAACACAAACGGAGGTTGACTGTATCATTGATATGTATGTGTAGGTATAGCGTTTTGTTTGAGATGTCAGTTGTGGCCGCATCTTTAAGTTTGGTGCCCCTGTGCATGTAGCCACGGGCACTATTTACAGAACTGATATCTGCATGTGCAGGCTAGTTCGCGGTATTACTGATCAATGTTTATTGGGCAGCCTGTTGTTTGAAGGGATCAGTGGTGGCATCATCCGTGATGTGGGCATTTGGGCCACTGGTGCTGCTTACAAAAGTGCTACTTACAGAACTAGTGGTTGCATATGCATACTGTTCTGTTATGGGGTATGGCATCTATTACCATATATGTGTACAGGTATGTTCTCATGTTGTATGCTGATGTGTATATGCAAAACCTACATCACAAATAAAGAAAAAAATCATAAATTTAAATAAATAATAATAAATAAAATAAAATAAAATAAAATAAGTCAGAGACCTGGGACATATGAATGTGCATGCTAAGGAAAGGATAGATTATGAACATGCACAGATGTATGTAAATGACAAATTCCTTCCTTTCCTCTCCTTGGTGGCCACCACCATACCACTAGTGATTGTGTGCATTAAGGAATTCCTTCCATCCATAATTAAATAAATACTTAATAAATAAATATGTAAGTGAATAAATAAATTAATCAATAACAAATATTTTAAAAATTAAAAATAAATAAATAAAACATGTAATATAATGGAGGGGCTACTATCGGTATTGCGTCTCATGCCGAAGAGATTGACCATAAGAGTTCGTGTGAGTCTTTGAGAGCGGATTGGTTGAATGAGTTACAAAAACAAAAATTCCAACATTTAGTTTAGGTGTTCAGCTGAACATAGTGATTTATATGAAAAGGTTCGGAGAAGGATTTCAGTCTGCCTGGCGAGTGCCTATAAGACCAGACGGATAAGACCATGCTCGACCAGTTAAAAATCCCTATCTATCTATATCCCGTAGTCTTGCCGACTGTTGGGGCACCACTGATGACTTGACAACCAGCTCCCTCCATTCCTCTCTGTTCTCTGCCATTCTCAGCGTATCGCCCAGCTTCAGTCCTGTCCACTCTGAGATATTGTCCTCCCATCTTTTTCCTCTGTCTTCCTCTCCTTCGTCCTCCTTGCACAGTGCCTTGCAGGATTGTTTTGGCAAGCCCTGCTGAACGTGTGACATGCCCATACCACTTCAGTTTGCGTTTTCTCACAATGGCTAATAAGTCTTCATAGATTGCTTGCCTGATTCTCAGCTTCCCACTTCCACGTTCGTGATGTGATCTCTGTACGAAATGCCAAGCAGCCTTCGAAAACATCTCATTTCAGTGGCTTGTATCCTCCTTTCAAGGTCTGCTGTGAGGGTCCATGACTCGCAGGCATACAAAAATACTGAGATGACTAAGGAGCGCATCAGTCTGATCTTGGAGCAGAGTGTGATGGGTTACATACATGGGTTAATTCAGTAATAGAATGAAACCAAAGATTCGGACTTGGGAGGACGATTAATAAAACAGACACCGATCTTTCTCATTGTAAATTGCATTGCAAACGAAAACCGGCTCCGTCCTTTGGAGCATGCGCACTACGGCCTGGCTAACTGGTTTGATCGCGGCAACTCGCGGATTGCGTAACTAGGTGGTTAGGCGCTGTTTTGCATCACCGCGCCCGGCTGGCCCAAACATAGAGGGCCTTGGCACACGGCATGTTCGGTGTCGCAAAGAGGCCGTTTCCTATCCCCTTTACAGGGGCGGACCGGGGCCGGGAGGGGGGGTCTTCCCTTCCCCTTCCGCCCCCCCCCCCCCTACCCTCCGCCTGAGTTTTCGGCCACTGGAAGAAGGTCTAGCGTCGGGGAGGCCCTTTGTGTCAGGTTAAATGTCCCAAACAAAAAGTTGGAACCCCCCCTCCCCCCACCTCCACTTAACTGATCCGCCCCTGTGTTATATAGTATCCCATTATATAGTAAAACTCAACTTGAGGGTAAACCGAATAGATGAGAAGACTGAAGGGACTAGGCGCAGTGGGGTGGCAAAGAACTGACAAGTAGACAGATGGTAACGGTGGGGTGGAGGTGGGAGGGGGGGATTCACAGGAAACAAAATTGCAAAATTACAGCACAAATTATAAAATACGAAAATCATACATTATATAACTCATTCAGCCCGACGGCGTTATTTCCCAAATCATTGGAGGCGTCATCTAACGACTATGCACAAGTTGCAGGAGAGAGATGGATCGACCATGATAATTCAAGGGTAGTGCCAGATTAGCTTGGCGCCGACAGGCGCCAAGCTAATCTGGCACTACCCTTGAATTATCATGGTCGATCCATCTCCTGCTGTAGTACGTCAGGGCTGATTGGGTTAATATAGTGTAGCTAACGCCCGCTTGCCTCCACGTATGTCACCGCTGACTTTCTTGCTTTAGCCATAAAACGGTGATGCAGCAGGACCCCGGCCAAATAGTAAAAAGTAAAGAGATAAGAGATAATAAAAATACAGGGACAATGTAATAAAGCATCAGAAAAAGAAAAAGAAAAAAGAAATTGAGTTAAAGTAACGAGCTAAATTAAATTTGCTCTCAAATCCTGACCCAGTCAAATTGCTAATATTTGCGTGGCCGCCGGCCATATACTCCCTTAACCCACCACACTCTAATAATATGCCTAATTTTTATTTTCTTCTAGCATTTTAATTTATTTAACTCATTCTACCCCAGACACACCACAGCAAGATAAGGATCGACCATGATAGTTCAAGGGTGATGCCAGAATAGCTTGGCGCCTATGGGCGCCAAGCTATCCTGGCATCACCCTTGAACTATCATGGTCGTTCTGTGTCCTGCAATGCAATGCAGTCTTAAGAGGACAACGGCAAAATTTAAGGATTTCGGTGTTGGGGTAGAATGAGTTAACCATGCTTTTTATTAATCCATTTATATACAATTATAGGCTCTTTTAACCTTGTTTTAAACAAAAATACTCCAAATAAAATAGCACATACTATTGAAATATGTTTGACTCCTAATTTTTAATATTTTTAAATTTATTTTATTACGTCTCTTACAAAATTTCTCTGTATACTCTTAACTATCTCTTAATAAAGACTATATAAAATCAAATTAGTGTACACCAAACCATCTTAATCTTTTTTTTTAACACAACTAAACATAGCAGTGCTGAATCGCCGCTCGGCTTTGGTCCTGCCGGCCCTCTGCAACCTCCCGGTCCACCCCGCGTTGCCCCCCCCCCTCCCCACCCCCCCACCCCCCTACAACACCAGGTTAAATCTGCTAGTCCCCCATACATTTTTTTAATGTCAGATGGGACAGCAAGCTGGACTGAGTAGTAGCTTTAGCCATAGGCGACTTCAAAGTGTGATGGGGTCACAGCAGCTCAATGGACGAGTAGTCGGATGCCGCAGGTCAGCCAAAGAATATCGCGTATACAGACCAAGGGGAATCACTCAGCGCCGGACAGACAAACAGTTAGATCCCCTGCCCCCGCCTATCAGGCACCCAATCGCCAGCCCACAGAGAAATACGCAGGTATAGAATAAGACGATCATTTGCATCTTCAAAAAAGATGCATCAGGTCTCTTATATAACCCATGTCTTTCTCCGGAACTTAGGAAGTAGGCAGGGGAAACGTACATACACAAACACGAAGGTGCACTACCATATATGTGGTCAGGTAAATACCCTAATTTCCCACAGTAGATGCACAGAACATTACACAACAATGTAACGATATAGCGATACACATTTGCCTCGAGTTATAAATACTCACAAACCAGATAGGTGAGCCGGCTAGCGCTGGCAGAATTGTATACAGACCAAGGGGAATCACTCAGCGCCGGACAGACAAACAGTTAGATCCCCTGCCCCCGCCTATCAGGCACCCAATCGCCAGCCCACAGAGAAATACGCAGTAGGTACCTGATAGGGAATCGCTGTAAGGACAATGTTAGGAAAGTCCTGATGTTCTATAGGCAATAACAGCAAGTTTTGCCATCACCGTAGGAAACCGCTAATCAGAATCTGTTTTTGTTTGTTTCCAAAGAGGAAGAAACATCGGTTGAAACACCACTTCGCTACTATCTGAAGCCCATCCTATCCTCTTAAGATGGCGGCTGACGCGCCGACGTTGCTAGGCAACGCGGGGAACTTCCCGAGCCCTATAGGCGCCAAGAATACTGCCACCACCCTTGAACTATCATGGTCGAGCCATATCTAGCTGTGATATGTCGCGGACAGAAGGAGTTAAACATCAACCCGATACCGCCTTATATACTGAAGCGCGTAATACTGAGGCTGACCAGGCTGTATGATACTAATTAAACTGACGCCAAACTGTCTGTACAGTCCGTGCTGAAAAATACTATACACACAGGGTTGGAGCCGGTTGCGCAAAAAAAACAAAGCAAAAACATAACAACAACAAACACCTGAACAAAACAATAGCTCAATGTTAGCGATTATTTACGACTTATTTTGCGTGTTCAGCTAGCACGAACGGTATTTTTGCGATATCAGTTTCTCAAGTTGCATTTCCACTGAGTTGACAGCTGGTTTATTCCAGTCCGCAAGAGACATAGATGCTCATTAACCCCTGCAGGTGCAGGGTCTCATGAGAATATAATTTTATATCTCTTGTTGAATGACATCTGCTTCAGCGGTGGCCTCAGATTGCGGGGGTTATTTGGGGTCAAATGTGTGACTGTAGTTACAGACTGGCACGGTATTTCTCAATGAGTTATTTTTCGCTCCGCGGTGTCTGAAGAGCTCCTACCGCCCACGCGAATTCCGGGGCGCGTGCCGATATCTGTGCTCTGATTGGTCGAGCCGGTTTGATTGGCAGGAGTCACTTTCTCTCTTCTATGGACGCAGTTTGGTCGAGATTGGGACTGACGCGCATAAAAGGTTCCACTTGTTGGGTAAACTTGTTTTGATGTAAATAGCAGAGTGATGCAAATGAATGAATGAATGAATGAATGAATGAACGAACACTACGAACGAACGAACGAATGAATGAATGAATGAATGAATGAATACCGGGGATGAATGAACGAACGAACGAATGAATGAATGAGATAAACGAACGAACGTGTAAATGACTGCATGAATGACTGAATTTCAAACACCCGCTATCTACAATGTTTAACCCTTGTCATCTTGATCACACATCGGCTATTTTTTTTTTTTTACTATGGTAGTTCAAGGGTGGCGCCAAGACTGAGGCTATTCTGGCACCACCCTTCAACTTGACTAAAATGCTTGATCTATCTCAGTAATCTGTAATGTAGTCTTCATAGGACAATAAGCAATTAAAAAAATCAACCTCAGGATGTAATGGGTTAACTGGAGAAAGGCAACAAAGTCATTACACCTGAGAAAACACAGGTGCCGCGAAAAACACTTGAGCAAGCTAGTGGCAGTCACTGAGGACTGCATTCTATTCCGGCAGTAGCAATAGAATGACAGTCAGTCCAACCGCCGAAAACAACTGAGCATACTAGTCACAACACATCAGAAACATCGGCTCCAACCCGCGCCTGTAAACCTCTCATTTGACGGAAGCTGTCCCCGGCGTAGAGCAATTACAGCAGCACCGTTTACTAGGAGTAATTGTAGATAACCAGCTCAGTTGGGAACCTCATCTTATCGGAAAGACAATATCAACTTCACCGGAGAAATTATTTTTACCGTCTAAACTGAAAGCGGTCATTAATTTGACTAGGCGCAAACTATTTTTCAATATTGATACATGAGCTCCACATCGATTACGCCTCGACAGTTTGGGACGGCCACAGTGAGGTCCAGTTAAAGCCATAAATTCGCTATACAGGAGAGCAGCCAAACTAATTATTCATAGTTCCTCTCTACCCACTGAGGGGAGGCTTGAGGCAGCTGGATCATGTTCCTTCCTCTTGGCAAACACTTAGTACTTCTTTGAGAAGAGATAGGGCACTTCTCGGAGCAGCCTGAGCCGCATAAAGCGGCCCCGCATTGATTTATATAAATCCAGTTTGTCATGCTCAGGGAGTTTCCTGTGGAATTCACTTCCTAAGCATCTACAAGTAGTTAATTCCGTAGCTGCGTTTAAAGCAAAAATGGCAACGTAAGGCAACATAAATTTAATTATGTCCTGTTGTCTAAACATATAATATTATATTCCTTTTTTTATTATTTTAAATATTTTTTATGCAATTATTATTTTTTGATCATACCACTTGCGCTCACGTGCCGTTTTTTTGGGGTGCTTCCCAGTATCGGCCCGCGGTCGGGGGAGGCAACGCGGGTGCACCGTTTAGGCTCTTCGAGCGATGTGCTTTGCGTGTCATTCGAGTGAAGGTATCCTTGTGGCGTGCCCCCCGGGTGGGAGTGTCTGGGGAGGGCTCCCTCAAACGGTGATTATGACACGTGCATACTGTCACGTAACGGATGTGACATGTCGTTTTAGTTTTTCGCCAAGTCCTTTTTTTTGTGAACAAATGTAGATCACCGAATTCTGTAAATAGCCTTAGTTTAGGGAAGTTAGTAAATGTAGTGTGAGCGTAATCGTAAAGCCCGCGCAGCAAGCTTAACAGTGAGCGAGTACAGCGGTTGCACGCTTTCGGCAAGTAGCTTTAACCGAACAGTGTTCAGAAGTAAAGTTAAACTGCAAGGCAGCAGAGGGATATTCCAGTCAGTCAGCGAGTTAGCTAGCGCAGAGAGAGTCTGGGTCAGGGTGCGTCCTCGTTTGGAGCCCTTGACAAGCTGTGTGAGGGTTCTTTTACCCTCCCTGCAAGACCACGGCCAGTGTTCCTGGGTGTGGGTGTCCAAGAGACTAAGCGACCACGGCTGCTACTCATCAGAAGACCCCTCCGGTTCGTGTTTGTCCTGTTTGTCTCGTCCTGCCGGAGGACTCACCAGTGACAGGTATTTATTCATGCCATTTTTCCCAGTTAGCTGCTGTGCTCTCGGGTGTGTGAATGTGTATATAGGCGCGGAAGGGTATGTTCGTCTAGTTTTTTAGTGATGTTTTAATTGAGTCTTTAACCATGTTTTTTAGGTTGGGTTGTAATGCGATGGGTGTCGGATTTAGTTGTTTATGTCGGCTGTCGCCGAGTGAGTATATTTAAAGGGCCATGTTGTAAAATGAATTAAAGTGGGTATCCTTTCAAATATATATTTGTATTAGGTCCTAGATGTAATGTAATAAGATTGTCACGTGGGGTGGTTGCTGGTGATTATTTGATATCTTTGTATGTGCATGTGGATATTTTGATAACGTTGGTTTTAGCAGTGGCAATGTTATTATACAAAAGTGGTTGTGCTAGCTTAATGCTAGTGTAATAGAATAGAATAGAGTAGAATAGTGCAGACCTGGTGAATGTTGAATGTACATAGGAATCTTTCATATCCGTGATTGTATATTTAATATGGCCAAGGCGGGTATTAGGGTGAGACGAGACGCAACTCACGTGGTGTGTGAGTAGGTGCGTGTCAAATAGGCCAGAATTAACTGTGTTGGCACTTTGACTGACAATGCGCCCTTTTCCAGTGCACTGGCTTCAATCATTGGCTTCAATCATTGGCTTCAATCATTGGCTTCGAAGACTTCGTTCTTCGATCTCATCATCCACGACCAACGGTGACGCATCATCGGGAGTCGGAACGCCTTCGCTAGCCGGTCCTGTTGGACAAGTACGTTGGGCTACAGCAGGCTGAGTCTACGAGTTCTGAGCGTCGGTCACAGGCGTGCGTGGGCAAGCGCAGCTACGGTGCTCTGTGGTGCAGGGGTAGTACTCGTACGTTATGAGCCACCCTGTCTAGTGTGGGACAGAGGACACTGTACAGAGACAAAGTTACCCGCCTTGTATAGCCGTTGGCCATATTAGTCATTATCACCTGTCAGTCATATTCACCTGTTAGTCATTTTCACTTGTTAGTCATCTTTTTATATGTTAATCTTTTTTAAGTGTTAATACGTTATGAGTGCATGTGTGGGTATGTGTGAGTGTGTGGGGCGTTAGTGGGTTGGGGTGGGAGTTAGAGTAAGGGTAGGAAATAAAGGATTTGTTTGTTGTTTATCACTGGCGTTGCGTTATTTATTTAAAGTGGGTGGGTTTGCTCGAGTGTCTGCACTCATATTGTCCACGGCGCCCTGACTCCGTCAGGCGTGTCGTGACACATACATTTTTGTATGGGTACCTGTGTGTTTTGTTAAATCGTTGTTGCTGTTTGTATTGTAGTTGTTGTAATTCGCATTACTTTCGATGTTGTTTGTGAGTGTAATGTAACTTTGCCTGTTATTGTATGTCAGTAGGTGTAGCAAGGACAGATTGGAAGAAAGGTCCAGTGTGCGCCTAATATCTCAATCCTTGATACATAAAGTTTCAGTCAGTCACTGATTTCCACTGAAACTGAAGAAGCTGATGAGGCCGTTCACCCGAAAAAAATCACACAGAACGTGAACATGCAGTCACACCGTCGTGTGAATAGGACGGTGAAAAAAAAAGTAATTTATGCGTATAATTATTTAACCCCATCGCTGCTGCACGTGATCACAGATTTCGCGTCTGAAACGATCGCATAATGACCGGCATTCACGTCAAAGACCGCAGCGTAACTAATACTGGGACCAAACACATGCCGGAATAAAAAAAACAGGATTAACTTACAAGAGAAATATAACTCAGTCCTCGTGAGCCCCAACTATCGCGGGGGCTCACGAGGACTGAGTTAATGCCTCTTGTCAGTCGCCGGGTCTCATGAAGGTTCAAGTTATGTCAGTCTTGCGGGTGGGTTGCATTCGCCTTGTCCCGGCAGTTAAGGGGTTAAGGGTGGGGCTAAGATTAAAATCATTTAAAAAAAAAATGCGGACCGTTCCCGGCAATTTTCGACATTCGAACGACCGAAACCTCTACAACGGGGATAGGAGAGAGAGAAAATTGCAAAACCAAAGATCATACGTTTTGACTTTGAGCCTTACGCGTTTCTTTTTGAGGATGGACTAAAGTCGTCTATTATAGTTTGGGGTGGGGGTGTGTGGGATCGGGGTGGGGGTGGGGCATGGGACCACATGCGAAGACTCGTAAATGAATTTTTGGGTATCCAAAAGTAAAGTATTCGGGGAGGGGATGGGGACAGAGGATACTCTCCCCCCCCCCGCCCCCCCCCCCCACACACACCTTCCCCCCTCACCCCGCGCCCCACGGCACACCCTTCCTACCCCAGTTCCTACGCCACTGATACCTGCATCCACTGAAGATGATTTTTCCATTAGGGAAGCGTGTCCTGCAGTGGGGACTGAGTAAACAGGAATAATCTACGCATACGTATTTTGCCCCCTAGAAGGCGCTATCAAAGACGTGTATGCACAGGTGCACGTACATCGACCAACGTCACTATGCCGTGTGTATCCACCGCCTCCATCCAACGTACCAGCCGTATTGGCCCCAAAACAAACTTGACGCGTTCAGCGGAGGTTCAGCTTTGGAGTGGATCGCAGCAGTAACGTTAGCTCCGGACGCTTGAGTCACGGCGGCTTCCCCTGAACGCATTAGCGACTGGGCAGCGGAAACGTGTAGAGTAACAGACTGTCAAAAGTGCCTTTCATCCGCAAGAGACATAGATTCTCATGAGCCCCTGCATTGCAGGGGCTCATGAAAATCTATGTCTCTTGTTTGCGTGTATGGTCTGATTAAAATCCTCTTAAGAAGGAGGTATAAAGTTTTAAGCGCAGTCTGAAGTGATGAGGCAGGGAACAAGGCGGACATTATGCGCAAGGCAGTCGGGATGGAACGAGGGAAGTTCAGTCCAACGGTAATAATTGATACTGAATCACCAAAGTTACAGCTGGCGGAATGAAGGTTTCAGACAATGAATTTTAGACCATGGCATATGTGCAAAATTAACACAAATTGGTTTTGCTTTTCACATATTATACAGCTACAAGTATTCAGACGGTCCCCGGCGTCAGATAATAAACAGTCTTGCGATACTGTTTGAACTGAACATGAGTACATGCTAGATAGTTCAAGTCATTTTAAGTGCGGATTAGATAACATGTTACATTTGTTACTGACGTTTTACGACTAAAAGCGTTTTGTTGACTTATTTACAGCAGTGCACCACCCCAGAGATGTAGTCGACTGACTGGCGGTTTTACTACGAGTGTCTTTTCACATTGGAAGTGCACATGGACTTCATTTAGGACTACTAGAATGTATTTTCAATTTCTCTTGTGCAGTATCAATATATATATATATATATATATATATATATATATATATATATATATATATATATATATATATATATATATATATATATATATATATATATATATATATATATATATATATATATATATATATAGCAGCAAATCGTAGATACATTCAATTTCAAGCTGTAAATAAAAATATAAAAAAAATAAATAAAAAAAGGTAAAAAATAAAACAAAAACACATCGCCAGTTGCTCAGCACATCCGTTCACTGGACGGAAAAGCGCCAAGCTAGACTGGCAGTGAACGCAGACTGTGTTCAGATTCTTGAATCTGTTAATTCAGCGCCAGTCCATGGAACACTGATACAAAGGTGTCAGCAAGAGGTATAGATCCTCATGAGCCCCCGCTTTGCGGGGGCTCATGAGGATCTATGCTTCTTGCAAATAGGATCGTGTGTTGTTTTTTTTTTTTCGACAGTGAATGGGTCAAACAATTCGCAGGGACAATCAGTCTCCCTTTGACACGCAGAGCACGAAACTAGGCACTCTTCAGTTATGAAATAAATACATTTATAAATTGTTTTGTGACTGGCTTTTCTAAGCGTGTTTCTTTCTCCGTTGAGTTCTTCTCTGAATTCTTTCTAGGCTAGTCGACATCCCTAGATCTCTTCGTGAGCAGTGAACACGTAGTCATAGATTACTAGGAAGTTGTTGACAGACATTTGCTGTTGTTTGTCCCCAGACTTAGGGCCATCGCTAAGCGCCCAGTGCAGATGACGCCACTATAGCAGCGAAAATCACTGACCTGCAAGAGGCATAGATCCTTATGAAGGCCCATCAACTGCGGGACCTCGTGTGGATTTACTCATATTTTTAGTCAAAATTGCGTCTGCTTTTCGTCAAAATTTGTACCAGTAAAGGGAGGTCACTCTATTTGTGAACTTCATTTTTAATACACAAGAGATATAGATCCACATGAGGCCCCGCAATTGCGGGGGCTCATGTGGATCTATGTCTCTTGTTGGGCCCATTTACGCCTGTTTTCCGGCCCGGGGTCAATTAATATTTAAATGAGGAGGTCACAAGGGGTGGTATTACGCTAGTATAAGTGATTATATCAACCTCGTTTCCTCGCATTCACTGACTACTCCATAATCGTCCTCACAGCGTGCACGCCGTCCAGCCGTCATTGTCAGAAACAGCATCTAGCACAAGCTGCTGTAATCGATCGCTCATTCCATCATCGGTACACAACTGAGAAATTACTATAAATTTTGTCACTCACTCACACAGAAACGGAAAGCATCCAGCTTCAGCAAGTCGCAAAAGAAAGCCGAGACTATTAAGACAAGAGAAGGTACTCTGATTCAGCAAGGAGAAATAGCAGAGTGACAGTCTCCTGATAAGCCGTACGAAACCAGCTCAGTCCAACTGAGTCATACGTCAAGTGTTCCTATTGTTTTTTTCCGCACCTACTAAGAGGTAGTTTCACGGCGGAAGTATTCTAACTATTCGGGCGTGACAAACACGAGACTGAAGGAGGCCGTTCTGCGTCTGTTCACCCTGTGACAGGACCTCACCTCAAGTTTCTAAAACCCACGACAACTTCCACTGTTTTCTATAAAAGAGCCGAGTTTCCTATTCCGGGCGGAAACTGTTCGAGTCAGTGTTGACTGATCTCAGCCGGTTTCGAGAAACACGTGAATTGTGAAATAAGTTTGGAAAACGATTGGATTCATTTCTGCAGAGAAGTTGGAAGTTAGGTCTAGCTGTCAACAAGATAAACCAAAAGATGTCGTCAGTGTTGCTTGCCGTGTTGGTGGCCATTGTGTCCGTGTGCCACGCCTCCCCGTTCTTTGGTTTCGGCTATTCAAATGGCGCCCCTCGTGTGAGTATGACGTTTTCGTTTTTAACTAATTCAACCGCCACACGTATTTTAGTCCCAAAGTTTGGGAGGTGTCATCTAACAACTATGCACCTGTTGCAGGAGATGGATCGACCATGATGATTCAAGGGTAGTGCCAGATTAGCTTGGCGCCGACAGGCGCCAAGCTAATCTGGCACTACCCTTGAATTATGATGGTCGACCCCTCTCCTGCTGTAGTGCATCAGGGCTGAATGGGTTAAAATTTGCCCGTGTGCTTGTTTTCATATTTTTTTTTCTTTTGTTGTTCTAATTCACAATAGGAATGCTGACAATGTATTTTACAACGCGTGCAGATGATTGTGTGTAAACTCAGTTTTCCTATCGGTAGCGCTTTTTGTCGAGGTGATTCCTGCAGGAATCACCTCGACAAAAAGCACTACCGGTAGCGGCAAAGACAGGTATTGTGCCCTATAGCTAACATCATGAAATTTAATTTCGGCTTCAAGTTTTGTTCATTCAATTTTTTTTTTTATTCGTGATCTGTGATAGAAATAATCTTCATGAAATTGAAACATGAAAACCAGAAACGGTATGAAGTCTTCGTGATTCGTGACTGAAAACGTGCTGGTTATTTCGTTAACCCCATAACCGCCGGAGCCAGGCGACGGTAGCCCAGGTGCAAGAGACACACTGATCTTCATGAGCCCCCGCGTTCTCGGGGGCTCATGCACATCTATGTTTCTTGTTATTTTTATGGGCTTTTATACGCATTTTTTGTCCTATTTACAGCTCTGTTCCTCACGCGAGTGTCGGTCAGCTGGCGGGCGCTTCAGACACAAAAGTTCGTGATCATTGCCAGCGAAGTGGTTAAACGTGAAAAGTCTGTTGCTACACGGTTAATTCTACTCTGAAAAGCGCAACCCCCCCCCCTCCCCCACTCTCCTCCCACCCCATCCGTCGTCTCATTTCAGTTCGGCCAGTGGAAAGACGTTATTTATTGTCATTTCTAGTGAGTCATTTTTGTGTTGTTTTTGGTGAGCAACCGCGGGATGCGTGCGTTTAATTAATGTCAATAATATACTCAGTTTAACTCCAGCCTAAAAACAAGAGTAATTATTTTCGAGGAGGGTCCGTTCTTGTTTACCACGGCAGTGCTAATTATTGTGGTCATGTCTATTCCGTCCGACACGATCCTGGGATGGTACTGCCTACGCCCCCCATTTTGTAATTGACACTGCGTAATTATCTGTGTCGATAATCGCGTCATTTGAAAACGAGTACACTTCATATTATGTTCGCTGTAGCAGACACGTCTTCGGGCCCACGACGGCCGCAGTGGGCCCGCGCACATCCGTGCGCGGGCCCACTGCGGCCGTCGTGGGTCCGAGGACCTTTGTTCACTAGGTAACGTGTTAGGAATGTTGATCGTGTCCAGGAAAGAAATTATTGCGATTACATTACAATTATCGTGACTTTGACAAAGTTTTGTATGACACAAAAACGTGCTAATTAGCAGACGGACTCGGCCGCTTTGCCACGTGAAGGCAAAACAGAGCAAATCCATTTTGTGAAAAGCGAGGTTTTCATTGTATACAATGAAAATCCAGCTTTTCATAAAAAATGAACTCACTATGTTTCGCCTCCGCACGGCAGAGCTGTTTGTGTGATAAACGAGGGGAACACAATATTTTTTATTGGGACACAAAATTCACTATCGTTATAATTACTGCTCTATTCTGTCTGCATGGGGTGTTGATCCTCACGAGCCGTGCAGTTACTCTAGTCATTCCCTCTGTGACGGCCATAGATTCTCATGAGCAGCTTTACGCTATAAGAGACATGTAGTACTTTTCGTGTAGCCCTTCAGTCATGTAGTTCAGTTCAACAGGCATAGAAGTTATCAATATGATGATGATTATGCTGATAGTGTTGATTTACAGAGCCTATATCCATTATATAGTAGAATGATCATGACGCTTTGGCGAGGAGAGGCTTTGTACACAAGAGATAGAACAAAACCAATTTAAACAGATATGTTAGGAATGAAGATATAATCGCTATTAGTATTATTATCATTGCAATTATCGTGACTTTGACGTTTTGTATGAGATAAGCCAAAGACTCGCGAGCAGACAATAATATTGTAAGTGGGACACACAGTTCACTTTCGTTATGATTAGTGCTCTTTTGTGTCCGATGTCTCATTTTTTGGCCAGTCGAAGGACGTTATTAACTCATTCAGCCCGACGGTCGTATTTCCCAAATTTGGGAGGCGTAATCTAATGACTATGCACCAGTTGCAGGCGATGGATCGACCATGATAATTCAAGGGCAGTGCTAGATTAGCTTGGCGCTGACAGGCGCCAAGCTAATCTGGCACTACCCTTGAATTATCATGGTCGACCCATCTCCTGATGTAGTGCGTCAGGGCTGAATGGGTTAATTCATTTCGTGCTGTTTTGGTGAGCAAACGCGAGATGTGTGCGTTTAATGCCAATACTATACTTTTACTCCGGCCTAAGTACAAGAGTATTTATTTTCGAGGAGGGCCAGAAGTACAGCAGAACCTGTTTTGAGCGACCTCCCTCATCAGAGACCACATGGAGGCGGCACGAAGAGCACAAAGTGTCACCTGTCATTAAAGACCATCATTTAGGTGGCTACAGCCACAGTCACAGCTACAGCCACAGCCACAGCCACAGTCACAGCCACAGCCACAGCCACAGCTACAGCCACAGTCCCGGCACAGCTACAGCCACCTAAATGATCGTCTTTAATGACAGGTGACACGTTTGCCCTTCAATACTTCTCTTGAGAGAGCACCTGTTTTGTAATAATAATAATAATAATAATAATAATAATAATAATAATAATAATAATAATAATAATAATAATAATACCATTTATAAAAAGCTTTTTAATCAGGTTTATTGACTACGGCATTTTCACACGGAGTCGGCTGCCTGGGATCAGGTCACCGTCATCAGACGATTAAAGCAATTAGTGCGGTAATGAGGGTCAGATGAAGATAAAGGGTGGCCGGGGTAGTTAAGCACTTTAAGTCAACCCACTGACATTTCCAACCAGTGTGTAATTAGCTGGAATTTGTGATGAAGCGTAGAAAGTCGATACGGTTCAGAACTTGACTAGCCTGGTACTGCGAACAAATCTCGCAGTCAGTGCACTCTGTCCGTTATCAGGACCGGGAGGAGGGAGGCGGACAAATTCCAAACGAGAGGTCAGTTAATCTTGCAGGTGTGATGGGCCCGGAAAACCGGATACACACTTGCAGAGAAAATCCCAACGATAAAAGTAACACGCTTTAAAAAATAAATAAGAAAAAAAGTAGAAATTAATACAACACTATTTATTAACCCTTTGCGTGTCGGTAGCGGTTTTTGTCGAGATGATTCCTGTAGGAATCATCTCGACAAAAACCGCTACCGACACGCAAAGGGTTGATATATCACGTCATACATTATGTTGCATCTTCCCATCACGAAACGGATATGTTGCAAATTGTGTATTTGTTTGTATGTCTATTTATTAAAAAAAAATCTTAACCCGAAATATTTATAAATTGTGCTGTCACCGACTTTTCTAAGCGAGTTTCTTTCTTCGTTGGGTTCTTCTCTGCAATGATTTTTTTTACACGCTGGGCAGACACCTTTTTTGGTCTGGATTTCGGCTATATCACTGCAATGCCAGAGGCTTTTCCCGTGCTATTTTTTAACAATAAACAAAATAGTCACTTCCCCTAGAACTGTGCGAGAACGAAGAATATTTACAGAACCGTGATACACGATTTTTGACGAAAACTGTCAAGCGGGGAAAGCAGAACGGCTAGAAATAGTCCATTACTATTAGGGCTGGTTAAACTGCTCGAGATGAACCCATGACTGTGGAGGAATTCCACCAGGTCAAGGTTTACTTAATTACAAACTTTTTTTTTTCCCTTCTTTCATGTGATATTGTTCATTGTTATTGTGATTATATTTCACATGTTCACTATATAATAGACGAGTCATGTTTAACTCATTCAGCCCGACGCACGGGTATTTCCCAAATTTTGGAGGCGTCATCTAACGACTATGCATCTGTTTCAGGAGATGGATCGACCATGATAATTCAAGGGTAGTGCCAGATTAGCTTGACGCCGACAGGCGCCAAGCTAATCTGGCACTAGCCTTGAATTATCATAGTCATGGTCGACCCATCTCCTGAAACAGGTGCTGTAGTGCGTCAGGGCTGAATGGGTTAAAACACAAATGCTGCGCCATTGACTTTCGGCGTATTATGCAGCCTTTAGGTCAACTTCCACCGACGTCATTTTGTCGTTGAGTCAGCTAGTGAGAAATGGCACTGTTATTTCGAAACGAACAAAGTAGGCTATGCTACTATTGAGCATCGCTAGTATGAAGAGTTCAGTTTAGTCCAGTATAGCTCGGTCAAGATGGGATCTGCCACTGTGCGCCCGGACTGAAAGGCTCCGTCCCACCCGACCGATAGTCCAGCCGTTCTGTATAAACAGTTTTGGGAACATCGTTGGGGTGCCGCGTTTATCTGCGCCGGCCGGCCAAAACATTCGAGACGTGGTGTAGTGGGGTACGTCGCTTAATGCCGCGTATTCGAACGCGGAGGCACGTCTTGATTGACTCTGTTTAGAAGAGGTGTAAAAACCCGGCAGGTCCGTCACTCTAGTTAACTCATTGAAGGCGCCTCGCATCAATAGTCGCAGAAGTGTCGTATAGCCCGTTGCCGCCGGTAACGCTATCTCGATACTTCCGCAGCTATTGATGCTGGAACACTTGAATGAGTTAAACCTTTTCACTGCCTGTGATCACAGATTGTGTTTCTAAAGTCTTTCCGCTTAACCCATTTAGGTGAAACCGCTACCGACACACAGATGGTTAATTTAATTGCCAAAGAGCCTTAGGCCCTCCAAAGTACTGACACGCATGAAACTGGTGCTAGCAAGAGGCTTAGCACTCTACATGCTGTCTGCCTTGGGCATAAACCGCCGCCATGAGTTCCCGCAAATGCGTGGGCACAGGAGGATCTATGTGCCGGCTTGCAACTGGATTGTGGTTACCTTTTTCCTCAGTAGTGAAGGCGGCTAATCACCGGATTAACTTACTCGACCGACTTTCCTTGTTTATTTTTGGACTTCCGGAGGTTATCTGAATCAGTGCACACCGGCGTCCGCGTGGGAGGAGCGTGTCTGTGTTAGACGGAAGAAATTTCTGCATGACGTCCTGCACGTGCAAACTGTTTTCGAATTTCATGGTTCAGATTTATACGGTAATCTTCCTCCCTAGTAAACTCTTGATGAAACCAGGGCAGGTGATTTTGCTTCTGGCACGGTACATGAACGTGTCAGTCTCGAGGAAAACGTAAAACGTGACGTGTATAGCTTATAACGTCTTTTGTTAGTCCACCACAAAGGTGATTTCAAAGACGAGGCCCGGAAAAGAGACTGAACCGGAAAATTTGGAGCCCAGCTGGGTTCGAACTCGCTACCTTTAGGACGAGAGTCGAACGCTGAGCTCCAAACGTGCACAGCGAGAGGCATCGGACGGAGATAGGGTGTTTCATAGATAGCGGCCCTTCACTGTCGAGACTTAAAAATTGAACTGCACCAAACTGCAAGAGGTATAGATCCGCATGAGCCCCCCCCCCCCCCGCCTCCCTCCCAATTGGGAGGGGGGGGGGGCTCATGAGGATCTATGCCTCTTGCTGAATCTATGTACTGGATAGCTGGGGACCTTTGACATTGAATATAACCGGATTGATTTTAAAATAATAATAAATAAATCTGCGTCCACTGTCAGTTAGCGGGTTAACGTAGAGCAGGCTGCCACTACGAACATCTCACGAGGAGGCGTACGAAGTAGTGTCATCACAGAGCCGGGGAGGAAACCCAAGAGTTTAGCGGCAAGAGTTGTGTGCTCCTGAACAGATCCACGCCTTCCTAAGCTATAAGTTTAGAGGTACTAGAGACATAACTTGGCTCTTAGAATCGGCCTGTTTTGTCATGCATCATGATCAAGTGTGATTATACCTGAACGGAGTCGAACGCTGAGCTCCAATGCACATCGAGAGGCCGGCATCGGACGGGGATACTTTAGGGGGGGGGGACGGGGGGGGGGGGGGGGCTCGTGATTCGTACAAACAAAAAACAAACAACAAACAACCAAACAAACAAACAAACAAACAAACAACAAACAAAAACAAACAAACAACAAACAAAAAAACAAACAACAAACAAACAACAAACAAACAAACAAACAACAAACAAACAAGCAAACAACAAACAAACAAACAAACAACAAACAAACAAGCAAACAACAAACAAACAAACAAACAACAAACAAACGAACACTGCGCCCTCAAATATGCTTGTGCGCATAACTGTGTTGTATTTTTGCTTCGTGACACGTACAAACAAACAAACAAAGACTCAGGTCCTGCGCCCTCAAATATGCGTACAGCATTCCAATGAAAAAAATTACCATCCCTAGTTAAATTAAAATCCTTCCATGGCCGTCAGCCGTTACACATACTAACCCTTTAGCTTTCGTAGCACTTTTTATTGAGGTTATTTCTCAGTGCAGGAGTCCGGCCAGCCACTAGGAAGGCTAGTCCTCTGGCTGTCGGTAGCACCTTTTGATTGGGGGAGGGGGGTGGGGGTTGGGGGTTCTGCATGCATCCGAACTAGCATGGGTTCAGTTGACAGTCCTTTCAGTCATAGAACACTTTGTTTCATGTTGTTTTAACTTTGATGTTGCACAGCAATCCTACACACTAGCAAACTTAGCAGCATCCCAGTGCGCATTGGCCATCGAGCCAACATCGGCCGCCGTTGCCCCGCGCACGGGCGTGCGCGGATCAACGGCGGCCAACGTCGGCCCGATGGCATTTTGCGCATTGGGATAAGTCCTTGTGAAACCGTGTCCCAACAGGAATGTAACTGTCATGTGCGCCGGAAGTTGGGCCCCAGGAAGCCCCATTTGATCCGACCGCTAATTTTATTTCACACTTTGGTACCGGTCTCAGGCCACTTTACAAATTTCAAATACAAGCGATCAAAAATCTCTGTAACTTCAGTAGCTGACTGGCCCTTCGTTTGTCTTGTACTGTGTTTGTCTTAAATGGCGTAAATCCGTGTCTGTTTCGTGAGTGTGTGTGTTGGGTTTCAGGCGCGGCGCTTTGAGTCGATTTCCCCAAAATTGAGAAAAAGCGCCTATATAATAACGGTATTATTATTATTATTACAAAGTTCACAGTCTGCCTCGTAGTTCAACAGCAAGATGCATAGATCTTCATGAGCCCCTGCGGATGCAGGGGCTTATGAAGATCTATGCATCTTGCCCGTGCCGAATATCTGCCTCATTTGACGACGGAAGCAGTCATCGGGACTTCATCTATTTCACGACACAGAAGAGTTCTGTCCTCGTCACCGAGTGTCTGTGCGTCGTCTTTCTTCACACAGTGCGGACAGCTAGCACAATGTTTTAAGTCTGAGGGCGATCTTCGCGGGCACTTAACCAGCACTTCACATCAAGTGTATAGGAAGACCTTAGCCTTGTGAGCTCACGATTCCTGATGCTATAATTATGTGACGCAAAATCTCTGCCGCGTGGTTTTTATTTGCAAGACAGGAGAGAGCAAAAGTATCGCTTTCATAACGACGTCTTTTACCAGCCGAAAAGTTAACAATGCCGGAAGGGGAATGGAAAAGGGGCCTTTGGGAGGGGGGAGGGGGGGGGGGGGGGGGGGTGGGGGGTGGGTGGGGAGAGACAATGTCATGCTAGTGCACAGCTTTTCTAAGCAGCATTTTTCAGCCAACCCAAAAATCATATGACTGGGGAGGGGGGGGGGGGGGGGGGTACTAGAATTTACAGTCTGGCAACGGATTTTCACGCTTCACGCAATAACCAGGGCGTTTTCACAGATCATCAAAATGTTCTTTTGGCTTTCACATTTCACGAAGGCCCCTTCTTTCACGGATCAGGAAGATAAAAAATTACAAATCACGAGAACAGAAAAAAAAAATGCCAAGCAAGCTTCACGATTTTAGGACTAAAATGAAAAAAAAAGAAGATTGATCGATTAATTGATTGATTCATTGATTCATTCGAAAGCGGTTTTATATTTTTTTGCTGGTATTTATCGTCTCAAAATCCACTCCGTTTTATGCTGTGCATACAACCAGTCCTACACATGCAGTAGTACGTCCCAAATTACGAAATACGGAGGCCGACCTGTGTCATCACGTCAGGTAATCGTCGTCTTTAACCCATTCAGCCCTGACGCACATCAGCAGGAGATGAGTCGACCATGATAATTCAAGGGTAGTGCCAGATTAGCTTGGCGCCGACAGGCGCCAAGCTAATCTGGCACTGCCCTTGAATTATCATGGTCGATCCATCTCCTGCAACTAGTGTATAGTCATTAGATGACGCCTCCAAAATTTGGGACATACGGCCGTCGGGCTGAATGAGATAATTGTATTGTATTCTGATGTGTCCTCTCTGTGTCCACAGATGAAGCCCCGCTGCCCCAGCACCGTCAAACCGTGTCGGATCAAGGTGGAGATGACGTCAGCTGTCCTCGGCAGTCAGATGATCGAGAACGACCCTTGCTCGTGCCCCAACTCCAAGACCTGCTCCAATGATTGGTCCGACCAAGAACACGTGATCACTCGCCAACTGCGGACAGAGAGTAAGAAGTTTAATTATAGCGGCAGACTTTGCTAAGGCTTGAAAATCAGAGCTTGAAAAAGAACCGTCTGCAACAAAATAACAACACAGAAAGAAGGATGGTTGGAAACGGCAAGGACGAATCAGCTAGCTGACTTTTTTTTTTAACCCATTTAACCCCACGGGTGCACTTCACCGCAAATTTTGGAGGTGTCACCAATCGACTATGTACCCGTTGCAGGAGATAAATCGACCATGATAATTCAAGGGTAGTGCCAGATTAGCTTGGCGCCTGAAGGCGCCAAGCTAATCTGGCACTACCCTTGAATTATCATGGTCGATCCATCTCTTACTGTTGGGCGTCTGGGCTAAATGGGTTAACTACCACTGACGATACCGCTCGGCGGAAATGGCGTCTAACTACGTTTTCCCCCCCCCCCCCTCCCCCCCCCCCCCCCCCCCATCGAACGGTATAGTTAGTAGCACTCAAATGGTTGTTTGAATCACTGACTAAATTTTCACAAGTTTTCCTTCTAGCATGCAGTAGCAGATTGTTTTGTCGTTGTATCGACAGTTTATCGAAGGAATGTGACAACCCACCAGTAGCGACTGATCTCTATATTTGTTTGTCTATTTTGAAAAAGGGTGTTTACCCAAAATATTAATAAATTGTGTTGTACCTGTCTTTTCTAAGCGTGTTTCTTTCTCCGTTGGGTTCTTCTTCGCAATTTACAAGCTTGGCTGTCACCTTTTTGGTCTGGATTGTTTTGCAATATGCAAACACGCCTTTAGGCGGAAGTCAGCCTAAGGATCTTTTGCTTTCTAGGTAGTGCACTGCCAAAAATTCTCCGTTTACCCCTTTACTGTTAATAAGGATACCGCTCGGCGGAAAAGACGCATAACTCTTTTGGCTGCTACTGACGATACCGCCCGGCGGAAAAGACGCGTAACCCTTTTGGCTGCTACTGACCATACCGCCCGGCGGAAAAGACGCGTAACCCTTTTGGCTGCTACTGACCATACCGCCCGGCGGAAAAGACGCGTAACCCTTTTGGCTGCTACTGACCATACCGCCCGGCGGAAAAGACGCGTAACCCTTTTGGCTGCTACTGACCATACCGCCCGGCGGAAAAGACGCGTAACCCTTTTGGCTGCTACTGACCATACCGCCCGGCGGAAAAGACGCGTAACCCTTTTGGCTGCTACTGACCATACCGCCCGGCGGAAAAGACGCGTAACCCTTTTGGCTGCTACTGACCATACCGCCCGGCGGAAAAGACGCATAACCCTTTTGGCTGCTACTGACCATACCGCCCGGCGGAAAAGACGCGTAACCCTTTTGGCTGCTACTGACCATACCGCCCGGCGGAAAAGACGCGTAACCCTTTTGGCTGCTACTGACCATACCGCCCGGCGGAAAAGACGCGTAACCCTTTTGGCTGCTACTGACCATACCGCCCGGCGGAAAAGACGCGTAACCCTTTTGGCTGCTACTGACCATACCGCCCGGCGGAAAAGACGCGTAACCCTTTTGGCTGCTACTGACCATACCGCCCGGCGGAAAAAACGCGTAACCCTTTTGGCTGCTACTGACCATACCGCCCGGCGGAAAAGACGCGTAACCCTTTTGGCTGCTACTGACCATACCGCACGGCCGACGTCGGCCCGATGGCCTTTTGCGCAATGGGTACGCGTCTTTTCCGCCGGGCGGTATCGTCAACAGCAGGCAAAGGGGTTAACCCATTACATGAGGCTGATTTTTGTAAAAAAAAATTGCTTATTGTCCCATGAAGGCCACATTACAATTTAGGCGACAGAGCAACGGGTTTAGTTCAAAATTGGTGCCAGGAAAGCTTGGCGCCTCAGGCGCCAAACTATTCTGGCACCCATCCTTGAATTATAAGTCAGTCAAATTTATTTCAAGCAATGGGTGGCAGTATCAGAAAGATAAGGCTTAACTCATCAATTATTTTTCTTTTGTCCCGCACAGGCAGCATCAGCATGGTCCTCAGCATGATGTTCTGTGACGTCATCCAGCCCCAGAGGCAATGCACGCCGGGAGAGGTGGCCCTGCAGGTCAAAGGTTACTCCGTGGTGCCGACGGAAGTGGAGTTCATACAGTGCACATGCGCGGACGGGCGCCCCCTGGTGTTGCATGAGCGTTACCACGGGGCAGACCACCGCCAATACGACAGCTATGTTTGCTCTAGCTACAAGGTTCGTAAGTGAAGGTAATGCACCTTTGTCATTGTTTTGTTTCTGTCAGTTTTCGTTTCGTTTTTGTTTTGTTGTACAAGTTACTACACTATGTTAGCACATTGCCTTTGCACGTTTGGCCTTTGTCATCTTCTCATGTTCACTGTTATTTGAAAACGTGTTTTTAACTCATTCAGACCCAACACACCACCGCAAGACATGGCTCGAGCATGATAGTTCAAGGCCGGTCTCAGAATAGCTTGGTGCCCATAGGCGCCAAGCTATTCTGGCATCGCCCTTGAACTATCATGTTCGATCTGTCTGTCTTTATGATTTTGTTAGACTGTTTCATTTTTTTTTTCTGTTTTGTTTTTTAATTGTAATTTTAATTCATTGTTTTCAATTATTGCTGCCTGAAATGATGTGTGTAAATATACTGTCTTTTTTATTTTTAAATTTTGTTTAACCTATTTTATGTTGTAGGTGTTAGCAACGGCAGGTTTGTAAAAAGACAATTTGTTTCTGTCAACACTTTTTTTCTGTTCATAAATAAAGTTTCAACATCAGCTAGAATTGTAATACTGTCCTTCAGAGTGTCCTTCAGAGAGCAACATCAAATTTGGGGATTTCGGTCCTGGGGCCAGTTGCATGAGTGGGCTTAGTCCTGCACCAGCCACTAAGCAAGGTGCGGCGCTATAGCGGCGCACCTTGCTTAGTGGCTGGTGCAGGACTAACTTGCTCATGCAACTGGCCCCTGGGTTAGAATGTGTTATCTGAGCTGTAACGACCGTTTGCCGCGTATTCGAAGGCGACACGTCTGTAGTAAAGAAAGACTCTATTTTGTTTACTGATCCACGCTTTTATCTGTCTGTTGCAGCCACGGTGCACGGTGGGTTGGGGCAACCGCCAGGACTGCATGATGTCGGACCCAGACACCCACAGCCACAGCTATCCTTGCCAGTGCCCCAGCTCCTACTCCTGTCGCGCTATCGCCTATGACGGTCAATTCAAGTGCCGGAGGGGCTAGGGAGGTTCTATCAGGGCTCCAGTGTTAGTGATTATTTTTAAAACAAATATCAGGGAACTCACAAACCAGATAGGTGAGGCTAGCGATGGCAGAATTGTATGCATACCAAGGGGTAACGACTCAGCGCTAGACAGACATCCCCTGCCCCCACCTATCAGGCACCCAATCGTCGGGTCTTATACCTGCGGCGTATTTCTCTGTGGGCTGGCGATTGGGTGCCTGATCAGGTGGGGACAGGGGATCTAACTGTTTGTCTGTCCAGCGCTGAGTCGTTCTCCTTGGTATGCATAAAATATCAAGGAAAACCATTGATATGGTATTTTGCTGACAATGGCTACAACCAGTTTTGTGAACTGCCAGGATGTTGTAGAAACGAAACGCGGTTTTAGTTGAATCGCTTTCAGCGTACACACTCAGACGTAATATACTCATCGGAAAAAAGACTCGTTTTAAAACTCGTTTTATACTCTTTTGTTTTTGATTGCAAATGTGCAGTTGCTTTGAATCATGAGTCATTTTTGTATTTCTTATTTCTATTTTAATCTCAGTCTTGCCGAAGGCACTTATTTGTATCACTGACCCTCTGACTCAGTGGTCCAAGTTTTACATAACTTTTCCGTTTCCTTGTACGGAGTTGTTGTTTGTCTTTTAATGAAATTCGAAACAAGACAGGCGCATGTCTTGTGACAATAAAGAACACCCAGCAGAGAGACACTAGACATGACGTAATTTTTATCGTGTTACTTTAGTTGTCAGAGGTTTAGGCCTGCCCACCTTTGACATGATGGGTTTGCTATTGAATTCGCTCCACGGCAACCCATCCTAAAAAGTCCCTTATATAAATAGAAGGGAATTCAAACAAATCCAAAACGCAGTGATTAACCCCGTTCACTGACGAGAAAAGTCCCACACACCCCAAACTGCCAGAGGAATAGATCCTGCTGAGCCCCCGCAGTTGCGTGGGCTCATGAGGATCTATGCCTCTTGCAGATGTCTCCATGTTCCTTGGACGCCTGGGGCTCTTTGACGTTAAGTTTACGAAATTTACGACGATTAACCCATTCATCCCTGACGCACTACAGCAGGAGATGGGTCGACCATGATAATTCAAGCGGGTAGTGCCAGATAAGCTTGGCGCCTGTCGGCGCCAAGCTAATCTGCACTACCCTTGAATTATCATGGTCGATCCATCTCCTGCAACTGGCGCATAGTCGTTAGATGACGCCTCCATAATTTGGGAAATACGGCCGTCGGGCTGAATGATGGTTTAAAAAAATACCGCCACCTGCACCCACCTAGGTGTGAAGGGCTTAGCGGCGAGCATGCAGCTATAGCGCCATCTCACAGCGGATTTAGAATTTCACAGGACAGAGGGCTTGTGAATATATTCTCAAAAAGGTATTGATACTAGTGATATGTATAATATTAATTTCATTATGCTGAAACAGAGACGAAAAGGCCTTTTTAGATTGACTAACCTGATGACACAGCGTTGAGCCTGCAACCAGAATCTTCTTCAGTAATTACGATGTGACTCGTTGTCACCGCAATATTTCGATAACAAGTCTGTCACTGAAGTCACCTCAGGCATAGACCCTCACGAGGCAGCCGGGGGCTTATGAGAACGCACACCTTTTGATGACAGATCCTGGTCTCATTTATTTCATCGGATGGAGGAAGACCAGATGAGTTTCAGCGCACTCCTGCGTTAAGCCTTTTGACTCACACCCAGATGCAAGAGGTACTGATCCTCACGAGCCGCCTCAGTCGCGGGGACCCATGGGGATCTATGCCTCTTGCTGAAACCACCTTGTATCCGTGTTGCCGGCCTGGCTTGGGCGTGAAGTAATTAGCAAAGTTTCCAGAAACACAACTTGCGTCAACTGGCTGAAGGAGTTTAGGAGGGTGGTGTGAGCGACTCGGTGGAACAACAGCGGCCTTGTCCATGCCCGCGATCGACTTATTTACAGCGGCGGATCCAACGTTTTGTGAAAGGAAAGGGGCTGGAGGTGTGGGGGAGGTGGGGTGGGGTGGGGTGGGGGGTGGGGTGGGAGAGCTGTTTAGGGATGAAGCAAATCTGCCTAACCTTTTGCTATGTATGACACTACATGTTGAAATCCACCCCCAACTCAGCTATAGAGGTGTTTCTTAACCCATTACGTCCGGAGGCTGAATGTTTTGAAAATTTGCTCGTTGCCCTATGAAGGCTTCATTACAGGTTAAGAGATAGATCAGCCATTTCAGTTCAAGGGTGGTGACAGAATAGCTTGGCGCCTCAGGCGCCAAGCTATTCTGGCACTACCCTTGAACTACTATAGTCAACTTTATTTCAAGCAATCTTGTATCAGGATGAAAAGGATCAGATCAAAGTAGTTTAAATTTCCCACGTGTTTCACATCAGTTGGTTGAATACCGGGGATCTCACGTTTGTCAGGGCTTTTAATCCCCATTTATGCGTCAGACACGTGCACATTTTGACCTACTTTGACCTACTTCCGAACAGCCTCTGTCTACGTTAGTTTATTAAATGTTTGTGGGTTATTTTTTTCTGTTGTATTGTAATGCTAATATAAAGGATGTAACTCAGTTTAGCTCGACTCACAGAACGGTTTCATGGAACGTCTGCGAAAAAAAGAGACTGCATTTTGAAAACTCACATTTCCGGCTGCAGCAAATGCCGCTCCTGTGCAAGATGCAGTGGATTCTCAGAAGCCCAACAGGCTTTAGGGGTTCACTGATGTAACACTGTCTCATGTGATTTTCCCCAGGTGCCAGTTGCATGAGTGACCTTCAACTTTCCAGAAAGCAAAGGCCCGCGGGCTCACTACGGCCGCAGTGGGCCCGCGCACGGCTGTGCGCGGGCCCACTGCGGCCATAGTGGGCCTGAAGACGTTTTGCTATTGGGGTTAGTCTTGCTCAGCTTTTCAGTTCAGTTCGGTCAAGCTCGGTTTGGGATCTCTGCGGGCCTAGTGGGCACCGAAGACGTTTTGCTATTGTGGTTAGTCCTGCTCAGCTTTTCAGTTCAGTTCGGTCAAGCTCGGTTTGGGATCTCTGCGGGCCTAGTGGGCACCGAAGACGTTTTGCTATTGGGGTTAGTCCTGCTCAGCTTTTCAGTTCAGTTCGGTCAAATTCGGTTTGGGATCTCTGCGCGCAGAAAGGCCCGCCTCACATGCGCTATACCCCACCCATCAGAACGTCAGTTTATTTTTTTTTCCAGAGTTCCTTTCGATAGCATGCAAATAATTGGTCTGGTTCAACATGGCTCTCTCACGCCCTTTCAAGTCTGTCCATCGTCCGGTGCCTTTCTTCACACGCAGAGCTGCTATGGAGGTGATCAACTCTGTGGTGACCTTGGTTATTTAGTTATTTGGGTTTAACGCAGAGCAGGCGACTAAGGTCATCTCACGGCGGGTGACCTTGGTTATTTTCATGGAAATGGTTTCTCAGGTGAGGTTTCCCACTACTTCTGATCTTGCTCCCTAAAGTAACCCCCCCCCCCAACCCACCCCACCTCAACCCCCTTTCGACGGTTCACGATCCGCTTGTGAATACTGTGCGTAAGAGCAATATTGCGTACGTGCGTGCGGAGTGGGTCATTGCCGACACAGAGGGGGATGAAACGATTTCCTGAGCGGAAAACGAGTGTGATTAATGTCCTGCCATCCCACGCAAACACAAAGGGCAGTTGTACTGATTGGAGTTATCATGGGCTGAGAACACTGCCTCTCGTATTAACACACTGGTACTCCACACCAGATCTTACAGATGCATATACAACTGAGCTTCAGTTTATCAACGCTATTTTAAAGACTGATTTATTTACTTGATGTGGGACTTAACTTGATTTGCTCCTGTGAATAATACTAATACCGGTTATGCAGGGCGAATACGGGAAAGAGGAAAAATCCAGAAAGCAGAAAGGCCGAGGTTAACCCCAGTAAGCAATGACCCTCGGGCCTACGACGGCCGCAGTGGGCCCGCGCACGGCCGTGCGCGGGCTCACTGCGGCCGTCGTGGGCCCGAAGAGATTTTGCTACTGGGATCTTAGTTTGCCTGCGTGGGTCCTTGGAGCTAGTTGCATGAGTGAGCTTAGTCCCGTGCCAACCACTAAGCACGGGTAGTCCGCTCTAGCGCAGCACCTTGCTTAGTGGCTGGCGTTGGTCTAAGCTCACTTACACAGCTAACCTCAGTTCACGCTGACGGCACCAGACATCTCCAAGAGGCACAGATAATCATTAGAAGTCCTGGGCTCACGAGAATGAGTGATTTTTTTTTTTTTTTTTTAATGTGTTGTTTACGCTTATGGAGAAGCATGTTGCCGCCGTGATTTCACTTTCGTTCAGTGTTGGGAGTTGTCCGGCGTAACCTCACTAGCGTAGCGTCATCTGCTGTTGGTATCCTTCTCTGACATAATGAGGAAACTGCATGAAACCGATTAAACTGAAATGAAAACAGTAACTGAATGAAAATACACACTAAATCTTAATATTCACTGATGTTTTTTACTCTGTAAATATGTTTTGATGACACTAAAGTTGAAAAGCGTTTGTGCAACTTTTATCCACCATAAACTGAAATGAATCTGCAGTGTTAACAGAGCTTCGTTTGTGATTCTTTTGAATTAAACTCAGAATGTTGCAGAGTGTCTCGTGTCCCTGTGTCTACAATGTACTCGGTGGTGAATCCATATGTTTTCGTGTGTATGTGTGTGTGTGTGTGTGTGTGTGTGTGTGTGTGTGTGTGTGTGTGTGTGTGTGTGTGTGTGTGTGTGTGTGTGTGTAACTCACGTGGCTGGCATCGTACTGCAACCTCTAAGAGCGGATAGTGTAGATAGAGTTCAGGGCATTACCCAGCTCCTCCCACCAGTTGTCTCCCCAGGCAGGAGCCTGGTCAACAGAAATGAAACACAAATAACCCTTTACTTGCCGGAACACAGCGAGCTCAACCCAGATGCACACGGCCTAGATCCTCATGAGCCCACGCTCGTTCTATAGAAGGTTTCGGACAAAGATAAGAAATAATTTAACCCTTAACTGTGGAGAGAAAAAAAAATGAACATGATCCGTCTGCAAGGGGCAAAGATTCTCATGAGCCCCCGCAGTTGCGGGGGCTCATGAGGATCTATGCTTCTTGCTGAAAGCACTTTGCGTCCAGTTTCCTTGGACGGATGAAGTTCCTTGGCGCTGGATTAGCAAAGATACTGTATACCAATTTGTAACCCGTTCACTGCAAGTGGCCCTTTCGCCGTCAGTGGATACAGATTGTGTTTTTGAAATTACCGTTAATTCAACACCAAAGGTCCCCAGCCGTCAAAGGAACATAGACACAAAATGGTGTCAGCAAGAGGCATAGATCCTCATGAGCCCCCGCGAATGCGGGGGCTCATGAGGATCTATGTCTCTTGCATTTGTGTTGTGTTTAGTTTTTCCAGTCAGTGATTTAATTATCTTAGATTCGAGAGGGCAATAACTTTCTACGTGAGAGAGACACAGACATGCTGAGCAAAAGAGCAAATGAAATGCGACATTTTGGGAATTTGTCGGTAACACTTTCGTGTTTCCGACGATTCCAAAAAATGTCGCATTTCTTTTGTTCGACAGCATATGAGTATGACCAACATCGTGGGTAACTTCTAAGGCATCATGGGTCATGTCGAGTGGCATTTTGATCACATGACGGCAAAGGAAACAAAATTCCTATATGAAGGAAGAAAACTGCAAGTCCCTTTTTGTGATGAGCCAGATTTGAAATTGTAAGGCAGTGAAAATAATAATAATAATAATAATAATAATAATAATAATAATAATAATAATACTAATAATAATACTAATACTAATAATAATAATAATTTTAAAAATCCCAACTTTTGGTCTTTTGCTTTCACAGGGCAGAAGAAAATGTCTCGTTTTCTACTTTGACGTCGGATCTTGTGGGCACTTTTCCCAATAAATCATTCTAGAACTGTCTGTTCCTGTCACTGTAGGGAATAGTGAACGCATACCGATTATGTTTACAAAATGAAATAGCAAACGTTTACCACTAGGGTTCAGAGATCTACAGATAATCAAGAAAAATATCAAATGTATTCAACGAACACTGTACAGCGCTTCAATGATAAAAAAAATTTGAAGCTTTTTCTCAAAAATCACTTGGTTTGATTTCAGGTTGAATTTGAACTTTTTTCCCTTGAAATTCTGTATAAGGCTTCACTGACCACAACTTAACTATTGACTTGAAATTAATTTTTTTCTTTAAATTCTGCATACAGTTTCATTGACGAAATTTTAACTTTTTCCTATCAAATTTCATTTATTATATTTGAAATGTTTTCTACGTCTAGCTCCACTGACTAAATTGGAACTACTTTCGTGAATTGTTTTACAATAAACAAACGTCTAGTGAATGCCAATAAAGTTGCAAAACATGTACATACAGTTACCAGACGCAGGATTGCGAAGCACACCATGATTCTGTATCAGTCAAACTGTTTGGTTGGTTGGTTAGTTCGGGGTTTAACGTCCACGGCACCGAAGTGATAATGGACGGCCCTGACGCGCGGGTTATTGGGGAACAGGGAAATCTGTTGCCCATGGAGTACGACCTGAACACTGATCAATTCTGGTGCACTACAACTGTGCCACTTTGATTTACCAGGACCTTTCAACGGACATGCTATGGAACAAGCCCGTCTTTTCCCCCTGTCCAGCTACCGGGGCCGGGACGGGGACTCGAACCCACGACCCGGCGATTCCCTTCGCTCTCTTTCTCCGACGCTTAACCGCCTGAGTTATTTCGGACTCGTGTTCAAACTGTTTGGTTGGTTGGTTAGTTCGGGTTTAACATCCACAGCACCGAGGTGATCATGGACGGCCCTGACGGGCGGGTTATGGGGAACAGGGAAATCTATTACCTATGGAGTACGACCTGGACACTGATCAACTCAGGCGCACTCCAATTGTGCCACTTTGATTTACCAGGACCTTTCAACGGACATGCTATTGAACAAATCCGTTTTTTCCCCTGGATTGCGAGTCCAGCTACCGGGGCCGGGACGGGATTCGAACCCACGACCCGGCGATTCCCTTCGCTCTCTTGCTCCGACGTTTAACCGCCTGAGCTATTTCGGACTCTCCTCAAACTGTTTGTCGGACAACACCTCTTATATACTGGTCACTTCGTTGTCAGAAACTTTTGCGTGTGCAGCTCGTGCCGATAGGGCAACGCCCAGTTTAGAATATGAGCAAGTGGGAAACATTAAGTATGTGGGGTAGGAACGGCATAGCTGGGTAGGTCCATCCCTTAGGTTTAACCAGATTCGTGCGTCTTCTCTTTTAGCCTTGTCAAAAGCATAAAATAAATTAACCCTTTCATTGAAAGCTGACGCAGGCAATGTTTCTGAAATCTTTCATAACACATTTAGGCCCAGGACCGAAATACCCAAATGTTGAAGTTGCCCTCTGAAGTACTGTATTACAATTCTAGGGACAGATCGAGCATGATAGTTCAAGGATGGTGCCAGAATAGCTTGGCGCCTATGGGCGCCAAGCTATTCTGGCACCAACTTTGAACTATCATGCTCGATCCATGTCTTGCTGTTATGTGTCGGGCTGAATGAGATAATTCAAGGCCAAATAGCCTCAGCAGTCCAAGAAACTGGGAGATGCTGGGAGGAACAGGGAGATGCTGGGAGGAACAAGGAGATGCTGGGAGGAACTGGGAGATGCTGGGAGGAACAGGGAGAAACAGGGAGATGCTGGGAGGAACAAGGAGATGTTGGGAGGCCCTAGGAGATGCTGGGAGGAATTGGGAGATGCTGGGAGGAACTGGGAAATGCTGGGATGAAACAGGGAGATGCTGGGAGGAACAAGGAGATGCTGGGAGGAACTGAGAGATGCTGGGAGGAACTGGGAGATGCTGGGAGGAACAGGGAGATGCTGGAGATGATGGAGACACGGAGATGCTGGAGTATTGGAGATGCTGGGAGGAACTGGGAATGCTGGAGAACAGGAGATGCTGGGAGGAACTGAGAGATGCTGGGAGGAACTGGGAGATGCTGGGAGGAACAGGGAGATGCTGGGAGGAACAAGGAGATGCTGGGAGATGCTGGGAGGACCAAGGAGATGCTGGGAGGAACTGGGAGATGCGGGGAGGAACAAGGAGATGCTGGGTGGCCCTAGGAGATGCTGGGAGGAACAGGGAGATGCTGGGAGGAACACGGAGATATTAAGAGGCCCTAGGAGATGCTGTGATGAACTGGGAGATGCTGGGAGGACCTATGAGGTGCTGGGAGGAACAGGGAGATGCTGGGAGGAACAGAGAGATGCTGGAAGGAACTGGGAGATGCTGGGAGGAACAGGGAGATGCTGGGGCGAACTGGGAGATGCTGGGAGGAACTGGGAGATGCTTAGAGGAACAAGGAGACGGTGGGAGGAACTGGGAGATTCTGGGAGAAACTGGGAAATACTGGGAGGAACAAAGAGGTGCTGGGAAGAACAGGGAGATCCTTGGAGGAACTGGGAGGTGCTGGGAGGAACAAGAAGATGGTAAGAGGAACTGAGAGTTGATGGGAGGAACAAGGAGATGCTGAGAGGCCCTAGGAGATGGTGGGAGGAACTGCGAGATGTTGGGAAGAACAGGGAGATGCTGGGAGAAACAGGGAAATGCTGGGACGAACTGGGAGATGTTGGGGGAATTTGGAGATGCTGGGAGGAACTGAGAGATGCTGGGAGGAACAAGGAGATGATGGGAGGCCCTAGGAAATGCTGGGAGGAACTGGGAGATGCTGGGAGGAACTGGGAGATGATGGGAGGAAGAGGGAGATGCTGGGAGGAATATAGAGATGCTGAGAGGAACTGGGAGACTCTGAGAGGAACAGGGAGATGCTGGGAGGAACGGATATGCTGGGAGGAACTAGGAGATGCTGGGAGGAACTGGGAGATGCTGAGGAACTGGGAGATGCTGGGAGAAACTGGGATATGCTGGGAGGAACTGGGAGATGCTGGGAGGCCCTAGGAGATGCTGGAAGGAACAGGGAGATGCTGGGAGGAACTGGGAGATGCTGGTAGGAACAGGGAGATGCTGGGAGGAACTGGGAGATGCTGGGAGGAACTGGGAGAATCGGGGAGGAACAAGGAGATGCTGGGAGGACCTAGGAGATGCTGGGAGGAACTGGGATATCCTGGTAGAAACTAGGAAATCCTGGGGGAAACAGGGAGGTGCTGGGAGAAACTGGGAGATGCTGGGAGGAACTGGGCACTGCTGGGAGGAACAGGGAGATGCTTGGAGGAACTAATAGCTGCTTGGAGGATCTAGGAAAGAATGCAGCTTTTCCTGTCGTAGGATGCCCTTTACGACGTGTACACCCGTTAGCCCACTGAACCCAAGGCCGCATTCCGAAAAATTCCGAGGTGTTTCAGTTGCAGGACATGGATAGTTTAAGGGTAGTACCCGATTAGCTTTTTCCTCTCAGATGCTGGGAGGAACAGGGAGATGCTGGGAGGAACTGGGAGATGCTGGGAGGAACTGGGAGATGCTGGGAGAAACTGAGAAATGCTGAGAGGAACAGGGGGGTTCTGGGAGGAACAGGGAGATCCTGGGAGGAACTGGGAGGTCCTGGCGGCCTGGGAGATGCTGGAGCTGCTGGGAGGAACTGTGAGCTGCTGGGAGGAACTGGGAGCTGCTTGGAGGAAAGAATGCAACTTTTCTTGTCCTAGGATGCCCTTGACCACGTGTACATCCGTTAGCCCACTGAACCCAAGGCCGCATTCCGAAAAAAATTCCGAGGTGTACCAGTTGCAGGACATGGATAATTCAAGGGTAGTACTAGATTAGCTTGGCGCCATCAGGCGGCTAAATGGGTTAAAAAAAACAATCACTTTATGTTTAGTTGTGTCTGTTTAATTGCACTCTTCGCGTAAGTCTAGGTCCCTTAACCTCTTTGCTGCCGAGACAATGTTAATGCAATCCAACTGCAAGAGACATATATCCTCATGAGACCCCAAGTTGCACGGGCTGATGAGGATCTATGTCTCTTGCTGACACCACTTTGTATCAATGTTCCTTGGACTGCTAGGGCTCTTTGGCGTCAACTTTCAATAAACAGGTTAATTTATTTTATGCCTCTGACAAGGCTACGAAAAGAAGATGCACAACTGTGGTCAAACCTAGGGGCTATACCGTTCCTACCCCACATATGTAACGCTGTCCACCTGCTCCTATGTCTGAACTGGGCGTCGCCTTATCAGCACGAGCTGGACACGCGAAAGTTTCTGACCACGAAGTGACCAGTATATAAGAGATACTGTCCAACAGTCAGTTCAACTGATACCAGAATCATGATCAAGCTGGTGTGCTTCGCAATCCTGGGTCTGGTAAGTGGACGGATGAACATGCTGTGCTATTTTATTAGAATGTCACTGGTCGTTTGTTTGTTGTAAAAGTTTGTTTTCATCCCCGACACACCACAGCAAGACATGAATCGAGCATGTTATTTCAAGGATCGTGCCAGAATAGCTTGGCGCACATAGACGCCAAGCTATTCTGGCACCATCCTTGAACTATCATGCTCGATCTGTCCCTTGAATTATAATACAGTCCTTCAGAGGGCAACGTCAAAATTTGGGGATTTCGGTCCTGGGCCTGAATGTGTTATGGAAGATTTCAGAAACACTGCCTGCGTCAGCTTTCAGTGAAGGGGTTAATTTATTTTTTGCTTTTGACAAGGCTAAAATAGAAGACGCACAACTCTGGTTAAACTTAAGGGCTACCTACCTACCTAAGGGTTAAACCTACCAGACTATGCCGTTCCCACCACACATACGTAATGTTGTGTACATGCTGTGCTATTTTATTAGAATGTCACTGTACGTTTGTTTGTTGAAAAAGGGTCACGAAACAGTTAGTCAAAGAAGCTCTAGGCCTACATAGGAAACACAATCTGTGTCCACCAACGGCGAAGGGGTTATGTTAGGCGACGTGCAATGAAAGGGTTAAAATTGGTACACAGTATAATATTAATCTCTTCCATGACACTGGACGCAGGTTCTGTTTCTGAAATCTTCGTTAGCCCAGCGATGAAGTACATCATCCGTGTAAGGAAACTGGATACTAAAAGTGCTTTCAGCAAGAGGCAAAGATCCTCATGAGCCCCCGCTACTGCGGGGCTCATGAGGATCTATGCCTCTTGCAGCTGAATCGTGTTACATTATTTTTTCTCCACAGTGAAGGAATTACAATTATTTCTTATCTTTGCCCGAAGCCTTCTGTAGAACGAGCGAGGGCTCATGAGGATCTATGCCGTGTGCATCTGGGTTGAGCTCGCTGTGTTCCGGCAAATAAAGGGTTATTTGTGTTTCATTTCTGTTGACCAGGCTTTTGCCTGGGGAGACAACTGGTGGGAGGAGCTGAGTAATGCCCTGAACTTTATCGACACTATCCACTCTTACAGGTTGCAGTACGATGACAGCTACGTGAGTTACACACACATACGCGCGCGCGCACACACACACACACACACACACACACACACACACACACACACACACACACACACACGCACAAACATACACACACGCACACACGCGCGCACATACACACACACACAGACACACGCACACACGCGCGCACGCACACACGCACACACACACACACACATACACACACACACACACACACACACACACACACACACACACACACGATTATTCTGTCATGTCGCGGCTACCGGTCGAAAACTGAAATCGTTGCTAGGTAAATTTCTCATTGTTTTTCTACCCTTGTCAATGCCCTGCGATTGGTATGAAATATGTATTTTCGTTGCTAGGATATTTTCCTGTTCTTGACCGGTGACAACTGCTACATCGTGGAGGCAAACGACGAGCGTTGGGACGATGTCGTGCACAACCAGGACGCTCTCTACAAGTTCACTGTATGTTGTTGTTGTCATTGCTGTTGTTGTTGTCTTTGTTGTTGTTATTGTTATCGTTGTTAAGTCTGACAAGCAATGGGCGATCTGCCTATTTTCATTTGATCTTCACTTGGACAGTGCGATACCAATTTTGACAGACCGCGTCGTTTTCCTGATGACAGGCCCAATGAACGTTGTTAGCCCAGCGTGCAAAAGGCCATCGGGCCGACGTCGGCCCGATGGCCTTTTGCGCGCTGGGAGGAAATCGCCTGCCGGCAAACGATCTACTGACTGAAATATCTTATGATCGGTTTCACTGACAGGGCTCAACCAGAAATAGAAATTAACCCACCCAGTGCCAACTGACGCAGACTGTGGTTCTGCAATCTTTTTTTAATTCAACACCAAAAACCCCTCGATGTCGCAGGAACATGGATTCAAAGCGGTGTCGGCAAGGGGCATAGGTCCTCATGAGCTCCCCGCAACTGCGGGGCCTCATGAGAATCTATACTTCTTGCACTTGGGTGGTGTTTAGTTTTTCTCGGCACTGAACGGGTTAAATAATGCCTGATCTCCCGTTGCACAAAATAAATCACGAGTGCTCAGTTCGAACCGAGCACTCAGGTGTTAATGAATTCGGAGGTCAGGCATAAAACAATTTATGTATATGTCTATTTATCGAATTGTGTTTACCTTGACATCTTTTTTGTTTTGAAACGGCGTGGTGCCAGACGCCTTGCACGTACCTGAGTCGCTGCTTGTCAGGCATCCGCCATGTGTCGCAGTGAAACGAAACGAGGAACTGTAGCGTCAGAGACAGCACAGGCTTTATCACCGAACGCGAACTGAGATAGCCTTAACCTGAAAGTCAGTTGACAAAGACTGTGTTCTGATTTCTTTGTTAATTCAACACCTAAATGTCCTAGCTTACCAGGAGCATGGATTCAAAGTTGTGTCAGCAAGAGGTATAGATCCTCGTGTGACCCCGCAACTGCAACCTCTTGCAGTTGGGTTGGGTGATCAGATTACCTCAGCACTGAACGGGTTCAGTCACATTTTTTTCTCTCTCTTGGCTTGACTTCGCGAACGAAGATTTTATAGGAGTTGCCCACGACGTCTGCAGGCTTGTTCGTGGCTGCGGAGGCCAATCCGAGACAGGCAGGTTCGACCGCAGTGGCTGCAGGGGAAGGTATGGCCAGGGTTCTGAGCTGCGGCATCTCTGTTTTTTCTCCTGAGCCGCTTGTCCTTAAGGCTAGCTCTGTGAGAGTCCTCAAAGGAGACAGCTGCCTTGTAAATGGTGGAGCGCCAGGTGTCACGGTCCGCAGCAAGCGAAGACCACTGGTGGTGGTCGATTTGGCAGGCACTAAGTGACTTCTTGAGACAGTCTTTGCCGTTATCTCTTCTTTGGTGCCCCTCTGTCACGGTGTCCAGTAGCAAGCTCGCCGAACAGGGTGATCTTTGGTAGGCGATGATCCTCCATCCTGGAGACATGCCCCGCCCAGCGGAGCTGTGTCCGCAGCAGCAAAGCCTCGATGCTCACAGTTTCAGCCTGTCCAAGGACCTCGACGTTGGTGACATAGTCACTCCAGTGAATGCCCAGGATGGTACGCAGACAGCGCTGGTGGAAGCGTTCGAGGAGTCGTAGTTGGCTGCGGTAGAGGGCCCAGGACTCGGAACCATACAGCAGGGTGGTGAGGACCACAGCTCTGTACACGCTGATCTTGGTGCCTGTTTTCAGCTGTTGATTGTGCCACACCCGCTTGAAAAGTCGCCCGAAAGCGCTGTTCGCTTTTGCCAGCCTGTCAAGCTCCTTGTCCAGCTTGGCGTCCGACGTGATAATGCAGCCAAGGTAAGTAAACTGGTGCACTGACTTTAGTTCAGACTCGCCAATGGTGATGTGAGGAGGGCGATACACTGTCTTGGGTGCCGGCTGATGGAGGATCTCTGTCTTTTTCAGACTGACCTCGAGTCCAAAGAGCTGGGCAGCATCTGCGAAGCAAGACGTGATGCGCTGCAGGGCTCTCTCTGTGTGTGCAACGAGGGCAGCATCATCAGCAAAAAGCAGCTCACGAATCAGTTGGTCTAGGGTTTTCGTGTGGGCCTGCAGTCGTCTGAGGTTAACAGGCTGCCATCGAGACGATACCTGATGTACACTGCATCGTCATCATCGAGGTCCACTGTGGCCTGCTTCAACATCATGCTAAAAAAGAAAGATAGTGAAGAGGGTTGGTGCCAGCACGCAGCCCTGCTTTACGCCGTTGAGAATATGGAATGGTTCTGAGAGGTCATTGTTGAGTCTGACCTGGCCTTGCTGGTCCTCGTGTAGCTGGACAATCATGTTGAGGAACTTTGGGGGACAGCCAAGTCGCTCCAGGATCTGCCACATGCCTTGCATGCTCACAGTGTCGAACGCTTTTGTTAGGTCGACAAATGTTACGTACAGCCCTTTGTTCTGCTCGCGGCACTTCTCCTGTAGCTGTCTCAGCACAAAGACCATATCGGTGGTGCTCCTGTTTGCTCTGAAGCCACACTGGCCCTCTGGGAGTTGGTCTTCAGCGATGGCAGGTACCAGCCGATTCAGGAGCAGCCTTGCAAGGATTTTCCCAGCAATGGACAGCAGGGTAATTCCCCGATAGTTGGAACAGTCAGACTTCTCGCCTTTGTTCTTGTACAGGGTGATAACGACTGCATCACGGAGATCTTTTGGTAGTGTTCCTTCCTCCCAGCAGCAGAGAAAGAGGTCATGGAGCTTGTTGTGCAGTGCTGTGCCTCCATGTTTCCAGATCTCTGGCGGTATTCCATCAATGCCTGCTGCTTTGCCACTCTTGAGCTGGTGGATGGCTGTGAGGGTCTCTTCAGCGGTGGGCGGTTCGTCCAATTCAACCTTTACTGGGAGGTGTGGGATTTGTAGGACGACTGCTTCTTGAACAGTGCGCTCAGTGCTGAAGAGGCTCTGAAAGTATTCCGACCAGCGGTTCAAGATGGAGGTATTATCTGTGAGGAGTGCCTGGCCATTCGCGCTTCGCAGGGGACTTTGTACCAGGTGCCTGGGGCCATACACTGCTTTCAGTGCTTCGTAGAAGCCCCTGTAGTCACCATTGTCAGCGCAAAGCTGGGTCCTCTGTGCAAGTCTGGTCCACCACTCATTCTGGAGATCTCTGAGCTTGCGCTGGAGACTGCTGCACATACAGGCGGGGAAAAAGGCGCCTGTGGCGTAAACATGATGTAATCATTATATCAGCCACCATCTTTCCTTTCTGTTTTCTGCAGGAGACCGTGTACGACCAGATCGTGTCCCAGACAGGCGTGACCAAGCTGACGCACGAGGAAGCCATCCAGGCCTATCACAGCCGTCTGGAGGAGTGGGAGTGCCGCAGCAAGGACGTCTTCAAGCTGGACTTACAGAGGCCCGCTGGCGCCACCGCCCCTGCCGTGTAAAGTTCGGGACGTAGGTGGGGGCACTACCCCTCTCTTGCCTTTAACCCCGTCAATGCCGGAACACGAGAAGCAAAACCCCCAACTGTAAGAGGCATAGATCCGCGCCTCTTGCGCTTGGAAAGATGATGGGTAAGGTCTTTACGGGTTGATGACTACAATATTAAAGGGAGCTGCACCAAGAAGGAGTTATTATACTGACGAGCAAAAGAAATGCGACATTCTGGGAATCATCGGAAACACTTAGTCAAAATGTCGCATTTCTTTTACTCGTTAGTATAGTTCGCAATATCTCCTTTATAAATATTTTATGTGCGTTTTACAACAATGCTGCGCACAGGGCTAACTCAACGTATTAAGTTTGAACGACATAAAATGAAAGCCTTTTCAGCTCTTCTTTCTAGTTGGACGTAGAAGAGTTCTAGCTATGCGAACAATGAGAAAGAGAACATTTCTTTGACGTGTGCATTCTCACATGGATTGTAAAAGCAAGGGTAGAAAAGTCTTAGTTGTGCAAGACAGCATTGAGAACCCGTTGTATCGGGAAATTTTAGCAATCAAGGCCCTGGAGTAGACATTGAAAGATGTTAACTTTTTGCCGTGTTTTAGTGTTTTTGTGAAGACCTATTTAAACTGCGTTTGTGTCACCTAATTGCTTTTTTTTTCTGTCAATTTCAGATGAGGACCGAACTATTTATAGCTGATCACATCTTTACTTGTTTTTCACTGGTTATTGTTGAAATAAAACTGAAACATAAATGTAAATGTATGAGAGTACCGACGCGCTTATTTGTGTGTGCGTGTGTGTATGTGTGTGTGTGTGTGTGTGTGTGTGTGTGTGTGTGTGTGTGTGACTGTGTGTGTAACTCGGTGTATATTTGTGTGTGTGTGTGTGTGTGTGTGTGTGTGTGTTAGTGTGTATGTGTGCGTGTGTGTGTGCGTGCGTGTGTGTGTGTGTGTGTGTGTGTGTGTGTGTGCGTGTGCGTGCATGCGTGCGTCCGCGCGATCGCTAACTCCCCCGCTCGCTCACTAGCGCGCGTGGGTGTGGTTTTGCGTGCGTGCGTGTCTGTCTGCGTGCGTGCGTGCCTGTATGGCTGCGTGCCTGCGTGTTTTTGTGTGCGGGCATAATTACGTGAAATATTTGCATACACCTCCTTGTAATCAAGAAAATGAGTACAAAGACATTCATCCATTTGGCTGTCGGTAGCGCTCTGTGTTGAGATGATTCATTCAAAGCGTATCTGAATGGAGTATTTACATAATCGCGTCATCAAAACGACTGCAGCATTCAGGTTATGTTGTTGGAGTTGTCACTTTTGAGATATGTGTACAACTCAGCGTACGTATAAATATCAAATTGGTCTCAGCAAGAGGCATAGATCCTCATGAGCCCCCGCAGTTGCAGGGGCTCATGGGGATCTATGTCTCTTGCAGAATAATCATGTTCACTTTTTTCTCGGCGGTGACTGAAGGGGTTAATATCAATGCATTGATAACCTGAACACCCATCAGCTGCCTTTAGCTGAAGAACACAGGCGTAGATTGTATTAACTCATTCAGCCCCACGCACGTATTTCCCAAATTTCGGAGGCGTCATCTAACGACTATGCACCAGTTGCAAGAGATGGATCGACCATGATAATGCAAGGGTAGTGCCAGATTAGCTTGGCGCCTGTCGGCGCCAAGCTAATCTGGCACTACCCTTGAATTATCATGGTCGATCCATCTCCTGCTGTCGTGCGTCATGGCTGAATGCGTTAAAGGCGCAGATTCGACTGACTGACTGACTGACTGACTGACTGACTGACTGAATGAATGAATGAATGAATGAATGAATGAATGAATGAATGAATGAATGAATGAATGAATAAATGAATGAATGAATGAGCGATAAAAGAACGAACGAACAAACGAGCAGGGGATGGACGGACGGACAGACGGATGGAAACGTTTAACGTTTAGGGCTTAACATCTTTTGTCCACCGTGAAGGTGATTTAAAAGACTGGGCACCAATACTTTTGACTCCAGCTGGATTCAGTTCGAACCCGCGACCGTTTGGACGAGAGTCGAACGCTCTACCCCCTGAGCTACTCGGCTCCCCGCACAGGCGGATAAACGTCCGGGACGAACGAAAGAAAGAATGAAGGAATAAAAAGTCCACATTGGCATTGTGAGGAGATAAGGTCATGGAATGGAATCGTGCGTTTCATTGGTCAGTCCGTTAAAGTCCATCGTGGTACAATGTCAGATAACACACGTCATGCCCAAAAGTCTACAAGTACAAGGTCTAAATCCCTTTGTCAATGTGGACTTTTTATTTCTCGAATTCATTCTTTCGTTCGTCCGTTCGCAGTCCATCTGCCTGTCTGTCGGCCCACGTCCGTCCATCTGCGCGTTCATTCCTTCATTCATTCATTCCTTCATTCATTCATTCCTTCATTCATTACTTCATTCCGCCATTCATTCATTCAGTCAGTCAGTCAGTCAGTCAGTCAGTAGGTAGGTTCTGTGCCTCTTACTAATACTGTCTACGCCTGTGTTCTTAAGCTGAAGGCAGCTGTTGGGTGTTCGGGCTATTTTAACACATTCAGCAGCAAAACCTCTTCGGACCCACTGCGGCCGTCGTGGGCCCGATGACCCTTGCTTACAGAGAATGCTTTGATAATAACACATACAACGAGTTTAGCACATCTCAAAAGTGACTTCTCCAGCGAAGTAAAGTGAATATATGCTGCGCGGTTTATTTTGACGACGAGCCGTGTAAAAATTAATACTAATCCCGTTCAGTGTTGGCCTGACGAGAAATTTCATGCAACCGGAATAATGTGGTTTGTGTTCGTAACCCATGATCTGTGACCCATTTAACGTTGAAAGGTCACCTTCTACACGCATTTCCTTATCTTTGCTTTGCCCATATGCCAGGGGGATAATTTTTGCAGTCTGACCTTTACAGTGATTCAGTGTACACTCAGCGGTGAAAAGAATGCACATCAAGTTTATAATGTCATCACTACCTATCCCTCACCAGCACCCTCTATCACCCACCCTCCTGCTCAACCCCTTCCCTGCCATTGTACGTACGTGTACATGTAAAACTGAAATTTTTATCATTTGGTCTTTGGTGATGACAGGGATTAGAGACGCTTTTAATTCTTTTGCATACATGTTTATCCTTTTGATAATTATAGCGACATACTCCAAGCAATAAATGGTCCAATAGTTTGCAATATATTTTTTGTAAATAAATGTTTTTAGTATGTCTTACAATGCTAAACTAAAGGGTTAACTGAAAGTACGAAGTCTGAAAGTCGTAGAATGAAAGGTAATGATTGTTCTGCTCTTTTTCTCCATTGTACGCAGAAGCGTTCCTTCTGTTGCGCTCAAAAGGCAGTGGAAAGCCTCACGTTCCGTATGACTGCTCACATGGATTGAGAAAAGAAGGGTAGGAAAGTCTTAGCTGAGGCAAGACATCATTGATAACTCGTTTTATGAGAGATGTTAGAACTCAAACCCCGCAATGGAGCTCGTCGCTTTAACTCATTCGAGACGTATCGTATCGGAATACCCGGCTTTATGCCACGTATTCGGATATGCCACGTCTCGAATGTGTTAACAGAATCCAGACCAAACAGGAAACTACCAAGTGCCTATAACAAAAACTAAAAATAAAATGATTAGTAGAACAAGACAGTTTAACACTTTCGAGACGTGCTGCATTCGGATGCGGCACGTCTCTAATTATTCAATTACTGCTTTGTCGCGGTTACTCTGAAGGGTGTTTGTTTTCTTGTTATCGCGTGTTTGTATGTGTATGTGTGCATTGTGTACATGTGTGTTAACTTGGGTCGCAGCTGTAACTGAACCATCCTTAACCCATTCAGCCCCGACGCACTACAGCAGGAGGTGGGTCGACCATGATAATTCAAGGGTAGTGCCAGAATAGCTTGGCGCCTGTCGGCGCCAAACTAATCTGGCACTGGCCTTGAATTATCATGGTCGATCCTTCTCCTGCGTCTGGTGCATAGTCATTAGATGACGCCTCCAATATTTGGGAAATACGGCCATCGGGTTGAATGAGTAAATAAAATTCAAAATTGAAGGACAGTTTCTTACACCGCAGAGAATACGTCCGTGATTAGTAGTCCTAAACTCTGTTTGTACTACACCTGCCGTACGTGTGGCCTGAATTGAAGCTTATCTTGGACAGCTAGAATTACATATATCTGGATTTCAAATCGTGACAGACTGCAGTTTGGACTCGTCATCACAGTAAGTAAACAGTATTCGCAAACACTATCTTTCGTAAGAGATTACATCAGCATCGTGTTGTTGAGGAATAAGCGTGATAAATTCTTCGAAAGTTAACTCATTCAGCCCTGACGCACTACGGCAGGACTAGATGGATCGACTATGATAATTCAAGGGTAGTGCCAGATTAGCTTGGCCCCTGTCGGCGCCAAGCTAATCTGGCACTACCCTTGAATTATCATGGTCGACCCATCTCCTGCTGTAGTGCGTCAGGGCTGAATGGGTTAAAAAGTAAGATGACGCCTCCAAAATTTGGGAAATACGGCCGTCGGGCTGAATGAATTAACAATGCACAATCTCCTTTCTAAGGTTTTTATTGTGACATAAGTGAAAAGCAACGGAAATTAAAGTTTTATTTTGTAAATATCATTTCAAATTCCAGACTGTAAAAGTGAAAACTTCGAAAAATAATGGAGCCCGCAGAAGATTTTTCTCTGCGACATGCTCTTGCAACATGCTGACTACTTTGTTTGCTTTTGTTTTGTTTGCTATTGTTTTGTTTGCTATTGTTTTGTTTGTTTGTTTGATTGTTGGTTGGTTGGTTGGTTGGTTGGTTTGTTGGTTCGTTCGTGGTTTTTTTTTTTGTTAGTTTGTTTGTTTATTGTTTGTTTGTTTGTTTATGCGTTTGTTCATTGATTTGTTTGGTTGTTTGTGTGTGTTTTGTTTGTTTGTTTGTATTGTATAGGTACCTGAATATATAGGCACATATGCGCAGTGTGCCATTGGAACCCTAATTAATAGCTAGCCCCCAATTATATGTCAAAATACGAGAGGTTTTCCAAATACGCAGACGATACACAGAATATACTTATACAGAGTAAGCAAAGTTCCTGTAGGAATCATCGCGACTAAAACCGCTACCGACACGCAAAAGGGTTATAGAACCGACAAGAGGAATAAACCCTCATGAGCCACCGCGAATAGATGTATGTATCTTGCAGTTGGTTATTGCGTTGACCTTGTTCCGGCAGTTAAGGGGTTAATTTGATTGGAAATGTGCAGGTTTGATCCCATTCTTCAACACAAAGGACAACAATGTGGAAGCTGATGCTGCTGTGTCTGGCGGGCTCTGCCCTCTCTCAAATAGTGAGTATGCTCATTAGTTGCGTCATAATTTCACATGTTTAACCCGTTGGGTGTCGGTAGCGGTTTTAGCCGCGATGATTCCTGTAGGAATCATCGCGACTAATACCGCTACCGGCGCGCAAAGGGTTGAAACAATTGTTGAGAAAACTGATTTTCCAGGATAAGTGAAAAAATTCAGACCAAAGAAAGTGACAACAAAGCGTGAAAATGCAAACAAAATCCCGTCAAAGAACGAAACACGCTTGTACAAGACCAAAGGACACTGTACTCTCTTAGTACTAGCGTCTCATTCGCTTTATAGTTCTCTCTCTTACTAGCTTATTTTCTTGCGATCTAAGAGCTAGTCGCCCCCCCCCCCCCCCCCACCCCCTGCCCTTTTCTTTAAAATACATGTAAATAATTAATCTGTAAACAAACAGATGCCGTGCATTTTCTTAAAAAATAATTGATTTATTTATTTATTTTATTTTATTCATTTTATTTATTTATTATTTATTTATTTTATTTTTATTTATTTATTTATTTATTATTATTATTGTTATTCTATTTATTATTATTATTTTTTTATTTATTTATTTTTTTTTTTTTTGGGGGGGGGGGGGGGGGGGGGGGGGTGTAAATTTTAAGTTTACAAACAATCCGTCAGTACTCGCACGAAAATATTGTTTGAATTTAAAGACACGAAAGAGACAATATTCATGTTGTGTGCTAGTCTGTGATTTTGGACCTTACGGCTATGGACGTACAATTCATAAAATCACAGACTAGCACATACCTACGCATGATAACGATGATGATGATGATGATGATGACGATGCAGGTGAGGGACCCAGTGTTGAGTGCTAGCGTTGTGGACAGCAGCTTTAGAGTAAGTAGTAGTGGTGATAATAAAAATAATAATAATAATAATAATAATAATAATAATAATAATAATAATAATAATAATAATAATAATAATAATAATAATAATAATAATAATGTTATCAATTATTATCAATATGATAATGATAATGACGACAATTCATAATTTGATTAGTTTGTTTGCTGATTGGCTGATTGATTGATTGATTGATTGATTGAGTGAGTGAGTGAGTGATTGAGTGAGTGAGTGAGTTTGCGTGCGTCTGTGCCAGTGCCTGGGCTGTGTATTTGTGCTTGCATGCGTGCGTGTGTGCGTGCATGCGTGTGTGTATGTTAGTTTTTAAGAATTTTATTTTAAAATTCAGTTTCATTATTTCTTTGCGTTTGGTAACCATCATTTTGTACTTAGAGCTACTCTTTACTAACCAAACGATGACGGCATCATGCCAGTTAAACTGCGCACGGCAATGCGCGGGCCCACTGTGGCCGACGTCGGCCCGGGGGTCTGTTTGCTTACTGGGGTTTACTGTCAATGACGATCCGTATTCTGTAGATCTATACGTTAGATTCTACGTTAGATAAGCAAGCAAAATATCCTCGGGCCTCTGTGTGTGCGCAGTCTATCATTGACGATCTGCACCGCGCGGCCGCGACGTGTGATCTGACAGTGTACATACAGAAGGTGGGCTGGGATGTGGTCAGCAAGGCCATTGCACGTGAGTCGTTTTCGTTCCAACAACAGCGAACTTCCATGGCCTATTATACGCCGCAAGCTGTTCACTCATTCCAGGCGTCCCCTTCCCCCCCCCCCCCCCCTCCCCAGCCGTTCCTAAATAGCTGCGAAAGTGTCGTATAGCGTTGCCTCCGGCACTTCCGCAGCTATTGATGCGGGACGCGCTGAGGATCTATACCTCTTGCTGACACCACTTTGAATGCATGTTCCTGGGGCAGCTGTTGAATCAACGAAGATTGCAGATACAACCTCTGAGTCAGCTGGCACTGAACTGGTTAAACAAAAATTAGTCCTCACTTTTTTCAATACAATAAATACAATACAATACAATACAATACAATACAATACAATACAATACAATACAATACAATACAATACAATACAATACAATACAACACAATACAATACAATAAATACAATACAATACAATACAATACAATACAATACAATACAATACAATACAACACAATACAATACAATACAATACAATACAATACAATACAATAATCCTTTTTTCCCCAAGGGGAAATTTTGGCGCAGCGGTATAACATACATAATAGCAACAAGAATAAAAGTTACATGTTCACGTCATCCGCAACACCCCTCCCCCCGCCCCCATACCCTTCCACATACAAACACACACACACACACCTTAAAAAAAAAAAAACTACCCTAAACTCACTAGTATACATAATAAACAATAGGCTAAGACTAAAATAATTACATGTGTAAAGTTGTAAAGTTATAGCATAAGCCATGAAGGGTATCAAAGTAACATAAACTGATAACTAAAATTAAACTATACATAAAACTAAATGTCACAACATTCACACAACCACAAGCACGCACGCAAGTACGCACGCACACGCACGCACGCAGGCACGCACGCACGCACGCACGCACACACACACACACACACACACACACACACACACACACACACACACACACACACACACACACACACCACACACAAACACAGGGCTGTATCACATTTGTGTATTCAGTATTACTGTTAGACACACCAAGAACACAGGAGATATTGTGAACCTTTAACTCTTTCTTGCCTGGAGAAGATCACTTCAAACCTTTGGCTGTCGGTAGCGGTTTTTGTCGCGATGATTCCTGCAGGAATCATCGCGACAAAAACCGCCACCGACAGCCAAAGGGTTAACATTACGAATTATTATCTGTACGTTTCTCAGAGCTGAGCCCAGATGAAGCTGCCAAGACTGAGCAATTCATCAAACTGGTAAGAAATCCTAATGTTCCATATGCACACAAGCAGATAGACAGATTTATATATTATTAACCCTTTAGCTGTCGGTAGCGGTTTTTGTCGCGATGATTCCTGTCGGAATCATCGCGACAAAAACAGCTACCGACAGCCAAAGGGTTATAAGCCCTTATGCAAGCCATATCTATACATGCAAGAAAAAAGAAAAAAGAAAAAAGAAAAGAAAAAAAAAAACGAAGAGGAAGGACATCTACAGCACAACTGTGTTGCTTATGTTCTTTCTAGGCGTGTTTCATTCTCAGTTGGGATTTTCTTTGCAATTTACACACTTGGCAATCACCCGTTTGGTCTGGATTTGTTGTTGTTGTTTTGTTGTTGTTGTTGTTTTGTTTGTTTTGTTTTGTTTTGTTATGTTTTGTTTTGTTTTGGATATATACCTGTACATGATGATCTCTGTCTCCTGTAATTAGAAGACAACTTGGACATTTTTTAACTTCATCCTTTGGATTTAGTGTGTTGATGCGACAGTAAAAGAATAAATAAATAAATAAATAAATAAATAATCAATCAATCAATCAATCAATCAATCAATCAATCAATCAAAAATCAATCAATCAATCAATGAAGGAATCAGTTTAATGATTGTCGCCTTAAAGCGCGCCAAATATACTACCTGGAAAAGCTGAACTTTCAATGAACCTGATCCTCCATTTCTGCCATACATAATTAAAAGATCCTCCGCCTCAACTAAATAATGTAAACATTTGTAATTAATGAGTTTTGTCCCCTCTGAAAAAGGGAGGGAGTAGATTTAGAGGTCGAGAGTTCATTTAAAGGTCAGGTTCGAAACTACTTTTCAATAGCTAGTATCTGCCTGTAATAATCTTAGCGGCTTGTTTGAGCTATTTTTTAGTCCAACACTAAAATGCAGAGTGTCAGTTGGTTGGCAGTTTCTAGCATAGGGAGAGTTTTCTGCAGCTGTCGACGGTTTTCTCGGGTAGAAATGATAGTATGCTCGGCGTGCTTTAACCCATATCATACTGAGGCTAAAAGCATCAAATTTGTACACTACCCTATGCCAGCTACATTATAGTACTTACAGATAAAGATAGAGACCAATGGCCTTAGTTCACCTAGAGGCGTCAATCTATTCTGGCACTACCCTTGAACTATTTCAGTCAAACTTATTTCACACACTGATGTATTCCGAATGATAAGGGTTAAAGCACTGAATCCCATTTAACGGTGCAGCGAAAGCTGATCGCTTCCTGACCAGTCTGAAAAGTCTGTCATAACTTTGTCATCAGTTCTGCTATGTTTGCTGGACTGTGATTTTGCACCGTACCGATTTTTTTCAAAAGTCGTACGTTCCAAAATCACAGACCAGCGCGTTTCAAGGCCGGCCATGCATTTTGTGCAGCAATTGCAAGCCGAGGCCGACGGGACGTGTGGAAAGACGCAACCCGACAGCGGCAGTCTGCCTGATAGCACTGTGCAGGTTTGTTGCCGGCATCACCTTGAACTCTTCACTGCCGAGACAGAAGCAAGCAGGATCCAGCTGCAAGAGACATAGATCCTCATGAGCCCCCGCGTCAGCGGGAGCTCATGAGGATCTATGTCTCTTGCTGAGACCAAATTGTATCCATGTGTATCCATGTTCCTTGAACGGTTTTGTCATTCTGACCTCTTTGAACCAATAAACTGCCGCGAAGAAGAAAGCATGACCCAACTGCAAGAGACATAGATCCTCATGAGCCCCCGCGAGTGCTGGGGCTCATGAGGATCTATGTCTCTTGCTGAAACAAATTTGCATCCACGTTCTTTCAACGGTTAATTGTGCTTTTTGGTCGCTGAATGAACAAAATCTTCAGAAGCGAACTATAACTTTCAGCGGCAGAGAAGAGGAAAAAGCGACCTACTCCAGGCAGTAAAGGGTTAATATTTCGCAATATCTCCATGTATAAATGCTCTAGTATGTCTTACAACAATGACAGACAAAAGGCTCACTTAACGTATAAGGTGTAAATGTCGTAAACTGATATTGAAAGACTTTTCTGCTCTTCCTGTCCTTTGTGCGCATGAGAGTTCTCCAAACAGTACGTGCCAGGGGCAGTTTAAACTTCTTCGTTGCATGTGCCTACTCACATTGATTAGAAAAGAAGAATAGAAAAGGTTTAGTTGAGGCAAGGCAACATTGAGAAGCCGTTGTATGGGCAACATTTAACTATGAAGGCTCGCCACGGAGCAGATGGCTTCAAATCACTGAACCAAATTGAAGAATAAATTTATTAATCATAAAACAAGTAACTGACATGCATATCAATCTAGCCTTCAACACCTTCACTCTCGGTGGAAATGGGGATTGCATCTAATATCGCCGCAGTTCAGTGTCCGATAAATTCTTCCGTCCAAGGAACATAGATATAACTGGCACAAGCACGAGGCATATTGAACCTCTTGTGACTCCGCCATTGGTGCAATTGCTTCCACGTGCCTCACTGAAAAGTGGTGCTTTCCTTTTGTCGATATTGCAGGGTTAACTGCGTCAATATTAACGTTACTGTTGTTGACAGTTTATGGGTTAAACTCAGTGATTCTATTCAAGTTCGACTCTGACCAGGATTTCATCTATAAACTTTAGGCTGTCGGTAGCGGTTTTTGTCGAGGTGATTCCTGTAGGAATCACCTCCACAAAAACCGCTACCGACAGCCAAAGGATTAACGTCTTGAAACTACAAAATCGTTAACATTTATTTTTACCCCTAATGTCCAATCAGACTTTGTTGTTCATTCATTTTGTTACTGTGTCTTATGCCACACCAGAGGCTGACGAACGCCATTTTCGGGGCAGCAAGTGACTGTGTCAGCTGACCAACTTTATCAAGACCACGGACAGCACACTGCTTAGTAGATATTTTGCTGGTCAGTGGCTCGTTTATATATTTATACTATTTTGTTTTCCTTCCTTTTATCTATCGTCAGCTGCAACAAGTTGTTTTTCACATTTCAACAAACTGTCAGTGTCTTTGTATTTGCACCGACAAGCACGAGGCTTTTCACACAAAACGCTAATAATTTGAACCCTGCGGTCAAACTTCTCAAATGTAAGATCTGTGGACGACTGCGGCAAGCTAATTTAAGAGATAGGTCGACCATAATTATTGTTTCAAACTTTTGCAAGAATACAAAAAAAAAAAATCCAATAAAAACGTTTAGAATGGACTACTACGACGCATTTGTGTTGTAATTGCCTTTTCTAGTCCTTTTTGCTTGTTTACTGTGATTTTTGTTTCATTTTACACACTTGTCAATCAGCTTTTGGTCTGGATTTTGCAAGAATAGGCTGGCGCCTTTTTGACACCCGGCGTTTCAGAAATAGGAACTGTCATAACCAAATACTTTTTACTTTTTAACCCATTCAGCCCCGACGCACTACAGCAGGAGATGGGTCGACCATGATAATTCAAGGGTAGTGCCAGATTAGCTTGGCACCTGTCGCTGGTCGATCTATCTCCTGCGACAGGCGCATAGTCGTTAGATGACGCCTCCAAAATTTCGGAAATACTGTGCGTCGGGCTGAATGAGTTAAAAGTAAACAAACAAACAAACAAACAAACAAACAAACGAACAAACAAACAAACAAACGACAACCAACCAACCAACAAACTTACCAACCAACCAATCAACCAAACAAAACACGTTTGTCCGATTGTTGCTCATAGCCAACCCGCACTTCATTTGGATTTTTTTCTTTGTTGAAATAGTATTTTCTTTATTTATCTTGTATCTTGTCTGACAGCCATGGGTGAAAGCGCGTTGAAGCTGAGGCAGTACATCAGTGATGTAAGTTAACATACAACAGCCTATCCCTAAATTACAAACATATTTTACCCTTTGACTGCCGCTGACGATACCGCTCGGCATAAAAGACGCGTCTTTTCCGCCGAACGGTACCGCCAGGAGCAGTGAAGGAGCAGTCAAGGCGTTACAAAGTGCACCGCGTACATGTAGTTCACATTCCCTGGGTTCAGCCACCGTGCTCCCTCCGCAAGGAGCATCATAGATGTATATTCTCTTGTGCAGGGACTAATGAGAATGTTTCTTGCTAGCAAAATATGGCCATACTTATATCCCAGTTTGAGCTGTTCATCTGGGGCTAACTCAGTGGTTTGTACAGGATCATGACGCAGAGATGGCGGCGATCACACAAAACAGACCCTGAGTATAGTACTTAGAGTTTAGTCTATAGTACTTAGAGTTTAGTCTGATCGACCTCGCTGTCATGAGGCACTATCCCTTTCTTTGACGTGATTCTGATTAGAGAATAATTCTGCTTGTTGAGAAAACAATCATGACGAGAGCCCTAACCCCTCAACCTTCCCAGTCCCCACATCATCACCACCACCCCCCCTGCCCTCCCCCCCCCACCACCCCCTTCTGCCCCCCCCCCAAAGAGATCAATAAATAAGTAAATAAATAAATAATAACATTCGAGACGGGCTGCACCTGGATACGCGTCTTTACACCGCGTATCCGGATGCGGCACGAATCGAATAAGTTAACTAAAACCGACAGATCGGCGATTTCGACCATTTTGTCCTTTCATCCCGATAATGATGACCTTTTCAGTACACCATACAACTTATAACGACTTCTATAAACTTTAACATTAACCGACTACATCCTGACGCTGACGTGTTCCAAATCCGTGTTTTGTCCTAAAAAGGCTACATTACACAGTAGGAGATAGATCAACCGTTTTAGTTCAAGGGTGGTGCCAGAATAGCTAGGCGTCCATGGGCGCCAAGCTATTCTGGCACCGCCCTTGAACTATCATAGTCAAATTCATTTCACGCAATAGTGCACCAGGACGGAAAGGGTTGAAATACTCATTTCTCTTACAGCAAATACAGTTGGAGGCGGGGGGCCGCTGTACCAGAACTGACGCCGGCGCCACTGATACTCGCGACCGCACACCCGAGCCAACCAGAGAGCCGTCAGCCACCAGTGAACCAACCGGAGAGCCATCCGCGACCAGAGAGCCAACCAGAGCCAGTCTTGTCAACGTAGACCCTGATACTCGCGAGCGGACCCCCGAGCCAACCAGAGAGCCATCCGCCACCAGGGAGCCAACCAGGGAGCCGACCGCGACCAGAGAGCCAACCAGAGCCAGTCTTACCAGCGTAAACAGCGCGACCACGGCGGTATGATTCAGACACGCCCTAGAGCAGAAGTCTGCCGAATACAGTGGAAACTGCTAAAGCGACCGTCTGTCTAAACAGCTAGATCACACATATTTGGTCTCGTGACCTTTCTGTTTCTTTCGGGCATTACTTAGATCACCCTGTGTAAGGAGAACACCTGTCTAAAGCGACCGCTGGGTGGTCGTATTATACAGGTTTGACTGTATCCCCTTCCATCAACCAGAGACACAGAGATTGACCAGTTTAGCCCCGACGTACTTCACCAGGAGATTGATTGACATGATAATTCAAGGGTAGTGCCAGATTAGCTTGGCGCCGTCAGGCGCCAAGCTAATCTGGCACTACCCTTGAAGTATCATGGTCGATCCATCTTCTGCAACCGGTAAATAGTCGTTAAGTGACATCTTAAAAATTTTGGTTTAAATTAAATTATGCCTGATATTCCATTATCATGAGTGCTCAGGATGAAACTTTTATATATGATGAAGTTAGTTAGTTATTTGGGTTTAACGCCGAGCAGGCGACTAAGGCCATATATATGATGAACAAAACAAATAATAATAATAATAATAAATAACATAGTGGTAGTCCATCGGCTTTACTAGCCTTCTTTAGCCGATGTTGCCATGTGTCAAGACGTAACGTGCTTTCTTCAGAAAGTGATCGACGCCATAGTGCAGGCCGCCAACAACTGTCAGATGAACGAGTTCATGGCCAGGTTCGACCACCAGCTTCTGTACAGGGTGATGACTTGTAAGTTGTCACATAATAATAATAATAATAATAATAATAATAATAATAATAGTAATAATAATAATAATGATAATGATGATGATGATGATGATGATGATGATGATGATGAGGATGATAATAATAATAATAATAAACAGCTCTTGTATAGATACCCTTTTCTCCACGAAAACACTGGACTCATTGCGCATGCACAACAGCACTCTCTCTCTCTCTCTCTCAGACACATGCACAATTTAACACTACTTTAACCCACCCCATCCTTTCCCAACACCTTACATCCACCCTCATACATTGCAAACATAGTGTAGAGGTTTCGTTTACGCCGAACGACACGACTCCCAACAACGAACGAGAGCGCAGTCACACTGGACAACCAGCTTGTACCCTAAGCGTAAACATTAGCTCGTGGTTGAAGCAGTGGTTATCCGCCGCGATTTCGCTCTCGGGGCGTTCGTTGTCGTGCGTCGTTCGTTGTCGTGCGTCGTTCGTTGTCGTGCGTCGTTCGTTGTTGTGCGTCGTTCGTTGTTGTGCGTCGTTCGTTGTTGTGCGTCGTTCGTTGTCGTGCGTCGTTCGTTGTCGTGCGTCGTTCGTTGTCGTGCGTCGTTCGTTGCAAACGAAACCTCACTACTGTGTAACTCGTTCAGGGCCGAGAAAATGTGAACACCAGCCAACTGCGAGAGGTCTAGATCCTCATGAGCCCCCGCAGTTGCGGGGGACTCATGAGGATCTATGCCTCTTGCCGACATCCCTTTGAATCCATGTTCCTGGAACAGCTAGGGCTTGTTGGTGTTGAATTTAACGGAGACTGCAGAAAGACATGGTCTGCGTCAGCTGGCACTGAACGGGATAAGGAAATAATCCATTAACCCATTTAGTCCTGATACACTCGAAGAGACAGAACGACAATAATAGCTGAAGTGTGGCGCCAGAATGACATCATGCTTTTCTGACACCACCCCTTGAACTGTCTCGTTTAACCTCTTCACTTCCGAAAAAAACAACACTGAACACGATACAACTAAAAGAGACATAGTTCCTCATGAGCCCACGCAGTTGCATGCGGCGCAAGAGGCTCTATGTCACTTTATATCCATGTCCCCTGGACGGCTGGTGTTGATTTCACAAAGAGTTCAGAAACTCAGTCTACGACGACTATCACTATGAGCGAAGGAGTGCACTATTCTAATGCTTTAATGAAACGTGTTCTTTGCCTTTTCAGCTCTTGGCGACGGCGCAGCACGCCTAAAACTGTTCATCTCACAGGTATGAGACTACATTATATAACAAATAAACGTTAACTCATTCGAGACGCGCTGCCTCCAAATACGCGGCGTAAGCCGCGTATCCGGAGGCGGCGCGTCTCGAATGGGTTAAGCAAATAAAAATTTGGTTGGTTGACGTTTATTTTTTTATATAACCTAATAACCAGCTAAGCGACCAATTAACGATCTTTTGAGAAACACATAATTAAGAAAACAAGTGTCTACTTTCAATGACATGTTTGCTACTAGAATGCACAATCTCATTTATCGTCTCTTCACTCACTGGTGATATTAGACCAAAAACAAAAAGTAAAAAAGAAGACACATTTCAATAATACAAGTAATAACTAACAACTACATACATATTATAACAGTTTGACATGTTACATTAACTAGCGACACTGCGAAATCGCGATGTAAAAATATCTTTATCTTTTCTAGTAAGTATTTGACTTTAATGTAATTTCTTTTATATCATTTTGTCTCAACTTTTTTTTTTTTTTTTTCGTAATAGCACAACTTGCTGTGAGACTAAACTAAACTTTTAGAGAGAGAGAGCGAGAGAGAGAGAGAGAGAGAGAGAGAGAGAGAGAGAGAGAGAGAGAGAGAGAGAGACAGAGAGAGAAAGAGACAGAGACAGAGAGACAGAGAGAGACAGAGACAGAGACACACACAGAGAGAGAGAGAGAGAGAGAGAGAGAGAGAGAGAGAGAGAGAGAGAGAGAGAGAGAGAGAGAGAGAGAGAGAGAGAGAGAGAGAGAGAGATGTGCGCGTGCGTGTGTTACAGAACATGGAAGCTGAGAGCGCTGGAAAGTGTCAGACCCTAGTAGGCTGACATGACATTAAAATACGCCATTGCCTGACGTCACAGCGAGGCGAGGATGTTACATGAATGATATCGTCTGATGCAATAAACAAATATACCACAAACCGGACTTTCTTCTTTGAAAATAAAAATCACGTCCTTCTGGATTTCCAGAAAAATAGTTTTTATATTGTGGGGATATCCAGAGGCAAAGTTCATGATTTGGGTTTTTTCTTTTGTCCGAAGACTGAATTTAGAAGGGTTGCTTTAAATTTAGCTGCTACCTAACACCTATAGGAGAGAGGTCGACCATGTTAATTCAAGAGTAGTGCCCAGAATGGCCTGGCGCCAGCTACAGGCCAATCTGACACTACACTTGAATTATCATGGTCGATCGGTCCCTGCTGAACTGAATAAAACAATGTCGATGTCAGCAACTTAGGTCAAAAGGCAGCAAGTCTATATTGGTGGAATTGGAAATCGAGATTTTCATTGTAAAACAAAGACAATCTCGCTTTTCACAATGTCTGTAGAATTGTCTCCAGAAATCTGTACATCTTAGCAAAACTTAAACACATTACTGACATGGAGACACGTCAACTGTTCTTCAATACCCATAATTAGATCACATATAGACTATGCCTCTACTGTGTGGGATGGTTCAATCGAGCGATGTCAATTTGAAAAGATTGAACTCTCTATATCGGAGAGCTGCCAAACTAATACTCCCTGATCCCAGCTTAACTACTGAACAAAAATTGGCAGCCTTAAAAATTCTGCCCCTAAAAGATCATTTAACTTACAATAAGGGAATGATTATGTTCAAGGCATTAAACGATAAGCTATTTACCGTCCAGTCATCAACATACTCCAGATCAAGAAAATCCCTTATTGTGCCGTGATCTAGAATTGATCTCTATAAAACGAGTTTGACGTTCTCTGGAATGCCTTGCCTAGAAACGTCACGGCATCAGCTACTTTCTCCTCGTTTAAAGTCAGTCTCATCAAGTACTTATTTTTGTCAGCAGCATCCCCGTGACTGTGCACATATTGAAAAATACTATTCTATTAGATCATTAATTGCGTGTATCCCAGGTTTCTATGACTCATTTTTATTCGGTACAGCGTGTGTCTAGCCAGCTACTCATATGACTGACTTGCTTAACGTCCTAAGCCGCGCAAGCGCGCGTGTGTGCACGTGTGTGTGTGCGTTTGTGCGTGCGTGTGCGTACGTGTATATTAGAGACAGAGAGTGGCGTAGTGAAATGTGCATGCGTTATGTATGCGTTTTAGGTTGCGGTTATTCTTATAATATAATTTTAATTAAGCCTCACAACATGTCATTATGGCCGACCAGTAAAGCTGTTAATTCCTATGTCACTCCCACTTACATTTTTTTCTTTCTTCTCTATTGGCTTGTGTTGTGTCAAGTAATTTTTTCCCCTGATCTGTAGTAGAAAATAATTAGTGCGATAGTAACGCAGTAATCAGTAAATTAGTAACGGCAAGTTCGAAAAATGGTTGTTTATACAAAAACTTTTACCGTTGTCAAATAAAGGATCATTATCATTATCATTATTATTCCCATCTCGGTCAGGTAAGTTGAGTGCCACCATGGAGCCCCAGACTACAGAAACAAACCTTTAGCCTTGACGCGCAACAGAAGGAGATGGATCGAACATGATAATTCAAGGGTAATGCCAGATTAGCTTGGCGCCATTAGGCGCCAAGCTAATCTGGCATTACCCTTGAATTATCATGCTTGATCCATCTCCAGTGCATAGTTGTAAGGCGACACTTGTAAACCTTGAAAAATTGGGCCTTGGGGTTAAATAGGTTGAGATACAAAACAAAATAGAGTTTTTAGGAAATTCATGACTTTATTGGTGAAATTCAACAGCATCAGCACACATACACATACTCACCAAGCATGCAACATTTCAAATGGTGATCATGGAGAGACGTACGTGTCTATTGCTGATAAAACAGTAAAAGCATATTACGTCATGTACAGTGATCATGGTGATATGATCTAAACACTCTGACTACTACCTGAAAAAAACTAGCCAAACTGTACACATGCAGCTAAAGGCGTTAGAATTTTTTTTTTAATTTATTTTTTTAATTTTTTAAAATTTTATTTATTTATTTATTTATTTATTAATTTATTATTATTATTATTATTATTTATTTGTTTATTTTTTATTTATTTATTTATTATTATATTTTATTTTATTTTATTTATTTTATTTTATTTTGGCGCGGGGGGGGGGGGGGGGGGGGGGGGGTACTGCGAGTATAAATGAGTAAAATGTACAGTATAAGTTATTGGTAGCAGGGGTTTGCTACACGGACCCTTGCAGGGCTGAGGGAGGTCAAAGGAATCATTGTACCCCGAAGGCCTGAGGGGTACAATGGTTCCTTTGACCTACCGAAGGCCTACAAGTGTCCGTCAGTAAGCCTCTGCTACCAATAACGTATTTGTTTTCATTCCTCCACTATTTTCGTAAAAGAAATCAAGAAGACCTGGATCACGCCAGACCTGACTGACGTCAAAGAAATATGCATTTATACATAATAGACTTATGAGTAATTAAAAATATTTCATGACGTTGCCATCTCCAGTACTGCGTGTGCTTGTTTCGAACAACATTAAGTAACTGCTTACTTTAGAACGTTTTGGTGATCTTTATAGAACAAAACTAGCATTCAAGATGCGTCACAAAGAGAGCTACAAGAAGTCCGCCATTTGTCGCTACAGGGGTTTTTGTATCACGGTCACATTGTACGGTTTGCGCCAGAGTGACTGGTCGTGTGACGTAGGGATGAAAACAACTATATTTACACCACAAAATGAATGGAGGAGCGGTCAATCTCGACATTTTTTAACCCATTTAGTCCAAACGCCATCCAGCAGGAGATGAAATGATAGTGATGATACAAGGGTAGTGCCAGTTGAGCTTGGCGCCTGCAGGCGCCAAGCTCATCTGGCACTACCATTGAATCATCATGCTGAATCCATCTCCTTTAACTGGTACATAGTCGTTTGGTAACACCCCCAAAATTTGGGGAATGCAGCCGTGGAGCTATAACAGGTTAATTCATTTTTTTTATAAAAAAAGTTATAACCCTGACACTCTATGTCAAATCAACATTTTATGTTGATTTTGACATAAATTGCCAGGGTGATACTTCAGGCACAGATGTATCATGTGATAAAATGGTATGGGTGAAATGTGAACGGTACCTATCGTACATTCGTTAAAATCTGGATTCAAATTTGGGTTTGAATTTGAAAGTCGAGGAATGGTCTAATTGCTGTTACATCCTGTCTCTTCACCAACTCCGAGAAATGTATCAAGGTAAACAGTGGTGTAGTCAGATTGGAATAAGTATTACCACGCACAAGTCCGGTGTAACGTTTTCACTCTTTGCCCCTTAAAGTAACATTTCTGTATTATGTACACTGGCTGCCACTAACTAATTCTGAGTTAAGAGTTCATTGCTGGATCCGGTGTGCATGCCAACTAACGGCTTGTAGCAACAGACTCAGTGCTAAAAATAGCCAAGCATATGCGCTGTAAGCAAACCTAGACTGTGCGTATCTCGCCGCCTTTGGTGTTCTAGGGGAAGTAATCTCGCGGCGGCGGAAGTCTACAATGTATAAGTGTCCCTCTGTACAGAGGCCATTATTATTTTCCACTTTTGTCCACTTGGGTTCCACTACCCAGCTTTTGACTTTTTACCAAATGGCAAGCAACATGGCAGAGGACAAAACAAAATACAAAAAAAACTGAAGCAAATTCAACATGAATAAGTGCCTTACATTTCAGTCAACACGCATCACAAGCAAATTATGATGATCATCATTAAGCAGTGTCAACATCAACATCATCTTTATATTTCTTACTTTGCACACAGGTGATCCAAGCACATTGTAAATTCGACAAGGCATTCAGCTACCATCATCATCATCATCATTACAATCTTCATCATCACCAGCATAATTATCGACAGTAGCAGCAGAAGCAGCATCAGCACAATGTATCTTTTCGTTCTCTCTACAACCAGCAACGGATTAACTCATTCGAAACGAACTGCATCCGGATAATATCCGGATGCAGTTAGTCTCGAATGAGTTAAATACCTCATAAACGTTTACGCCGAGCGACTCCCAACAACGAGCGAGAGCGAAGTCACGGCGGATAACCAGCTTGCACCATAAGCATAGACAACACTCCAAACATCATCTCCAATCAGGATCTTTGCCTCTTGGAGATGCTTAGAGTGTTGCTGACGTTTATGGCACAAGCTGGTTATACACCGCGAATTCGCTCTCGTTCGTTGTTGGGAGTCGTTCGGCAAAAAAGTAACCTCACTATTAATTCCCTCATAGTGGTCAGATTGCGACAGAGTAATCTGTAGTTCCTAACCAGACTATCAGCAAGAGCATCGTGACGTTCGTTGTGGTCAGTCGTCGCCCGTGTATTCCTCAAAGGGCCAGACCACCCACACCAGCTTCCCCGTGGTGCGCGAGATGGCCGACAGCCGCCCCAGGTCCTCGTCCACGGTCTTTGTTCCTGTCTTATGGGTCTGTATCCACACCACAACCGCCCTCTCCAGTCCGTTGACTGTCCCAACCCAGGCTGCCACCACCTGCAGCAGCATAAGGTTAACCACATAACTGCCGGAGCAAGGCGACCGCTACCCAGCTGCAAGAGACATAAGCCCTCATGACCCCTCCACCCGCCTCCCCCCCCCCCCCCCCCCGCCGCGGGGGTGGGAGGGGGGGGGGCTGTGTTCTTCACACGAATGTCCGCCCGGAGAGCGTGCAATCGTGTCAGACGCGGAATTCGCGATGACTGGCAATGAAGGGGTCAAATCGAGGGTTCCGGGCGTAAGAGCCGTATCTCGTTTTCCCACAATTTTACAGGAGAGCAGTTTGAAAGTTTTGAAAATTTATTTCTATTTAGTGCTTGAGTTCCTGGTATCAAAACATGTATCAGTTGAAAGCTTGTTTTCTCCTCTGTACTTTCAAATGAACATTTTGAAACAGTCATTTTTATTTAGTGTACATTTGGCAAATAAACAATGTTGACATTATTTACGGTCCTTATGCACGCTCAGAGTAAAAGGTTTGCAGCCACCTGTGCCTGCGTAAAGACAGGGCTGCTAAATGACAGTGTCAGGCACGCCCAAAATGGCCAGTATATACGTAAACATTCCCGCCTGAGGACCGCAGCTAGGTTTCCTCCTAGGCTGCGTTTCTGAAATGGGTCATGTTGATATTGCCTGACAGCCGCAGAAAGAGTTACTGCTGTCAAGGGGTGAGGAAAAACAGACTCCTCTACGGACGCAAAAGCTCTAAATAGTTATAAGGCCTTTACGCCCGGCAACTGCACGGTGAAATTGCCATTACCGGACATGGAAAAGAACAGTATAATCAAACAAGACTCTTTAGCAGGAGATAAAAACAAGCATAGAACTGCTGCATGAGTGTAAGAAGATCGTAAAACATGTACGGAGAATAGCGGTCCACAACTTAAAACTGTTCAATCTAGCAGGATCTATGTAATACGAGTCCAAGGAGACTGACCAGTGACAGATTACATTTTCACATGTTTTTAACTGATCAGTCCACTTAAGCTGTGCACTCTATACGGAGAAAACCAACCAAACATGAAATCAGCGATACTGACAGCAATAATGGCATTATCAAAATACAGGAACATCTCGTTACACGTGAAGAGAAAGTAACTATGCAGAAATGAAAGAGAACTCACCCAATGATGTCGTCGTGGCATGTTTGATAAGTGTCTTACCATTCACAGTTATCATTTACAAGTCATATTTTCAGTTCAAAAAGCATACGTAGCACAGGCTTTGATTTCAGTCTTCTCAGCATGTCAACATTTGAAGAAGAAGGAAAAAGAAAAGAAATTCCAACATCCAAGGATTGAGTTTTCTGACACAAAATCACATATTATTGAAATTTGAAGTCCGCTTATTATGTCCATATTACAATATTTACAGTTCCTCACTGTCAAACTTGTGTCAGAGCTCAGAGTTTTATTCTGGCCAAGTGTGCCATTGCCAGACATGACTCCGAGATGATCTGTTCTAATGACCTGTTCTAATCCATATCAGAGCAGTCATCCTCCATCATGTCAGGCTCGGGCAGTTTGTCCTTCGTAGCTGGAGATGTCGAGAGGCTTTCATAGAATGGGTGATGTTCAGCTGGAATGATTCCAGAGCGGCAAAGAGACAGCAGATCTTGCTTCTTGGCGAAGGACACAGGGAGCTTTGAGGCGTAGCACCTAGGTATTTGTGCAGGTAGAGGTTGTGCACGACGCTTGCTGGACCCTATCATCTTCAGCACTTGGAACTCTTGATCATCGAAGGAGTACTTGAAAAACATCATCTCTTCTTGACCTTTTAGGAACTGCATCACTTTGATGCTGAGCCAGTTGACCTTGTTTCCTTTCAAGTCTGTCTTTGTATTTCTGATGACTGTGGATGCTACATGTTTGAAATCAAGAAAGTCACCATGCTTGAGCGGGATGACGACATAGGGCTGTCCTCGTCGTGCCATCCTCAGAATGATGTCCCAGCCACTCGGCGTGTAGATTGGAGAGTGTTTTTTGGCGAAAGTTATGGCTGCATGCATGCTGTCACATTCCATGTGGGTGTGTCCTGTTTCTAAATATTTATGGCTGATAACCTTGATGTGGCTAATGTTATTGACAGCATGAATTAGTGCTGCTGATAGGTTTTGGTTGCGGTTCTGTCCTGAACAGCAGTCAGAAAAAATGATAACTTCCTCAATATGATGGGGCAAGGATGACAGGTAAATGTACAGGCAGGTGGCAATTTCGCATGAACCGCGCTTTCCTTCGCTTTCATCCCACGTGAAACAGGTCCCCTTTCTGTCAGTGAGAGAATAAACAGTGAAGTTATACACAGACAGCTTGCGCTTATAATAAAGCTGACTGACAAGTCCACACGGCGCTTGCAGCACAGCCTGCAGATCGACTGTGATGACATGCCTCTTTGGATCTTTGCCTGCCTCTCTTTTGTCGCGATCTTTTTCCTCCCTTGCTCTGTCTTTCCTATCACGGTGTTTCTCATACTCATTTTTCTCTTCTTCCGATGCAGCAGACCCTTTCTGTTGGAACACTGCGCAAGTGACACACTGGTCTTTCTTTGGGTGATGGAACGAATAATTGAAATACTGATTGAATATATCCCTATACTTTCTGGCGGACACAGGTGTGTGACCACCACTTTGGCAAGCTTCAGCGTACAGCTCGTACATTTTGCTCAAAGTGAGGTCAGAAGAGAGGTACAACCTCTGTGTGCCCTTTCTTGTGTAATGCGACTCGACCACAGGAAAGGACGCAATGTGTTGTTTGGCACGGTCAACAGCCTCATTACTATATTTGTTGTGGGGTGGTCGTGACTTTCCCCGTAGCTGCTGCCCTGTGAACACACCTCCAGTGCTGTTTTCCAGAGCATGGTCCACGTAGGTTTCACCAACAGCTAGGGTCGCAAGAAAAAAATTCTTGCAGACTCTGTGGACGGTGCCGTTAACATTAAAAGAAAATACACGACAAACTCGACGTTTTTTCTCCTTTGGTTGTTGTGCATCCTCATCAAACATCGTTGCTGTTTGCCTCTGCAAAACGTTGGCACAGACAAAATCCTTCTGCCTTTCATATGATTGAAGAGCATAAAAGGCATCGAAGAGTTCTTTTCGGCTCTCCTCTGTTATCTTTTCAGAACACTTGTACCTGCACTTTGTACAGTCCACCTCCCTCATCACCTTTGATGGTACTGTTTTGCCAGATTGGGAAAGGTATTGTTTGCCTTGCAGGTGCAAGGTCTTCCGAACATTTTTTTTCCACTTTTCTGGTCTGGCTTCCCGTTGTCGCGCTAGCTTCATTTTGGGCGGACTGGAATACATTCCTTGTTTCGCATATCATCACAAGCGTCCCAGTAGCCCTCTTGTTGACAGAAATTTCTTAATAGGGACGGCACGCGCATCACAAGCGTCCCAGTAGCCCTCTTGTTGACAGAAATTTCTTAATAGGGACGGCACGCGCCGCCTCCCATCTGGTTTCACTGAATGCCGGGCCGGAGAGGGGTGGGTTGGGGGTTGGTACGGGTCAACACTGACCTATACTGAAACACAACCAGAGCAGTGGCAAATGCACTGACCCAGATCTTTAGTTCACGGCTGCAAAGTCTGGTCACTACTGACTCTGAGACATTCCTCTCCAAAAATTCCAAACTCAGCCTTTCCACGTCGGTAATGGGGTTCCATTGCTAACGACGCAGTCGGACATCTTTGTTTTTAACTCACGTCAAATGCTCGTTTTCTTTTTATAACGTTTCTTGTGGGTTTTTTATCTATCGCCTATTTCATTCAAAATGTGATTTTGCAAAATAAACAAAAAGTGATAAAATTTCATTTAAAAATGGACAGCAATTAATGAAATAGTTTTTGTTTTGAGTGTATTTTGGGCTGATGCGGCTTAGTTTCCGAGGGCACTGACGTGGAAATTAGCAAAGTCGTTTCTGGTACACTCTAACTAGGGCATATGGGCCCCAGTGTTTCGTGAAAACGCTTGAAACAGACCAGGCTACGTCAAGTGTCACACTAGAAAAACTTCCGATCGCGGCCTGGCCTGTACTTTCTTACTTTTTAGCCTTTTCAAGTCGGCAAAGCGATCGCTGTCGCCATTGCTAACGATGCTGTCCGACATTTTGTTTTTACTCTCCTCTCACGACTTTTTAAAAAATGTGATATTATGGCAATTGTTATTATACTGCAGTATTTTGTTTATGGTAAAATATTTTTAAAAAATGGTTCAATATAAACATTTTATTTAAAATGCTTAGAATGATCTACAGTTGATACAATACTTTGGCTTTGAGTGTATATGTATTTTAGTGTTGTTTGGCTGCCTCACGTGGTGCATGTGTAAGATTCCAGACCAGAACTGAACTGTGCAACTTAAGTATGAATGTAAGGGCTCATACACTTTTCAAAGTAGCCAGTCAGTTACAACTTTCGGCTTACACATGTGAGCAATCGAAAACCGACCGACACATTCCACACGGTTTCCTGAGCGGCTAGCTCGAACACTAACTAGCCAAACTCTTTCTGGTACTCTATGACTAGAAAACAGAGGTAAATGAAACTTGCAGGGAGATATTAATCACTAAAGGTTTCGGAGCCTTTAAGAGACATGAAAGTATATGCCCCCGGCAACATAGACACTGCCGCCGGTTTCATTATGGCACTGAGGTGGAAAGCGCTCTCTGGTAAGCTACAAGGGAACAGAACTAAATAAAATGGGCAGGCAGAGTTAAATCACTGAAGATTTTGTACCTTACGAAGATATATTTAGGTATATGCCGCCGACATGTTCCCTGCAGCTCTGTACATTTTTCCATCCTGTCCCGCTTTGCCCGAAAGGAATAGATTCACATTAGCCTCTGATGTCCAAGGGGCTCGTGAGATCCAGCTCTTTATGACAAACGCGTCTTCTCAATGCACCAGTTGCAGGGAGGGCATGGGTGGCGGTTGTGAACAGACTCATATAACCCACCAACACACACGCTGCAGTTCTGTACAGTTTTTCATCCTGCCCACCCCCCACCCCCCTTTGCCTGAGAAGAAATAGATTCACATTAGCCCCTACCAGTCACAGGGGCTCGTGAGATCCTGTCCTGTATGCCAAACGTAATCCACCCCAGATGTTCCTATGAATGTGGACGCGGTCAGTGTCCAGTAGTGATAGCCACACGGCCCCACATGTGGCCCTCATTGCTGGAAACCGATCCGCATCGGATGTTTATACTAACAGAGTGAACTGAGGGACTAAAAGCCCTAAGCATGAAATAGAAGGATAGGTGATTTTAATTGTGGCATAGTCTATCCCCTCTTTATTCTATTGGACTGAGTGTGTGTGTGTGTGTGTGTGTGTGTGTGTGTGTGTGTGTGTGTGTGTGTGTGTGTGTGTGTGTGTGTGTGTGTGTGTGTGTGTGTGTGTAACCAAGCCGTAATTTTCACACACGCATGCACGCGCACACACACACACACACACACACACACACACACACACACACACACACACACACACACACACACACACACACACACATTCAGTGCATTCTACATTTTTATGTTCAGCCCTTTTGGCCACGGAATACAGTGCCGTTTCCGTACTGTCCAGTCTCTTAGCTATAGTCAATATTTCAAGGATCCCCTAAAAACACTACCGCCCATCAGCTGCACATTTGCCATGCACAAAATAACAACAACAACAACAAAAACCAGCACATTGACAGTCTCATTTCTTGGTTATGAACCTGATTCCTTACCAACCCCACACCCAAGCACAGCTGAAATCAGCGTGCCCCACAAATCACTAAGTCAGCGGCAACTCAACATAGGCCCACTATTGTCCACTGGATAAGCTCAGGATGGAAAATATTACTAGGAAAATAAAATATTATGATCATGATCTACGAGTGTGATTGAGTGGCTGCAAGTTGCACCATAGGTGAATTTCCTGTACATAAAGTCTTTCGAACAATAAATTAAATTAGCTGCTTTATTGATTTATCCCATAGGTGAGGTAGCAGGGATAATATGGGCAACCTAGAAACGTGTACAACACATGCGGACCACTCTTTATTCTAGTCACACTGTGACCTGTGAACACGGCATCCATGCTTGCGCGTACCAGCTCTTTCCCCGGGCGTTATAAGTTTGAGCATGTGTTCAGTCTTATGCTAAAACCTGACTTTGTCCGCTCTGAGAAGAACTGCGCAGTTCGTTTGCGGCAGCAGGTTCTCAGTAGCCTTTGTAAATGCAGGGGCAAATGTACATATATGCTAGGACTAGAAGCGGTATATTGGCCTGTCTCCTGCACGGTTTCAGTTTCAGCAAGCATACTGGCCTGCAATACCAGCTTGGTGAAAATACATAGATTGTAATGAGTCTGTGCAAGTTTTGAAAACCTTCGGTGGTAAACCTCTCTCGTGATTTATACTATAGTGCTCCTCAGTTCCCGCATCAGAGTAGGGTTTGTCTAACGTGTAACCCCGAGGCGGCCGGCGAATTTTCGCAAACGAATGCGGGCGCTTTTGTGTACGTTAGAAGCCTAGTGCCTGGCGTTAGGTTTCAAATGAATGGCCAAACAAACGCATACTTTGATTGTGCAGCATCAAATCTAACGCTCGTAGCACGTGAGGTCAACACAATACACTCAAACAAAAGTAATTTATCAATAGCTGACCATTTAAAGCATTCTAAATAAAACATTTGATTTTAAACACTTGGAAACATTGCTACAAGTTTCCTGGCAATATAGCAATAGATTATCAATTTCCACAGTATCACATAAAAAAAGAAAAACAACCGAAGAGAGTAAAACCAAGATGTCGGACCGCGTCGTTAGCAATGGAATCAGCGATCGCTTTACCGACTTGAAAAGCTGAGAATTTTTACAAAGGAAGGCCTCAGAGTAAAAATAGACTGTACAGAGACCTCGGGAAAGGGTTGGGAATTTGTTTACAGTACACATAAACACGCTGGCACGACCAGGGAGCGATAAAGCGGCAGCGGCGAGCTGTTAAAGCGGCCGAGGCGTTGACAGTTTCTGTCGTTATGTTGGGGTAAGAGGCAGTCTGGCACCAGATTCTAGCGAGGCCTTGTTTCGGCATGCTAAACATCTGGGTCACGGACATTTGACACTGCTCTGGGTGTATCAATTTACAGGTCAGTGTTGGCCGGACAGGTCGTAGACCCACCCACCCCCACCGCCCCCCCCCCCCTCCCACCCCCACCCCTGCCCGGCATTTAGTGAAACCAGATGGGAGGCGGCGCGTGCCGTCCCTATTAAAATGTTGTCTGTCAACAAAAGGGCTACTGGGACGCTATATAGGAGCTTGTGATGATCCTTGGTGTCACTTTATTAGATATTGAAATCGAGCTGTCTGGTTCAGGAGAGGGACATCTCTCATCATTAATCAATGCAGCGTCTGCCTCATTTGAAGTACAGCCTTTACCTGCGTCATTTGGAGGAGAGCTGCTACCTGCGTCGTGTGGAGGAGTGCTGTTACCTGCGTCGTGTGGAGGAGTGCTGTTACCTGCGTCGTGTGGAGGAGTGCTGTTACCTGCTTCGTGTGGAGGAGTGCTGTTACCTGCGTCGTGTGGAGGAGTGCTGGTACCTGCGTCGTTTGGAGTCAAGGCCTCATCTGTATACTTGGAGGGCCTTGCGGTACACGTCTCACTGTGATGCAAAGTAGACGGGCCTGCAAGACAGCAAAATGAGAAATCACAAACGTGTTTCAGGCCCTTTACTCACAATTATCACTTCATGTGATTAGAAGATTGGGCGCTGGGGTATGAAGGATGGTGACTGTAACGTGATAAATGCATGTATGGCTGAATTGTGCAACTCTCCCTCTCTCTCTCTCTCTCTCTCTCTCTCTCTCTCTCTCTCTCTCTCTCTCTCTCTCTCTCTCTCTCTGTGTGTGCGTGTGTGTGTGTGTGTGTGTGTGTGTGTGTGTGTGTGTGTGTGTGTGTGTGTATGTTTGTGTGAGTGTGTGTGTGTGTGCGTGTGTTCTCACCTGCCGGATCAGCTCTTGCACGAAGGAGGGGAAGACAAACATCATAGTGAGTTGGATCAAAGTCAATGAAAGCGAGGGGGATAACTGGCTGACTGTTTCTGCCAGATGAGGGGTGTATCTCGTGCTGAGACTTGAAGACGTCACTGAAGTATATGATGACAGTCCTTTCTGCCCAGTCTGCGAGAGCACGAGGAAGTAAATCAGCAGCATCATTGACCCATCTTCCCGGCTTTCTGAGTTCACTGACATTTGAGTGATACCGGAGATAACGCTCATTTTCATCTTCTTCACTTCTGTTGACCATGAAATGAATGTACTCTGTAATGTTTTCTATCAGATGGTCACACAGACAGTGTCTCAGTTCCAAATGGCTGATGTCCTCCAGATGAACGACAGATGACTCGAAAAAGCAGTTACCATCAGGAACAATTTTTTGTCTTTACAATCCATTGGACGCCAAAAAGTTGTCCAACCTGCCTGTGTGATCATGCAGATTTCTCTGACGGCTCAGGTGGGCTTGAAGACTGCTTTCTTTTGCGGTCTGAAGATCGGGATCACTGTTTCTCTTCCTCTTTTTTCTTTTGTTTGCTTTTCTTTTCTTGCTTGTTGAAACCTGCTCAAAATCAGAAGGTACGTAGGAAGGGTCCGTGATCAGGTCATCGATATCGTGATTAGCTTTCATCTGCAGAGGTTCTTCATCTGATGTGTCAAAACCAGTCTGCCATTTAAGGGGCTCCAGATCAGATTCATTAAACTGAACGGTGTTTTTCAGTGGCTCGTCGTCCGAAGTGCTGAAACTGTCATCATTTTTTTCTGCAGTGAGTGAAGCAGCAAGATGCAGGAATACATGATTGTCGTCTGATTCCATAGATGAGTGCCTGTAAACGAGAACAAGAGATTAATTAGTGCCCGTGTTCAGAAACCTACATTTTATTTATGTATAAATCAGTTTACAAGGTTGGTGTAAGTTATCCAAGTTACCACGCTAGCATTCAGATCAGTTGGAAAATGTGTGTTTGTCCATGTGTGTGTGTGTGTGTGTGTGTGTGTGTGTGTGTGTGTGTGTGTGTGTGTGTGTGTGTGTGTGTGTGTGTGTGTGTATGTGTGCTTACCTTGGTAGAAACTCGTCCCGTAATCAGCGTCCTGGCACAGGATGGTCGGATGAAAGAATAAAAACGTGTGTATAATTCGTAAAGCCAACGGTTTCTTCCGGTTTGAAAGGATGTGTCAGTCTGCACCTGGGGACTGAAACTGTGCAGGCCTGTCAAGTTAGGAATGTCTGGAATTCAGTTTCTGGCCTGTCAGGGACACAGAGACTGATCTATATACATGTCTCTAGTGTAGTCAGCGTAACATTTTTTTTTTTTTTTTTTTTTTTTTTTTTGTTCTTTTCACGGCACTACGATATCTTTTCAGTTTTGAACAGTAGTTTGCCTCCTGTTACCATCTTTGATGCGTGTATGTACTTACTAATAAGCTAGCATTGATTTGGTAACCAATATACGTATATGGATTTGGTGACTTGCCAAATTATATTCCGCTTTTCATAATAGTCTACGGTTAAACACAGTGTCGGAAATCGTCAGTTATCTTTGTTGTTTAATGGCATGCCTCTAAAATGCGTGCAAGCCAGGCATGGTACTGTCTTCATGCTGTCCTTTTAGCAGGTACTTTTATTGTTTCTTTGCCAGCTGGACGATCGTAACGGCATCTACCGTCTTTAAGCTTTCGAAATCAGTGTGCTTTGTTCAGACTTCTGCCTGCTTAAAAATGGTAGCTGGAGTTACGGCTCTTCAGCATGCACGATGCGCCGGGTGCCTGAATGTAAACACGCGCGCGGTGGACCAGGCACATACAGATAAGGCCTTTACGCCCCCGCCACTGGTAATAGCGCGCTTCTTATACACTGCCGTAATTCAAGATGCGGCTGTCTGGCATGCAGCTGTCTCACCCAAAACCGTTAATTGATTTAAGTTCTCATCAATAACACATTATATATGTGACTGATTGAAATATGGATATCACAGGATAAATCTACACACAAAAACGGTTTCGGCGATATAAAAATCACAAAATCGCCAAAATGTCGATTTACGGCCCTTACGCCCGGAACCCTCGAAATGCTTGTTTTAACATGTCTGTACGCTACTCTGTGATTTTGGACCTAATGGCTGTGCAAAAAGGCGGGTTTGCTCTACGTAAAACTAATCCGTTAAAAAAATCATGGCAAAAGTGGCACAGTCGCAGTGCACCTGAACTGATCAGCGTTCAGGTAGTTCTCTGTTGGCAACAGCTGTCCCTGCCTCCCCATAACCTGCCCGATGGGACCGCCCATGAACACTTCGCTGGCGTGGGCGTGAACCCTTTCCTGCCACTGCCCGTCCACTTGTGTTTCTGAAATCTTTGCTCATTCCTCGACCGAAAGCCACTGACAACCGTCCAAAAAACAGGGATACAACATTAACAAATTGGTCTCAGCAAGAGGCATAGATCCTAATGAGCCCCCCGCGGACGCGGGGGCTCATGAGGATCTATGCCTCTTGCAGTTGGATCGTCTTCAATTTTTTTCTTGGCAGTGAAGGGGGTTAAAATCCGAACCAACCAACCAACCAACCCCACTCTACAATGGCATCCCTGTCAATTACCTCGTCTGGTCCTTCGAAAGTGGCCACTTCCCTCACGGCTTCAGCGTCCCCGTACTTGACCACCCTGACCGGGATCTGGCGCTTGCGGAGTCCCTCCACCACGCCGCTGGCCGGTTTGATGGAATGTCGATGAGAGGCACCGCTGCCGTCTTCGTCGTGAAGGTCATTCTCGTCCCAGGCAGTCAGCATGAACACATCCCGGTAACTAAGTGGTGCTGGGATGGAGGCGTCGAGACCTTTTAAATCAATAATAATAATAATAATAATAATAATAATAATAATAATAATAATAATAATAATAATAATAATAATAATGACAGCAAATATTTATTACTATAATAATAATAACAGTAAAAAAATAACGCTAATATTTATAATAATAATAATACAAATTATAATAGCAAATAGTAACAATAATAATAATAATAATAATAATAATAATAATAATAATAATAATAATAATAATAATAATAATAATAATGTTGATATGCTACAAAAGGATGTGGACCGACTATGAAAGTTCAAGGTGGGTGTCAGAATGGCTTTGCGCCTATAGGCGCCAAGCCATTCTGACACCACCCTTGAACTATCATGGCAGATCTATTCAACTACTCTTACTACTCAACTACTCTTACTGTCATTGTAACTAAATCCTCTTCGAAGCAGACAGTTTTGCGCCAATGAGCGACAAACCATTCTGACACCACCCCACCCTTGAACTATCATGGTCGAGCTATTCATCTATCTTTAACATCATTGTTTACAGAGTTAGCAACTAAGTCGCCTTAGAATCAGACAGTCAACACAAACAGGGCACGGTTTCTTGGAGGCGCGGGAATGGATTCGTCTGGACCAAGGAGGCAAAAACAAGAGTTAGTCCCCTTGGCGCACACAAATGTCACAAAAACGCTCAGACACTTTGCAGTCTGCAAGTGCATTGTTATAAAAGTTTATGGCTTATGGTTTAAGAGTCTACACGAGCTAAGTGACAACTGTGACAGCCTGCAAAGGTTCATGGGCCCCCGGTGGGCCCTAAGTGGGATGGCGCATGGGCCCCAGATGGGCAGCCAGACTTAGCCCAGCAGTGTTGCAAATGGGTTCTAAAGCTCGTTACAATGTAACACGCACAACTGATTTTAGCTGAAAGCTCCAATGGATGATTTTTCCGGAAATTAGATGTAGGTCAAACTTACGCTGCCATGTTTCGATGAAAACACAGGATTAAAAGCTCGGGCAGACATGGGATATCGCATGTCTGCCCGGGCTTTTTAATCCACTGTTTTCGTCGAAGCACGTGCAATTTCGACCTACTCAGTTCTGATTTCCGGGTTACGTCTGTCTACTTACTGGCAACGTTAACATGCAGGTCTATCAGCGCCTGCGCCACCTCTTCCCCGCATTTCTCGCACTCCACGGGACTTCCCAAGCAGTGGCCTTCACCTTGGTGCTTCACGATCCTAGGAAGTGACCCATCGGCCGGAGGAGGGGTGGGACCTTGCGTGTACTTGTACACTCTGTGAGAAAAGTACAGACCCTGTCAGTGAACTACAGCAGATCCTCTTTTCGCAGGCACCTTTATATTTATGCAATAGGAACAACTTTGAGAGCGTTTAGCAGTATGAGTGCCCAATGCAAATGTGTGGATGAAAGGGCATGGTGGGTCAGGATGGAGACATAATTATGGATCAGAAGGACAAGCAACAACTTTGGGCTGGGTCCCATCTTGCTTCTTGTTGTTTAGCCACCTTTTTGGCAAGAAAAGGTCTTAAAAGACAGGTGCTCTCTCAAAAGGTCTCGAATGGGAACCTGTCATTAATCATTCAGGTGGCTACAGTCACCTGAATGATGGTCATTAATAACAGGACTGGTGATCTCTCATAACAGGTTCTGATGCACACAAGAGAGGAGAGAGACTGACTGACCAACTTCAGAAGCATCGCCTCATCATTGGTTCATCTGTAGAGTCTGGTGCAAACAGCCCTGTCACGTTCCACGAGTCTTTTGCAAGTACAGTGCTGAATTTAACCCCTTGACTGTTGCTGATGATACCGTTCGGCGGAAAAGACGCCTAGCTGCACGAACGTGTCTTTCCTGCTGGACAGCATCGTCAGTAACAGTCAAGGGATTAACCCGCTCAGTGCCGAGAACATTTGAAACCTACCCAGCTGCAAGAGGTATAGATCCTCATGAGCCCCCGCGAATGCGGGGGCTCATGAGGATCTATGCCTCTTGCTGACACCACTTTCAATCCATGTTCCTCGGACATGCAGGGTTTTTTTGGTGTTGAATTAATGAAGATTGTAGAAACACAGTCTGCGTCTGCTGTCACTGAACGGGTTAAACAGATAACTTGTAATCCAGCTAACAGCTAAATGAAACAAACACAGATATTATTACACAGGTGATTTATCAGAACCTGCATGACTAGTTCGGAGTTGCTCCCCTTGTGGCAGACATATTCTAATGGAAGCAAAGGCCGAAGTACCATTTACTCCAGATTGAAAAAAAACAACAACAACATTGCAGAAGAAAGTAAGTATGACCCAAAATACCCAGCTGTTCTTTGTGTGTTAAAAACAGGTCGTACTGCCTTTCCTCTTGACATGTTTATCCGTCTTGATTGAATTCTAGCTGTATTTGCTTCCACTTCACTATTTACTCACTGAAGGATGGATGGATTTATATTATTTCATTCGCAAAAATTATATACTGAAGAGCAAAAGAAATGCGACATCATTGGAGTCATCGGAAAACACTTCAATGCGACATCTTTGGAGTCATCGGAAACACTTCAGTGTTACCGATGACGCAAATGATGTAGTATTTCTTTTGCTCGTCCGTATACACATAAATCTGCAAATTACGCCCTCTGACCTTTTGTGGAGGATGGATTCCGATTGGGCCACTAGTTCTGTCACGTTTGGAGGGGTGCGCAGTGGTTCCGTCATGCGGAACTCACTCAGGCATTTTGGCCTCTTGCCGTGGTAGTGGCTGGCGGCCCATAAGTACAGGTTCGGTACGCGTCGGTGTAGCTCCGTACAGAACAGTTCAAACTCCCTGTCCAGAAAACATAATTTACCGACATGAAGTTTACTTAAAAAGACCTGATCCAGGCGACCCTTGCATACTTGTCAACCCACCCGTGACCAACAATGGCAACTATCTCATCCTCCGAGAAGAAGTAGAGGCTGCAGTGAAGTCGCTGAAAAAAGGGAAGGCAGCAGGAGCAGACAACATCCCTGCAGAGCTGGTCCAAGAAGGGGAAAAAGACATGATAAGCGCCTTACTAACAATCTGAAATAAGAGCTGGCAGTCAGGGAATTGGCCCACACCATGCATCCAATCACTTATAATAACTCTCCCCCAAAATGTCAACCTACACCAATGCCAGAATTATCGCACGATAAGTCTTATATGCCACCCAAGCAAAGTCATGTTAAAGATCCTTCTGAACAGCCTCAAGCCACAGGTAGAGGAAATCATAGCTGAGGAACAGGCAGGCTTCAGACCAGGGCGCAGCACAACTGAGCATATGTACAACCTGAGAGTTCTATGTAAGAGGTACCTCCAACACCAGCAAGACCTCTTTCATGTCTTTGTGGATTTTAAAAAAGCGTTTGACAGGGTGTGGCATGCAGCCCTTTGGTCCACCATGAAGCTATACAACACCAATGCCAACCTGATGAAAGTCATAGCAAACCTTTACAACAAGGCCACTAGCGCAGTCTGCTTCAACGCAAAATAGGAAACTGGTTTAGGACTACAGTCGGAGTCAGACAAGGCTGCTTGCTCTCACCTACTCTTTTCAGCATCTTTCTGGAAAGAATCATGACAGACGCTCTGAAAAATCATGAAGGAACTGTTAGTATTGGAGGCAGAACAATCACGAACTTGCGCTTTGCGGATGACATTGATGGCCTTGCAGGAACAGAGAAGGAGCTAGCTCAGCTGGTGGAAAAGCTGGACAGTACAGCCATTGCGTATGGGATGGAAATCAGTGCAGAGAAGACCAAACTGATCACAAATAACAACAGTGGCATTGGCACTGACGTCATGATTGGAAGCCAAAAACTGGAAACAGTTAATAAATTTAAATACTTAGGAGCCATTGTGACAGATGAGGGATCAAAACCAGAAATACTGTCCAGGATTGCGTAGACAATAACAGCACTGACAAGATTGAAGACCATATGGAAGGACAGAAACATCACACTCTGATCCAATATCAGACTGATGCGCTCCTTAGTCATCTCAGTATTCTTGTATGCCTGCGAGTCATGGACCCTCACAGCAGACCTTGAAAGGAGGATACAAGCCACTGAAATGAGATGTTTTTGAAGGCTGCTTGGCAGTTCATACAGATATCACATCACGAACGAGGAAGTGCGAAGCAGAATCAGGCAAGCCATCGGGACCTATGAAGATCTATTAGCCATTGTGAAAAAAACGCAAACTGAAGTGGTATGGGCATGTCACGCGTTCAGCAGGGCTTGCCAAAACAATCCTGCAAGGCACTGTGCAAGGAGGTCGAAGGAGAAGAAGACAGAGGAAAAGATGGGAGGACAATATCTCAGAGTGGACAGGACTGAAGCTGGGCGATACGCTAAGAATGGCAGAGAGCAGAGAGGAATGGAGGGAGCTGGTTGCCAAGTCATCAGTGGTGCCCCAACGGTCGGCAAGACTACGGGAGATAGATAGATAGATAGATAGATAGATAGATAGATAGATAGATAGATAGATAGATAGACAGACAGACAGACAGACAGACAGACAGACAGATAGATAGATAGACAGATCCGGGCGATATATGGTTAACCGTTCTCTGTGAATGTTCTTAGCATAGAGTGTTTCCGATGATTCCCAAAATGTCGCTTTTTTTTTTTTTGCTCGCCCGTATAGGTCTTACATTAAGGCTGAAAGTGTCAATGTAAAATGAAAGAAAATCCCTACGAAGAAATAAACACGTTTAGAAAAGCCACTTATAACACAATTTATTAAACCTTATGTGACATATGAATGAACTGAATTGAATTGAATTGAATAAACTTTATTGTCCATTAAACGACAGGAATAAAATATAAAAGTTTCTTTGGCTCACAGATACATAAAACACACAAGTAAGACATAATGCCTTAAACTAAGATAATACTAAAGATAATACTAAAACATATTAAAACATATTGTGGATTTGGCAGCTGCGAACAGCTGATGATAATGGCGTGATACATATGAATTGTATTATTGAAATTTGTTATTGAAACTCTTCTTTTTCTTCGTACACAGGAGCGTTCCTTCGCTTATGCTCAAAAGGCAGTGAAAATGTGTTAAACTTTCGGGTTAATGCCACTTGTCAACATAGACATACAAAAAAAAGTATGCAATGTTCTATTTCTCCCATTTTGTGAGTCGGCAAATCAACGAAGAAAAGAACATATAAGAAATTGCGTTTTGACTTTCTCGTCTAAGCGTGTGTGTTTTTTTTTTTTTTTTTCACATTTTACTTAACCCAGATCATACTGAGGCTAAAAGCTTCAAATTTGTACACTGCCATATGCACGCTATATTATAGTACTTACAGATAAGGATATAGACCAATGGTTTTAGTTCAAGGGTGGTGCCAGAATAGCTTGGCGCCTAGAGGCGCCAAGCTATTCTGCCACTACCCTTGAACTATTTTAGTCAAACTTATTTCACACACTGGTGTATTCCGAATGATAAGGGTTAAACTGACAGTGACCTTTTTGGTCTGAATTTTGTCAAATGAAGGTCATTTCTACTCTTCGTTTTATTTGTACATAGGAGAGTTCTTTCTGTTATTCTCAAAAGGCAGAGGAAACCTAAGTCTTCTGGTACGCGTGTCTCTTTAAGGCGCCAAGCTAATCTGGCACTACCCTTGAATTACCATGGTCGATCCGTCTCCAGCAACTGATACGCAGTCGTTAGGTGACTCTCCAAAATATGGGAAATGCGGCCTAAGGCGGTATTTCCCATATTTGGGAGTGTCACCGAACGACTGTGTATCAGTTGCTGTGGCTGTGTCAGACACTGCTTTATAGTACAAAGTACAAAGCTGTATCTGACACAAATTTGTCCAGCGTTGAATGATTCCAAGCTAATCTTACACACTCACTGAATTGCCTGAGCTGGCCTATCTCCAGTTGTAATGCCGTACTTGTGGATGTGCTGGGTTTCTGTCAGTATCTGACACAGCCATTTTTTTCTTTTTACTCTTGTGATCCCAGCAACATCGAGGAAAATTTTGACAACCTGGTTAGATGGTTGCCATCATTCACCACAGCTGGTAACTAGGAGGCAGATACAAAAAAAACTTACAGACCGCCGTAGGTTTCATCCGCGATGACACAAAGAGGTTCCTTTACGGTTGCATGACCTGCAAGACACTTCACGGCCGCCTCCACCTGTCTCTCCATCTTGAAGTTGAACAAATGCAGGTGAACGCGCTCCCCTTTCGGTTCTGCACTCTCGCGCAGTTGATGAGCTGTGAATACAGTAATCTTCACCATCAAACTCACAAACCAAATAAGTGAGCCTAGCGCTGGTAGTACACATACCAAAAAGAATTACTCATTAAATACCACTGGGAATTACTCGGTACTTATGCCAAAGGGAATTACTCAGTACACATACCAAAGGGAATTATTCAGTACTCATACCAAGGGAATTACTTAGTAAACATACCAAGGGGAATTATTCGGTACTCATACCAAGGGGAATTACTCAGTACACAATTCAAGGGGGAATTACTCCGTACACATACCAAGGGTGAGAAAGTCTTGTTGCTGTCGGGACTTTAAGCAACTAACCAACCAACCATACCAAGGGAAATTACTCAGTACACATACCAAGGGGAATTATTCAGAATTTAGGGATGTATATGATCGTCTTGTTCTTTACCTGCATATTTTTCTGTGGGCTGGCGATTGGGTGCCTGACAGGCGGGGGCAGGGGACCTAACCGCTTGTATGTCCAGTGCAGAGTAATTCCCCTTGGCATGTGTGTTAAAAATCAAAACCCAGACTGCATGGCATGTACAGTGTACAAAGAAAGAAATAAGCACACTCCAGAATACAATGTGCATGACCCATCCCTCATAGTCTCCTGTCAATGCCTTAAGATCATGGGTAATTAACTCTTAAACTCCCAGAACTAAATGACTTCGAAGTCTATAGAATGGACGTCATTTAGTTCTAAGAGTTTAAGAGTTAATTTAGTTCTGGGAGTTTAAGTGCTAAGACAGCCATACTGGTAGTGCTTACCAATGAGATGCGAGGCAGCCAGACTACCGTCGTGGGTGTTGAGAACATGCACGTTCCAACCGCGAAGCCACCAGTCTCTCGCCCTGACGACTAAGACCAGAGTTTTGCCCGTACCAGGCGGGCCACACAGGTACACCAAGGGCTCTTTGCTGCGGGAACAAAATGATTGAAAATAAATAATAGCATTTCAATGTATGATTTACCGAAATCAGAAATAGGTCAGTTACTGCTCTTCTTTGACGAAATCAGTGGATTGAAAGCGCTGACAAACATATGATAAATCGCATGTTTGTCGGCGCTTTTAATCCGCTAATTTCGTCAAACGACGAGCAGTTTTTGGTCGGCTTCAGATTTCCAGAAGTCTAGCACATGCACAAGTACGACTGTGACGTTACAACTGGAGGTAGGCCAACACTGATAGTTCAAAGAGTGTGTGCCATACTAGCTTGAAATCACTCCTCAAATCTGGGCCGATTTTAATACAAATACAGAATAAGGAGGGTCTGAACAAATGTTGACCCAGCTGGGTCTGAAGCTACGACCTTTCGGAGGAGAGTCTAACGCTCGACTATCTGAGCTGCACAGCCAACCCGAGCTCGGCGTGGAGGCGAAAGAAATGTGTAAGGGAGAGAACGTGTACCTGTTCAGGTCGGCCACCTGTTCGGGGCGCAGGATGAAGCGCGTGAAGCGGAATGCCGTCTCGTGCACCCCCTCCCCCTCGCTACGGAAGTGCTGCCGTGGTTTGGACACCCAGAACACCGTGACCGTAGTGGCGGGCCCGGCAAATCTGGAACACGAGGCTCATGAACATTCGCCACTCATCGTGCACTTGACGATCACCATCAACCCGTACAGATTGCGGGGGTACTCCCCAGACAGACCTAGACATAGATTGAGCATGATAGTTCAAGGGTGGTACCAGAATAGCTTGGCGCCCATAGGCGCCAAGCTATTCTGGCACCACCCTTGAACTACCATGCTCGATCTGTCTCTAGAATTGTAATACAGTCCTTCAGAGGGCAACTTCGAAATCTGGGAATTTTTCGGTCCTGGGGTAGAATATGTTACAGTGATGCAAAGCATCTCATTTGAATAGAATTGTACTTGTGATGTAGACCCTGGGGACTACACCCGCAACGGAAAACAACCAACCCACCAATCAGACAAGAAAGAGCAGTAGGGGCCAGTGTAGCGGAAAACATTGCGTAAGCTATGTGACTACTCGATCAGCTAGTGAGCTCCAAGTGCTCAGCACCCGAAGCTTGGAATACAGCAACTCGGTTTTTCCCCCTCAGTTGGAAATGCACTGCGAGGACTGAAAGATGAAACGGAGTGTTTGTGTTTGTTTGTCTGTCACTCTGTGTCCACCATGTTTACAGCCCATATACTAACAACGACAACATTCTCTTAATATAACTTTCTAAGTCTTATCCTGTAATAAAAGGCTTTGCTTTCATTCCTCCGTCACCCGACCAATCTTTTTATGGCAAACCGTATCATGTGACCTAATTTACAAAACACTTGTACGACTAATGCCGGACGTCTTGCAGCCCTCCGCTTTGTGACGCGTCTCGGGTGCCAGTCTTGTTCGATAAAATATGACTAAAACGTTCTTAAGTACAAAGTTACTTAAGGCCCCGCCACACATGCCGTTTGTGCCCCGATTTTGAAGCCGATTCCGATCCGATTGCGATCGGATGACGTCATATATCCGATCCGATCCCAATCGGCTGGGAATAGGGTGACTAGAACCTGCTCTATTTTTCCGATCCGAATCGGCCCCGATTGTAAGCTTTAACCAATCAGAGCGTGTCTCGCAAAGCACGTCGTTTCAGTTTGAAAATGGCGGAAGATCAGTACCACCTTCGTTGCCGATGTCTCGCCCGCCTCTTCCCGAATATGATGCAAAACTGCTGATAATGCAAGCACATCATCATCACTGTTAAAACTTGCAGCCATTTTGCAGAACAGGTAAGACTTTGATCTTCGGTTCAAACCGGTCGGCTAAAAAAGTCGGGAAATGTGTGGCAGTGCACACGTTTTTATAGTCCGGCCCGATTACCTACCGATTCGAAACTGCTCGGGAATCGGCCTCAAAATCGAGCATGTGTGGCGGGGCCTTTAGTGTTGTTTAAAACAATAGGCACACTACTAAAGTTGTTTACAGCACACATTTGCAGGAATAGTGTGTAATAGACGAAAAAAAAAATCTTTGAGAGAATCTTCGGGAGGTCAAAGGAACCACTGTACCCCGAAGGCCTTTGGGTACAATGGTTCCTTTGACCTCCCTCAGGCCTACGAGGGTCCGTGTAGCAAACGATGCTACCAATAACTTATATTGTTCGTTCTGTCACTATTTCAACAGAAGCTTTTGCTGGAGGCAGAGCTTTTTATCGAATCACATCAACAAGAGAACTATTGACAGCCGACTGGTTAATTCGTGGGTATGCATTATTCACCTCGCCACCAAGTCCTCGTATGTGTCATCCGTCAGACTTGCTTCTGGTCCTTCAATGGATGTGAACCTCTCCCACCATACACCCAGCACCGGATTCTCCGAGTCATTAGCTTTGACGTCAAACTCGTCAGAGCACGCACAAAAGTCAGCGGGGTCAGCAGTAGTCGGGAGGTCAAGGCACTGGCACAGCTCCTGTTTGGGAAAAGCAAATAATCCACAATATGGCACTGAATTGTCTGTGTTGGGTAAATTACTTCAAGGGTTTCATCGCAGTATATTGTAGTCCGATGTAACCACGATGTAACCTGAGAAGTAACCCAACACAGACGGTTCAATGTCATTCTTGTGCAGTCCGTACTATGCACTGTCTAAAGCAGCGAAGTTGTCTCTGGACAAGAGTAACACGTTAAATGTTTCTGACGTCAGACTGAATCATTTCTTTGTGCCATATGTTGGCTACTACGCCCGGTCGAGCAAATGTGCCTGAATGTGTTTGAACGTTGTCGCTAGAATTTCAAAAGTTTACCAGCGGTGCTGCTACAATTTCAGAATCTGGAGCAAGGAAGTGCAGACTTTTCTCACTGGATTCGTGCTATAGAACTTCTAAATTGTGAGCGCGGGATTGCAAGGCAAACGACTGGATATATGTGAATAATCTGCTTTTTCGAGCTTTTGAAAATAATAAAAGCTAAATTTACCTGCTACCGGACAACTGTCCGACAGTGGCCCAATCCAGTATGTCATTTTTTGTGAAAACGAGATAATTTTAATATAAAAGTTTGACCATTTCGCTTTGCACAAATAGTGGACATACTAGTTTTAACTTGCCATTGTTAGGCACACATCCGGAGGCCATGTTTTGAAGTAACATGAAGGCACACGCACTGTGTTATATGCTGATTCGACCTGCAGCTTCTCTATGTGGGGGTGCCTTTGTACGTCTCACAAAACGTTCTAGAGATCTTTGAACGTATTAACCCACCGGCCATCGGTACCGCCTTTTGTCATGATAGTGTCTGCGGGAATCAACAGGACACAAATCGCAACCGACAGCCAAAGGTTAAGTAAGAAAACTACTCTGTAAAACACCGCCTGCAGCAGTGGACACCCACGATAAGCTATGTGGCTCGGCCCCACAGCCTCTCGTGGGTGTCCACTGCAGACTCACTTCGGTGAACAGCTGCATTTATCCAAGCTAGACACCTGAGAATTTGGCATGACAGAGAAAACGCTGAAGAAAAAGAAGTAAAACACCACAAACAAACCTCTCTGAGCTTAGGGTGAAGCACAGACTGCAGGTGTTGCCTGGTCACATTGGGCAGCATGAGGGTTTTCCTCACTCGGGGTGGAGCCGGCTTGAGGTCACGCACGAGATGTACCAGCACCTCCCCAGCTTTGGTTAACTGCTCGATACCCATCGTTACTTTCTTGACCAAGACAACGTCCCGCTCGTCCTTGCTCATGCCCAAGCTGTCCCAGTTGTCCCCGACAATTTTGATCTCTGCGGCTACCACACCGTGATCTTTGTGCAAGAGAAGCAGGTCAAAGTCCCCTTCGCATCTTTCCGACAAGTCTACAGGTCTAGGTAACATCCTAGCAGCTGCAGCGTAGCTTGACTTGCCGAGGTATTCACCGTAGTCAAGCTGTGAGATGACGACCATGGGTTGCGGCTGTTTGTCAGTCAGTTTCTTGACACAGCACAGGATGCGCTGTTGTGTTTTATCTTCCCGCACGTGACTGTCCTGCAGAGCCCAAGCGCAGCCGTCTGGTAGGTCTGATACCGGCGGCTGCGTAAAATCAGGTAAAATGAGGTATATAGGTTAGGAACTGAGACAAACTAAACCCTTCACTGTCGCGTAATACAATGCTTGTATCTGAAACCATCGAATATTTACTGCCATATATTGCATTTTGTTTAGGCATAATTCTATTACTATAAAGTAATAGACTTGGTTTAGGCGATTGTTGTTACAGGGTTTTTTTTTTCTTACAGTCTACGAGATTTTCAGGGCTCAAATGGCCTGCAGTCTTCACAACCTGCAGTCAGTTCCCACTGTCACATAAACACCTTCCCTGATATGTACATAGTTTTAATCTTTTAAACCTTTGGCTGTCGGTAGCGCTCTTTGTCGCGATGATTCCGGTCGCGACAAAAAGAGCCGCGGACAACCAAAGGCTTTAACAACAACAAAAAAGAATAAAACTCTTACGAGCGTGATATGGACTCCTTCCCCCTTAATGTGCACATGATCAAGACTGCTGTCGATGTGGGCCGGCTGGTAGTGTACTCTGTTCATGTACACAGGCGGCACGAAGTACGTCATTTCCTGTAGCTTTGGAAACCAGTGACGTATGTGGAGCCGCCATTTTGCTATGTCTGGATGCTGTAAGTCGGTGTCGTCCAGGGCCGCCATCATATCATGCGTTATTTGAATTCATCTGAAAAATTAAAACAAAAATGAAAACTGAACATAAAAACGATGACTAAGACGACTACAAAGTCTGAGAAATTAGAAATTAAAAATAAATGTGTAGTACAACAGCAACAGCAACACCAATTGCAGCAACTACACCTGCAACGACAACTACAACAACAATCGCAAAACAACACAAACAACATCAACAACATCAACAACAAATACCAAAACAACAAAAGCAACAACAAGGGAGTTGGATAGTTCAGGTGGTAGGGCGTTCAACTCTCGTCTGCAAGGGCGTGGATTCGAACCCAGCTAGGGTCAAAATTTATTTAGACCCATTTCAGTGCCCTGTCTAAGAAAATCACCTTTGCGATGGACATTAGACGTTTACAGTTCTCTCTCGAACCGCTCGGAGCTTGGTCTGCTCAGAGGTAACCCGATACCTCCCCCCAAAAAAACAAAAAAAACAAACAAAAAAAATCACCGTCGTGAGATGCTTTAGTCGCCTGCTCGGCGATAAACCCAACTAACTAACTAACTAACTAACTAACTAACTAACTAACTAACTAACTAACTAACTAACCCTCCAAAACACAAAACACATGGCCCCACGAGCCCAGTACCACCCGCGGTACCGCCGGAATTGTTTATATTACAGCGGACGGAAGAACAATAGCCCCTTTTCTTTTTTGTCCCCTCTTTCCTTGACTAAGGGCGCAAAACAAAACGTGTTGTGAGAAGTTCACGTACGATATTGTACTAAACGTGTCTTATTTATTATTGACCGTTTTGTTATTATTGACCGTTTTGTCCACTGCAGTTCAATTACCATACTGTGTGTTTATCAATCATTATTGTTGTTAAAATCGTGCCAGCAACTCGAGAGTCATCATCGAAAGTTTGCAGCAATGTTGCTGTGAACAACAGCCTAGTGATAACAATGAAGCGTAAAAATGGTTATAATTATATAGTTTATAGTATATGTGAAGATATGATTTTCAGTTAGCCACATCCGTAAAATGCAAAAAGCCTTTGGTCAGCCAAGGATTGATTGATTGATTGATTGTACATTGCTTAACGTCCCGACAGCAACAAGGCTTTCTCAGGACGTGCCTGCACTGCTTGTGAAAGAAAAAAATAAACAGAAAATTGAATGTATGTCGCCAGCCGGTCAAATACGTTAAATAAACCTAACACATGGGGCCTAAATAAAGCTATGACCACTTAGCAACACACATCCAATATCAAGAGCTACAGGCAGTGCAGACAGTAGGGAGAGTTTTAAAAAGGCAAATACAGGTGAATGGACAAAGGGTAGACAGAAACACATGCCCCAGAATAGAGAGAAAAACCCACCCTGTGGGGCTGACCAGGGTGACCCTGGGAACTAAAAAATACCTAACCCCACCCAAGTCCCCCAGGGCAGACCCGGGTGGGGGGTGGTCAGCCAAGGAGCCGCAGGAGCAAAAAGGAGGGGAGGAAATACGACAGTTTGATGATAACAGACTCGCACCCACACATCGGAATTCTGGGCCCTTTTCCTCTCTGTCCCGGCGTTTGCGTATAGACTGTGTAGCCCTCGACCATTCCATTCTAGGACGAGTTCAACATTCAAGTACTAACCCATTTATCCCGGACGTCCTAAAGCAGGAGATGGATCGACCATGATAATTCAAGGGTAGTGCCGGATTATCATGGCGCGTTCAGGCGCCAAGATAACATAACACCACCCTTGAATTATCATGGTCGGTCCATCTCCTACACTGGTACATACTATAGTTGGCTGACACTAGTGACATCCAAAATTAGGATTGATTGATTGATTGTACATTGCTTAACGTCCCGACAGCAACAAGGTTTTCGCAGGACGTGCCTGCACTGCTTGTGAAAAAAAAACCCCACAAAACAGAATATTGAATGTATGGCGCCAACCGGTCCAATACGTTAAATAAACCTCAGTACGATATGGGGCCTAAATAAAGCTAAGACCATTTAGCAAAACACATCCAATATCAAGAGCTACAGGCAGCGCAGACAGTAGGGAGAGTTAAAAAAAATGAAAATACAGGTGAATAAACCGAGGGTAGACAGAAACACATGCCCCAGAATAGAGGAGAAAACCCACCCTGTGGGGCTGACTAGGGTGACCCTGGGAACTAAAAAGTAGTTACCCCACTCAAGTCCCCCAGGGCAGACCTGGGTGGGGGTCCAAAATTAGGAAAATGCGGCCGTGGTTTAATCATGTTGGATGGATGTAACTTCTGCCACCTATATCACACACAACAGACCAAAGCAACAACATGCCAAAGCAACAACAGTAGCAGAAAACAATAACGACAACAACAACAATAACCACAAAATTCAGACCAAAAAGATGACGGCCAAGCGTGTAAATTGCAGAGAACAACCCAACGGAGAAAGAAACACGAGATAAGTAGAGACTGAATCGTATACCTGTTAGTTTGTCAGCTATTTTGAAAGGTAAGTAGCGACTGAATTGCGTACCCTGCTTACTTTTGCATTTGTTTGTTTGTCAATATTGGAAAAAGTGTTTTTAATAATAATAATAATAATAATAATTGTGATGAAACTGTGATTTCTTAGCTTGTTTCTTTGTCCGCTGGGATCTTCTCAACAACACCTACAGCAGCAGCAACAATAGATCAGTTAATGACTGAATACGAATGCGAATACGAATACCTTTATTGTCCAAGGATGGGACAATTTGTAGGCAGCGTAAATTTTTTATTACAGTTGTAAAAACAACAAATGTGAACTGAAACAACAAATAAATACATTTGACTGACTAGAACACACCGACCGATTACAGTGAGTATGTGCACGTATATACCCATCACAACTAATGTTAATGTCCACCTAGAAGGAAAACGTATACAGGATCGGATGCCGGACGAACGTAAGCATGCCAAGAACGGCGATTATCTTATCTCATCTACCCACACGAATCCCAATTTTGCCGTTGCCTGAAGACTGCACTCTAGTGCAGGACACAGATCGATAGGCGCCAAGCTATTCTGGCATCACCCTTGAACTATCATGGTCGATCCAGATCTTGCTGTGGTGTGTCTGGGGTAGAATGAGTTATGGGTGTGGGTCATCATTCAGACCGACGTGATATTATTCTCAGTATTAAGTTGGCGTACAGCAAAACCGCGACAGATCACATTGATTTATCAAGCTAAGCACGGTCAATAATTATGTATGAGGTTTATGTCCCCACAAATGCATGACAATGTTCGAGCATCTCGGGCGATGATCATGATCATGGCATCAATAGCTGCGTATTTGTCGTCTGCAGGAACCTTTCCGAACAACGCGGCCAGCAACTGCCAACCAACCGTTCAAAGAAAGCCGCTAGGACAATGATAGGCAGGTGCTGGCTATTGAAAATTAAGTGCAAACCGATCCTGGTGTACATTTCAGTGCTTGGGACATATATCGACCATGATAGTTCAAGGTTGGTGCCAGAATAGCATGGCGCCTGTCGGTGTCAAGCTATTCTGGCACCACCCTTGAACTATCATGGTCGATCCGTATTATGCTGGAGTGAGACTAGGCTTAACGAGCTAATCTGTCGTACAATGTGGCGAGAGACCACATCCATCAATCCAGGCCGACTTAATGATTATGTATGAGGATATTTCTATTGCCGGGCCAAATCTCGTTCGTCTGCCACTTCGGGCGTGGCCTGAGCGGAAAAATCAATCCCACGGAAAGAGCTGCACAAAGGCAATAGCCCTCATCACCGTCTCAACATCTACCCACCCCAACCAAAACCATTCTCTCCCATTCTCCCCCCCCCCCCCCCCACCTCCCACCCCAACTCCACCTGTCACTCTTTCAGTAAACAGCAGTTCGTATGCTTTTTCTTATAATTATGATGATGCACAAAGCAAGAGATGGATCGACCATGACAATTCAAGGGTAGTGCCAGATTAGCTTGGCGCCTTAAGGCGCCAAGCTATTCTGACACTACCCTTGAACTACATCGTCAAATTTATTTAATGCAAAAGATACCCCCCCCCCCCCCGGTGTGTGTGTGTGTGATGTATGTGTGTGTGTGTGTGTGTGTGTGTGTGTGTGTGTGTGTGTGTGTGTGTGTGTGTGTGTGTGTGTGTTGGACGGTGGGGTGGGGGGGGCGGGTGGAGGGTGAGGAGGTCGAACCACAGGTTTATGTGGTCGAGAAAAGTGTTTTTCACTGGCGTATCGTTTACAGCATCATCTCACTTTTTTCCCAATACCATAGATTATAATAGTCCTCTGCAAGAGGCACAGATCATCGATCATCATGGGCCCCAGCAACTGCGGTGGCCCTGATGATCTTGCCTCTTGCATACTCAAAATATGACATCTAGAGAAACACTGAGAGAATTTGATTCCACAGATTAGAAATTGACACAGGAACTTCAGTCAGAACATAATTATGTTACTGAAAATACAAATACGCCTGAAACACGCTTTATCTAGACGTGACACTGGGCGCAGATATAATACTTGTTTGCCGACTGCAGCACAGAGCTAACAAGGAAGATCGTACGCCGCATATGAAAACAAAATAAACACTGCGTGCATGTAGCAAGTCGGTTTTTACTCCTTCACTGCCGAGAAGACATCAACGCATTCTTATTGCGGGGGCTCATAAAGATCTATGCCTCTTGCTGACGACACTTTGGATCCGTGTTCCTTGGACAGTTTGGGCTCAGTCTTTGGCATGGGAATAACACAGATCACAGAAACACAGTTTGCGTCCACACTTGCAGGAAGTGGTTTTTTACAATCAAAATTAACGTGAGATATGCACGAGACATTGCTGGTTTTCAAAATCCAAACCAAAAAGGTGACTGCCAAGCGTGTAAAAAAAAAAATGCAGAGAAAAACCCAACATAGAAAGAAGCACGCTTAGAAAAGACAGTTACAACATCCTTCAGCTGTCACTGTCTCCACGCACTGACAAGATATGTAGCGAAGTGTACTTTGTTTGTTAGTCTATTTTGAAAAATAAATAACCCAAAAAATTAATAAATTGTGTTGGAACTGTCTTTTGAAGCGTGCTTCTTTTTCTTCTTTGGGTTATTGCTAGTTTTCGAAATGGATGTTAACCCATTACAACCTGAGGCTGAATTTTTAAAATTGCTTATTGTCCTATTATTACAGATTAGGAGATAGATCAACCATTTTCGTTCAAGGTTGGTGCCAGAATAGCCTGAGGCGCCAAGCTATTCTGGCACCACCCTTGGACTATCATAGTCAAATTTATCTCAGGCAATAATGTATCAGGATGAAAAGGGTTTAAACAAACAGTGAAAGATCGTGATGAACAGTGGTTGCAAAGAACAAAGTATTGATATACCGGCAGTGTAATGGGAAAAAAAAAATGCCACTGAAGGGCAGAGAAGCAGTAGCAAACATCAACCTCTTCGTCGGCAAAGGACGCAAGCCTACACTGAGGGCAGGGAAGAGAGAAAAAAATCAATGGCTGGCGGCAGCTCAAGGGATGCCGCCGCATGGTCAGACCAGCTGACTCTGCCGGGTTCGCGGGCAACGTGTCCTTCCTGGTCCCTCAAGGGCTGGCAAGGTGAAGGTCACGGGCGGCAAGATCACGGTCATAGGGTCGCTTAGAAGCTAGGCCCACGCTACCACAAACACCTATTGCCGGGCGCAATTTTGTGGCGGCAATGCAGTCAGTCGCAGAGTGAACCTCCTGATCGATACCGCAGCCTAAGAAGGTACATAGGCCACGCATACACTGACACATCGAAGCGCCAGCGAGGGGAACACTATGTCACTGTGGGCGCCAAGCTATTCTGGCACCACCCTTGAACTATCATGCTCGATCCATGTCTTGCTGCGGTGTGTCGGGGCTGAATGAGTTAAAGAAAATAAAGTCGCCTGTCCCCCCTTCCCCTCCTTCATTCACTCCCCTAACCCGCCGCGTTCCCACGAGAGTTCCTTTATAGCTACTGAAGAAGCTGAGTGCGTTTAGGTCGCCAGTTGCGCTCTTGGGGTCTTTCGGTACGTACACAATTTTCTGCCGACTGTCATTTTACTGTGTTTCGAATCTACGTTTTCTTGCGCATATGGGGGGAGGGGGGCGTATCACGTTTTATTTCCTGGGGGGGGGGGGAGAGGGGTGGGGGGGAGGGCGGAAGGGGGTAGATGCGGGATGGGGGTGGGGTGAGGTGAGGGCGGGGGGGATGCGAGCTGATATACAGGGAGCATTACAACTATTGACCAAAGGAGTCTCTTTTAACTCTTCATTTCATCATTATTGAATCCATTGAAGAAAATAGTAAGCTGTGGAAAGACATTCAGTCGAAAGGTTAGCAATCATAATAAACAATGGCTGGTTTAAACTGTGACACAGTAGCAGTCAGTTTGAAGATAGGAGGTATACTTTTATTGGTGGTAGATTGTGTGCTCGAGTTACACGTTTGCTTCATTAATTGTCACACAAATATGCTTTTTATCACCACATTCATGAACCATACTATTCATCAGTTGGTTTCAGTTTGTGTTTTATAAAATACCTACATCCTCTGGCCTGTATCTGAGTGGTACGTTTGATACCCGTTTGTGCATAGTTTAGCGCTAAGCTTTCGGGTGTGTGTATGTGTGTGTGTGTGTGTGGCGTAGGTGTGTGCGCGCGTGCGTGTGTGTGCATTTCTCTGTGTGTGTGTGTGTGTTTGTGTGTGGCGTAGGTGTGTGCGCGCGCGCGTGTGCGTGCGTGTGTGCGTACGTGCGTGCGTGCGTGTGTGCACGCGTGTGCGCGTGTGTGTAACTGTGTGTGCTAATACTTCCGTGAGCCTACGTTCAGCGCAAACAATCGTAATACTCACAAACCAAGGGGAATCGTAATACTTGGAGGTGTCAGTTGAGGTTAACGCTTTATCATCCGTCACGTTATCGGCTCCACGCACAGACAGATCCACCATGAAAGTTCAAGGGTAGTGCCAAAATAGCTTGGCGCCGACAGGCGCCCAGCTATTTACGCATCACCCTTGAACTTTCATAGTCTATCAGTCTTCTAAACTTTTATTTTATATTTTAGTATCTAGTCTTCATAGGATAACTTACACACTTAGGAATTCGAAGAAGGCGCATATGTATAGCGTAATCGCGAAGTGTGTATGCTAACGCATAACGTCACTCAGAAGGCTCCACACGCCAGCTAAACAATCGATATTGACTAGTGTTGCTGTGGTATGCGCGCGCCAGCAGCCTGAGCTGTGCTTGACAGTGACAGAATTCTGCATGTCTTTAGATTACCTTATCAGTAAGATCGTCTGTTCGCCTAACGGTTTTTTTTTTATAGCTACAAGGGAAGACATACAAAAAAGAAAAGATATTACGATACCGATTTTATACCACTTTGAGGGACGAATTATACGTTCAAGTGCGAGCGCTACCGTCAGGGTTACATATAAATTAAATTATGCCTGACATCCAGTATTGCAAAATAAATCACTTGTGCTCAGTTCGACCGCTAAAGTTTGCATTTTATTGGTCGAACTGAGCACGAATGATTTATTTTGTAAAACAAAGGTCAGGCATAATTTTTATTTATTAATACAAGGACATTTTGACTTGAGTCGACATATTTTCCCTTCCGACGGTCGTGCCACAAACCTTGCACGTGACTGAGTCGCTGTTTACTTAGGCTCCGCCGCAGTGGCTGATCGTTATGTCATAGTGAAACGAAACGGGAAAATGTGGCGTCGGAGATTGCAGAGGGTTTATCACCACACGTGAACTGACGGGAAAAGGGCGCGTGTTGCATCAAAGCACCTAACAAACTAACGTCCCCCAGTATCATTCGCAGCTGACGTCTTCAAACATAAATCCAGCTTCCTTACTGGAATTTCATCGTTTCCTGCTTAACTCATTCAACTCCGACACGCCACGGCAAGACATGTATCGAGCGTGATAGTTCAAGGGTTGTGCCAGAAGCTATTCTGGCACAACCCTTGAACTATCACGCTCGATCTGTTTCCAGAAGTGTAATACAGTCTTCAGGGGGGCAACTTCAAAATTTGCGGATTTCGGTCCTGGAGCAGAATGTGTTAAGCTTTTGTTGTGTCCATCTTCTAAACTGCCACAAAAGTCATAAATCAAAGGGCTTAAATCCTCATGGACAGGTACACGTACCAAAAAATAATAATAATAATAATAATAATAATAATAATAAAATCGTTTAAAATCAGTGCTGAAACTTCAGTTCAGTTCATGGGATCTCTGCGCTCGGAAAGGCCCATACGCGCTCCACCCCACCCATCAGAAATCTGCCCAGAGTTCCTTTCGACACACCGTGTATTAATATTGGCCTGGTTTTACTGTGGATTTTTCAAGTTCTTTCAAGTTTGCCCAACGCCCGCTGCCTGTAAAACTTAGACTGACCTACCTGATAAAAAAGAAAGTGATTTTTCCAACCTAGCACCACACACCGCGCTTTGGCCATAACGCCATCCTTCGTGCCCTCTCGGCCAAAAACGCAGTGTGGAGTGCGTTCTGGAACATTGGCGTACTTTAACCCTTTTAGCCCCAACGCCCAACAGAAGTAATGAATTGCCCATGATAATTCAAGGGTAGTGCCCGATGAGCTTGGCGCCTGAAGGCGCCAAGCTCATCTGGCACCACCCTTGAATTATCATGGACAAGCCATCTCATACAGCTGGTACGTAACGCGTCCAAAATTGGGGAAATGCGTCCGTGGGGTTAAATGGGTTAACCCTTTCGAGACGTGCCGCATCCGGATTCGCGGCTTTACGCCGCGAATCCGGATGCGGCACGTCTCGAAAGAGTTAAACCTGTTTACGACGGTAGGTGGGTTTTCAACAAACTCAACAAACGCGGTCTGACTGTACACCCAGTAAGCCAAGGTCCTCGGGCCCACGACGGCCGCAGTGGGCCCGCGCACGACTGTGCGCGGGCCCACTGCTGCCGTCGTGGGCCCGAATACGTTGTGCTACTGGGGAAGCTCACAGGCTGACCTGTAGATATTTGTTCCGCTTCAGGGGCGGATGGGGACGGGGAGAGGAGGGCATCCTCCCCCCCCCCCTACACACACACTCAAGGCGTTAGCGTACAAAGGTTACACGGACGCTATTGAAAGCTGTTCCAACACTCGCAGTTGGTAAAATTTGAATACCATTGACAGAGGGAACGGTGGCCTTTAGTCAAAGGTCGTTGACGGCGTAACACCGTTACGCTTGTTTACAACATGAAGTCAATTCGTTCACGCGTGAACGCGGTTTGTGCCACTGCTTTACGCTTGAGTAGTTTCCTCTCGCTTAGACATCAGCCCGTCGCTATTCATCCGAAACTACAGGACAAAAGACCATATAGAAACTGACGCCATTCGCCGGCCATACAGAAGATCTTAGAAGCTGGGCCCACGCTACCACACGGGCGCAATTTTGTGGCGGCAATGTTCCCGCCTCAATTAGGGGGCGCCTACAATATTGCCGCCACAAATTGCGACCCGATACAAACCGAGTCTATTCATTTGTGGTAGCCGGCAAGGCTCGAGCAATGTTGCCACCTCTCAGCCAATCAGCGGTGTTCTTGCGCCACTTCCCGTTTCTTCATCTTCCGGCGAGCCGGGAAAAATGGCGGAGAAGCTGAGCGACGGCCGACGGCTTTGAGACTGTTAACTCATTGGAGACGCGCCGCATGTGGAAACGCTGCAAATAGCTGCGTATCCGTATGCGGCACTTCTCCAGTGAGTAAATTGATCAACCTTGTCCGAGAGTTCCCATGCATATGGGACTCCCGCAGCTCCGAATATTTCAACCGGGCGCGCCGTGAGAGCTGTTCCATACATGGTAATGGCAGGTCAGTCAGTACAAAACATTGCGCGTACATTGAAACGTGTGCCACGAAGCCGATGTGGCAGGGGGCAAATTGTTGCTTACCACACATTGCTAGTGGCAAATTCTGGTAGCGTGGGCCAAGCCTCTTAAGTCGTGCCGCCTCAACTTCACAGCATGTTTCCAGTCTCGTTTCCGTACTGTCCAGTCTCTTAGCCTTAGCCAGTCCCAGTCATCCCCTAATTTTTCAATCCCCTAAAAAACACTACCGCCTACCAGCTGCACATTTGCCATGTACAAAATACAAGAAAACCCCCTCTCTCTTGGCTTGACTTCGCGAACGAAGATTTTATAGGAGTTGCCCACGACGTCTGCAGGCTTGTTCGTGGCTGCGGAGGCCAATCCGAGATAGGCAGGTTCGACCGCAGTGGCTGCAGGGGAAGGTCTGGCCAGGGTTCTGAGCTGCGGCATCTCTGTTTTTTCTCCTGAGCCGCTTGTCCTTAAGGCTAGCTCTGCGAGAGTCCTCAAAGGAGACAGCTGCCTTGTAAATGGTGGAGCGCCGCCAGGTGTCACGGTCCGCAGCAAGCGAAGACCACTGGTGGTGGTCGATTTGGCAGGCACTAAGTGACTTCTTGAGACAGTCTTTGTATCTCTTCTTTGGTGCCCCTCTGTCACGGTGTCCAGTAGCAAGCTCGCCGAACAGGGTGATCTTTGGTAGGCGATGATCCTCCATCCTGGAGACATGCCCCGCCCAGCGGAGCTGTGTCCGCAGCAGCAAAGCCTCGATGCTCACAGTTTCAGCCTGTTCAAGGACCTCGACGTTGGTGACATAGTCACTCCAGTGAATGCCCAGGATGGTACGCAGGCAGCGCTGGTGGAAGCGTTCGAGGAGTCGTAGTTGGCTGCGGTAGAGGGCCCAGGACTCGGAACCATACAGCAGGGTGGTGAGGACCACAGCTCTGTACACGCTGATCTTGGTGCCTGTTTTCAGCTGTTGATTGTGCCACACCCGCTTGAAAAGTCGCCCGAAAGCACTGTTCGCTTTTGCCAGCCTGCTGTCAAGCTCCTTGTCCAGCTTGGCGTCCGACGTGATAATGCAGCCAAGGTAAGTAAACTGGTGCACTGACTTTAGTTCAGACTCGCCAATGGTGATGTGAGGAGGGCGATACACTGTCTTGGGTGCCGGCTGATGGAGGACCTCTGTCTTTTTCAGACTGACCTCGAGTCCAAAGAGCTGGGCAGCATCTGCGAAGCAAGACGTGATGCGCTGCAGGGCTCTCTCTGTGTGTGCAACGAGGGCAGCATCATCAGCAAAAAGCAGCTCACGAATCAGTTGGTCTAGGGTTTTCGTGTGGGCCTGCAGTCGTCTGAGGTTGAACAGGCTGCCATCGAGACGATACCTGATGTACACTGCATCGTCATCATCGAGGTCCACTGTGGCCTGCTTCAACATCATGCTAAAAAAGATGGTGAAGAGGGTCGGTGCCAGCACGCAGCCCTGCTTTACGCCGTTGAGAATAGGGAATGGTTCTGAGAGGTCATTGTTGAGTCTGACCTGGCCTTGCTGGTCCTCGTGTAGCTGGACAATCATGTTGAGGAACTTTGGGGGACAGCCAAGTCGCTCCAGGATCTGCCACATGCCTTGCCTGCTCACAGTGTCGAACGCTTTTGTTAGGTCGACAAATGTTACGTACAGCCCTTTGTTCTGCTCGCGGCACTTCTCCTGTAGCTGTCTCAGCACAAAGACCATATCGGTGGTGCTCCTGTTTGCTCTGAAGCCACACTGGCCCTCTGGGAGTTGGTCTTCAGCGATGGCAGGTACCAGCCGATTCAGGAGCAGCCTTGCAAGGATTTTCCCAGCAATGGACAGCAGGGTAATTCCCCGATAGTTGGAACAGTCAGACTTCTCACCTTTGTTCTTGTACAGGGTGATAACGACTGCGTCACGGAGATCTTTTGGTAGTGTTCCTTCCTCCCAGCAGCAGAGAAAGAGGTCATGGAGCTTGTTGTGCAGTGCTGTGCCTCCATGTTTCCAGATCTCTGGCGGTATTCCATCAATGCCTGCTGCTTTGCCACTCTTGAGCTGGTGGATGGCTGTGAGGGTCTCTTCAGCGGTGGGCGGTTCGTCCAATTCAACCTTTACTGGGAGGTGTGGGATTTGTAGGACGACTGCTTCTTGAACAGTGCGCTCAGCGCTGAAGAGGCTCTGAAAGTATTCCGACCAGCGGTTCAAGATGGAGGTATTATCTGTGAGGAGTGCCTGGCCATTCGCGCTTCGCAGGGGACTTTGTACCAGGTGCCTGGGGCCATACACTGCTTTCAGTGCTTCGTAGAAGCCCCTGTAGTCACCATTGTCAGCACAAAGCTGGGTCCTCTGTGCAAGTCTGGTCCACCACTCATTCTGGAGATCTCTGAGCTTGTGCTGGAGACTGCTGCAGACGAGGCGGAAGGCAGACTTCTTCACAGGGCAGGAAGGCTGGGCTAGGTGGGCCTGATGGGCGGCTCTTTTTTTTTGCTAGGTGTTCCTGGATCTCTACATCGTTTTCGTCAAACCAGTCTTTGTTCTTCTTTCTGGCGAAACCCAAGACTTCTGCAGAGGATTTTGCAATAGCAGTTTTCAGTTGTTCCCAAAGTGTTTCAGGGGAGGAGTCTACTGGGTCCGCTGTGTCTTTGAGCCTGCGCTGTAAATCTGTCTGAAAGGCAGCTTTCACATCGTCACGCTGAAGGCTGGCAACATCAAGCTTTTTCTTGGGGGGCCCCCATTTCTTGGGTTTTGGCTTGAAGTGGAGCCTGAGTTTGCAGCGGACAAGGCGGTGGTCAGTGTGGCACTCTGCGCTGGGCATCACTCTGGTGAGGAGGACGTCACTGCGGTCCCTCTGACGCACTAGGACATAGTCGATAAGGTGCCAGTGCTTGGAGCGAGGATGCATCCAGGTGGTCTTTCGACTGTCCTTTTGCTGAAAAGTAGTGTTGGTGATGACCAGTTGCTGCTCCGCACAGAACTCCAATAGTAGGCGGCCATTGTCATTGCAGTTCCCCACGCCATGCTTGCCAAGGACTCCTTTCCAGGCTTCAGAGTCCTGGCCCACTCTGGCGTTGAAGTCGCCAAGGATGATGACTTTGTCGTCTGCAGGGGTACTCTGTAGGAGGCTGCGCAGGTCAGTGTAAAACTTGTCCTTTTCAGCAGGCTCTGCCAGGAGGGTTGGGGAGTACACACTGAGAAGGGTGACGTGCTGCTGGTGTCTCAGTGGGAGGCGCATGGACATGATGCGGTCTGAGTGGCCCGTTGGTAGGTTTTCCAGCTTAGTCGCAATGGATGTCTTGACCATGAAACCCACGCCTGAAAGCCGTCTTTCTGATGCAGGCCTGCCTGACCAGTAGAGGGTGTACCCAGCACCAAGTTCTTGGAGGCTGCCTTCGTCCGGAAGGCGTACTTCGCTGAGCGCGGCGATGTCGATGTTTAACCTCCGCAATTCATGGGCAATGAGGGCGGAGCGACGTTCAGGGCGTCCGCTGTCTGCTTTGTCGAGCATGGTTCGGACGTTCCAGCATGCTACGTTGAGTCCGGTCGTGGTCGTCATGAGAGTGGATCCGTTATTCTTTCTTGTTTTTTGACCGCAGGAGAAGATGCCCGTTGACCGCGGCTAGCCAACTGGGGTTGCGAGGGGACGAGCTTTGGTTAGGCCACCTTTTCTAGGCCCCTCTCCGTGTGGAGCAAGCAGTGCTGTCCCTAGAGAAGGCTGCTTGGTCGTTCAGGGTGTGCCGAGTGATGTTGTCATCCCCAGGTCAACATCAGGCGACCAATATCCTGAACCGCCTGCATGCAGGTTTGAGACTGCGGCTTCCAGTGACATCTTTCACCTGCCGTTTCGCCCCTCGCCCGTCGCTACAGGACTTGGAATGGTCAGTGTCATGGTCCGTGGACGTTTCCTAAAGCCTGCGCGGTGGAGCTTTTTGGTGGAGTGCAGTGTGCGCAGTACTGGCCCCACCCTTTAAACCCTTGGTTCATCTGCCATGGCCTAGCAAGCTGGGACGATGGCATCGAGGTCCTCGGGTCGTAGGTTTTATATCAGACTGTCCTTGTCCTAGTCTCTGGCTCAAAAGCCTTCCCCGGAGACACGGGGGCTTTGATGTCAGGGGTTTCCTCCCTTAGCCTTTCCGCAGCCAAGCGGCCAGGCCTGCAAGGCAGCAGGCGACTCGTGGAGGGCGGGGTCGTCTATGTCCCGTGCAGATGTGAACATCTGCCCACTGCCCATGAAAACAACAACAGCACATTGACTGTCTCATTTCTTGGCTATGAACCTGATTCCTTACCAACCCCACACCCAAGCCGCACAGCTAAACAAAGCACCAAACATGTCTCCTCTCATCTAACCAGAAATTTCCAGCAAATTCCAACATTCAGCCGTACTACAAATTTTGAAACAAGTTATTTTTAAAAACACAGGTCCTCTTACTGCCTCACCTACATCTGGATGATTATAAATAAACTCCAGCTTAATGATGGTAAAACAGAGTTCATGCTTATCACAGCTGGTGTGCGTCCTTCGCAGTTGTCCTGTCTTCCCAGTCACATCTCTGTCTGTCAAAATCAGTCAAATCACTTTCTCTGACAGTGTAAAAAACCTTGGTGTTTTCACTGACAGACCTCAAAATGGATAAGTATTTTAGTCATATGTGCAGATCAGCCGGGGTTTCAGTTATTGAATGGCTTCGGCCCAAGTTAGCAGTGTTAGTATCTGACGCCCGAAGCAACTGCCATCCTTGTCTCCTCCTTTGTTTTATCACGGTTAGACTTCTGTAACTCCCTCCTTTTCGGCCTGCCGAAAACCCAGCCAGATAAACTGCAGAGAGTGCAAAACAGTGCTGCCCGTCTAGTTCTGCGCGTGCGTAAGCCGCGTGACCATAGTATCCGCCCCGCCCTTGAGAAACTGCACTGGCTGCCCGTACAAGAACTGACGCATTCTGTATAAAAGGCTGTCCTGCATGTGCTTCAACTCATCACAGCAGAGGACGAGAGAGCACGGTTTTTTCCGCTCTCTCCACACACCAAGCAAGCAAGCAAGCCAGCCAGCAAAGAGAGAGAACGGTGTACCGCTCTCACCGCACTCAGACAAGTCCAGCCAGCCAGTCAAGCCTACACACGCGGACCCGCCACCCACGAGCGGCAAGATGGACAGAGGAAAGCGTAACAGAAAGAAGACGAACAAACAGCAAGCAGAGGAGTATGCCTCCACCCTCCCCCAAGCGACTCAACAACAACCAGCGGCCCAACGGGAAACAAGGAGCTATCGGCCTCCTATGTCCCCACCGATTCGCTGCCAAGAGTACCCTCACCGGCATACACGATCCAAGACGAAAACAATGCCTTCATAGCCCTATTGGAAAGAGGGCGCCACGGACAGTTTCCGTCACCACAACAACTACAGCGATTCTTCCAAGCTAGTCCGCTACGCCTACTAGCGGAAGAAGAAGAAGAAAAGGAGGTAGAAACATCTGCCTCCCACAGCCCCCAATCACCGCCTCCCCAGGAAGCGGAGCCCGAGGAGTCTCCGGAGTCGGCATCGGAGCCGGACTTCCCACCCTCCCCGCCGCAGGTCATCTTCCCGGAACACATTACCCGGGAACGGCCGGTATCGTCTGTGGAGGAGGGGACCAGGCTCCGAGGTATAGACTTCGAAGACCTGGTGCTGCTGCTCCAGGATGCGGTGCCAGTAATTACATCAGCTGAAGGGGATAACTACCACCGGGCACTGACAGCCGCTCGGTGGTTAGTACACACCGGGGCCATAAACGACCTCATCGCCCCGAGCCTTCAAGACACGGCGAGCCAAGCCACCACCCACCAAGATGGCGAATGTCAGGTCGCCCCCGAATTGAAATCAACAGGGACATCAGCTGCCCCCACGACCACATCGAAGAAGACAGGGACCACCGCCACCACCTCCACCAAACACAAAGGTTGCAACACCGACGCAACCCCTGTATCAACAACAGAAAGGAGCACCGAAACTGACCCTACACCGCAACAGCCGCCACCACCACCATCAAGCAACCAGACAACCACCACCCAACCAAACCGGCGCCGCCACCGACCACCAAAGCGGTTTAGGAATCCACGCCCGCCGCTACTCCCCACACCGCCACCACACCTCCGTTTGCCACCTCGGCACCGCCAACCACCACGCCCGTTCCAACGCCCGACCCCCAAGCCGAGGCTCCACTGGCCACCACCACCACCACCCCCACTCCCCATGCCGTACATCAGCCAGCAGCAACGGTTCTTCCGGCCGCCACCACCACCGCCACCACTCCTACAACAATTTTTGGAGTGGCTGGCACACCACCACCCACCAGCCTGGCGATAGGTGACGGTCCTCCGGCCTATCACCTGCCTCCTGCACCACCAACCACCCGGCCCCGGCAGCAACATCAGCCAGCTGAGCGACGGAGCGGCAGACAGTCAGAGAGACAACTTCCCCCCCCCCCTCCACAACCCCTGGCCCACCCCCCCCCCCCTGGACGAAATCAGCGAAAGCTGGAAGTCCCGATCCCTTTGAAAGACTTGACTTGCTTCAACTCCGCTATCAACCAAATTTCAACTCTATCAACCTGACTTCTCCTGCCTATATCTCTGACTTACTCCATCTGTATACTCCACCTCGCAAACCGTTCCGCTCTTCTTCTGACACGTAAATTTCGCCTTACCAATTTCAAATGTAAAACACGTGGTGGCGGTCGCGCCTTCTCCCATCTTGGCCCCGCCACTTGGAACAGCCTCCCCTGTCCGTAACTGTCAAACGCTCTCCTCCTTTGAAATCACTTCTCAAAACCCAGCTCTACAACGCTGCCTTTCACTAGTTCATTTCCCCAGCCATGCACAATTCATCACCACTGTCACGTGTGTGTGTGTGTGTGTGTGTGTGTGTGTGTGTGTGTGTGTGTGTGTGTGTGTGTGTATGTGCGCGCGCGTGTGTTGTGCATGTGTGTGTGCGTGTTGGCTGTTAGCCTTTTCATTGTATCAGCGCTTAGAGGTACTTTTAGAATAAACGCTTAACAAATCTCAATTATTATTATTATTATTATTATTATTATGTAACATGACCAAAAGACTCTTGGCCCGCGTCGGCAGCAGTGGGCCCGCGCACAGTCGTGCGGGGCCCACTGCTGCCGACGCGGCCCGAGAGTCTTTTGCTTACTGGGTTTGTCCAGCGAAGACTAAAAACAGCACAAGTTCCTTTCTATGGAAAGCGACATTTTTAATGTTAAACTAAGCGTCAGTAAACTCCGGATATAACAAATCACCAGGGGACCCAGTTGTTCTTGTCGTTATATCCGATGTTTGTTATAAGCGAAGTAATTTACGTAGAAAGGTAGCTGTCGGGACTTTAAAAAATGTGTTGTTATATCAGACTTTTAGAGTCCGAAATAGCTCAGGCGGTTAAGCGTCGGAGCAGGAGAGCGAAGGGAATCGCCGGGTCGTGGGTTCGAATCCCCGTCCCAGCCCCAGTAGCTGTACTCGCAATCCAGGGGGAAAAGACGGATTTGTTCAATAGCATGTCCGTTGAAAGGTCCTGGTATATCAAAGTGGCACAGTTGGAGTGCGCCTGAGTTGATCAGTGTTCAGGTCGTATTCCATAGGCAATAGATTTCCCTGACAGTGTCCCCCATAACCCGCCCGTCAGGGCCGTCCATTATCACTTTGGTGCCGTGGACGTTAAACCCGAACTAACCAACCATCAGACTTGTGTTATATCCGACTGTTATACAAAGGGTGGTCCTTGGCGTAGCGGTAAAAGCGCCTGCGCCACCAATGCTAGAGGTGCGAGGTTTGATACCCGGTTCCGGCATCGGACTTTTCTCCTCTAGTAAGTCTCACCGTTAATTCGGGCGGACCGTCGGGGGTTCTTTCTCCGGGTACTCCGGCTGTTCCTCCCCCACGACTGACTTTGGTATCAATTTCAGCCCACGTAATCAAATTGCAAATATAAACGATTTTAATTTCCAAAACATCAGTAGCTCGCTTGAGATTGCCCTTAGCACCACGTAAATGTTTTGTGTTTATGTACAGTGTGTGAGTGAATGCGCGTGATTCACGTGAGCGTGCAACTTGGGTTCAGTTCGCGGCGGCGCTTTGAGCCGATTTTCAATTGGGATAAAGCGCCTAATAATGCGCTGATTTATTTATTTATTTATTTATTTTATTTATTTATTTTATTTATTTATTTTATTTATTTATTTCATTTATTTATTAAAGCGGAATAGACTGTACAACGAACATCTTAAAAACAGACTTTGTGTCTTGTAACGTTTTGTATATAATATAATAACGGTATTATTATTATTATTATTATTGTACAGGGCAACACCAATTAAAACGCAAGAGGCATAGATTCCCATGCGCTCCCGTGGCACGCGGGAACACGAAGATCAATGCTTCTCACAGGCATAGAATAATCGCTGCGTAGTTATTCACTTCTTAACCCTTTGGGTATCGGTGGCGGTTTTATTCGCGATGATTCCTGCAGTTAACACGTGTGGTAGTATTTTTAAAGTAGTAGTGACTACAGCACCTGTTTCAATAGTACTAACGATCATCACATGCCTGTGATGCTTTTTGTTGACTCATTGAAAATCTGGGTTTCTCCTTCGGAGGAGATCAAATGGCAATCAACGTGCACTGAATGTTTAATTTCAGTATACAGGCACAAAGGAATTCCTGTCCGATGAGAAATAACTTGCTGAGTAAGCACATTCCGACAACAGCAGCCGAGTACGCGGCACTAGTCACTCGTTGTAACTGAGTTCAACGGTTGAAAATGTAGATGAGGCCAATTCTCGGTATGGAAATACAAACCGCCAAATTCATTCTTCAAAATATACCTGACTAGAAAACAACACTGAGCACTTTTTCTCAACACTCACAGTTACTATATATTTAACCCTCTGTGTGTCGGTAGCAGTTTTAGTCGCGATGATTCCCGTAGGAATCATCGCGACAAAAACCGCTACAGACACCCAAACGGTTAACATGATATTATGTAATATTCATCTCTTGACTGCCGAGAAATAACGAACACGATACACCTGCAAGAGGCACAGATCCTCATGAGCCCCCGCAGTTTCGGGGGCTCATGAGGATTTATGCCTCTTGCTGACACGAGTTTATATCTGTGTACCTTGGCCAGCTCCTGAGGCTCTTTGGCGTCGAATACATTAACCCCTTCAGTGCCGAGAAAAATTGTGTAACTGTCTTTTCTAAGCGTGTTTCTTTCTCCGTTGGGTTCTTCCCTGCATTTTTCACGCTTGGCTGTCACCTTTTTGGTCTGGATTTCGAAAAAAAAAAAATCTGAACACCACCCGACTGCAAGAGGAATAGATCCTCACGAGCCCCCGCAGTTGCGGATCTCTACCTCTTGCTGACACCACTTGGAATCCATGTTCCTGGGAATTACATTAACTAAGATTGCAGAACACAGTACTGCAGTTTGCGTCAGCTGGCACTGAACGGCGGGTTAAACAAAAATGTCATAGACACAATCTGCGCCATGTAACACTGACGGGTCTTAGGCCAGGTAAGGGAAGGGTTAACAGGGTAAGGGAAGGGTATACAGGGTAAGGGAAGGGTTACAGGGTAAGGGAAGGGTATACAGGGTAAGGGAAGGGTATACAGGGTAAGGGAAGGGTATACAGGGTAAGGCAAGGGTATACAGGGTAAGGGAAGGGCATACATGGTAAGGGAAGGGCATACATGGTAAGGGAAGGGCATACAGGGTAAGGGAAGGGTATACAGGGTAAGGGAAGGGCATACAGGGTAAGGGAAGGGTATACAGGGTAAGGGAAGGGTATACAGGGTAAGGCAAGGGTTACAGGGTAAGGCAAGGGTATACAGGGTAAGGCAAGGGTATACAGGGTAAGGCAAGGGTATACAGGGTAAGGGACAGGGTAAGGGAAGGGCATACAGGGTAAGGGAAGGGCATACAGGGTAAGGGAAGGGCATACAGGGTAAGGGAAGGGCGTACAGGGTAAGGGAAGGGCGTACAGGGTAAGGGAAGGGCGTACAGGGTAAGGGAAGGGCGTACAGGGTAAGGCATACAGGGTAAGGGAAGGGTATACAGTGTAAGGGAAGGGTATACAGGGGTAAGGGAAGGGTATACAGTGTAAGGGAAGGGTATACAGGGTAAGGGAAGGGTATACAGGGTAAGGGAAGGGTTACAGGGTAAGGCAAGGGTATACAGGGTAAGGCAAGGGTATACAGGGTAAGGCAAGGGTATACAGGGTAAGGGACAGGGTAAGGGAAGGGCATACAGGGTAAGGGAAGGGCATACAGGGTAAGGGAAGGGCATACAGGGTAAGGGAAGGGCGTACAGGGTAAGGGAAGGGCGTACAGGGTAAGGCATACAGGGTAAGGGAAGGGTATACAGGGTAAGGGAAGGGTATACAGGGTAAGGGAAGGGTATACAGGGTAAGGGAAGGGTATACAGGGTAAGGGAAGGGTATACAGGGTAATGGAAGGGTATACAGGGTAAGGGATGTTAACTTGCAAAGCACGGCACGACATGCGTGGCCGTATGGTATTACTATAGCAGTTACTGATCAACAAAAAGAACCGCGAATTTTTCACCAAAGCGCTTTTCTTCGTAAATATGCTTTAATCTGGGTTATTTTGAAGCCATTTATTAGAAAATGTTATGAAGAGTGTGTTATGCCGTGTGCAAATAGAATGTTTAGTCTTAAGAAAAATCGCACATCGATGACTATTGATGTCATCAGTGACACTACCATCACAGGATATTGAAAGTGAAATGGGGAGCATCTGCAGAGGACACAGCTGAAAGCCAACCAATGTGCAGTGTCACTAGGGTCCGTGTGCATGAAAATCCGGCCTGTTTGGTCTTGACCTACTTTTCGTTTGTCAAAGGCACCTAAATAATCAACATGACCTACAAACATGAAAATCAAAAAAATTCTTGATTTTTAGGTTAGCGGCCATATTTACCTGATCAAATGGATCTGGTGTGTTCTTTATCTCCGTGTCACTCACTGGAGCATAAAAAATGGTTTGAAAGTAATTCACATTAAATTAAATAAGATTATTAAGAAAATGATGTGCACCGGAAGTTCTGGTTCTCTAATGAATTTCTCGAGTGAAATTTCGTTTGAGGCAGTTAATAACATCATAAGCAATCCACACAACGTGTGTTACAACATATCACAGGAAACTTGCTTCACAGAGTGTGTCCAGTTTTGCTTATTTTTTACCACTAATGAAACCCTGTGTCCTCCAATGTAGCCATGGGCGATAACTCATCCACTTTTTGTGTGAAGGTAGCTCAGACAGTAGGCTGAACATCTGAAGTAAGCAACAACAAAAACATGTTTTTGTTTTGTTGTCAGGGTGGCTCTTTGTTTGCGGGTACACTTACAAACACTTTTCGCGTTTTTAATGGAAGTCAGTATATATTACGGTTTTGTGTGACATGTAGTATGCTCATGTATGGCATTATAAGTTACTGGTCGCAGGGGTTTGCTGCACGGACCCTTGTAGGCCTGAGGGAGGTCAAAGGAACCATTGCATCCCGAAGGCCGGAGTCCTTCGGGGTACAATGGTTCCTTTGACCTCCCGAAGGCCTACAAGGGTCCGTGCAGCAAGCCCTTGCTACCAAAAACGTATTTGTTTTCATTCCTCCAATGCTTTCGTAAAAGAAATCAAGAAGAAAACTTCCGATCTGGATCACGCCAGACATGACTGTCGACAAAGAAATATACATTTATACATATAAAGATATATGACGTAATTTAACAATTTTTCATGACGTTGCCGTCTCCAGTATTGTGCCTGTTGTTTCGAACAACACTAAGTAACTTTGTGCTTTAGAACGGTTTGGTGATCTTTAATAGAACAAAACTCGCATTCAAGACGCGTCACAACGAGGGATAGAATAAGTCGGCCATTTGTTGCTACAAGGGTTTTTGTTTTCCTCCCTACGTCACACGACCAGTCATTTTAGCGCAAACCGTACCATGTGACCGTGATATAAAAACCCCTGTAGCGAAAAATGGCGGACGTTTTGTAGCCCTCTCGATGACGCATCTTGGATGCCAGTTTTGTTCTATAAAAGATCGCCAAACGTTATAAATTACAAAGTTACTTAGTGTTGTTCGAAACAACAAGCACACTCAGTACTGGAGACGGCAACGTCATGACATATTTGAAATTAGGTCATAAGTCTATTATGTATAAATGTATATTCCTTTGATGTCAGTCATGTCTGGCGTGATCCAGGTCGCAAGATGTCTTCTTGATTTCTTTTACGAAAATAGTGGAGGAATGAAAACAAACACGTTATTGGTCGGAGGGGTTCGCTGCACGGACCCTTGTAGGCCTTCGGGAGGTCAAAGGAATCATTATACCACTCAGGCCTTCGGCCTTCGGGGTACAATGATTCATTTGACCTCACTCAGGCCTACAAAGGCCCGTAGCGAACTCCTCCGACCAATAACTTATTATTGTATCCCGGTCACATGGTACGGTTTGCGCTAATGTAACTGGTCGTGTGACGTAGGAATGACGAAACAAAGTACATTAACCCATATAATACTGAGGCTAAAAGCTTCAAATTTGTGCACCGCCATATGCAAGCTATATTATAGCACATACAGACAAGGATATAGACCAACGGCTTTAGTTCAAGGGTGGTGCCAGAATAGCTTGGCGCCTCAAAGGCGCCAAGCTATTCTGGCACTACCCTTGAACTATTTTAGTCAAACTTATTTCACACACCGGTGTATTCCGAATGATAAGGGTTAAAGCTACCCGCTCTACCGACGCAATGAAAGGGTCCAAGAGATTATAGTAGTAATGTTCTTTAAAAGTCTTACGGGGAGCTGGGGAGCTGGGTGGCTCGGTGGTAGAGTGTTCGTCTCTCGCCCGAAAGGTCCCGGGTTCGAATCTAGCTTTTTTTAACGTCTTACGCGAGGTAAATGATAATTCTGGCCAAAGAGGACGAACGTAATTTTTGATGCACAAAATTGGTAGGCCTTTTCTAGCCTTCTCCTTTGTATGTAGTTGAGTTACACCGACGCGTGCCATTGACACTTAGCAAATTAAAACTCTCTGTTACGTGCCGTGTGCCTACTCACATGGATTGTCAGCGAAAGGAAGGGTAGAAAGGTTTTAGTTCAGACAAGACAACACTGAGAACTGCTACATCGGAAAGTTTTAGCAGTCAAAAGGCACAGGCCCCCAGTTCATATATTATGTCACAGAATCTTATTAGTGGCAAAGACAGCGAATGCGTAACACTATCGTGGTTATTTATTATACATGTAGGCCTACTCGCATAATTAATGCGCAATTACTCTGAATTAACCCCTTTACTGCCGAGAAAAAGATCCTACTGCAAGCGACGCAGATCTTCATGAGCCCCCGCAATCAGTTGCGGGGGCTCGTGAGGATCTATGCATCAAGCTGAAACTCTTTTTGTGTCAATGTTCTAATTTGGACCGCTGGGGCTCTTTGACGTCTCTGGCGTTAAATTGGCCCTTTGGATGTCGGTAGCGCCTGTTGTCGCAATGCTTCCTGCAAGAATCAAGCTTCGCGACAAGAAAGAACGAAAGAACGAAAGAACGAAAGAAAGAAAGAACGAAAGAAAGAAAGAAAGAAAGAAAGAAAGAACGAAAGAAAGAAAGAACGAAAGAACGAAAGAACGCCAAAGAAAGGAAGGAAAGGAAGGAAAGGAAGGAAAGGAAGGAAGGAAGGAAGGAAGGAAGGAAGGAAGGAAGGAAAGAAAGAAAGAAAGAAAGAAAGAAAGAAAGAAAGAAAGAAAGAAAGAAAGAAAGAAAGAAAGAAAGAAAGAAAGAAAGAAAGAAAGAAAGAAAGAAAGAAAGAAAGAAAGAAAAAGTGGTACCAACAGGAAAAGTGTCAATAAAAGATTTCACGACTGAACACAATCTGCGTCCACTGGCAGTCAAAGGGGTTAATTGTACCCATATCTGAGAGCCGATGTGTACCCACGACATTATGCACGATAGGCGCGGGCGCGTTAGGTTTTTATATGCCTCGTGAGCTTGACTATGTGACAGTCGTTTCATTATTAATGTCGCTGCCTAAAGCCAAGCGTATAATAGTAGCCCAGACCATGGGCCGACCCTCAAAACTGCCCAGTTATTTTTAAGTTTAACCCATTTAATCCCAGGGTAGCATTTCCCAACTGCTGGAGGTGTCACCTAACAACTATGTACCAGTTTCAGGAGATGAATCAACCATGATAATTCAAGGGTAGGGCCAGATTAGCTTGGCGCCTGATGGCGCCAAGCTAATCTGGCCCTACCCTTGAATTATCATGGTTGATCCATCTCTTGCTGGATGTCGTTGGGGCGAAAGGGTTAAGTTACGGCGTAATAAACTGACAGCGTCAGTATATAATACTGATATATCATATTTCAGTCTGCTTTTGTCTGAAGTTTCACCCTGTTCTACGTAAATAGTTCTCCGCTCCCGAAAATGACCCCCCCCCCCCCCCCCCACACACACACACACTTTGGTACCCGTTTCAGGCCACTTTACAAATTTCAAATACAAGCGATCAAAAATCTCTGTAACTTCAGTAGCTGAACTGGCCCGTCGTCTGTCTTGTACTGTGTTTGTCTTAAATGGCGTAAATCCGTGTCTGTTACGTGAGTGTGCGTGTTGGGTTTCAGTTCGCGGCGCTTTGAGTCGATTTGCCCAAAAATTGAGAAAAAGCGCCTATATAATAACGGCATTATTATTATTATTATTAATAGCGGAGAAACGCTATCTCAGTTTTAGTTTCTCTGCGGGTAAGTTGTTCATTGACCCCACGACTGCTGCTGACGATACCGTCTTTTGCGCTGAGCGGTATCGTCAATAGCAGTCATGTGGTTAAAACGCAAACAAAAGCAAAGGCTCTGGTACACATCAGTGCACTACTCACAAACCAGATTGGTGAGGCTAGCGCGGTAGAACTGTACACATACCAAGGGGAATTACTCAGGGCTGGACAGACAAACAGTTAGATCCCCTGCCCCCGCCTATCAGGCAGGTATAGAAGACGATTTAAGGGATGCACAAATCGTCTTGTTCTATACCTGCGTATTTTCTGTGGGCTGGCGATTGGAGCCTGATAGGCGGGGGTCGCAGGGATCTAACCGTGCCGTTTGTCTGTCCAGCGCTGAGTAATTCCCCTTGGTATGTGTACATGAGTGCACTGACATGGGCAAAGCTGTTTTGAAGTAAATAGTCAATATCTGTGATGGTTCCTTGTCAAGGACGCACTGTAGCACGTCACACACAGCTGGCGAACACTCATAAAACAAGGGGGAGGGGGGGAGGGGGGGGAGGGGGGGGGGGGGGGGGGGGGTGGAGCCACAGTATGTAACAGCGTACACTGAATGACTTCGAGTCCCCCAACTGGTCCCCTCTCCCTCCCCCTCCCTCTACCTCCATCTTTTTCTCAGTGAGGAGCGCAGCGTTAACTCATTCGCGGCCAGCCGCCGGCATCCGGATGCCGCTGGCCGCGAATGAGTTAACTCTGAACATAGCACTTTTCGTCGAGGAATTTCCTCGACGAATAGCGTACCGACAGCCAAAGCCTGGGGTGCCATGACGGACTCAAGACGATTAATTTTACGATCCAAAAATTGGCAATTACGTTTACGATGGAAAGAGCACGATCAAGAGATAACTTACGGCTGACATAATCTCTTTCACTGACCTAAAACCCTAAAAAACGCGTGCCGGAGAAGGGGGTGAGGGTGGGGAGAGAGGGGAAGAGCGGCTTATGATGCTGGCACACAGCAAAAACTCAGTCAGCAAGCTTGAAAATCAAAAGGGACGGGCGGGAGGATCGGGAGGGGGGGGGGGGGTAGGAGGGGGCTGACCTGACTAGAATTTACAGTCTTATTTCACGTTTCACGAAGTAACTATGATTTTTCAAGGACGAAAATATTGTAATCACAAATCACGAGAACCGGCCGACGAAAGGAATCACGATTTTAAGACATGCTAACCCCCCAATGCCCCAACGCCCTCCCCGGCCCGCCCCCCTCCCCCAGATGCTGAGAATATCGAGAAAGGGATCACACACTAGCACTGCCTTTCAATTATCTCACGCCAGCTGCAGCGTGCTGGTGTGTTTTGGAAACTTTGCGGGTAAAATTCAACGTCCAAAATCCTCAGCCGTCACTTTAAGAAACATCAGTGGATACAAAGCGATTTCAGCAAGAGGCGTGGATCCTCATGAGCCCCCCGCAACCGCGGGGGCTCATGAGGATCTATGTCTCTTGCATTTGGGTCCTGCCCGTCATTGTGTCAGTTCCTAGCAGACGGTGAAGCACTGTCACTGACTGACACAAACAGCTTGACAATAATAGTTTGAATACCACAGCGGCGCGGAGATGTCAGTGTTGATGCCGTGGGATTTTGGACTCTGACCTCACTGCTCTTGGGCGTAAGATCCAAAATCACAGGCCAGCACACACAAAGCGACAGTGTTAAACCCTCTTCACGGCATAACATGATTTTCCGAACCCGTTTTCGAGGTGTCACCTTCCGACTATGTACCAGTTGCAGGAGACGGATCGACCATGATAATTCAAGGGTAGTGCTACTAACCATGATAATCCAAAGCCGGATAGTGCCAGTGACTATGATTGATTTAAGGGTAGTGCCAGATTAGCTTGGCGCCTGACGGCGCCAATCTAATCTGGCACTACCCTTGAATTATCATTGCTCGATCCATCTCCTGCGTCGGGGCTAAACGTGGCATGTGCTGGTCTTGATTGTAGGCCTAAGTGTTGAACAGTCCACTGACAATGCAGACAGGGCACACTAACCTCTCGCGGGCCTCAGTGCAAAATGGAACTCTGCCTGAAGCAGGGACCAAAAATAACTTGACGGTGGCCAACACAGGCCAACTGGACAGGATTAAATAGACGATATTCAATGTCCCTAAACAAGACGCTCGGTCGCTCGTGGCGTCTGTGTTCCACCTACACAACTCAGCCCCCTGGCTGTATGGCGACCCTGAACTTGACAGTCAAGTTGTTTATAAAAAGCCAGCCTTCAACTTGAAACTGTTTTCTATGGTAAGCTTAGAGGTCGGGTCATTCAAATTTAAAGTACGGTTAAGTCATGGCAAAGCCAGGTGCAGCTGTTCACCTGTGTTTACGAGATGTTTTCAATCGCTGTGAATATGACGAGTCCGCATATTTACACAGACGTTCGATCGTTGATTAATCCTGTGGTGGAAATCAGCTAGTGAAATTTGTGTGGGCGTGGGGTTGGGAGTCAGTGGGGCGGGGAGGGGGGAAGGGAGGTTTTGGGGTGGGGGGAATTAGTCAGAGGATGGGCGTGTGTGTGTGGCCAGGGTGGCTCAGGTGTACGCCCTAAAACTCAGTTCGGCCGCTTGACTTGAACAAACCCGCGGCAGCCGAGACCAGTCCATGCAAATTAGCAGAAGTGTGCAGTGCATGCGCAACACCGTTCTTTATTGATCAAGACTGCTTCCTTTACCCCTTTAGCCCCGGAGTCCCTACAGCAGGAGACGACTTGACCATGATAATTCAAGGGTGGTGCCAGATTAGCTTGGCGCCTTTAGGCGCCGAGCTAATCTGGCACTACCCTTGAATTATCATGGTCAAGCCATCTCCTGCAACTGGTTCATAGTCAGTCCAGTGGACGCGAAATTCTGTCCTTAAAAGCAGGTCAAATTCAACACCGAATAAACCCATCACTCAAAGGAACACGCATATAAATAGGGCCAGCAAGAGACCAAGAACCTCATGAGGCCCCGCATTTTTGGGGGCTCATGAGATTCTTTGCCTCTTGCAGCTGGGTGGTCGTGGCACTTCATTAGTTTCCGGCAGTGACGAGATGATTAAACCTGAAGATGTTGTACACAAGACAGTTTACATGACAACGACTCCACAGGCACAGAGGATAGAAAAAGAGAAATACGTGTTTTAACGATGTTGCCGGCATACGCCAGTCAATACACAGTGAATAAGTGATAGTCATTGTCTTTCAGTGCGAATACAACAAAATGAAAAAAAAACAAAACAAACCCGAACGTCATCAAAGATCAATACACGATCAAAGATCGCAAAAAAACGGGTTTCTCAACATTAACCTGTGCACGATATCTATAGATCATGTATTTACTAACCTGCACTGAATAGAATGTCACTCACTGAAGATTGTTGGGTCACTGTGACTGCGGACAAGATCCGCCTCCACGCTGTATCGAGTCACAGGGCCACACCGTTAACACTGACCATGATTGTCACTGATCTCACTGCTGAAATCTTGCGCAGTACCTAGTTTAGTCCGTAGGTTTGAACTCACGCTTGAGCTTTCTGCACTGATGTCACAAGTTAAGTTTGACTGCAGGGCGGCCGCACTGGCGAAGCGCTTTTCATTCCGCCCGTAAACACACCCCGGCCCTCCCAAGTTTCAGAGCGTTAGGACAAACGAGTCAGTCCCCGATGCATGTAACTGTCAACACCCGCGCGCGGTGATACAGTGCCGCGACGGAGAATCTTTGCAGCTCCGCAGCTGGACTTTTACGTCTGCAAGAGGCATAGATTCTCATAAGCCCCTGCATTCGGGGGGTTCTCATGAGAATCTATGCCTCTTGCTGGGTGGCTTCGCGAATTTAATTCTTTGTCATGCGACGAAAGGCTGAACTGATCTTGTGAAGAATGGATATGAGTGTGTATGCAGCGAACAGAAAGTCAGTAGCGTGTGTGCACAGCATTGAGTAAATAGCACTCGATTATCAGTGCATACAGCGTGCGTGTTAAAATCAATTGTTTACACACTATCTGAGGAATGGCCTTAGTGCACCCCGGCCACAAAAGCCGTGTTAACATAGAAGGTGACAATGCACGATCAGGCATGCTACGTGGTAGTCGTAGTAGTAGTGATACAATTTTGACAACGCAGACGCGGCACGCACGTAGGTTTTTTTTTTAACTCATTCTACCCCAACACCGAAATCCTTAAATTTTTGCCATTGTCCTCTGAAGACTGCATCGCAGTGCAGGACAAAGATCGACCATGATGGTTCAAGGGTGATGCCAGAATAGCTTGGCGCCCATAGGCGCCAAGCTATTCTGGCATCACCCTTGAACTATCATGGTCGATCCTTATCTTCCTGTGGCGTGGCTGGGGTAAAATGAGATAAAAAAAAACAAAAAAACTTCACTCAGCTGCAACTCGTCACACGTGGTACAAACAAGGTTGTAGACCACACTGGAGTAACAGTTTCAACAATATTTTATTGCATCGATGCAGTACTACTATGGGTCCACAAATGCATCCACACGTTGGTAAATGTGTGCATACGTGAGCGGTGTGTGTGTGTGTGTGTGTGTATGTGTATGTGTGTGTGTGAGTGTGTGTGTGTGTGTGTGTGCGTGCGTGCGTACGTGCGTTCGTGCGTGCGTGCGTGTGCGCCAGTACTGTGTGTGCGTATGTGTGTGTGTTCCGGTGTGCGTGTGTGTGTGTGTGTGTGTGTGTGTGTGTGTGTGTGTGTGTGTGTGTGTGTGTGTGTGTGTGTGTGTGTGTGTGTGTGTGTGTGTCAACTTCAGTGTGTGCCACAACGAAAGTTCATGACGCAGTACGGTCATTGTTAAAAATACTAGGAAAATATCGTTTTTCTCCAACGAATAAAGACATCACAGTACACAATGGCCATCAGGGTCCAGTCGGTCAGTTGACTGTGGACTGTGCGCCGGCTCAGTCTCTGCGCCCAACTTCGGCCCGATATCCTTTTGCGAACTGGGATACTGACTTTTGCCAAATTAGGGCATATGAGTCTTTGGTTCTTACAGAAGTGATATACAGGTCGTCTGACATCGAGGCGCGCAACGTTTTTCGCAAATATCTTCGCACAGAACCACTTTTATATATAATTCTCAGAACAAATATCATTCAGTGCCAGTTGACCTAACTCGACTGACTTTCAAGAAACTCGTTTGCTGTACAGTCGAAAAACTTCGGAAACTTTTCATGACTGATTTCACGTCCCTAATCGTGCCTCAGTCGACACGTGTCACCTTGATACTGTACTTGATACTATTTTCCACTGGGGCTCTAATAATAATAATAATAATACATAGTTCTTGTATAGCGCTGTTCTCCAGGAAAACACTGGACTCACTGCGCATGCACAACAGCACACCCTCTCTCTCAGACACACGCACGATTATCATGTACACTACTTTAACCCCCCCCCCCCCTCCCCCCTCCCCCCCCCCCATCCCTTCCCAACACCTTACATTCACTTCCTCTAGGATCAGAATAAAAGGCAGTCAGTCAACAGTTAGCTAAAGATGAGCTAAGTGTTAAATGCCCGACAGAAAAGAAAAGTCTTTAAGTGAGCTTTGAACTGTGACAATGTGGGCAGATTCCGCATTTCATTTGGCAGCGAGTTCCACACACTTGGGGCTAAAAAGGTGAAAGAACGCTCCCCGACACTATGAGTTTTCATGTTAAGCGGTGAAGTTTTAAAAAGGTTTTTCGCTGGAGGAACAGGAAAATTAGTGTAGGAAAATGACTTGTTCTTGTCTTTTGACCCAAATTTTATACGGCAAAATCAGCAAATCACAGGGCTAAGTGAAAATAGTCCATATTCAGTGGCAATAAATGATATTTGTTTTTAAAATACCATTACACGTAAATTTGAAGACACATTTCAGCACCATTTGCGATTGTTATGCCTTGTCGACACACCTAATGAACTTTAACAGCAGTTGGGACACGCAGCAAAAGCACACGCGTAATCGCACTTATTTATTCTGCCCAGCCGTTATCGTGTCAATCTATTTTTAGCTGTTTCTCGTACTGAAAGCGTTGTATTTATAGAACGCAGTAATTGTCAAATTACTTGATATCAAAACGACGTGTGCTGACTGGACTGATTCCCCTGTGTCTAAATGAACCATATCTAATAATAATAATAATAAAGGAGATTTGTTAAGCGCTTATTCTAAAAGTAGATCTAAGCGCTGATACAATGAAACAACTAACCGCAGCTAACACGCACACACAACATACGCACACACACAGACGTGACTCAGTGGTGATGAATTGTGCATGACTGGGGAAATAAACGGCAGCGTCAGTTGTAGAGGTGGGTTTTGCCGAGAAGTGATTTGAATGAGGGGGGCGTTTGACAGTTGCGGACAGGGGCGGGGAGGTTGGTTCCAAGTGGCGGGGAGGTTGTTCCAAGTGTTTTGCATTTTAAACTAATTGGGAAGGCGAAATTTACGCCGTGTCAGAGGAAGAGCGGAGGGTGCGAGATGGAGTATACAGATGGAGTAAGTCAGAGACTGATATAGGCAGGAGAAGTCAGGCTGAGAGAGTTAAAGCACATGCAGGACAATTTATACTTCAGAATGCGTTCTTGTACGGCAGCCAGTTGAGTTTCTTAAGGGCAGGGCGGATATGGTCACGCTTACGCAGTTGACGCGCAGAACTATTGAACTGGCAGCACTGTTTTGCGCAGTTTATCTAGCTGGGTTTAGGCAGGTCGAAAAGGAGGGAGTTACAGTAATCTAACCGTGATAAAACAAAGGAGGAGACAAGTGTGGCAGTTGCTTCGGGCGTCATATACTGTCTAATGACACTGCTAATGCGCCGAAGTTCAATAAAAGCTGATCTGCACATAAGACTAACATATCCGTTTTGAGGTCTCTGTCAATTAAAACGCCAAGGTTTTTGTAACTGTCAGAGAAAGTGATTTGATTTTGAAAACCGACAGAGATGTGACCGACTGGGAAGACAGGACAACTGCGAAGGACGCTCACCAGCTGTGATAAGCATAGACTCTGTTTTACCATCATATAGCTGCAGTTTATTGCTAATCATCCCGGCAGTATTTAACTTCTGTCAGACAGTTTTCCATGCCGTTGGAAATTAAACGACCAGCTTCAGGAACGGGACCAGAATCGTGCAACTGTGTGTCATCAGCGAACATATGATGTCCAACAGAGTACTTTGAAAAATCAGTAGTAGCTAACGCCGGCTGCATAATATAGAATGAAGAAAATTGGCCGGCGGAAGCACAGAACCTTGGGGCACGCCAAAAAGTGGGGCTGTGGCAGAGTGACAACCGTTGGCAGAGACAACTTGACGCCGGTCTGTGAGATATGACTCCATCCAGAGTAAAGTACGGCCAGAGAAGACATAGTCAAAGTGAAGACGAGACAGAAGAATGGAATGATCGATTGTATCAAAGGCTAGACCTATGTGTAGCGTTTCGTAACCATCTTTTACAGAAGTGTATCTTTGAACAGTTACGCAGGTACTGGGCATTTAAAGTGGTATAGAAAAGTGTTTCCTTGCGGAGATAGTGAAGGGGGAAAAAAAACACGGAAAAAACAACCTCAGTCTGTGTGCTCTGTGTCAAATGGCTTATGGTGTCACTATTTCAAACATGTGCAATACACACACACACACACACACACACACACACACACACACACACACACACACACACACACACACACACACACACACATTAGTTTGCACGATGAATAGCTAGCACCAAGTTTTTCCTGCAGTGATGAATTTGACACTGCCCAGTAAGCAAAAAGTAATCGGGCCGAGGTCGGCCGCAGTGGGCTCGCGCACGATAGTGCGCGTCCCCACTTTCGGCGGCCCGACCGGTCAGCCCGAGTATTTGTTGCTGTCACTGTCTGGGTCATTACCGGCTGTAGTATTACAGTGTGGGTGCAGCTACGAAACATTACATTACACAGCCCACTGATGCAGTGTTTGTTTTGCAAACGCCAATGCATAATATCTTGGAACATTTGCAAATCCTTCCCCGGTTTGTCGACACAGATAGGAATAGAGAAAAACTATTATGTCTGCAAGAGGCGGGGGCTCATGAGGATCTATGCCTCTTGCAGTGCAGATCATAGTACTGGAACTCGCCTCGCCGAACTGAGGACGGCTTAGACTGGGGGAGCCGAATGGTATCGATCGGAGCGTACGTAGGTAGTCGACCATACGTAGGACCAGCGGACTCGAGTGAAATAGCGGTGAAAGAAAAAAGTGTTAGGAGGGCAAGGGCGTGGGGGGGGGGGGGGTGGTGTGGGGGGGGGGGGGCGGAAGATGGGGTGGGGAGGTGGACTCTCAAAACACAGTATGTGGCATTATTTCTTTGTAATATAACAGCAGACTTTCAACCATACGATGTTGTGTGGCACAGTGGCGTTATAATTATTAACGAAGATTTCGCTGAGAAACACAATCCGCTTTCACTGGCGATGGAGGGGTTAACCATTTGGCTGTCGAGGTGATTCCTGCAGGAGTCACCTCTAAAAAAGCTCTGTTAAGACAGCATGCAGGAATCACATCGACAAAACAATTTGCGACGACTATGTATATCACCGAGTGACTATGATTCAAACAGTTTGAGAATGGGAGCCCGAAGCCCTAGTTTGAAAAAAAGTTCAGTGGGTAAAGTGCCTGAGAAGGAAACAAGACAAATGAACATGGCATGGTATCTCATTCCGCCTGTCTCAGAGGCGTGGTCTGCTTTCCTGTCACGTCATGACCAGACGTACGGATTATATCTTGATCTTCCTCCGGCACTACTCTTGAACTAACATACTTAACTCATTCAGCCCGACGGCCGTATTTCCCAAATTTTGGAGGCGACATCTAATGACTATACACAAGTTGCAGGAGATGGATTAACCATGATAATTCAAGGTCAGTGCCAGATTAATTTGGCGCCGACAGGCGCCAATCTAATCTGGCACGACCCTTGAATTATCATGGTCGACCAATCTCCTGCTGTAGTGCGTTAGGGCTGAATCGATACAGTTAACACCGGCAGACGTCGTCGTTGAACAGGCGCAATGCGGTGTGACAGTTTCTCTCTCTCTCTCTCTCTCTCTCTCTCTCTCTCTCTCTCTCTCTCTCTCTCTCTCTCTCTCTCTCTCTCTCTCTCTCTCTCTCTCTCTCTCTCTCTCTCTCTCTCTCTCTCTCTCTCTCTCTTTCTTAGGATCCGTCCTCGGTCCATTATTATTTTCAGTTTTTATAAACGATCTTCCCTTACATAATTATATCCGACCCCCGTGTAATCTGTAGTCTCTTTGCTGATGATGGAACTCTTGACGTGTCATCGTCGGATGCATCCTGTGTAACCCAGTCCCTACAAAGCGGCCTGGATGATGTTTCCACATGGTGTCAAAACAATTATTTGATTCCGAATCCTACTAAGACCAAATGTATGTTAATTACTACTAGACAAAAGCATCAGCTGAACCCGCCTCCCCTACAGCTCTATTTGAATGGACACTCTGTTGAGCAAGTCAACGAACAGCGTGTGCTTGGAATCATCATTGATGACAAACTGTGTTGGCAAAGCCATATTACCAAAGTGTGTAAAACAATATCAAAAAACTTATTCTTACTGTCAAAATTAAGATTTATTTTACTAACGAACCAACAAGGAAACGTTTTTTTACTGTGCCCATATTCAGCCACATTTGGATTATGCCTCCTCAGTTTGGGATGGGAGCAGTGATGCTAATCTCAAAAGGATGAATTCGCTTCAAAGGCGGGCAATCAAATTAATCGTTGACAGACCCATGCAAGTCATTAGTACTGATTACAAGTTCAAGCTGCTGGATATCCTACCACTTGACAAGCAGTTCATTTATAATACGTTTGGTACTCATGCGCAAAATCACCCTCTCAGACTCACCAGCCTTTCTCTCTCATTTGTTCCCACATGCCCACAGACCTAGTCGAACATCAGGGAACAATCTGGTAGTACCAAGGCCCCGCTTAGATATTTACAAGACGTCCCTCTCCTATTCGGATGCAAAATTATGGAACACAGTTCCTGCAGACATTAAAGCAGCACTTCTTTACGAACTGTACACAAAACAAGGGGAATTACTCAGCGCTGGACAGACAAACAGTTAGATCCTCTGCCCCCGCCTATCAGGCACCCAATCGCCAGTCCACAGAGAAATACGCAGGCCAAGACGATCATCTGCATCCTCAAAAAGAATGCATCAGGTCTCTTACATAACCCACGTCTTTCTCCGGAACTTAGGAAGTAGGCAGGAGAAACATACATACACAAACACGAAGGTGCATTACTATATGTGGTCGGGTAAAGTTCAAGAACCAACTGCATACATTTATTAAGAGCATGTGAAAACATATTGTTCATATTTTCTTTTTTTCACATACCGTCATTGACTCCAGAAACATTTCCTTATTCATATTCATGTATCATAATACTTTAGACTTGCTGGGGTGTTCTTTGTCATTTCTTTTGCAGCATAACATCATATTTTTTAAATGTTTAATGTTCGATGTTTTGCTTGGTGTCAGTATGTGTGTGTGTGTGTGTGTGTGTGTGTGTGTGTGTGTGTGTGTGTGTGTGTGTGTGTGTGTGTGGACGCCGGGTAGAAATCAGTAGGCCCTACGTGTGCCACGGTGTGTGTGTGTGCGTGTGTGTGTGTGTGTGTGTGTGTGTGTGTGTGTGTGTGTGTGTGTGTGTGTGTGTGTGTGTGTGTGTGTGTGTGTGTGTGTGTGTGTGTGTGTGTGTGCGCGGACTGGTATATATCAGTGTGTGTGTGTGTGTGTGTGTGTGTGTGTGTGTGGTGTAATGTGAGCATTGATTATTTGAAATGGAATTATTGTTGCCTGTACTTTTCACTATTATGTATACTTTTATATATAAAATGATGTGTTTGTGTGTTTACGTGCATGCTATAGCTTAGCAAGGACATGATTGAAAAAAGGTCATTGAATGTACCTAATCATTTATCCTTGAAAATTTTCATTTCATTTCATTTCTCTTTGCTGTATTCGGTGCGAGACATTGCAAGGGAGGAAACTCATGCACTTGCCCGTTCCGTTGCATGCAATTCTTTCCCTTCTATCAGGATCGACTGATAACGTACCACAAAGTAAAATAATGTGTAAGACATGCAGCTTAGCCATTGTAAAATGACAAAATACAGTAAATAAATAAATAAATGAATAAGTAAATGAATAAATAATGCAGAGTGCGATATTTGTAAAATTTGTCATTTGTCTGTATGTGCAGGAATCATCGCGACAAAAACCGCTACCGACAGCCAAAGGGTTAACTAACCTTTCATGTCATAATTTGTTATTCAAGTTATTTCATTTTGCTTTATAATGACTGGGAGCTGTACGATAATTATATCTTTTCAGACAAAAACAAAAAAAAAAACAACAACACTTTGAATTTGGACTGAAATAGCCATTGCAAACATGATTATAGTGAATTTTTTGCAGGAGGATCTTTCCTACATCTCAGTGATTAGTAAGACAAATATCCTGGGACTGACGTCTGCCCCACGACGTAATGGTCTTTAGACCTCTGGACACTATAGGCGTTCACCAGTACATGGTACCTTTACTGCCAGTGGACTAAGATTTTTTTTTTTAAATGATAATAATTATAATTTAGCGTCAAAGATCCCCAGGACTAAAGTACATGAATACAAATTGGTTTCAGCAAGAGAATTAGGTCCTCGTGAGCCCCCGTAACTGCGGGGGCTCATAAGGCTCTATGTCTCTTGCAGTTGGATTCTGTTGACATTTTCTCTGCGCAGTAAAAGAGTTAAAACTATTTCTAACATCTTATCTAAGGCCGCCGAAGTCTTAGAATTATAAAATGACTTTTATCATTTCAGCAGCAAAGCTAGTACGAAAGCAGGTACAGCCGTTGAAAAATAATATGTAATTCCTGAATAGCTTGGCGACTGAAGAGACGACAAGCCAAGAGGCACGACCGTAAAGCTGTCAGGGTCACCCTTTTCCCCCGCGATGCTTAGATATTATTCACTTGGTCATAGGAGGGAAATGACGGTTCATGAAAGGGCGTCGTGTCACGATTACCTGTAATCTTGTCACGACTATAAATAGTTAAAGCTACTTTCCGTTACTGTACGCGGAATCTTCAAAACATCGACTCTACCTTACGCTGCTTAACCCTTTCAATGACGATAAAAAACCAGAACACAAACTAAGTGCAAGAGGCATAGATCCTCATAATCCCCCGCAGTTGCGGGGGATCATGAGGATCTATGCCGCTTGGTGAGACAATTTATGTCCATTTTTAAGTCCCTTCTATTTATAGAAGGTTTTTTTTTAAGACGGCCGGGTCGCGGTGGGGCGAAATTAATAGCATGTCCATGATGTCAAAGGCGGGCAGGCTAAACCTCTAACAATTGAAGTATCAAGATAAAAATTACATCATGTCTAGTTACGCTAACCTCGCTGCTGAACGTAGGCCTACACTTTTGGCGCGAAGCGCCGTATGTGCGTATGTATGTATGTATGTGCGTATGTATGTATACATGTATGTATGTGTGTGCGTATGTATGTAAACAAGAGAATCTCCGATATTTCTGCACACACAAGCTTGAAACTTGGCGAAATACTTCCTTAAGTGAGAGAGCCTCCGAGCATATTGTAACTGAATGTCTCATTGAAGACATAAACAACCGTTTATAGAAAATCGGTTGACCCAGATTAGAGTCCGTACTTTTTGTCATATTTACTTAAACGTTTGCATATAGCTAGTTTGGAGAAAAGACATTGGATGAGTTTGCTAGCCAGCTTCGTATCCTTTCAACTTCTTTAGTAAAAACTAATTCTTTTCAGAAGAGAATTAAAACACTAAAAAAAACTTTGCTTCTAGAGAAAGTCAGACAGTGGCGGTGACGTAAAAGAGGCAACTCCGTCACCACGCAGACACTGACACAATAATACTCTAAATATGACGTCATTCTCTCTCTCTCTCTCTCTCTCTCTCTCTCTCTCTCTCTCTCTCTCTCTCTCTCTCTCATCTCTCTCTCTCTCTCTCTCTCTCTCTCTCTCTCTCTCTCTCTCTCTCTCTCTCTCTCTCTCTCTCTCTCTCACACTCACACACACACACACACAAACATGCGCGCATCTCCAGGTGGAATAGATCCTCATGCGCCCCCCAGGCGCATGAGGATCTATGCCTCTTGGAGATGTTTGGAGCGCGCCCGCACGCACGCACTAACACACACACACACACACACACACACATCTACGCGCTTTCAGAAGAGCAAGCAGGTGACCCGTGTACTTAGTATATCATGTAGCTAGTTAAGACTGAAGTCACTAAAGATGAATATGGGGGGGGGGGGTGGTCGGGGGGAAGGGGGGAAGGGGGGGGAGGGTTAAAGGAAAATGAACCACTTGACTGTTGCTAACGATACTGTTTGGTGGAATAGATATCTATTTTGAAAAAAAAATATATTGTTGTAACTGTCTTTGTAACTGTCTTTCTGCATTAGATTGTTCTCTTCGGTTGCTGCTTTTGGATATATATTTACCCATAACGGCATAAGATACTGAGTTTTGTGAATTAACAAATTTTGTGTAGAAATCTGTAATACCATCAGTTTATACTGTCATGTCAAGGGGTCTCTGCCTGACTCAAAGGGCGGAGGCCCCAGGGGACGAGTTGCGTTGGTGGTGCGGCTAGTGGGGAACTCTTACAGCGCCTCCCCCGGGATCACCCTAGTCTAGGGCCTCTTGGCTTTTGTGAGCCACCCTCGTGTGTAATCCCTCCGGACTAGCATAGCATCCCTCTATCCCAAGACCTCTGTGCGTGGTCCCCGGCCACATCCTCTCCGAGGTGACCCCAAAAACTGGGCAGCACTAGCCCCCAGGCTAAACACGGAGAACCTCGGAAATAAATCATTGTCCTGCTGCCTTGCAGGCCTGGCCGCTTTTCTGCGGAAAGGCTAAGGGAGGAAAACCCTGACATCAAAGCCCCCGTGTCTCCGGGGAAGGTTTTTGAGCAAGAGACTAGGACAAGGACAGTCTGATATAAAACCTACGACCCGAGGACCTCGATGCCACCGTCTCAGCTTGCTAGGCCATAGCAGACGAAAGGGTTTAAAGGGTGGGGCCAGTACTGCTCACACTGCACTCCACCAAAAAGCTCCACCGCGCAGGCTTTAGGAAACGCCCACGGACCATGACACCGACCTTTCCAAGTCCTGTAGCGATGGGCAAGGGGCAAAACGGCAGGTGAAAGATGTCACTGGAAGCCGCAGTCTCAAACCTGCATGCAGGCGGTTCAGGATATTGGTCGCCTGATGTTGACCTGGGGATGACAACGTCACTCGGCACACCCTGAACGACCAAGCAGCCTTCTCTAGGGACAGCACTGCTTGCTCCACATGGAAAAGGTGGGAGCCTAGAAAAGGTGGCCTAACCAAAGCTCATCCCCTCGTATCCCCAGTTGGCTGGCCGCGGTCAAAGGGCATCTTCTCCTGCGGTCAGAAAACAAGAAAAAACAACGGATCCACTCCCATGACGACCACGACCGGACTCAACGTAGCATGCTGGAACATCCGAACCTTGCTCGACACAGCAGACAGCGGACGCCCTGAGCGTCGCTCCGCCCTCATTGCCCATAAATTGCGGAGGTTAAATATTGACATCGCCGCGCTCAGCGAAGTACGCCTCCCGGAGGAAGACAGCCTCCAAGAACTTTGCGTTTGCTACACCCTCTACTGGTCAAGCAGGCCTGCATCAGAAAGACGGCTCTCAGGCGTGGGCTTCATGGTCAAGACCCCCATTGCGGCTAAGCTGGAAAACCTACCAACGGGTCACTCCGACCGCATCATGTCCATGCGCCTCCCGCTGAGACACCAGCAATACGCCACCCTTCTCAGTGTGTACTCCCCAACCCTCCTGGCAGAGCCTGCAGAAAAAGACAAGTTCTACTCTGACCTGCGCAGCCTCCTACAGAGCACCCCTGCAGACGACAAAGTCATCATCCTTGGCGACTTCAACGCCAGAGTGGGCCAAGACTCTAAAGCCTGGAAAGGAGTTCTCGGCAAGCATGGCGTTGGAACTGTAATGACAATGGCCGCCTACTGTTGGAGTTCTGTGCAGAGCAGCAACTTGTCATCACCAACACTACTTTCCAGCAAAGGGACAGTCGAAAGACCACCTGGATGCATCCTCGCTCCAAGCGCTGGCACCTTATCGACTATGTCCTAGTGCGTCAGAGGGACCGCAGTGACGTCCTCCTCACCAGAGTGATGCCCAGCGCAGAGTGCCACACTGACCACCGCCTTGTCCGCTGCAAACTCAGGCTCCACCTCAAGCTGAAACCCAAGAAGGCCTCCCCGCCCCCCCCCCCCCCCCTCAAGAAAATGATGTGACGACAAGAAAGTTTCCCTTCAGACAGATTTACAGCGCATGCTCAAAGACACAGTTGATCGAGCAGACTCCTCCCCTGAAACACTCCGGGAACAACTGAAAACTGCTATTGTAAAATCTTCTGTGGAAGTCTTGGGCGTTGTTAGAAAGAGGAACAAAGACTGGTTTGACGAAAACAACGTAGAGATCCAGGAACTTCTAGCAAATAAAAGAGCCGCCCACCAGGCCCACCTAGCCCAGCCTTCCTGCCCTGTGAAGAAGTCTGCCTTCCGTCTCATCTGCAGCAGTCTCCAGCGCAAACTTAGAGAGCTCCAGAACGAGTGGTGGTCCAGACTCGCACAGAGGACCCAGCTTTGCGCTGACAACGGTGACTACAGGGGCTTCTACGAAGCACTGAAAGAAGTGTATGGCCCCAGGCACCTGGTACAAAGTCCCCTGCGAAGCGCTGATGGCCAGGCACTCCTCACAGATAATACCTCCATCTTGAACCGCTGGTCGGAATACTTTCAGAAGCTCTTCAGCGCTGAGCGCACTGTTCAAGAAACAGTCATCCATCCTCCAAATCCCACACCTCCCAATAAAGGTTGAATTGGACGAACCGCCCACCGCCGAAGAGACCCTCACAGCCATCCACCAGCTCAAGAGTGGCAAAGCAGTAGGGATTGACGGAATCCCGCCAGAGATCTGGAGACATGGAGGCCCAGCACTGCACAACAAGCTCCACGACCTCTTTCTATGCTGCTGGGAGAAAGGAACACTACCAAAGGATCTCCGTGATGCAGTCATCATCACCCTGTACAAGAACAAAGGAGAGAAGTCTGACTGCTCTAATTATCGTGGAATTACCCTACTGTCCATTGCCGGGAAAATTCTCGCAAGGCTGCTCCTGAATCGGCTGGTACCTGCCATCGCTGAATACCACCTCCCAGAGGGCCATTGTGACTTCAGAGCCAACAGGAGTACCACCGACATGGTCTTTGTGCTGAGGCAGCTTCAGGAGAAGTGCTACGAGCAGAACAAAGGGCTGTACGTAACGTTTGTCGACCTAACAAAAGCGTTCGACACTGTGAGTAGGCAAGGAATGTGGCAGATCCTGGAGCGACTTGGCTGTCTCCCAAAGTTCCTCAGCATGATCGTCCAGCTCTACGAGGACCAGCAAGGCCAGGTCAGACTCAACAGTGACCTCTCAGAACCATTCCCCATTCTCAACGGCGTGAAGCAGGGCTGCGTGCTGGCACCGACCCTCTTCACCATCTCTTTTAGCATGATGTTGAAGCAGGCCACAGTGGACCTCGACGATAATGACGCAGTGTACATCAGGTATCGTCTCGATGGCAGCCTGTTCAACCTCAGACGACTGCAGGCCCACACCAAAACCCTAGACCGACTGATTCGTGAGCTGCTCTTTGCTGATGACGCTGCCCTCGTTGCACATACAGAGAGAACCTTGCAGCGCATCACGTCCTGCTTCGCAGATGCTGCCCAGCTTTTTGGACTTGAGGTCAGTCTGAAAAAGACAGAGGTCCTTCATCAGCCGGCACCCAAGGAAGAGCATCGCCCTCCCCACATCACCATCGGCGAGTCCGAACTGAAGTCTGTACACCAGTTTACCTACCTTGGCTGCATCATCACGTCAGACGCCAAGCTGGACAATGAGCTGGACAACAGACTGGCAAAAGCGAACAGTGCTTTCGGGCGACTATTCAAGCGGGTGTGGCACAATCAACAGCTGAAAAAAGGCACCAAGATCAGCTTGTACAGAGCTGTCGTCCTCACCACCCTGCTGTATGGTTCCGAGTCCTGGGCCCCCTACCGCAGCCAACTACGACTTCTCGAACGCTTTCACCAGCGCTGCCTGCGTACCATCCTCAGCATTCACTGGAGTGACTATGTCACCAACGTCGAGGTCCTTGAACAGGCGGAAACTGTGAGCATCGAGGCTTTGCTGCTGCGGACACAGCTTTGCTGGACGGGGCACGTCTCCAGGATGGAGGATCATCGCCTACCCAAGATCACTCTGTTCGGCGAGCTCGCCACTGGACATCGAGACAGAGGGGCACCAAAGAAGATATACAAAGACGGTCTCAAGAAGTCACTTAGTGCCTGCCAAATCGACCACCGCCAGTGGTCTTCGCTTGCTGCGGACCGCGACACCTGGCGCTCCACCATTTACAAGGCAGCCGTCTCCTTTGAGGAATCTCGCAGAGCTAACCTTAAGAACAAGCGGCTCAGGAGAAAAAACAGAGTTGTTGTAACTCAGAACCCTCACCAGACCTTCCACTGCAGCCACTGCGGTCGAACCTGCCTGTCCCGGATTGGCCTCCGCAGCCACGAACATGCCTGCAGACGACGTGGGCAACCCCTATAGAATCTTCGTTCACGAAGTCAAGCCAAGAAAAGGAGCTAGGTAAAGTCAACCTGCTTCCACACTAATTATAGCAAGAGTGAAATTGTACCGTGAAGTTGTAGTTTTGTTCACCATTTTCTCAAGCCTATGTATCGAAAGTGAAACTCACATCACGTAAAAATACGTAAAAAATAAAACTTACGTCATGACAAATGACGTTTGACAAATCAATGACGCGTATGTCCCGCGCCCCTTATAGAACTCAGTGACGCATTGGCAGATCTGCAGTCTTTTTCAATAGGAGATAATTCAACATCAGAATCAGGTCAAAGACAAAAGGTAGAGACCATTGACAGCGAGGACAGTCTTTTTTTTTCTTTTTTTTTTTTTTTGTTGGGGGTGGGGGGGGGGGGGGGGAGGCAGTTGTGGCTTTTGGTCGTTTAGTGAAGACAGATCAGTTTCAGAGACAAAATGTACGTCCGTTAACAGGAATGGGTTCCAGGCAATTGTGGGTTAACTCATTCAGTCCGACGGCCGTATTTCCCAAATTTTGGAGGCATCATCTAATGACTATGCACCAGTTGCAGGAGATGGATCGACCATGATAATTCAAGGGGAGTGCCAGTTTAGCTTGGCGCCGACAGGCGCCAAGCTAAACTGGCACTCCCCTTGAATTATCATGGTCGACCCATCTCAGTCCTGCTGTAGTGCGTCAGGGCTGAATGGTTTAATAGTTCGCAATATCTTTCTTAGTATGTGTTTACAATAATGCGGGACAAAAGGACTAAATTGACTTACGAAGCTTGAGTGTCGTAAAATAAAAGACTTTTAGCTTTTCTTGTCCTTTGTACGCAGAAGACTTTTCCGCTTCAACAAGAGGCAGTAGAAAACCTCTGTTACGTGTAACTAACTACATGCGCATATTGTAAACCAAGATGGGGTGAACCATAACTCACAAAGTCCTTTCTATATGCGAGCTGCACTCGCTGTAAAAATGGTCTCTACCTTTCGTCTTTGACCTGATTCTGATGTTGAAACATCTCCTTTTGAAAAAGCCTAGCAGATCTGCGAATGCGTCACAGTGAATTATACCAGAGGCGCAGACATACGCGTCACTGGTTTGTCAAACGTCATTTATCATGACGTATTTGTTTGGTTTTTACGTAATTTTATATTTGGCGTGATATGAGTTTCAATTTCGCTTCAAGACTTGAGAAAATGGTGACAAAACTACATAATTTGTATGAAATCAGGTTGACTTTGTCTAGCTACATGATACACTAAGTACACCTGCACGCTCTTCTAAAAGCCTGTCGATGTGTGTGTGTGTGTGTGTGTGTGTGTGTGTGTGTGTGTGTGTGTGTGTGTGTGTGTGTGTGTGTGTGTGTGTGTGTGCGCGTGCGCGTGCATGCGTGCGTGCGTGCGTGCGTGCGCGTGCTTGCGCACGCGGTCCAAACATCTCCAAGAGGCATGGATCCTCATGCGCCCTCCAGGGTCATGAGGATCTATGCCTATTGGAGATGCGCGCAAGTGTGTGTGAGAGAGAGAGAGCGCGTGCGAGAGAGAGAATTACGTCATATTTAGAGTATTGCGTCAATGTCTGCGTGGTGACGGAGTTGCTTCTTTTAGGTCACCGCCACTGTCTGACTTTCTTCAGAAGTCAAGTTTTTTTTCTGTTTTAATTTTTTTTATGAAAAGAATTAATTTTTCCTGAAGTAGTTGAAAGGTACAAAGTTGTCTAAAAAACTCATCCAATGTCTTTATCCAAACTAGCTATATTAAAAATGTTTTCGGTAAATATGGCAAAAATTTCGGACTCTAATCTGGGTCACCCGACTTTCTATAAACTGTCTTTTATGTCTTCAAGGAGGCGTCCCGTTACAATATGCTCGGAGGCTCTCTTAGGTACCCTTTGGAGAAAATATTTCGCAAAGTTTCAATCTTGTGCGTACAGCAATATCGGAAATTGTCGCGTTTACATACATACACACACACACACACACACACACACACACACACACATACACACACACACACATACACACACACATATATATATATATACATGTGTATATGTGCTTCGCGCCAAATGTACATTCAGCAGCGAGGTTGGCGTAGCTATGCATGACGTAATTTTTATCTTGTTATTTCAGTTGTCAGAGGATTAGGCCTGCCCGCCTTTGACATCATGGACATGCTATTAAATTCGCCCCACCGCGACCCGTCCTAAAAGTCCCGTCTATAAATAGAAGGGTCTTGAAAGGGTAGAAAGTCTTAATTTAATTAAAGACAACATTGATAAAAATAATAATAAGCGCATTAAATAGGCGCTTTATCCCAATTGAAAATCGGCTCAAAGCGCCGCCGCGAACTGAACCCAACAAGCACGCTCACGTGAATCACGCGCATTCACTCACACACTGTACATAAACACAGAACATTCACGTGGTGCTAAGGGCAAGCTCAAGCGAGCTACTGTAGTTTTTGGAAATTCAAAATCGTTTGTATATGAAATTTGATTAAGTGGGCTGAAACTGATACCAAAGATGTATCCGCAAAGAACCAAAAGAAGGTAACACATCACACCAGTCCTTATGAAGTTGCATTGGCTTCCAGTTAAGCAAATAATTGAGCACAAGATTATGACTCTGTGCCACAAGTCTATAAATGTCCCAGCCTCACCAGAGTACCCCCGGGAAATAGTCCCACGTCATAACCCTCCGAGGCAGCTCTGTTCTGCTATCCGGTCCAGACTCTCTACTCCCAGTGTTGAAAGACACACAAAGAAGCATTTTCACACTGGAAACCTACGCTGGGAAATGGACTATAACACTCCTTGAGGGATATTGACTGCACGAAAAGTGTTTTTTATGACTTTTTGTTGTTGTTGTTGTTGCCCTGAGCATGCTGCTAGCGTGGAGTGGATCATAAGTCGACATCATCATCATCAGTCATCATCATCATCATCAGTGATCATCAAATTTTAGCAGTCCAAGCCCGCCATGCAGCAGATTGTTTAAATAGTTTATTGTTTCAGCAAAACATTACATAATGGAGAATTTCAGGTCAACACGAGCCACAGGCTTATACAATGAACTGGACTTTACGTTAAATCAAGTACATATGCATGGCGGTGGAAAAAGAATCTACAAATACAATACAGCAGACCGCTTTATTTAAGGCGAAACGTTACCTTGGGCAAAAACTGTCACGTCTTTGTTGTTTTGAATCGATCTTAAAGCGATTTGAATGAATTGAGTTAGGTAGTGTTACTTTAAAATTCCACACGCGGGATAACACTGGTTGTCTCCCTCGATTCGCTACCACTGATAAGCGGTAGCGAATCGAGGGTGACAACCAGTGTGGAGTGGGATAAGGCTACCACACCCAAGGTCAAACCAATGTACGTTCGATTCCACGACCTATTTAGACACACACAAACGTGAGTTGCTACTGACACAGAAAGCGAAGGTATACGTTTATACGTTCTCTTTATATTTTTGTAATTCGCTTCTGTCTATTTCTTTTTTTTTAAATAATTATTTTTCGCTTTATTTACGTTTCACGTTTGTGGAGTTGAGATCTTATAAACGCAGCAGTATCACGACGCTTTACGCCGTGTATATCTTCTAGAACGGGCTTTCTAAACCGTAGCTTTTATTTTGATGTAAACATATATTTTGAAGAAGTACCCAACGGAGAAAGAAACACGCTTAGAAAAGACGGGTACAACACAATTTATTTACTTTTTATATTTTGAAGGCCCACTACCGCCGCAACTGTTCAAAGTTACACTTCTGTAATAGATGGTTACAAAACGCTGCACGCAGGTCTAGCCGTGGTTCATTTAGACACAGGACAATCCAGCTCAGCGTAAGTCGTCTTTATATCAAGTAACCTGACAATGACTCAATTCCGTTCTCGAACTACAGCGCTAGCAGTTCGAGAAACAACTAAAAATAGACTGACACGCTAACGGCAGCGCAAAACAAATAAGTGCGATTATGCGTGTGCTTTTGCTGCGTGTCCAAACTGCTGATAAAGTTCGTTAGGTGTGTCGACAAGGCGTAACAAACACAACTGGTGCTGAAATGTGTCTTCAGATTTATGCGTAATGGTACTTTAATTGATTGATGATGGCTATGCCGTTCTCTATCGCTGTTATGTTTCAGGATTGTAGGAATTGTCTTACAGTTGTGGGACTGTGTCACCAAACATTACAGGTTATTGGTAGCTTATTGGTAGCAGTAGTTTAGAGCTACACGGAACTTTACAGGCCTTAGGTAGGTCAAATTAATCATTTTACCCCGTAGGCCGAAGTCTTGGAGGGATCACTGGTTAATATGCA
>BTPG01000004.1:196064560-196204560 GCA_036245525.1 Semisulcospira habei | reverse complement strand
GTATTCATTTCCTTTTTCGCTGGCTAGCTCTGTGCATTGTACTCTGTTTTGTTGAATCTTAGTGCGCGGGCCTACTGCGGCCGTCGTGGGCCCGAGGGCCTTTGCTTACTTGGGGCTCCCTAGCGTTGTAGAGGGCGGGGAAGAAAGGGGAAACACTCGTTGTGCCTCGAAAAACTCAAGCAATGAAATCTAAATCCACTTTTTCCTCCTCACCTCCCCCCCCCCGCCCTCCACGCACCCCCCCCCCCCTCCACGCCCCCCCCCCCACACGCACCCCCCTCCCCACGCCCCCCCCCATCCCCCGGCCAAAATTTAAAAAAACAATACTGGAGACAGGGGGGGAAAGGTTAGGAGAGGGAGAGGGGAGGAAGGGGGGAGGAAGGGGGAGGAAGCAGGGTATACTTTGTCCTTCCTACCCCCACCATATATCTCCCACCCATCCACCCACCCTCCACACCCTACTGGTTCCTACACCAATGGGCTATTTGCTATTTTAGAAAGGGATCGGGACTTCCAGCTTTCGCTGATTTCGTCCAGGGGGGGTGGGGCGGGGGATGGGGGGGAGGGGGTTTATTTTGACTGTTGCTGATGTACGCGCATCGCTTTATTCTATCCTTCATCATGCCTGTCCGCGCCTTGGGCGGTTGGGTCGTTGGGGAGAGCCCGTGCTCCAGTGGGTGTCCGGGTCCCGGTCTCGCTGGGTCGATGGTGTGGTTTGCCTTCTCTCTCCTTCCTTGTTTGTTTATATGTATTTAACTAGGGGGTGCTCGTTGAGCAGGTGTATTGTGAGTTTGGTGGTGGTGGACCATGTTGTAGGGTCAGGGTTTATGAGGCCTTCTAACGTGAGGGGTGTGTTCAGTCTTTCTGCTATTGTGGCTCTGGTTTCTTCTATATTTTGGCAGTCTAATAGTACGTGTTCCGTAGTGAGTATGTGGCCGCATGTGCATACTATTTGGTTCGGGTGGACTAGGTATCTTTCGCCCCCCAATCGGACTCTTGTTAGCCGTGATTGGTCTTTCCTCTTGCCTTGAAGAAGGGTGGGTATGTTGTTAAGTACCCTTGTGAGATTTTTCCGTCTCCCTCTTTTGGTCTGGTGGAATTCTTTTACCCATAGTTTTTGAAAGGCGGGTCTGAGTGCATTGGACCTCTCGTTAGCTGACAGTGGTAGGTTGAAGAAGGTCGATTCTTGATCGAGGCCTTTCTTCGCTACTCTGTCTGCACTTTCATTGCCTGGGATCCCCACGTGGGAGGGGACCCACATGATTTTGATCGTTTTACCGTGATCTGCGAGTTCTGCTGCTTGTACTCTAATCAGGTATGTTAGGTCTTCTCTGAATGAGTCTAGGTTTTGGATCGCTTGGATTGCTGACAGCGAGTCCGTCACTATGAGTATGTGTTTGTTTTTCTGTAGGTCACTCTTTATTGCCTTATAAGCTCCTAGGATGGCCGTGAGTTCAGCTGTGAAGACCGCTGAGTGATCTGGTAGCTTTATGGCCCGGTCCGATTTGTTGGGGACGTGGATACCTAGTCCGGTTGCGTGGGTGGTTGGGTCATGGGACCCGTCTGTATAGATGAGTGCGTAGTTTTTGTATGTAGTGTTTTTTTTAATGTCAAACTCCATTTTCATTTTGGGCCCGTCTACTGTTTTCTGATACTTAGTTAGGTCCAGATCTACTTCTATTTGTGGGAGTCTCCATGGTGGCGCCTTTATTTGTATGATCGGTGTTCTGCTTGGTAGTTTTAGGTTTATAGAGGCTTCGATTTCCTGGACTACGGTTTTTATTTGTGGTGTTTGGTTGCGTTTGCCTCTGGTTTTGTGGTCTGTGGTGAGAGTGAATTTGGCCGGGTGGTCTTCTGGCATACATACTGTTTTATAATATAGGTTAGCCGCTCTTTCCTTTATTATGAGCGTTATGGGTTTTTGCCCACTCTCTGCCAGTACAAGCAGGTTTGGGGTGTGTCTGGGGACCCCCAGGGCCACTTTCAAGGCGTCCGCTTGTACTGACATCAGCTTTTTGGTTTGACTTTTGTTTAGGTTGGTAAGTAGTGGGGCTGCGTAGAGTAGTCTGGACATTACGAAGGCGTGATATAGGTTTAGGAGTGATTTGGGGTCAGTGCCCCAGTCTGCTCCGCTGACCTTGCGCATTAGGTTTATTCCTTTCCTGGCAGACTGGCATATTTGTTCAATATACGGTGTCCAATTGTTGTTTTTTGTGAATGTTACTCCTAGGAATTTGATGCTTTGGCCATATTCTATCTCTGTTTTACCAATTTGTAATTTGGGGATCGGAGCTTTCACTTGGTATTTTGGACTTTGGTTGGTCCTAAATATAATTGCTTGGGTTTTATTGGGGGAAATTTTGAGGCCTGCTCTTACTAGCCAATTTTCTATTCTTGTTAGATCTTGTTGGAATTCCTGGAATCCTACTAATTCCCATTTAAACTTTCTTTGTCTGCTCTTGATCTTTCCTATTAGTGAGGTGTCGTCGGCGAATTGCATTATTTTATTATGCCTGACGACGTGCTGTAGGCCTGTGAGCAGGAGTGTGAATAGGATGGGGCTTAGTACCGATCCTTGTGGTACCCTGTTGTCTAAAGTGTGTTCTTTAGATATCGAATTACCTATTCTTACTGTTATTTTTCGGTCTGCCAGGAAGCTTTTGACAAAGTTATACATTTTGTTTGTTATTCCGAGGTCGCCCAGCCTGCTGAGTAGTTTTTCGTGCCAAACCATGTCGTAGGCTTTCTCTATATCAAGGAAGATTCCTATGAGTTCGGTTCCCCTCTCTCGGTGGGTGTTTAGGATTTCTTGTTGTAGTGTGGTTAAGTGATCGAGTGGGCTGTGCTTCTTTCTAAATCCACTTTGTTGTGGGGGTAGAATGTGGTGTTTATCGCAGTGGGTCATGAGTCGGTGTTTGAGTATTTTTTCTAGTGTTTTGCCCAGCTGGGATGTTAGCGCAATGGGCCTATAGCTGTCGGGTTGGTGTGTTGGTTTTCCTGGTTTCGGGAGGGGAAAGACTAATGCTTTTTTCCATTGTGTGGGGAATACTCCTTTTGTGTATATGTCATTAAACAAGGTAACTATTGCTTTTTTCATGGTGGGGTGGCTTTTTTGTATCATCTCGTATGTGATTAGGTCTATGCCGGGGGCTTTACCTTTCCCGGCGGTTCTTAGGGCTTGGGTTAGTTCGAGTATCGTTATCTCGCTATCTAGTTCGTAATTGTTTGACTGGGTTGGTTGTTCGAAGCAGGTACTCAAATGGGGTTTGAGGTCCCTGAATTCTGGTGTTAAGTTGTCATTTGAGCTGGCTTGGCTAAAGGTGTGGGCTAGTATTTCTGCTTTTTCTTGGTCTGTGGCGTACACTATGTTTTCTTTTTTGAGGGATGGCATGCTACTTCTCGGACCGTTGTTGATGGCTTTAATTTTGTCCCAGCTTTCTTTGATCTTGGTGTTGATGTTAATTGATTCCGTGAAGGCATGCCAGTCTTCTTTTTTGGCTTCTTTAATGGTGCGGTTTGCTATGGCTTTGGCACGATTGTATTCTATCCTATTTTCGGGCGTTTTGTGTTTTTTCCAGATTTGGAGCTTTCTTTTTCTGTTTTTTACTTCTCGATCACAGGCCTTGGTCCACCATGATTTCCCTGGCTTTCCAATATCAGATCTGCCAGGTGTGCATTCCGTGACCGATCTGATAATGTGGTCTGTGATGTGGGCCGTTTTATCGTCTATGCTGTGGTTCTCATCCCAGTTTGGGGTAAGCCTAGTTATTTCGTGGTATGTTTCCCAGTCTGTTCGTTTGGTGTTGATTTTTTTCGGGGCTCCTGGGTTTGGTGGTAGGGGACTTTGGCTTTTATCATTGATTGTTATTAGCATCGGAAAGTGGTCACTTCCTAGATTGTCACTATTTACTTGCCATTGGGTTTCCACGGCGATGGTGTTGGTGGTTATGGCTAATTCTAGTGCATTCATGTTGTCACTGCTCCCCTGGGCGAACATGTGGGTGGGTTCGCCTGTGTTTAGGATACATCGTTGGGTCTCATTTATTGCTGTTTCTAGTTTTTTCCCTGCTGCGTCTGCTGTTACTTGATTTTCGTCCCATTGCGGGCTTTTGGCGTTAAAGTCCCCTATCACTATGTCCCCTGCCAGTAGTAGGTCTTTAAGATGTTCTATTGGTATTTGGTTATAGACTCTTTGGTTTGGGATGTAGACGTTTGCTATTTTGAGTTTGCGGTTTGTGGGTGTGGTTATCTCTCCTATTATAGCTTCTATGTGTGGGTTTAGAGTGTGAGTGATTTCTGTGATTGGTATTTCGGTTTTTGAGTAGATTGCCACGCCTCCTCCTTGTTGGTTTGTCCTACTTTTATAAATGGGTGGGTAGTTATACCCCTTTATTTGTGGGGGTTTATCCCGGAAACCTGTCTCCTGGAGGGCGAGGATTTCCGGGGGGTTGGGGGTTAACCAGTTTTTGAATTCGTCTAATTTAGAGTACAGGAACCTACAGTTCCATTGGAGGATGCGGAGGCCTGTGAATTTAGAATTGGAGGGCTGTGTTTAGATTGTCCAGAAGGCAGCGGAAGTGCCCTAGGAATTGATTTAATGCTTTGATGTCGCCGTGCCTGCACATTCCTACGATGTTCCTGTTTGCAGAGTCCACCAGGGCGATTATGTGTTGGTATAGCTGCAGTTTTTCCTGGTTGTGCGTCGGGTGGTGTGGTTGTGCTCTGCTTCCCTCCCCCCCGGCCCAGGGTGCGGGGGGCGGGTTGGCACTTCCCAGGTTGGGGCAGCTGAGTGGGGCCGCCGTAGGGTCTCTCCCCGCTGCCTGGGGGGGAGAGGAGGGGGGGCGGTGGAGGGCCAGACTCTCCCACTGTAGGTGGAGGGGGAGGGGGACGGCGGTGTTCACCGTCTCGTCCGGCTGTGGTCCCCTCCGCAGTGGCGGGGGCCCGTCGCTCTCGCCTATTACTGTTTGGGTGCGGTTGTGCGGTTCGATTCTGTCGGCTTGTTTGTTTGCTTGGCGGCTTGGGTGTGTTTGGGTGATCGCGGGGTCGGTTTGCCGGGTGTCTGTCGCCTCGTTTGGGTTCTTCGGTGGGTTGTCATTAGGTCTGGGCGTGGTGTCGGTTGTGTTCTGTTTGGGGTTCTCGTTTGCGATGTTCTTTTCCCTTGGTGGGTTCTCTCTGCGACGATTCTGTCTTTCGCTCATTAGCGCCTGTGCGTATGACATTTGCCCTGAACTGGCTAGTCGGGCTGCCCTGTTATGGTCTCGCTTGAGCTTGCAGCCCCCATAGTTGGCCGAGTGCCCGGTGTCGTGGCAGTTGGGACAGAAGTATTCTTCTGGTTGGTTAAACTTGCACTCATGCGTGGGGTGGGCTTGGCTGCATTTAGCGCACCGTGTGTCGGCTTTACAGTATTTGGTTAGGTGTCCAAATCTTTGACACTTTTGACACTGCAGCGCTTTTGCTTTGTACCTGTCTATGTTGAAGATTTCACCCCCTACTCTGATTGTTTTAGGGAGCGTTTCACCTGGAAATTGGACTAAGAGCGCTCGGCTAGCTTGCCCATCCCGCATTGTTAGTCTCTTCAGTACCCTGGCTCTAGGGTGATTTGTTTTGATTTCGCTCTCAATGAACGAAAGGTCTTCCTCGGTCGGAATAGGTTTTAAGACGCCGAGTGCTCGGGCCTCTCCGGCCCCCTTGCCCGGTGTTCGGGGGATGGAGCAAGTAACTCTAACCCCCCCCCCCCCCTACTGTGTGTTTGTTGGTAGCTAGCCTTTGCACTTCACATGTGGGGCAACCTATGAGGATCCGCCTACCGAAGGCGATCCTTCTCGTTTCCACTGGTGGACCAAACGCTTCTGTGAGCACCTCATTCAGTTTATTTATGCTCATCATAAACAGGGTAGCGTCTTCTTTGTCTGGCGTTATCATAATGGGAAAAGCCAGCATTGCCTTTTCGGGGCGTTTGTAGGCCCTTTCCCTCCTTTTTCTGAGCTTTTTGTTTCGCATGAAGGGTTGCTCCTCGACTACAGTACTAGCCGAGTCGCTATCGCTATCCCGTTCTAGATCCTGTTCTAAATCGTGTTCACTTTGACGGTCGGTTTCGTTTTCCGATTGGTTTGGGTCATTGTCCGTTTCGTGGTCGGCCGCTTTTCCCGGCCGCGTGACGTCACTCCCTTTGTCAATTCCTTTGTTTCTAGCGGTGGCCTGGCGGGTGATTCGCCCCTCAGGCTGGGTGACGTATGACCCAACCTGCGTTGCGACGCAATCGAGGCCATCTGGTTCTGACTGGATTGTGCTCACCTTTGAATTTGAATTCGGGTGTTCACCGAGCTCACTACTTAGGTCAGGCGCTTCTTTTTGAGCGCGTTGATTTTTGGTGTTTTTTGAACCATTTTGCCCACTAGTCCGGCCATTTGCAGCCATCTTTGGGATGGCTGCTTAGGCCAGCCAATTTTACCCTTTGGGTTAAGGTGGCGACCCCCAGGGGGTGCCAGCAGGCGCGAGGGCCTGTTTTTGTAAGTGTAAGCGTAAGACAGAAGCTTTGAGTAACGACTGGTAAGCGTATGAGTAGTACCTGTAGAGCAAAGAATAAAAAACAAACAAAGAAGACGTAGCGTTCTTGTGTTGACTCCTCGAATATCGTTATAAGCGTAAGAGTACAGCTGTTTCCACGTGGGTAGGGTTCGACTGTTGTAAGCGTAAGTAGCGACTGTTTTGAGCGTAAGTAGAGACTGTATCAAGCTGAAGCAAACGACTGTTGTACAAGCGTAAGCGTACGACTGTTACCACGTGGGACCCTGTAGGACAAAGAAGACGTAGGCGTTCTTTGTGTTGGTTCCTAGGGTGTCGTTGGTCTTTCTCGTTTGGGCTTCGAATTAAGCTAGACAATTCTAACAAGAAAAAATGGCCCACATGGGGTCCTACCTTGATTCAGAACCTTTATGCCGCTTGCTTGTTTGGTAGGTGTTCATGCTGGAGGTAGTACACTTCTGTGGCCATCTTCTCCTTTCTTTAAGTCTATCTTATGCCGGGGCCAGAGACCACCACCCTTACGGGCTACCGGTCCCTGCAGCTGCCGTTTTTTTGTCTATCACACCCTATCTATCCTCGTTGGCTATGCTAGACTATGCTATGAAGATAACTTGGTGGACAGAGCTACAAACAGCTCCGCCACCGGTCTGCTCTATGATGTACTGTGACCACTTCGCTTGACTGAGCTCTAGAGCGCGTCCTCTCCTCACCGCTGCTGTGCTCCGAATGTCACCAATGGGAAAAACATCTAGATATTTGTAGGCAGGCACGGCACTAGGTCTGAAACTGAAACAGATAACCCTGTTTACTGCCAGGACCATAATGCAAAGCATAGATCATCCGGGTATTTTTTTTCTTTTTTTTCTTCTGTCGTTGTTGTTATTGTTGTTGTTGCTGCTGATGTTGCTGTCCGTCGCCTTCGTCGTCGTCGGTGTTGTTTGTGTAAATTTCGTTGTTAACCCTCTGACTGCTACTGGCGATGCCGATAAGTGGAAAAGACGCGTGACGACGCGTATTTTCCGCTTATGCCCGATGCACGTATTTCCCAAATTTTGTAGACGCGTCATCTAACGACTATGCACCTGTTGCAGGAGATGGATCGACCATGATAAAATTCAAGGGTAGTGCCAGATTAGGTTGGCGCCGACAAGCTAATCTTGCACTACCCTTGAATTATCATGGTCGATCCATCTCCTGCTGCAGTGCGCCAGGGCTGAATGGGTTAACGGCTTCGTCAGTAGCAGTCAAGGGGTGAAATGATCGATTCCAGGTTCTCCTCGTGGAGCTGATAGCGGCTGCTGAGGCTTGCAAACTGACAGCTTACGAGCAAGTGGTGGGGAGGGAGGCAGTCGTTAACCTCATCATACGTGAGTAAAATTCACCAATAACAAAGCATAGAAGTAACTGAAGCGACCAATCACAAAGCATAGAAGTAAATCGACCAACAACAAAGCATAGAAGTAAATCAACCAATCACGACGCATAAAAGTAAATCGACCAATCACAAAGCTTAGAAGTAAATCTACCAATCACGATGCATAAAAGTAAATCGACCAATCGCAAAGCATAGAAGTAAATCTACCGATCACAAAGCATTGAAGTAAATCGACCAAACACAAAGCATGGATGTAAATCGACCAACCACAAAGCAGAGAGCAACTAGTGAATGCTTTTGCAGTTTGTGCAGTTTTGGCTGTCGGTAGCGCTTTTTGTCGTGGTTATCGCTAAAGGCTGTTCTACGTTGTTTCCATATCACAGTGAAGAAGGATCTTTGATAGTTTCATGTTTTTAACGTAAATGGTTTTCAATCTCTGTTTTCTGTTTTCCTTTCACATGAAACTGTTGCGGCAACAATTTTAATATAAAATCTTTTTTCTTTTTTTTTTTTAGATCTCCCGGGAGCACAGGAACATCGCATTCAGGAATATCTTCAGAACGTACGTGCAGACATATTTAACCCATTCGCTGCCAAGCGAGGAAAATTCAACACCACCCAGCAACTGCAATAGGTATAGATCCTCATGAGCCCCCGCACTTACGGGGGGCTCATGAGGATCTATGCCTCTTGCTGAAACTCAATTTGTGTCCATGTTCCTTTGACGGCCGGGGAATCTGAGGTTAACTCATTCATCCCGACGCAGGTATTTCCCAAATTTGGGAGGCGTCATCTAACGACAATGCATCTGTTGCAGGAGATGGATCGACCATGATAATTCAAGGGTAGTGCCAGATTAGCTTGGCGCCGACAGGCGCCAAACTAATCTGGCACTACCCTTGAATTATCATGGTCGATCCATCTCCTGCTGTAGTGCGTCAGGGCTGAATGGGTTAAACTGACACTAATTCTGGAAAAAAAAGCTGCTTCCACTGGCAGTGAAGGAGATAAATCTTAAATTATCTTCTCACGAACAAAACAAGCGTAATTTCGGCCAAAGTAAGGTGCGCAAAAACGGCGGAGACTGCCGTCAGTAGTGATGTTTGTTTACGACTCCCAACAAGGAACGAGAGCGGTCACTGCGGAGAACCAGATTCTACTAACAAACGAGAGCAAAGTCATTGCGGTTAACTCTTTCTACCCCAAACACACCACAGGAAGATGAGGATCGACCATGATAGTTCAAGGGTGATGCCAGAATAAATTGGCGCCTATGGGCGCCAAGCTATTCTGGCATCACCCTTGAACTATCATGGTCGATCTGTGTCCTGCACTGCAATGCAGTCTTCAGAGAACAACGCCAAAATTTGAGTATTTCGGTGTTGGGGTAGAATGAGTTAACCAGATTCTACTGTAAGCATAGACAACACTCCAAACATCGCCCATAGGCATAGATCCTCATGAGCCCGGAGTAACGAGATTCTATTACACGCATAGACAACACTCCAAACATCTCAAAAGAGGCATAGGTTTATGCCTCTTGGAGATGTTTGGAGTGTTGTCGATGCTTACAGTAGAATCTGGTTAACCGCTGTGACTTTGCTCTCGTTTGTTGTTGGGAGTCGTACGGCTTAAATGTAACCTCACTATTATCGTGGCATTGCAGGCATGATAACTGTAATATAATTATTGTAAAATCGTCATCGTCATCGTCATCATCGTCGTCGTCATCATTATCGCCGTTATCATCGGCGCCATTGTCGTTGGTAATATCTTTTTATCGTCCACATCATAATAATTATCAACATTGTCACCATCGTACACTACCATCTTGTTGTCGTCTTCGTTATATTACAATACGCATCATTATAATCACTACCACCGCTACCACCACCCTAACCAGCACCTACTGCGTGTCTATTTAACAAATTAATATGCAAATTAACGAACTATAATGGAATATGTCACCCCAGTACAGTTTCAAGATACATGTAGTAAATAGTGTGAGCCTTACCACAAAACTTCAACAGTGATTTAGAACAGGTTGCCTGAAAACACTGGGCTTGACTGTTCCATTATCTCATTTAGCCCGACGGCCGTATTTCCCAAATTTTGGAGGCGTCGTCTAATGACTATGCACCAGATGCAGGAGATGGATCGACCATGATAATTCAAGGGCAGTGCCTGTCGGCGCCAAGCTAATCTGGCACCACCCTTGAATTATCATGGTCGACCCATCCTACGTCAGGGCTGAATGGGTTATGGGTGCGGAAAGCATTTCCAGAATGACAGTACTAAGGAAAACGTCTTTTAAGCCCATGCATGAATTTTCTGTTCTCAGTGCTAGCAAAGAGACTATAAGACAAATCACTCCTTCATAAGGCTTACTTAAAACAGCGAAGTCACGTATGCGTGTTACGTTGCTAAGCTTTCTAAAGGAGAACTCAGCATGTACATGTGCAATTTGCGAGCATTGGAGATAACTGGTTCTTTCTCAATTATATTTTTTTGTTTTTGTTTTTGTTTTACAAGAGCTTTGATTTTAAGATATTCTTTTCTTTTATGCTATCTCTAATTAAAAGATTGTCTTTGTGAAAAGTAGTAAATTAACATGCAAAGTGCAAGAGAAAAACAAGATATATAATGCAAGAGAAAAACAAGATATATAAATAACTCAAGCTTTTCCTTGTCAGTTTTTGTAAGAATAGGTTGATGTATAACATGCGCGCACACACTCACACACATACAAACCACCGTTGTTCTTTTCTTTCTTTCTTGTTTTAAATTACAATCTCACATGATCAGTTTATTAATTTGCACAGCACCCCACAACAGACTGTGCCTTTCTGTGACTCACGCAAACTGGCTGTCAAAATGGACACTACATAACCTGTAGGCCCGTGAATGCAACTCTGCAGGTGGCAGTCTCAACAAATCTTTCCTTCAAGTGTTCTGCACTTATTTCTTACATCTGTTGGGAAAATAACAAACACTGAATGAAACTGAAGTATTAAAACAACACCTAAACGCTTTAATCTGTATTCCTGGTTCGTGAGAACAGTTCAGGTTGCAACGTCCCCCCCCCCCCACCCCATCCTCTCCCCCTCCCCCTACCCCCTACCCCCCCCCCCCCCGTCTCTCCCTCTCTCACTCTCTCTCTCTCTCTCTCTCTCTCTCTCTCTCTCTCTCTCTCTCTCTCTCTCTCTCTCTCTCTCTCTCTCTCTCTCTCTCTCTCTCTCTTTCTCTCTCTCTCTCGCTAAAGTAATATTAGCTGCGCACAAGCGGCACAAACGTTTAGATCTGCCTTGCGTTAATCCAACATTAGACATTAGTAGAGAGGAGAACTATTCTATGTACATATGGATCACTTCTACAATTGAAAGAAAATGCTAAGAACGTATTATTTCTTTGGATCTAAATGTTTGTTAGACCACTTTCCAGCTGATAACATTTCTTTGAATTCGTGGAGTGCTAGGGTCTACCTGGAGTCAGACCTGTTTTCCACTTCAGACCAAAATGGTGCCAAGCGTGTCAAATGCAGAGAAGAACCGAACGGAGAAATTCCCAGATTCAAACCCAAAAATAATTAAAATTATTTTTAACGGCTATCCGTTCACATATCACTCATGTAACTTCGTCACACGCGAGACCTATGCTTGCGTATCGCATATCGCCCGGCACCCCTATCTCAAAATCGATTTTCTTTTCTCTCAGATAGACCACTCATCCCTTATGCCATTCAATTATTCTCTAGTCGTAAGTGTATGCAAAAATAAGAGCTAAAAGTGATTAGCTTACCTTTTTTCTTCCTTGGGAAAGCGGAAAAATGATATGCCGATACAACTTCGCTTGTTGCGTTTGAGAGAGAAATTGCTTTGCCCCCATGCTTCGCTTTGCTCGGTCAGCCCGTCGCAACAGGTTTATAAGGGAAATAACTCTCAAAACGCGTCCTCGCACTCTCTGGCCGAGTGCTTTGTCTTATAATGTACCGTCTTTGGTGCTAGTGTTCGAAAAAGATTTTGAAGAACAAATGTTATAGCATGAGGCTACATTGTGTGACAGTGTATAATCAAAACCCACTACCGCATGGCCGGTGTCAGTTTGACTGTTCAATGCACAAATGGCTGACATTTCTAAATCCGTGGCTGTTTTAACCCTTCAAATACGCACTTGGTTTTAAGGAAGCAGACAAGAGAGACTATTTTGTCAAAACACAAAAATACGAATGTATACTTACGTACTTTTAACTATAATAACGAATGTTAGGAGAGCTTGGGCAAGGTAGGCATTGTGTCTAGTGAAGGGCTGGGAATGGTTTAAGAAGTCGTTCCTAAATCATTTTCATGGATTTGAAATCACAGTACATGTTAGTTCTTACACCTCAAGGTGGGCATTTTCGCCTAGTGAAGGGCTGGGACCCTAGGGAACTTAAAGAAGTCATCATTAATGCTTTTCCGTATATATAAAATTAGAGTGCTATCACCTTAATCCATTGTTTTTGTCAAAACACGTACATACAATTTTGACCTACGTCTATTGCACATTATGAGTATGATGACACTATTAAAGTTTTCTTTCTCGCCCATACCAACATCTTACAGCGATAAAACAAGGAACTTTTTACAAAATATCTTATTTGTTAACCCATTTAGCCCTGGACGCACAACAGCAGGACATTGATCGACCAGGCGCCAATCTAAGCTGGCGCTACCCTTGAATTATCATGGTCGATCCATCTCCTCCAGCTGGCGCATACTCACGTAGTTCCGCGTGTGTGCATGCGCGCGTGTGTGGGTGTGTGTGCAAGCGCGTGTGCGTGCCGGTGTGCGTGTGTGTGTGTGTGTGTGTGTGTGTGTGTGTGTGTGTGTGTGTGTGTGTGTGTGTGTGTGTGTGTGTGTGTGCGTGCGTGCGTGTGTGTATTCATGTAGTTTGTAGCAAGGATAAGACTGAAAAAAGGTCTGCGCACCTATTCTTTTATCCTTGGAAAATAAAGTTTCATTTCATTTCATTTCATTTCGTTAGGTGACACCTCCGAAATGCAGCCTTGGGGTTAAATGGGTGAATTAAAGTATTTGACAATATCATTTCCCCGACATTTGCAGCATCTGAGGTCGGAGCAGCAGGGAACGTGTCGCGTACCGTCTGGTCCCGAAGCCACAACACGCCGACCCATATAAGTGCAAGGAGACGGATCGACTGTGACAGCTCAACGTCGCCAGTGCCTTATTAGATTAGGTAACCTTTCCAGGCTACCTACGCTAGTCAGGCACTACCGTTGAGCTTGCCGTGTTTGGAAAATGGGTCATTGATTAGGATGACTCGGGTGAAAGAAGGTGTCATGCTTCTCAGACGGCGAATTGGAGGTTAGAAACGCTTATGCACCTTGTGTGACTTTGCCATCAGATGGGCTTTTTTTGTTGGACGGATATGATCGGATAATAAATAGGATAAAGGTCATTTAATTTCTTTAGACGATGTGTGTGTGTGTGTGTGTGTGTGTGTGTGTGTGTGCGTGCGTGCGTGCGCGTGTGTGTGTGTGCGTGTGTGTGTGTATGTATGTATGTATGTATGTGTGTGCTTTATGCGTGTGTGTGTGTGTGTGTATGTGAGTCTATGTCTTTGCGTGTGTATGTGTGTTTGTGAGAGTGTGCTTGCGTGTGTGTGTGTGTGTGTGTGTGTGTGTGTGTGTGCGTACGTGTGCGTGTGTGCGTATGCGTGTGATTGTGTGTGCGTATGTGCGTGCGTGTGTGTGTTTGTGATAGTGTGCGCGCATGCTGGTGTGCACGCGCGCGCGCGCGTGTGTGCGTGCGTGCGTGCGTGCGTGCGTCTATGTGTCTGGGTTGAATAAAGAAAGACTTTACGACAGGGAAAACGCTCCACGGCCTGTTTAAACATTTTCGTATATGAGCACGTCAGTTTTGTGACCTGTTCCGTTTTGACATGCACTTTTAGTGAGGTTACGTTTAGACCGTACGACCCCCAACAACAAACGAGAGCCAAGTCACGGCGGATAATCCTCTTGTTTCATAAGCATAGACAACACTACAATCATCCCCAAGAGGCTAAGCTCCTCATGAGCCCTCCCGGCTCATGAGGATCTAAGCCTCTTGGAGATGTTTGGAGTGTTGTCTTTGACTATGGTAGACGCTGGGTTTCCACCGTGATTATTTCGATGGCGTTCCTTGTAGGGAGTCGTTCGTCGCAAACGTAACCTCACCAGTTTCATGTCAAGACTGACGCTGTATGTGATCGTGTGTTGTTGCCCAGCAACAAAATGTGAGTTTACTTTCGTCTATTATACTTACTGGTGAGATAGGGGTCGTTGGGGGGGGGGGTTGGATTGGGGGGGTGGGGGGGGGGGGGCAATACTTGTACTCCTACTGGCTAAGCCTGATGCGGGAGTGACTTGATAATTTTCAGTCTCACAAGTTTTCGCTTAATCGCTTAACGGCCATGACTCTGTGTTGTTCAAATCATTGTAAATCCAACGCCAAATATGCCCAGCCTTCAAAGCAGCATGGCTACAAAGTGGTGTCAGCAAGAGGCATAGATCCTCATGAGCCCCCGCAATTGCGGGGGCTCATGAGGATCAATGCCTCTTGCAGTTGGGCGGTGTTTGTCTTGCCCCGGCAGTGAATAGGTCTATGTGAATTCAAAACTGATTTCAAGTCATGGAGACTAATGGAGGCAGGCTGACCCCTGGAGACCTGTGCAATCAAATCTGACGCACACACAACGGAGGTAAAATTCACATCATTTCTTTCCATTTTCTGCATGTGTTAACCATTTCCATGCACTTTAAAAAGATATTTCATACATCTCCGCTTGTAATGCGCTCGCGGCTTCGATTTATTTTAAAGCGACCTAGAGCACTTTACCATGTATCGGCGCCTAATAAATCCTCTTTATTATTATCATTATTATTATTATTATCTGCTCCAGGGGCGGGCTTTGCTTGCTAAAATTTGCGAATACTACGGGTTTTCACTGTTGTCTTTATTCACTTTAAAAACCTTCTTTTTTATAATCCCTGTGACTAGGCCCACATAACAGAGGTTTTTTTAATTTTATTATATATATATATATATATATATATATATATATATATATATATATATATATATATATATATATATATATATATATATATATATATATTTTTTTTTTTTTTATTATTTTTTATTTTATTTTTTTTTTTTACTGTCTCTTGTGAGCATTGATGGAATTCTCTAATGCGCACAGGATAAGAAGAACAAAAAAAGTCTTATATTATTTGTGACGACATTCAAACTTTATAAAGCCCTCCGAACGTAATATGAATTTTACATCTGACTGATGTTTTGTTTGGTTTTTTTCTTCTCAGGGGAAGAAACTCGTCATTGCAAATGTTGAAATTATTTTGTCGCCGCGGTGGCTCTTGTTTCTATACGGCGGACAAGGAGAGTTGAGTTCATGGAACATTCAGTTTTCCTGGGTAGTATATTCGGCGCTCTGTTGGCCTTTCTGTCCAGCAATATTGTAAGACATATTAACAACATTTTTATAAAGGTGATATTGCGAGCTATTAACCCTTGCTGCCTTAGTAGTGGAATAGGTCCCTTTAACCTATTCAGCCTTGACGCACGTGACAGCAGCAGGAGCCAAGCTAATAGGCGCCAAGCTAATCTGGCACTACCTTTGAATTATCCTGGTCGATCCATCTCCCGAAACTGGTACATATTCGTTAGGTGACACCTCCAAAGTTTGCGGCCTACGGAGTAAATGAGATAAGACAACATGTTCGTGACGCACTGACTGGCATGCAAAAAAATACGACTGAAGAGCAAACGAGAAAAAGAAAAGTAGTGGTGTGTGGTCGTAGAGGTTATGTTGGTGGAAATGCGGGGTGGGGGATGGGGGGGGGGGGGGGTCATATTACAGTTCACGTATCTGCCTCCTAGTGTGAACCTCAAAGCATAAAGCCGTAAGGTCCAAAATCATAGACAGAGCACACACACACACACACACACACACACACACACACACACACACACACACACACACACACACACACACCTTATAACATCCTCGTTATCCAAACACCGCTAGAAAAAAAATCAGGGTCATTACTTGCGTAACAACGTTATTAGTTATCGAGCGAGCACATCTTCCATAAAAAAAACCTTGCCGACTTGATGCTTATGTTTTGTTTGACGAATTCCCAGTAAGCAAATCACCCTCGGGCCAGACGTCGGCCGCAGTGGGACCGCGCACACTCGGCCCGAGGACCCCACGCTTACTGGTAATCGAACAACGACGCATTAGTTGCAGTCAGCCCTGTGGAGGCAGAAAGAAACTATGTCCAGGTTTGTCAAGAAGCGAGATTTTCCACGAAATACCATGGACATCTCGGTTTTTTACATCTATAGGAATTTACTGTCTTTTTTGCATGCACGCGGCATTCATATGCGGGTTTTTTTTACCCCCTTGACTGACGAGAAATATTGGACAACACCCAACCGCAAGAGGTATAGATCCTCATGAGCCCCCGCATTCGCGGGGGCTCATGAGGATCGATACCTCTTGCTGACACCACTTGTATTCATGTTTCTTGGACGGCCTGGATTTTTTACGTTGAAGAAAGAAGAAAAAAAAAAACACAATCTACGTCCTCTGGCAATCAAGATGTTAAGATAAAAGTCGATTAGCCTCGGAATGCGATTCCCAGTTAGCTTTGCGAGTGTTACCAGGTCGGATATTGAAATATTCCAGCAAAACTAGGTTCTTTGAAAGCTCTCGGTCACTCTGTTCTAGGTCAGTTAAGGACGAAGCACTCGCATGCACTGTGATTTCAAATCCATGAAAACGTTTTAGGAATGACTTCTTTACGCTCCCTAATGTCCCAGTCCTTCTTTAGGCACAATGCCTACACTGACCAACCAGCTCTCCTAACGTTCGTTATTATCGTTTGAAGTACGTAAAAATATACATTCGTACTTTTGCTTTCTGGGTGAAACCACCTCCTCCCCCCACCCCTCACTGACCCCCCCCCCCCCCCCCTGGACAGCTGCCGTTGCACCCTATTAACTTTTTTTTGTTGGGGTGGGTGGGGTGGGTGGGGGAGGATTACTGTATCGCGTGCAGGCGAACTCGCGTGTCAGTAGAACACGAACGCTGAAAAGGAGTCCGCAGTTTGGTTAATTTTGGAAAATGTAATGTTTTCAGCAAAGAGTGTAAAAATAATGTCACGATGTACTGTTAACGGTGCTGATCTGCGATTTTGGATCTTATGGCTTTCAGCCGTAACGTCCAAAATCACAGACCAGCACAGATTTCCGGGCAGGCCACGCCGCAGGTGTAGGATGTCGACCTCAGCGACTTCGTCACATGGTCACCGCGAATTCGGCACCTGGTCACCGGAAATCCGTCACGTGCTATACGCAAGGTAGTCGCAAATTTGCTTTTGCTTTTGCTTAGCGGTAATGAGTTTTGTTACACACTGTAATATATTGTTTGAAATGTTTTCTCGGAGAGGGATCAATTTTGTTGTTATTGTTGTTGTTGTTGGTGATGGTGTTGCTGTGATGATGGTATTTTGTTTCTTGTTGTTGTGATGATGATTGTGTTTTGTTACTTTTGTTGTTGTTGCTTGAGGTTGTTCTTCCTGCTGTTGTTGCTTTTGTTCTTGCTGTTGTTCTTGTGATTGTGGCGTGGTGTTTCTTCTTGTTGTACTTTTGCTTGTGGTTGTTCTTCCTGTTGTTTTTGTGCTTACTGTTATTGTTGTGATGGTGATGTGGTGTTTCTTTTTGTTGTTGTTGTTGTTGTACTTTTGGTTGTTGTTCCTGTCGTTTTGTTGTGCTTGTTGTTTTTGTGGTAGTTGTTGTCGTTCTTTTATTGTTCATGTCGTCGTCGTCGTCGCTGACGTTGTTATTGTTGCTAAGGATACTGGAATGTACACAAAAATCTGGAATATAGAACCACTAACAGTCACAGTCAATCGTGTTCTTTAACTGTATTGCCCCACCCGGGTCTGCCCTGGGGGACGGGTGGGGTTAACTATTTTTTAGTTCCCAGGGTCACCCTGGTCAGCCCCACAGGGTGGGGCTTTTCTCTCTATTCTGGGGCATCTGTTTCTGTCTACCCGTGGTCCATTCACCTGTATTTACCTTTTTAAAACTCTCCCTACTGTCTGCACTGCGTGTAGCTCTTGATATTGGATGTGTGTTGCTAAATGGTCTTGGCTTTATTTAGGCCCCATTGCGTGGGTTTATTTAACGTATTGGACCGGCTGGTGACACGCATTCAATATTCTGTGGGGTTTTTTTTTCACAAGCAGTGCAGGCACGTCCTGAGAAAGCCTTGTTGCTGTCGGGACGTTAAGCAATATACAATCAATCTTTAACTGTATTAACCCTGTTTTGTCGGTAGCGCTTTTCGTCGAGGTGATTAACCCTTTGGCTGTCGGTAGCCCTTTTTGTGGAGCTGATTCCTGAAGGAATCACATCGACAAAAGGCGCTACCGACAGCCAAGGGGTTAATCTTCAAAGGACAACTCCTAAATTTCGCTTAAGGCTTAATGCGTTAACTCATTCGAGACGTCCTGCTTTTGGATACTCGGATGTTTCCTGGATATCCAACTGGGGCACCTCTTAAACGAATTCAACTGTTAAGACATGAAAACGTTTAAACACTGCTTCTGTTCGGCAGACAAAAGATGAAATCTATCGGATTTCATTGCAGAATGTGCTTACTTCTAACCTTTACTAACACCTTGAAGACTTTAATGACACAATTTAGCTCATTATTTTGCGATAAAGGCCGAGAGAGAGAGAGAGAGAGAGAGAGAGAGAGAGAGAGAGAGAGAGAGAGAGAGAGAGAGACAGACAGACAGACAGACAGACAGACAGAGACAGACAGACAGACAGATAGACAGAAAGACAGACAGACTGAGAGAACTCAGACAGAGAGAGAGAGAGAGAGAACTCAGAGTGATAAATGAAATGTAATGAAACTTTATTGAAATGAAACTTTATTTCTCAAGGATAAATGATTAGGTACAGAGACCTTTTTTCAATCATGTCCTTGCGCGCGCGCGCACACACACACACACACACACACACACACACACACACACACACACAACACACACACACACACACAGAGGGAGAGAGGGAGAGAGAGGAGAGAGAGAGAGAGAGAGAGAGAGCGAGAGATCGAGAGATCGAGAGAGAGCGAGAGAGAGAGAGAGAGAGAGAGAGAGAGAGCGAGAGAGCGAGAGCGAGAGAGCGAGAGAGCGAGAGAGACGAGAGCGAGCGAGCGAGCGAGAGCGAGCGAGCGAGCGAGAGCGAAGCGAGAGCGAGAGCGAGAGAGAGAACGAGACGAAGCGAGACGAACGAACGAACGAATGAATGAATGATACTTTATTTCTAAGGATGGAAACAATAGGCGCACAGGCCTCTTTTTATGTTTGTCCTTGCTAAACTACAACATTAAAAGCAACATTAAAACAATATGTTAACAGCACACAACAATGTCACTTGTGTTATATTCCGATACAAGTTCCAAAGTCGCTGAAGATTACACACACACACACACACAGTAAAATGACAGGGTCTTGGGGAGGGGTGGGGGAGGGTGGGGGGGGGGAGGGGGTGTGCGATGTAAAGTGTGTTTATAGAAAGCGACTGCACGCTTATGATACAGCAACTCATGTGTAGGATTTTAGTGAGCAGGCAAAACACTACGATAAAGAGAGATATTATGTAAAAGTTAACAAGTGCAAAACGGAGGACCACAGGAAATCATTGACATGACTCTTTTGAACATATTATCTACGTTTCTTTCAAGTTTGCTCAGAGATGTATTTAAAAGCTTTCGTCCTAAACAATGGAAGATGTCTCGTTTGCTGTATATGTGGAGGAAGTGAGTTCCATAAATAGGCACCCGCGTACGAAAGGCTGGATTTAAACAAGTCAATTCGGGGCAGTTCAATGACGAGACTGTTCCTCAAAGTGCTGTAAACCCTTTCGCTCTCAGTGAAAAGCTTAGCCAGGGAGTGGGGGGCTTTCCCGTTCAGTGCTTTGTGCATAAGTACGCACTTATTTAACGTAAGGTGTTGATGTAAAGGAAGGAGCCCTGTTGCCTGAAGCTTTTCCTCCAAAGTTAGAGAGGGGATTGGGAGGATCAGTTTAATTGCGCGATTGTATAGAGAATTAATCCGCTTAAGGTTAGCCTTACTACAGCCGTCCCAAATAGTAGATGCATAATCAATGTGAGGTTTTATGTAGGAGTTGAAAAATAGCTTTCGTGTCTTAGTATCAATGATAGATTTTAATCTTGATAGTAAAAGTAGTTTCTTTGATAATGTTTTCCCTAGTTGTGTTAGATGGGGCAACCAGCACAGTTGGTCATCAACAATTACCCCGAGGAGGCGATATTCCTTGACTTGCTCAATGGGAACTGAATCAAAAGAGAGGCTAAGTGAATGGGGGCGGAGCTGATGCGTTTGGCGTTGTAATTAGCATGATTTTCGTTTTGGATGGATTAACAAGCATTTGATTATTTTTGCACCACAGTGAGACCTCCTGAAGACTAAGCTGAAGATTGCTTGATATTTTAGGTACAGTTTTCCCGCCAGCTTGAAGAGTTGAATCATCGGCAAACATGTCACATTCCGTATTTGGATTTGATATATGAAGTGGAAGATCATTTATAAACAAACAGAAAAGTAACGGTCTTAGTATAGATCCCTGGGGCACGCCATACTCAACACGCTTTTCAGAAGAGAAGGTAGCATTGATGTACACAGTTTGAATTATCCCTATGATATATGAACGAAAGAATGAGAGTGTCCCTGGGCTGTTATTGTTAAAGTAGCAGTCTAGTTTCTCTAATAACATTTTGTGGTTTTATAAGGTCGAACGCTTTTTTTAGGTCTAGAAAGACAGCACCAGACATTTTGTTTCTATTGATGTTGAGCAGCCAAGTGTCAATCATATGAACCAAGGCAGTGTGACACGAATGTTTAGGGTGAAAACCAGATTTATATTTATTCAGGAGAGACTTTTCTTCCAGGAATTCGAGAAGATATTTGTATACATGCTTCTCAATAGGCTTCGACAGAATAGATAATATGGATATAGACAGAAAATTATTTGAAAATACAGAATGATACAGTACCTCTCAGGCCTTCGCCCTTCGGGGTACAAAGGTTTCTTTGACCTCCCTCAGGCCTACAAGGGTCCCTTTAGCAAACCCCTGCGTCCAATAAGTTATATTGTAGCATTGTGGGTTATTGGGTTATTTAGTTCGGGGTTGGAAGTCCAAGATACCGGAGTGATAATGCAAGGAATAAGAAATAGCCACGCTTAGCAATAACAATTAAAACACATTTCATTAATATTTCGGGTTAAAAATAGCTTTATTTAAATAAGCAAGAATACAATATGCTACTTGTTTTGTCAGTGCGCGGAAAAAAAGTAACTCACTGAAAAGAAATGGCAGTCACATTTTGGGCCTGGATCTCGGAGTGATAATGGACGGCCTATGGGAGCGTTGGACAGCTATTGTCTATGAAGTATAACCTGAACACTGATCAATTCAGGCGCGACTGCAACTATGCCACGCTGATTTACCAGGACCTATAGCATCGTGTGCATGTCAGCCTTCGAATATTGCGATATCTGGGAGTGGGAACTGGATTCTGACTGCGTTATTCGGAAATTTCTAGTCTGAAACGACAGCACACTGACATAAATTCGCGTGTACGAACACAGAGGTAAAAGGGACAAAAATAACATAAAATAACATAGAACTAACAAGAGATATAAATCCTCATGAGCGGAGGCTCCTGAGGATTTATGTCTCTTGCGGCTGGGTCGCGTTCGCTTTGCCCCGTCAGTTAAGCGGTTAACGCGGTGCTGGGGCTACTTCGGCTTGTGAAAAAAAATCATAATCATAATCATAATAAATAAATAAATAAATAAATAAATAAATAAATAAAAATACCCCCCCCCAAAAAAAAAAAAAAAAAAAAAAAAAAAAAAAAAAAAGAAAGAAAGAAAGAAAGAAAAATTACTTCGGGAGGAAAAACAAGCAAAGGCCATTCAGCAGTTCAGCAGGTCAGCAGGAAACAAAACCGTCGTCAATATACAGAAATGTCTTCGAGCCAACGTCAGCTTTAGTTGGCCAGCGCATTGGGACTGCCACGCTCCGAGGCCGTTTTGCTCTTCGAGAATCCACATGGGAGTCACAGTCATGTCTGCCTTGCATCCGATTTCGAGCTACACGCGTGCCCTGTGCGCAATGAAATGGACTTTTACAGAAAGCCAAAAAGCGATCGACACGAAAGAGTGTAATTTCCTGTCAATGTTGCAACTCTATTCCGTTAGCACTCTCGCCGATTTCAAGTCTGAACTATTCTTTTCGATTAGAAAATCTAATCTTTTAACCCATTTAGCCCTGACGCACTACAGCAGGAGATGGGTCGGCCGTGATAATTCAAGGGTAGTGCCAGGTTAGCTTGGCGCCGACAGGCGCCAAGCTAATCTGGCACTGCCCTTGAATTATCATGGTCGATCCATCCCCCGCAACTGGTGCATAGTCATTAGATGACGCCTCCAAAATTTGGGAAATACGGCCGTCGGGCTGAATGAGTTAACACTTTCGCTGCCAGGACTATGTACATCACAGATTCTATACACTGGGTGTCAGTTTCGGAGAACGGAGCGACTTACCATGATAGTCCATGACTCCATAAGTCGCATTTGAATTATCACGCTCGACCCATCTACTGCTGTAGTGCGTTAGGGTTAAAAGATTAGATTTTCTCACCGAAAAGAAAAGTAAGGTACAAAATCACGGACCAGCACACATTTTCTGTAATTCAAAGCGATCAACAGTCCAGGCAGTAAAAGGATCTGTGTAGATCTTACAATAATGCTGGACCAAAGGCAAACTTTAGTGTGCAGAATGATTGTCCTAAAATGAAAGACTGTTCTGCTCTTCTTCTCCTTTGTACACAGGAGATTTCCTTCCGTTACGCTCAAAAGGCAGTCGGAAATCTCTGGCTCATGTGCTTACGCACATACATTGTTAGGCTTTGACAGTGGTTATTGTCGCTTCGAGGGTCCGAGCGGGGAGTTTATTTCGAAGATAAAACTTTTATCTCCGAAATAAACTCTTTGATCGAAACCGCCTCGGGGCGATAAAACCCACTGGCAAAGCCTAACTTGTAAAACAGTTATTTGTCTTCAAATGTAAAAAATCTAAATGCACGAAGACGCAGACAACACGTTGTTAGATTGTCATTGTATCAGCTGAATGGTAGCCATGACTACATGTTTTTGTCCTTTTACGGGCGACGTGCTAATCAGATACATCCCCCGAGTTGGCATGCTTCAGGTACTAAAGCCAGTCAAGCTCTACTCTTGAGCTGTCACTCTCCGTGCGCTAAAACAAACCAAACACCACCTTTAGAGCTGCAAATTTCCAGCCCGGGCGTAAACCTAATCAGATACTACCCAAAGAGCTGTAACGGTCCAAGTGTGAAACCCTTTACTGCCAGTGGACGCACCATTGTGTCTTTGAAAGCAGGGCAAAGTGTACAGAGTAAAATTCCGCCAATATACAAGGAGCACGTGCACAAATAGAATCAGCAAGAGGCAACGAACCTCGTGAGCCCCCGCATATGCGGGGGCTCAATAGGTTCGTTGCCGCTTGCATTTGGACGATGTTCACATTTTTTTTTCTTGCGGGGAAGGTTGTAGAGTTCCAGTCACTAACTAGTAAACCACTACCTGTTGAGCTTGTATGTTATAGCCCTTAATCTGGGCGGATCATTTACCTCGAGGGGGGTGGGGGTGGGGGTGGGGGTGGGGGGGGGTAGTCCAACGTTTTGTTAGGGACCTTCAACCTGACGCAAAAGGCTTCCCCGAAAGGCTTTCCAGTGGCCGAAAAATCAAACGAGTAGGGGGGGGGGGGGGGGGGGAGGGGGGGGGGGGGGGGCGGTTAAGGGAAGAAGACGTGTGTGTGTGTGTGTGTGTGTGTGTGTGTGTGGTGTGTGTGTGTGTGTGTGTGTGTGTGTGTGTGTGTGTGTGCGGTGTGTGTGTGTGTGTGTGTGTGTGTGTGTGTGTGTGTGTGTGTGTGTGTGTGTGTGTGTGTGTGTGTGTGTGTGTGTGAACAGAACACTCTCGCCACTAGCCAAAATATCAAACAAACAACGAGGGGGGGGGGGTGGGTGGGGGGAGGGGGGATGCCAAGGTGGGGGGGGGGGTTTGTAGTGCGTGTGTCGAAACTCGCCAAAAGATCAAATGGGGAGAGGGGGGGGGGGGGGCGGTTACAAACACCCCAAAAGGGACTTTGTTATAGCATTTTCAGCAATTTCGGGTCGGGGGGTTTCCGGAACCCTTAGGATCCCCTCCCCCCCCCCCACACCACCACCACCTTGATCCGCCCCTGATCTGAACATGTATACTCTATACGCCTTGAACTAAAATATATTTCTGGCGCTAAAGATATTAATATAAGCTATAGATATAAATCTGCGCTGCCATTTAAACTGTACGAGCACTAACCCTGCATCTGCAATGTATCTTATGTTAACCCCTTGACGGTGCATGCAGTGACCTTCGCTGCCACTGGAAGAAGACTGCAGTTTCTGAAATTTAACAAACTAATTCTAAAATCTAATTCTTTCTTAATTCAACGTCAAAGAGCCTTAGCCGGCCTAGATACAAAGTGGTGTCAGCAAGAGGCATAGATCCTCATGAGCCCCCGCAATTGCGGGGGCTCATGAGGATCTATGCCTCTTGCAGTTGGATAGTGCTCAACTTTTCGTTGGCAGTGAAGGAATCAAACTGATCTGGCACTACCCTTGAGAGTGAACATCACCGACACCGGGTTGTCTCCCTCGATTCGCCGCCCTGCAGACAACCCAGTGTGAACCGCACATTAGCTGAAAAAAACCCTGGAACTCAGTGATGGAACTGTCCTCAACGGTTATTACGTTCACAAGATTGGGAGTCGCAGAAGCCATTTGTAGCTGAAGGTTATTAACAACCCCTCGCGTGATGGAAAATTACAAGGCAGGGTAAGTCCTTGAAAGTCTTCAAATTAATCGACCCCGTCGTGTCGTCCTCTCCTTCTCCTCAACCCCCTGTGACCGCCTCCCCCTCCCTCTCCCTACCCCTATTTTCCCCATCTATTTCACCCTTCCGTCTTGGTTCTAATGTACACTTTTCACATTCCACTAGAACTGAAGCCGTTTACTGCCAGTGGGCACAAGTTTTCCCTTGTTAAAGTACCATTACGCATAATTTGTCGGCACACCTAATGAACTTTAACAACAGTTTGGACACGTACCAAAAGCACAAAAAAGCACACAGTAATCGCACGTATTTATTCTGCGCAGGCGTTAGCGTGTCAATCGATTTTTACTGTTTCTCGTACTGAAAGCGTTGTATTTCTAGAGTGGAGTCATCAGTCAGGTTACTTGATATTAAGACGACGTGTGCTGAACATGATTGTCCTGTGTCTAAATGAACCGTAACTAGGCCTGTGTGTAGCGTTTCGTAACCATCTGATACAAAAGTGTATGTTTGAACATTACGGCGGTAGTGGGCCTTTAATTCAACACTTGACAGCCGAAGCCGTCCAATAAACACAGACACAAAGTGGCGTCAACAAGAGGCACAGATCCTTATGAGCCCCCGCACCTGCGGGGGCTCATAAGGATCTATGTCTCTTGCAACTCGATCCTGTACAGTGACGGTCTTCAGTTTTTTCTTGACAGTGAAGGGAATATAAACTGTCACATTTCATTGTCAATGGCCAAAAGCTGTGGTTGTAACTAATACTGATTCGAAACTCAGCGCCAAAGACCGTACCACCGTCCGTCGAAAGACAACAGTTATCTATTAAAACAGGGACAGCAAGCGGCATATATCCTCATGAGCCCCCGCACCTGCGGGGGCTCATGAGGATATATGCCTCTTGCAGTTGTTGGGTTGTGTTTGGCTTTTTCCTTGGAGAGAAGGTGAAAAAGCGAGTATTTTTCTTGTTACAAACGCTGTTCAAAAACCGTTCCAGCTAACGGTGCTTATAATCATATGCTGCCAATCCCGAAACGGCCATTGTCGTACGCCGTGACAGGATGGAAAAGCTGAAGCGTTGCAAGATTTATTTTTAGCAGGACTAGGAAGTTGCTGATTTCATTTGAAATCTAACAATTACACGATTAATATATATTTTTATATATAGCGCACAGCTCCTTTCCGGTTAACATGGAAAAAATATACTAATGCGATGAGGGTAATGGGACTGAACTCAAGGACAGCAAAATGCATAGCTCCTCATAAACCCTCCAATCAGCAAGGGCTCATGAGAATCTGTGTCTCTTCCATACCGAGTATACAGTTTTAGGGGTTGTTTTAACAGCTTCACTGCTATTGGACGCAGATCGTGTTTTTGGTTGTTGTTGTGTTTTTTTTAAACCCTCGTAGATTCGACGTCCACGATCCCCACCCGTCCGGCCTAGGAACATGGACACGAAGTGGTTCCAGCAAGAAGAATAGATCCTCATGAGCCCGCGCAACTGCGGTGGCTCATGAGGATCTATTCCTCTTGCGGCTGCTGGGTGTTGTTCAAGGTTTCATCGACAAGACTGCAGTAGACGGATGCTTCATTTCTGATAGCGTCCTTTATTCAGCGATCGCGACCAAAAGCAACAGCACTCCAAGGGACATGGACACAAAGTTGTCTCAGCAAGAGGCATAGATCCTAATGAGCCCCCGCGATTGCGGGGGCTCATGAAGATCTATGCCTCTTGCAGTTGGGTGATGTTCAACTTTTGCCGTTACAGCATTAAATAATTCAGCCCGAGGCACGTATTTCCCGAATTTTGGAGGCGTCATCTAACGTCTATGCACCTGTTGCAGGAGATGGATCGACCATGACAATTCAAGGGTAGTGCCAGATTAGGACGTTGATGTTACTTAGCACACTACTGGAGATGGCATGCAACGTCATGAGAGATTTTAAATTAAGTCATAAGTCTATTATATATAAATGAATATTCCTTTGACGTCATTCATGTCTGGTGTGATCCAGGTCGGAAGATGTCTTCTTGATTTCGTTTACAAAAATTGTGGAGAAATGAAAACAAATATATTATTGGTAGCACGGGCTTCCTCGCGCTGGGACCATATAGCGTTGAGGCGCGTCCCCTGGGTGGTGGATAGGGGGTCCCTCGCGAGAGGGGTGCACCGAATGAAATAAGGTGCCGTGAACCAACATGGTCTAAGGGAAGGTGACCCCGACAGAAAACCCCTGGTCCTCCTAGTAAGGGGGTTGGGCGTGGGGGTAGCTTCCCCACCCTGCAAAAAAGGAAATAGCTACAAAAACGCCGACGAAAAGACAAACAGTAATTCCTTTCCTGGAGGAGGAAGGTTCTTCTACCAGAAGATTTATGACGTCCTGTGGTGAAAGCCGGAAGTCTTCGGAAGCCACAGGACCGAGCCGCCTCTCTCTATCTAGGGACACAACCATGGGCACATGGAACGTCAAGACCATGTACCAGAGCGGCAAGGCCGCCCATATAGCAGCGGAAATGCAAAAGTACAACCTTTCCCTGCTAGGTATCAGTGAAGCCAGATGGACGCAGTCTGGCCAGAAAAGGCTGTTAAGTGGGGAGATGATTCTGTATTCAGGTCATGAAGAGGTGAATGCCCCCCATACAGAAGGAGCAGCATTCATGCTGTCACCAGTGGCACAGAGAGCGCTGATGGGCTGGGAACCTGTTGGGCCAAGAATTATCACAGCAGCTTTTAGAACCAAGAAAAAGCTCAAGCTGAACGTCATCCAGTGTTATGCGCCCACTAATGACAGTGACGAGGAAGAGAAACAAGAGTTCTACGACCGACTCCAGAGTGCTGTAGACAAATGTGAGGAGCGAGACATCACCATCGTCATGGGCGATTTTAAAGCCAAAATAGGGGAGGACTACACCGGATATGAAGAGGTGATGGGGAGACAGGGACTAGGGGAGATGAGTGAGAACGGGGAGAGGTTTGTAGACTTTTGTGCTCTGAACAGACTTGTCATTGGAGGCAGCATCTTCCCACACAGAAGAATACACAAAGCAACTTGGGTCTCACCTGACCATACTACAGAGAACCAAATAGACCATATCTGCATTAGCAAGAAATTTAGAAGATCCCTTCAAGATGTTCGAGTGAGGAGGGGAGCAGATGTCGCCTCAGACCACCATCTGCTTACATTAAGAATAAAGCTAAAGTTAAAGAAAAGCCGCACAGAGACAACAAGAAGACAGCGCTATAATGTAGGCCTCCTGAGAGAGACTGGAGTGAGAGAAGAGTTCAAACTGGTGCTGTCCAACCGGTTTCAAGCGCTACAGGAGCTAGTAAATGAAGAGGAGGCGGTCACCACAGAGCAGCAGTGGAAGGCAGTTAGAGAGGCGCTGAACTCAACCTGCAAAGACACTGTAGGGTTCAGGAACACCATCACAAGGACTGGCTGTCGGCACAGACCTTGAAGAAGATAGAAGTGAGGAAGCAGAAGAAAGCAGTTGTCAACAACAGTCGCACGAGAGCAGCCAAAGCAAGGGCACAGGAGGAATACTCGGAAGCCAACCGCGAGGTGAAGAGGAGTATCAGGGCAGACAAGAGGGCCTACACAGACAGCCTGGCAGCAGAGGCAGAAAAGGCAGCAGGCAGCGGCAACATGAAACAGCTCTACGACATTACCAGAAGATTGTCGGGCAAGTATGGTCATACAGAAAGACCAGTAAAAGACAAAGAAGGCAAGCCTATTGCAGACAGAGCAGACCAACTCGACAGATGGGCCGAGTATTTTGAAGAGTTACTGAACAGACCCAGCCCACCCGACCCACAGACATCCAGCCAACAGAGATCGGCCTACCCATCAGCTGTGACAGACCCAGCCGGGAAGAGATCAGAAGAGCAGTGGCATTTTTGAAGAACGGCAAAGCAGCAGGGCCAGATGGCATCCCAGCGGAGTCTCTGAAAGCAGACCTAGAGACAACAGTGGAGATGCTGTACCCACTGTTTGGAAAGATCTGGGAAGAGGAGGTGATGCCGGCTGACTGGAAGGAGGGGTACCTAATCAAGCTTCCCAAGAAAGGCGACCTCAGCAAGTGTTCCAACTACAGAGGAATCACCTTGCTGTCAGTACCAGGAAAGGTCTTCAACAGGATCATCCTGGAGAGAATGAAGAGCTCCGTTGACCCCAAGCTGAGAGACCAGCAAGCAGGATTCAGGAAAAAACCGATCATGTACAGACTAGATCGCCACTCTCCGCATCATCGTGGAACAGTCTCTGGAGTGGAGCTCCCCGCTGTACGTCAACTTTGTGGATTACGAGAAAGCATTTGACAGCGTGGACCGAGAGACTCTGTGGAAACTCCTACGACACTACGGTGTACCCACAAAGCTCGTCCGCCTGATCAAGAGCAGCTACGATGGCATGACATGCCGCGTGATCCACGAAGGGCAGTTCACCAGGGAGCTCCAGGTCAAAACCGGTGTCAGGCAAGGGTGTCTGCTGTCTCCGTTCCTCTTCCTACTGGCCATAGACTGGGTCATGAAGATGACCACGGAGCACAGACGAAGTGGAATACAGTGGACACTGTGGACACAGCTTGACGACCTCGATTTTGCAGACGACTTGGCATTACTGTCCCACACTCATCAACAAATGCAGGACAAGACCACGAGGCTTGCTAACATCTTGTCCCAATGGGCCTCACCATTCACAAACAGAAAACAAAGACAATGAGGCTGAACGCAGCCAGGGAAGAACCAGTCTTGCTTGCTGGCACCCCGTTGGAGGAGGTGGAGTCCTTCACCTATCTCGGGAGCATCATAGACAAAAAGGCGGCACTGATGCAGATGTCAGAGCACGAATCGGTAAAGCCAGAGCAGCCTTTCTCCAGTTGGAAAAAGTGTGGAGATCCAGAGAGCTGTCACAACACACCAAAGTCCGGATTTTCAACTCCAACGTAAAAGCAGTTCTCCTATATGGAGCAGAGACTTGGAGATTGACAAAAACTACAGTCAACAGAGTACAGATCTTCATAAACAGTTGCCTTAGAAGAATTTTGAAAATCCACTGGCCAGAGAAGATCAACAACGTCAGACTCTGGGAGAGAACAGAGCAGATAACAGCAGAGAATGAAATTGGGCAAAGGAGATGGGGATGGATTGGTCACAGTCTGAGAAAGCCAGCTTCCAGTATCACTAGGCAGGCATTGTCATGGAACCCCCAGGGAAAGAGGAAAAGAGGTAGGCCGAGAAACTCCTGGCGTCGAGACCTCTAAGCAGACATCAAGAGACTGTGAACCACCTGGAGTAAAATCGAAGGAGAAGCACAGGACAGGAGTCGCTGGAGGTCTCTCATCGGCGGCCTATACCTGGGTAGGGGTGACAGGCGTAAGTAAGTAAGTAAGTAGCACGGGCTTGCTGCACGGACCCTTGTAGGCCTGGGGGAGGTCAAAGGAACCATTGTACCCCTTCGGCCTTCGGGGTACAATGTTCCTTTGACCTCCCTCAGGCCTACAAGGGTTTGTGTAACAAACCCCCTGCTACCAATAACTTATAATATTAACTTATAATATGCTTGATAATAGTGGAAATTGCAGCCTGAGGTTAGGATATTGTATTTGATCCACAGTCATATAAGAAATTAAATATAAGAAATAATCACCACAATAAAGCAAGTGGTATAGACCCTCATGAGCCCCCCGCAATTGCGGGGACTCTATGAGGATCTATGCCTCTTTGCTGAAACCACTTTGTATCCATAGTTCATGGGTCGACTGGAGCTCTCTCGCGTTGAATTAGCACAGACGTAGAATGTACGTTAAGTGGTAGCGAAGGTGGTTAACGCGTCTCGCGGTCTGTCTCGCTGAATATAAAACTGCCGCGCGCGGGAAGCTTGACTGCGCCCTAACCTGCATCACGTCTGCCGCAGTCGTGTGGCTATCGAGGAACTGCACATGATGCGCGCGTGAACCGTGCTGTGGGGAACGGTTACACTACCGATAAAAACGGTAAGGAAATTGCATTGCCATCGTCGTTTCTTTTTCTCATACTTTGTTATTGTTTATCTTATTGTCGTTATGGAAACTGCAAAACGATAATGGTGCTTGCTTGAACAGCGCAATTAACCAAAACATTTTGTGAAATCCAGACCAAAAACTGCGTTGTGACTGTCTTTTCTAAGCGCATTTCTCTCTTTATTGGGTTGTTTTCTAAAGAACAAATACGTGGTTCCGGAGAAGAAAGAAAGAAACTGTTTACGTTTTGGTCAGGATATGTCATGAGCGGTTATGTGCATTCACTGATGAGCTTCAGCTTCCAGATTTCATCAGAAAATGGGGAAAATATTAAAGGAGTCAACCGCATTAATATGCGAATCTGCGTTCAAATGTCACTTAAGAGGTTGCACGTGAACGCTATTAACAAGTGGTGCACGTCAAACTGTGAAGTCAGAAAATGAAATTTACACGACATGACTGCAGTTATCTGAAGTATTTTTTGTTGGTGTTAGGATGCTTTTGGTTGCTGCTGCTGTTGTTTTTGAAGTGTGCATGACTGCAGTTGTTTATCCCTTTTCATCCTGATACACCCATTGCTTGAAATAAATTTGACTATGATAATTCAAGGGCGGTGCCAGAATAGCTTGGCGCCTGAGGCGCCAAGCTATTCTGGCACCACCCTTGAACTAAAACAGTTGATCTATCTCCTAATCTGTAATGTAGCCTTCATAGAACAATAAGCTTTTTCTTTTTAAATCAGCATCAGAATGTAATAGTTAATTTCTTCACGCTGTGAAAAAAAAAAAAGCAAAACTTGTTTCATTTCTTCATCTTCAATTGTGACTGATTAACCTTGTGGCTGTCGGCAGCGCTCTTTGTCGCCATGATTCCTGCAGGAATCGTAGCGACAAAAAGCCCTACCGATTATGTTGTTATTATCGCTGGAGTCAAGCATCCATTAACTAATGTAGCTGCAGCGGTTTCACCGTTATCTCCATCGTTTGATTAGGCGCTGTTACCTGTTGCTGCTGAAGTGATGATGACCAAGTATGCAAAGGCCCTCGGGCCCACGACGGCCGCATTGGGCCCGATGACGTTTTGATTCTGGGGACACACATATTTATGTTTATATTTTTGTTGTTGTCATTGCCGCTGTGTTTGTTTTTTGTGTTTTTTTTTAAACGTTAATAATGAAAGACACAAAAATGACATAGTGATCAGAATTCCTTTGTTGTTGCTGCTGCTGCTGCTGCTGCTGCTACTGCTGTTCTTATTGTTCTCGTTCTTTTTGCTGTTCTTGTTGTTGTAGTTGTTTTTGCTGCTGCTTTTGTTTTTGTTGACTTCGTAGTCGTCGTTGTTGTTGGTGTTGTTGTTGTTGTAAGGACTTAGTAAGAAAACAACGTCTTTATGAATTTGCCGTATATTGTTGTATTTTTCTAGAACTAACATAACAGTTGAAACTTATTTGTGGTACCAAATATTGCTATGAAAAACTGCATTTCTTTCTCCTTATGGCGCTAAGCCAAGCGCTGTGCGTCATTGTAGCAAACCATCTTTCTGCAAACCCCTATAAACAGACGGTAGATGAGACAAGCGCTGACAGACACAGTATGTATGGAATATACAGCACAGCCTATTTTGAGCGACGATCCTTAATGAAAGATCACCTGTCATTAAAGACCATCATTCAGGTGGCTGTAGCCACCTGAATGATGGTCTTTAATGACAGGTGACACCTTTTGGCCTTCAAGGCTTCTCTTGAGAGAGCACCTGTCTTGAAAGACACTTTTCTTTCCTGAAAAAAAAAGGTTGCTGGAGACATGTTCTGCCATGCATGTCAAGAGTCTCGTGAGGATCTCTGCCTCTTGCAGCTGGCTGATAGTGTTGCGCCCCGTCGCTGACTGGGGTTAAAGCGGCAAAGGTTATACATCAGAGCACGCCATGATCAGATATTAACACATGGCGTCCTTGAGCATTAATCCCAAAATTTGAAAGCTGTCCCCTAAAAGGCGGCGCAGGAGGTAGTTCGAGCATGGCAGTTCAAGGGTGGTGCCAGGATAGCTTGGCCCCAACAGGCGTCAAGTTATTCTGGCACAACCCTTGATTTATCATTTTTGATGCATTTCTTTCTGTATTGGCATGTGTCGAGGCTGAATGGGTTAAACGCAAAGATTTGTTTGACTTTTAGCTTTTGGGGGCCAGCCTTCGATTCTAATACTCATTAGGCTGACATCAACGATTCCTAGCCTACTTTGTTCGCTTCGAAATATATGTGCCATTTGTCTTAGACAGGTCTGCGTGGAGAATAAACGATCCCTTGCTTGACGTGACACGTCTAATCGAAGGAGAACGTCATTAAAGAAAGGCCAATATTAGAAGAAAAAAAAAGTCTGGTCTAAAGCCTAAAATCGAACCATCGTTTTTACCCTTGACCGACAAGGGCAAAGCGAGCGCTACTCATCTCCAAGAGACATAAACCCTCATGAGCCCCCGCTGTCGCGGGGGCTGATGAGAATTTATGTCTCTTGTTAGTCCTGTGTTCTTCGTGCGTGTTTTTAGTCCCACTTGCATATTGATGATTTATTAAATCATCTCAGTGTCACCTTTCTCTGTTTTCTTTCTCGTTTTAATCCTGGCATATACTACACCAGTGTAGTGTCAATGCTAGCCGCTAAGAATGCTTTCAGCGAACTTCAAATGTCAATATGCAGACAAACTGCAAATTATGCAGCAGCAAAATACAGTTCCTCTTTTGTGCAGCTAGGCTACTGTTAGCGACATAGGGTTTAATTTTATGGTCATCAAGCGAATGTCGGTTGGAGTGCGGTGGTTTCAGATGCGCATTTTTGTGATCCGTGACAGCGAGCGGGTTAGTATCTTCTGATGGCTTGCTTTGATGTGTTGACCTTTTACATGTATAGCTGGAGAAAGTTGGGAGACACCAAGTTAAAGTCTACAAAGTTGGATCGAAGGCTCATGGCAGGTCAACAACAGATTTTGCAGAATCATGAAGCGGTGTTCAGTCTACTACTAAAAAAAAAAAAAAGCGTATTTGAAAAAATAAAATGTTCAGGAAGTACATATTGCATTTTTGCTTTACTTATCTAGCTCTTGGCTGTTGGTAGCGGTTTTTGTCGAGGTGATTCCTGCATGAATCACAACGACAAATCCGCTACCGACAGCCAAAGGGTTATCATACTTGATACTACGGTAGAAAGGCCACTCAAATTGGTATGACATATATAATAGTTGGGTCCGAATTGAAATCTGTGGCTTGAACAGTCTTTGAGAAAACCATAACTTTAATGTTGACCGCTGAAGTCGGACCACAGACAAGTTTCATGTATGTGGCTTTAATAATAGCCTCCTAGAACATTTTAGCTTTAACTCATTCAGTCCGGCGCAGGTATTTCCCAAATTTTGGAGGCGCCGCCGTCATCTAACGACTATGCATCTGCTGTAGTGCGTCAGGGCTGAATGGGTTAAAGCTGATAACGAACGACCGACCACCGACGGACGGCAAACGGACGACGGACAAATACGAATACCAATATAATAATAATAATAATAATAATTACGGTATTTATAATGCGCTTATCTTATAATAATTATAACTCTAAGCGCGCACTCACAACTCGCGCACGCATGCGCACGCTTTAGACAACGACTCACCTACCACAAATAGTGAAATACAATACGACGGTCAGCTTGGTGTGGGGAGTGTGGTGCTATAGTGCTAGAACTGTTGAAAGAGGTGAATTTTGAGGGCGGACTGGAAGGAGGAGAGAGAGTGTTTCTGACGGAGAGAGAGTGGGAGGGTGTTCCAGGTGGATGGACCGTATACTGAGAAGGAGCGGGGGCCGAAAGTGCTGAGTTTGGTGCGGGGGATGTGGAGGCGGAGAGGGTCGGAGGCGGAGCGGAGGGAGCGGGGAGGAGTGTAGGGGTGAAGTAAGTTTGAGAAATATGAAATACAAATACACACGACTCCGGATATAACAAATCACCAGCGGGACCCAGTTCTTCTTGTTGGTATATTAAACAATTTGTTGTAAAGGAGTAAATTTATGTAGAAAGAGTGCCGTCGGGACCTCTGAAAAAGTGTCGTTATATCCGACTTTTGTTATATCCAACCTGGTTATAACTCATTCAGCCCCCGGTGCACGTATTTCCCGAATTTTGGAGGCGTGATCTAACGACTATGCTCCTGTTGCAGAAGATGGATCGACCATGATAATTCAAGGGTAGTGCCAGATTAGCTTGGCGCCGACAGGCGCCAAGCTAATCTGGCACTACCCTTGAATTATCATGGTCGACCCGTCTCCTGCTGTAGTGCGTCAGGGCTGGATGGGATAAGCGGAGTAGACCTTATTGGCCATATTCGGAATTTGCGTTCGGTTAACATAAAAGCTCAAACATAATTTTTGTTTTTGTAGCGAAGTCACTTGGGAAATGTTTGCGCTAAAGGGATTGGTCGTGTGACGTAAGAATGAACTTTTTTTTTTTAAATATAGGTACAGAGATCAAGGTTCAGCTCCCAGGCCGTTGGTCGCGCCACCCGAGAGGGTGATTCAGGATACACCTTGACTAGAAGTACCACCGAGAGTCAGGCGACGGACGTACGGACGTACGGTAGACAGACGGTCGACAACAGATTCACTTTTGTTATCGACGATGACAGTAATGGCCGGTTGGCGTTGAACGGCATCCCTAGAAACGAGCACGGAGGCTGCCTTTTTTTTCTTTTTTTCATGAAGCCACTGTTATGCTGTGGATTTTCATACATTTTGTCTTCAGCAAACTCATTTCCAAGTTTTCCAAGAAGCGTAGATCTTCATGAGCCCCCGCAATTGCTGGCGCTGATGAGGATCTACGCTTCTTGCTGGCTTCGTTTCACATCTGTTCTTCAAGTCGATCTTTTGCAGTTCAGTCCCCGACTTTAATCTCGCTGTGAGTAATCAGCAGACGACAAACAGCATCCTTTAACCAGGGTTTATGACCGAAGATACCACGTTTATAGCCAAGAAAGACAACTCCTCTTCTAATAATTATGACCACAGACCGCTCGCCCTTGGAGAGTCTTCAAAATGGAGGTCAAGAATGCAAGATGGCGAGAGAGGCTGCTTTCTGTTTGGTTCATCTCCCGATATCGGCTTTTTATGGCATTAGAATGGCAAATACGTTACCTTTTACTGCGAATGCTGGATTACCTGGTTCCATATTTTGGTGGACTGATAAGAATGATCTGTTGACAAAAAGACAGTTTATCGTTTTTGTTTCAAGTCAGGGTTAAAGGCCCACTACCGCCGTAACTGTTCCAAAATACACTTCTGTAACAGACGGTTACGAAACGCTACACACAGGTCTAGTTATGGTTCATTTAGACACAGGAGAATCCAGTACAGCACACGTCGTCTTAATATCAAGTAACCCGACAATGACTCCACTCCGTTCTAGAAATGCAGCTCACAAACCAGATAGGTGAGGCTAGCGCTGGCAGAATTGTCAGTACTCAAACCAAGGGGAATCACAGCGCTGGACAGACAACAGTTAGATCCCCTGCCCCCGCCTATCAGGCACCCAATCGCCAGCCCACAGAGAAATACGCAGGTATAGAATAAGACAATCATTTCCATTCCTAATAAGAATGGATCAGGTCTCTTATATAACCCATGTCTTTCTCCGGAACTTAGGAAGTAGGCAGGAGAAACATACATACACAAACATGAAGGTGCGCTACTATATGTGGTCGGGTAAATACCCTGATTTCCCACAGTAGATGCACAGAACATTACACAACAATGTAACGATACAAATTTTGCCTCAACACCGAAATCCCCACATTTTGCCGTTGTCCTCTGAAGACTGCATTGGAGTGCAGGACACAGATCGACCATGATAGTTCAAGGGTGATGCCAGAATAGCTTGGCGCCCATATGCGCCAAGCTATTCTGGCATCACCCTTGAACTATCATGGTCGATCCATATATTGCTGTGGTGTGTCTGGGGTAGAATGCGTTAAGTAAGACAACATTGATAACGAGATGTATCCGCCAAGAACCAAGAGAAGGTAGAAGGTATTGCGCCAAGTTTGAAGCTTGTTCCTACATGAACGTCGGCGATTCTCTTGTTTACATACATACGCACGCACACACATACACACACACACACACACACACACACACACACACACACACACCACACCACACACACACACACACACACACACACACACACACACACACACACACACACACACACACACACACACAGACATACGCACATACGGCGCTTCGCGCCAAATGTACGTTCAGCAGTGAGTAACTAGACTTGACGTAATTTTTATCTTGTTACTTCAGTTGTCAGAGGTTTAGGCCTGCCCGCCATTCACATCACGGACATGCTATTAAATTCGCCCCACCGCGACCCATCCTAAAAAGTCCCTTCTATAAATAAAAGGGACTTAAAAACTGGTTTGACGCAAAGGTCAGATTGGCGCGTGAATGTGCGACATAGGACACAATTCCGTGTCATCCGACATCCAAAATTTCGTCGCCATGAGTAAACAAATAAAATCGTGTCGTGGTTGTTTCGCAGTCGGATGCGAAATTTGGTACCGCATCGGACAAATGGACACAAGCAGCCATAAAAAACGCGTCTTGCACGAACTGTTCTGTCTCGAAACCGCTTCGGATTCGGATCGTATTCTTATCGGATTCGTGCTTATGGAAACGTAACTTTACTCACAGGGCAGATTGCCCCAACGTATGCGTTATCTTTAATCACGGAGCCGGACAGACAAAGCATTGCAAAACAAGAAAAAAGATAAACCCTCACAGGCACGAAGTGTTGTATACAACCTACTCAAATACCCTATGGCGTCTGCAAGAGGCATAGATTCTCATGAGTCCCTGCATCCGCAGGGACTCATGAGAATCTATGTCTCTTGCTGGTTAATCTACTCCATTTAAATTTCATCACCGCTGCCTAGACATCGAAAGGATCGTAGGTTTTGTCTGCCACAGCGTACAGAATAAATGTTTACCGAAGTGTGGCGCTATTATGTACACCTGCTCGCTGTAGTTACAGGATTTCTGTTTTAAAGGTCACACAGATTATGTTTCATCACCTCGAAAAGGTTACGAAACCGATTGTGCCACTTTTACATTACCCTGAAAAGGTCTCGTGTGGACAATCGAACCATTGTTTTCATAACAGTTGAACAGACATTTTTAATTGCGAAGATTTTCCGTGTGTGTGTGCGTGCGTGCGTGCGTGTGCGTGCGTGCTTGTGTGTGTGTGTGTGTGTGTGTGTGTGTGTGTGTTTGTGTGTGCGTGAATTTGTGATATTATTTGCGTAGTTTTAAAGTTTCTCCGTGTGCGAACGTGCGTGTGTCACTGTGTTTGTGTGTGCGTGCGTGTGAGCATTCGTCAATGTGTGTGTCACTGTGTGTGTGTGTGTGTGTGTGTGCCACTTTGTGTGTGAGTGTGTCATTAAGCGTGTTTGTGTCACTTTGTGTGTGTATGTGTGCGTTCGTGCGTGTGTGTGCGTGTGTGTGTGTGTGTGTGTGTGTGTGTGTGTGTGTGTGTGTGTGTGTGTGTGTGTCCGAGCGTGTATGTGTGTCCGAGCGTGTATGTGTGCGCGTGCGTGCGTCCGTGCGAGAAGCTTTCTCGATTGACCGACTTAAAGTTTGTTTTGTTTTTTTAACAATCGAGATGCCGTAAACGTAATTTGCTTTTCGACAGAAACTGTGTAATTCCAGATTGCTTTTAACTCCCGGTCATTAGGTTGTTCTTTTTTTCACACTCTCTCCCTCTCTCTCTCTCTGTCTCTCTCTCTCTCTCTCTCTCTCTCTCTCTCTCTCTCTCTCTCTCTCTCTCTCTCTCTCTCTCTCTCTCTCTCTCTCTCTCTCTCTCTCTCTCTCTCTCTCTCTCTCTCTCTCTCTCTCTCTCTCTCAGAATTGTATTTAATGCCTGTCGACATTGTAGAGATATTTTGAGCTGCTCGACTGTAAACCTCAATAGTGAGGTTACGTTTGACACGAACGACCCCCAACAATGAACGAGAGCGTAGTCCCGGCGGATAAGCTGAGTGTACCATAAGCATTGACATCACTCCGAAACAAGAGGCATAGATCCTCATGAGCCCGGAGCCTCTTGAAGATGCTCGGAGTGTTGTCTATGCTTACGGCAGGAGCTGGTTATCCGCCGGGACTTGGCTCTCGTTCGTTGTTGGGAATCGTTCGTTGTAAACCTAACCTCACTATTAACTAGCTGACTACTGGTTTAAAGCGGGCCACGTGTCACCGAGTCGACTGATCCGTTGTGTAATATTTTCAAGGGTAAAGAGCAAAAGTAAATGCTAATGATGAACCCTTTGGCTGCCGAGAAAAGTGAGCTCGACCCAGAGACGTAAATCTCCGCAGTTCAGGGGGCTCATGAGGATCTATGCCTGATGCTGACACACCCTTTGCGTTTTCCTTAGACGGAGGGGACTCTTTGGCGTTGCATTAACAAAAGATTCAGAAACACAATCTGCGTCCGTGTTAGGTCCAGTGGCAGTGACGGGGTTAAAGGGGGGTACGAATTATCCAACACTCTCTTAACCCTCTCACTGCCAGTGGAGGCAGATTGCGTTTTTGAAATTATTGTCAGTTGTACGTCGAATATCAACAGCAGTCAAAGAAACATGGACACACGGTGATTTCACCAAGAGGCATAGATCCTCATGAGCCCCCGCATGTGCGGAGGCTCACGAGGATCTATGCCTCTTGCAACTTGGTAATGCTAAATTTGTCTCGGCAGTGAATTAACTCAATCTACCCCAACACCGAAATCCCAAAATTTTGCCGTTGTCCTCTAAAGACTGTGTTACACTACCGCAGCCACACGCAAGGTGTTGTAGATGGAAGACGCAGCCAGACAAGAGTGTTTCCAGAAGAGTCTTTTATTTCTTGGTCATTGTGGGTCTAATAGGTTGGGCACAACCAACCTACTAGCATGGCACACTAAAATGGCGAAAATACCGGAGCTCGGTCTCTCGCTTCTCAGCTCCCTCTATCTATCTATCTCACTCTCTTCGTTGTGTACTCTCTATCTATCTCGTTCCCTTCGTTGTGAGCTCTCTCGTTCTGGTCATTGTGCGAGCTCTCTCTCTATCTCGTTTTCTTCGTTGTGAGCTCTCCCGTTCTGGTGTTTACCCCCAATATATATACCCGTTCTGGCCGAGGGCATCGCCCCTTTGTCTCAACCAGTCAAAGGGGCTATTACTGTCACCCATATTATTCCACATCTATCATGGTGGCCAGCGTCCCCTGACCCTATCTGTCAAAGGAGCTATTACTGTCGCCCATAATCTATCCCCCATCTGCTCTGGTGGATAGCGCCCTCTGATCCTAGCTGACCAGGGACCCATTACTGTCTCTCATAATTATTATACATCTATTATGCTGGTCAGCGTCCTCTGATCCTAGCTATCAAAGGAACTCATTACTGTCTCCCTTAATTATTCCACATCTATTATGGTGGTCGGCGTCCTCTGATCCTCGCTATCAAAGGAACCCATTACTGTCTCTCATAATTATTCCACATCTATTATGGTGGCCAGCGTCCTCTGATCTTAGCTGACCAGGGACCCATTACTGTCTCTCCTAATTATTCCACATCTATTATGGTGGCCAGCGTCCTCTGATCTTAGCTGACCAGGGACCCATTACTGTCTCTCCTAATTATTCCACATCTATTATGGTGGCCAGCGTCCTCTGATCTTAGCTGACCAGTAACCTATTACTGACTCTCATAATTATTCTTTGTCAGCAGGAGTCTGTGTTCCTCACTACTAACGAGGGCTCATTATTTATTCATTAGTCCCAGCTTAGTAGGGCCGGCCACTTGTCAACTCCACGTGAGCCCGTAGTACTAATTATACCCTCGTTATTTTCATATCAAGGGAAATTATAAAATTACCCGACCGTGATATTGGTCGTATACACTTATAGTGTAACAACTGCACTGCAGTGCAGGACACAGATCGACCATGATAGTTCAAGGGTGATGCCAAAATAGCTTGGCGCCCATAGGCGCCAAGCTATTCTGGCATCACCCTTGAACTATCATGGTCGATCCTTATCTTGATGTGGTGTGTCTGGGGTAGAATGAGTTAAGGTGCTCAGCGACCAGCCCTCTACACCAGTCATCAGAAAGACCTCGGTGTGACGTCGTTATCCCGCCCATATATCTTTTGTCTACTGGTTCCAGCTGAAAGTGCTGAAAACCCCATAGACAGTAGCGTAGGGCCCGGGGGTGGGGTGGGGGAGCGGATAGGGGTGTGTGTGTTGGGGGGGGAGGGGGTGGATGTGTATGGAAGAGGGGTGGGGGATAAAGGCCAGGGTTTCTGTTGACCCCCAAGGAAAATGTAAGGTGGACCAAAATTTCCTCCGGCCCCCAGCCCCCCTCCCACCAACACCACTATTTGAGAGATTGTTTGATTTAATTATATTCTTACATTTATTTTATTTTACTTTTTATTTTTTTTTAAAAAATAAGTTTTTTGAGGGGAAAAAAACACGGAGTTCATGTTTGATTTTTTGCAGGTTTGAAAACTATCCACTTTCCCCTCCCCGCTCCCCCCCCCCCCCCCCCTCACACAATAATGTAGTTTTAGAAGGACTGTGGCCTGCATTTCTCCCTTCCCCCTCCCCCCCCCCCCTCACCCCCTCCCCTCGCGCCTCTCCGTTTGATTTTGAAGGCTGGAAAGTAATCTGAAAGACACGTTCGGCCCGCTCAATGAAACATTACGCCATTGATAGCTAGATTACACTAAGCCCACAAGCAAGATGTGAAAAGTGTTGACGAACATTATTTTTTATTGGGGCTCCCGACAGGAAACACGTGCATCCACCGTCTTTGAAAATCCATTTCCTTTGTAACGAAAGAAAGCAAACGACGTTGCAACCTACGTCACACGTGCGGAAACAGCAGTTTGCAAATGAGGATCGTCAGGGCTTTCAGTGTAAAATTCGAATAGAATTGAAAGAGCGCATAGAGGGGAGATTAGCCCCTCAACTGCCGAGATAAAAAGTACACCAAACTGAACACTACCCAGCTGCCAGAGATATAGATCGTCATGAGCCCCCGCAATTGCGGGGGCTCATGAGGATCTATACCTCTTGCTGACACCACTTTGCATACGTGTTCCTTTGACGCCCGTGCGTCTTCGGCGTTGAATTAACAATGATTTTGAGAAGACACTCTGCGTCTACTGACACTTAAATGGTTAGCAGAGTCTTTTCAAGACGGATGTCATGGCTTCCTTTCAACTGAAGCTTGCAGGCCGGATACCCTTTTATCATGGCCTCTTTATTTACTCCCCTAAAAATGTTTTCATTCTTGTTGTGGCAGTACATCGCAGCACGCAGCTTTGAATTTTGACGAGAGCTTACCTCGATGAAAAAGAATTCAAGAAATGTATTTAATATTTGACAACAACTAAATTGTTTGCTGTCGCATGGGCCAACAGCCCATGCGACAGCAAACATTTTTTTTTTTTTTTTGTCGAATATTAAATAGAGCGCTGAGATCGAATGTTGCTTGAGCTGAACTGCCTATCTGGTTCTTTTTTGTGCAGCTGCACTCTTTCGTATTCGATCTTTCCGTTCTATGCTTGGAAGCTGAAAACAGAACTTTGAATTTTTTACGAAAAAAAAAACTATCTTCTCATTAATACCCGAATGATTTTTCATAAACAGTGTTTATAAAAAGCGTGTTGTTTGTCAGGGCACTCGCGTAGGATTAGATCAAATTGTGACCAATGACTCCTATGTGTAAAAATCAGCTAGAAAATTGCCAAGTTTAATCTTCTAATACGTAAAATGTTAGTACTACGATGAGTGACGTATAACATCAAGTCGTCACTATAAACGCGGCGTCGTGGAGCTAACGATGAAATGACGTGAAGCTTGAAGTGACGTCATTTCGTTGCTCGTGCTAACACACAGTGTTTACCACCCAAAATGTAAACACCACCCAACTGCAAGGGGTATAGATCCTTATGGGCCCCGTATCCATTGTTCCTTGGACGGCAGGTGGTCCTAGGCGTTGAATTGACGATTGTTTGAAAAACACAGTCCGCGTCCACTGGCAGTGCAGGGGTTAATTAATCTGGAAAGTGAAGTGCAGTCCATGACTGCCTCGTGTGCAAAATGCAAAGAAATATCCATGAAAGAAAGGCACACGATACTGTACCACATTGGTAGGCCTACCACTGTAAAAAGCTAAACTGACCCTTCGCACCACGTGAGCGTCCTGTGTTTCTCTTGGCGTTTGTCTTCAGAGTGAATGCGCGTGTTTCACGTGAGCGTGCGAATTGCATTCAACTCCCGGCGATTTGAACCGATTTACAGTGCCTATATAATGACCGGTAGGGCCTATTATTATTATTATTATTATTATTATTATTATTATTATTATTATTATTATTATTATTATTATTATTATTATTATTATTATATCATCATAATCATCTTCATCATCATCATCATCATCATCATAATATATTATATTGACCAACATTTTGCTTGATATAGCGCCGATAACAGGCAGATGTGATTACGAGACCCGAATCAAAATGTCCGAGTCGTATGACGAGGACATTTTCATTCGAGTCAAGTAATCACATCTGTCTGTTTGCAGCTGTTGCTCAATATAATTTATGAACTCAGTCCATAACAAAACTATGCCTCGCGTCATTCATTTTGCGGCTGATTGCGGTGTTCAGACAAAACACATGGCAGACAACTGCATATCGCTGTCGACTCAGCGCGTAGATTTCGTCTGACTGTGAAGACATCAGTGCATTGTCTAACCTGCGTGTTACTGAGTAAATTCTACTTGTAACTAGATCACGTATAATTGCGGAAAATGTCAACAAGTTTGTTTATTCAGTTGTTTTTTGTTGTTGTTTTTTTTTCTTTCAGATTGTCGATATCGCCAGCTGACATCTCGTCAATTTCACTCGTCCGTCCTGCGACTCATGGCGTCTTTTCTCCGTTGGCGTGTGTGTATAGGGTTTAAATTTCGAGCGTTCATACACACTAATAATTATTTCATTACTGCTACACATATTTATGGAGCTTGTTAATGTTGCAGTATGAACATATTTCGCATTTTCGTTTTCAAAATGCAAGTATCACCAAGATCGAGTCTTCTTGGCGCGCAAGGGTTTTTGGGAAAGAAAATGTATGAAGCAAACTCACGAATATTAATTTGCTTGTTATACAATATATCAATACATATGCCAAAGAAGGGAGAACTTTATGGAGTGGGCACATTTATTTATCCTACACACCATACCGTTAATCTGAACCGAAGCAGGTTACTCAACTGTGTAGATGAGGCGATCAAGAAGCATAGATCCACATGAGCCCCCTTGGCTACAGGGATTAAATGTGGATCTACGTCTCTTGAATTTGGGTGATGTTCGCTGTGCGTACCGACAGAATAATTATGGGTTACGTATAGTTCAGTGCCAGCTGACGCAGATTATGTTTCTGCAATCTTCGTTGATTCAACACTAACAAACAAAACCTCTAGTAGTCTTAGGAACACGGATTCAAAGTGGTGTCAGCAAGAGGCATAGATCCTCATGAGCCCCCGCAACTTCGGGGGCTCACGAGGATCTAAACCTCTTGCAGTTGGATGGCGCTCAAATTTACTCGGCACTCCGGCCAACGTGGTTAGATTCTATGACATTTTTTTTTTATTTTCGCCTGAAGCTAAAGGTTTTTCAATAATGTACGCGTACAGTTGGTGTTCGGCGCGTACCTCAGTCCTATGTTTTAAGTACATAGAAATACGTTTATCTGAGAAAGCTCCGATCAGAAGTGTTTACATTCCAGGGCACTTGAATACCGTGCGCACAGACCATTGGCTAATAATTGCAGTGAACGCGGTATCTTGCTTAAAGTACAAGTGGTTTTGGACATTGTTTAAAAATACAGTAGTTTGAAAGGCATAATTAACTCGTACATTGCGGAGAAAAATTGAGTACTACTCAGCTGCAAGAGGTGCAGATCCTCATGAAACCTACGCAGTTGCGGGGCCTCATGAGGATCCATGCCGCTTGCTGAAACCTCAGAAAACTGTCTGCAACAGATACTGCTGACAGTATGTGTACTGGTCCTTTGTGTACTGTCTTAGAGCTTTATGATGTAAGTACAATGCCAAATGTCGATATTCATCGTTTGGAGGGTGAATTGTTTTTTGTATCCGAGTCGCGGGTTTATCGTCTGCATCGGTCTCGTTTTGAATTAATATGCATATTTATGAGCCTACGTCACAAGGCAGAACCCGGCCGACTATCGGTGTATCGCAATACTGCAGTTCACGAGGTTACCTGTGTGGTGTACACGTAATTTTTTCACGAAAAGTTAGAATAAACCTTCCATATGCGCTATGCTGTCAAAGTCACAATGCGGGTTCCGCTCGACCTGCTGGTATTTACTAGTAATGATCGTGCGTACAATAGTGCACGGAGGGCGTGCGTGCAACGCGAATGAATCCACGGTGCCTAGACTGACCTTTGATCCTTACCCCTCAAAAACAAGCACCGTCTTCCATCATTGAAACAGAACATTGGTATTTATACCCACTGTCTGCACTGCAGTCAATTTCACATCTAACACTTCGAAGTCTACGTAACTGAAAGCATCATTGGAAACGACAAATGCACCATCGCAGCAGAAACACTACCTTTCTGAATCGAGTGAATGAGAGCCGGCACAGACAAAAGCATGTTACTACCAGCGATGTGCAACTTTGACACACACCGTAGTTTTCAGATCATTGCAGCATAAAATGGGATAACTAGCTTGTAACTATATAATAAAACAGTTAAAATTTTGCGAAATCAGTAAGAGATAAATTCTACCGAAGATCATGAATTTTGAAAATCACCAGCACTTGCGGAACTATATGAAGATCGACAAAGACCGTAGATTACTTACTGATTCAGCAGGAAAGCGACAAATTCCGGGTGGCGGTCAAGCTAAGCTCTTGCTTTACGCGTTGCCACATGTTCATATTGCCTTGTCCGATGTCAGTTCTATTTAGGGGTCTCTCTTCCTCTTTATTCTCTTTAATTCCGAGTCTGTCATCGTCGGCGTGAGTCGATGATACTTTCTTTTTTTCTTCGCTGGTTCATCTGCCATCTTGTCTCTGATTGGATATAATTATGCAGATGACCTAAGGTCGTCTTGAATAATTATGACGTCAGCTGATATCGCCTATCAGAAGCAATCATTTGACGGTGTCCAGTCACAAGATTCCAGTGGGCTTCTTTTCGCGTTGAACGGACGAATGAAAGCATTTGGTGGGACAATAGGATGGTCACTGTCTAAATGGGTATGTAAAAGCTTTAAAAAAAAGTCGGGCGTGCCCCTTTAAAACCTTTATTTTAGTTTAGCTGGCCAGATTTTCCCGCCGTGAGATGGCCTTTGTCGCCTGCTCGGCGTTAAACCCAAATAACTAACTAACTAACGTGTGTGCTGCCCACTGTCGGAGACGCGCTTTAAAGAATATTTTCATTCTCAGACTACTTGACGAGGCGACTGTCAATTTTGTCTGGCTGAATTTGACGTATTTGCCTATTACATTGATTAGAAAATTGCATACAAACAGGTAGGTGTTCCTTGACTTGTTTTGACAAGTGTATACTTGACAGGCATAAACCAAAGGCACTCGCTACGTCAATGATTTTATACGACACCATAATATCTGTATAGCGCAAACTCCCTGCAATGCAGGCTCTAAGCGCGGTACAATGCAAATCAAGATGACAAACTAAACAAAAATCGTTTGACAGCAACAACAAAATATACAAAAATGACAATACAAATTGAAAATGTGACCGCACATAAACACACCCAAAGCAATTGTAAACAAACCAAGTGGAATCACAGCACTGGACAGACAGTTAGATCCCCTGCCCCCGCCTATCAGGCACCCAATCGCCAGCCCACAGAGAAATACGCAGGTATAGAACAAGACGATCATTTCCATCCTCAAAAAGAATGGATCAGGTCTCTTATATAACCCATGTCTTTCTCCGGAACTTAGGAAGTAGGCAGGAGAAACATACATACACAAACATGAAGGTGCGCTACTATATGTGGTCGGGTAAATACCCTGATTTCCCACAGTAGATGCACAGAACATTACACAACAATGTAACGATACAAATTTGCCTCGAGTTATAGATACTCACAAACCAGATATGTGATTCTCCTTGGTTTGTTTACAATTCTGCCAGCGCTAGCCTCACCTATCTGGTTTGTGAACACCCAAAGCAAAAACAACCATCGCAACATGAACTGGCACAGAGTCATCACGCTGTTACTGTGAGACAGGAAAGATGCTGGAATTTGGCAAGACAGGGTAGTAAGACTGCAAAAGATGTGTTTTGCGCTGACTTTGGAAAGAAATGACTGTGGGGGCGTCAGGGATGTGTTTAGGAAGCGAATTCCAAGTGACTAGGACCTGGATACCAAAAGACCCTTTGACCAAACGACTTTGTATTTGTTGTCGGTACTACGTTTTTGTGTGCGAACGCTTGCACGCCCGCTAGAACCTTAACGTAAGAAAGGCTTTTTTCAGACTAAGTTATACCAAGCGCGCAGGGTACTCAGTAAGCAAAAGGCTATCGGACCGAAGTCGGCTGCAAGTGGGCCCACGCGTTACTGTGCGCGGGCTCACTTGCAGCCGACTTCAGTCCGATGTCCATTGGTACCGCAGTATTCGTGCGAAGGCGCCCAGGTCTTGTATTAGATACGCGCGACGTTCGACTTGGTGAGAAGTGTGTCATGCCAAAGACTTTAATGCAGGTCTTTGATTATATACTAATCTATATATGATCGATATATTCCTGGGGGAAAGGGGAATAATCGGGCAGTGACATATCAACAAAACGGAGATAATTGTGAAGATTTGTGTTCCATTATAAGAAATTGTCCAGACGACGCAGTACGAATTCAACATTAAAATAATTGAATAATCATCATCATCATCATCATCATCATCATCAAGTTTCCAATGGTCACTCCTCCGCCTCGTGAAGGCACACAGACGTAATTTGTTTCTGGCAAGAGGTACAGATCCTCATGAGCCCCCGTCGGCTGCGGGTGCTCATGAGGATCTGTGCATCTTGCACTTCTGAATTTAAGGTTTATGTTTCGACGGACTTCCTTTGCCACTCACTGCGTTCCCACATTTATAACAAATTTATGGCGCGACTCATGAGGATCAATGAATCCTGCACATGCTTAATCGGGCATTCATATTACAGCGGCTTTCTTTTTTGCGGTCGACTGCCTTCTAGCCATTTGCAGCTAACTGACGAGATAGCCACGTGAATGCACACTTGCTAAATCGAAATATAACGCGAAATAGCTATACCAGGTTGATTACTCTGTCGAAAGTCGATTTGACCAGTTTAGTGCCGAGATGATTATTTTGAATGCCACCCAAATGCAAGAGGTATAGATCCTCATGAGCCCCCGCAGTGGCGGGGGATCATGAGGATCTATGCTTCTTGCTGACACCACTTTGAATCCATGTTCCGGGGACATCAGAAACACAGTCTGCGTCAGCTGGCAATGAAAATGTTAAGCCCAAATATGTATATGCAGCAAATCAATGACAGCAAGAGATATAATCTCTCATACCCCCCTGCAATCTGCAAGGGTTTATGGTGATCTGTCGTTATCGCAAGCTGCTGACCTGTCTAATTTTAGCATTCACATAAGTCAAAGCCAGCCCCAAATAGGGTTAAAACCCTTTCAGCCCTATTGTATACAGACCAAGGGGAATTACTCATCGCTGGACAGACAAACAGTTAGATCCCCTGCCCCCGCCTATCAGGCACCCAATCGCCAGCGCACAGAGAAATATACTTGAAAATACACAAGTATAGAGCAAGACGATCATCTACATCCTCAAAAAGGATGCATCAGGTCTCGCTTATAACCCGGGCTCATGTCTTTCTCCGGACCTTAGGAAGTAGGCAGGAGAAACATACATACACAAACACGAAGGTGCACTACTAAATGTGGTCGGGTAAATACCCTGATTTCCCACAGTAGATGCACACGACAATACACAACAATGTAACGTTATAAATTTGCCTCGAGTTATAGATACTCACAAACCAGATAGGTGAGGCTAACGCTGGCAGAACTGTATACAGACCAAGGGGAATTACTCAGCGCTGGACAGACGACGCCCTACATCTCCTGCAACCGGCGCATAGTCATTAGATGACGCCTCCAAATTTTGGGAAATACGGCCGTCGGGCTGGACGAGTTAAGTATGAGGCAAGAGAACATTGAGAAACCGTTTTACTGGTAAAACAAAAATCCCATGAAAGAACCAAACACACTTGGAAAGGACGAATACAACGCGGCGTATTAAATTGTAACCCTTTGACTGTCGGTTTTATGTCGCGATGATTCCTGCAGGCTGTCTGTAGCGCTTTTTATCGCGATGACTGATTAACATTGCGAAAAAAAGCGCTACGTACAGCAAGAGGTTTAATACATTAATCAACCCAAAAACATTTTTTTTCCAAAATGTAAATACGAGGTACGACCAAAAGGCAATACCTTAAAACCAAAACCGTTGGACCATCTCGGTATCGTGCACTGAAACATCTTGAGAAGGCCAACACGTATGTTAGGGTATTATTTGTGGACTACAGCTCCGCATTCAATACTATTATGCCACCCAAGCTCTATGAGAAACTGATCCAGCTAGGTTTTGACATAGTTTTGACATAGGTTTTTAAGATAAGTAGCGGCTAATCTCTATGTTTGTTTGTTTGTCTATTTTGACAAAGGGTATTTACCCGAAATATTAATAAATTGTGTTGTACCCGTCTTTTCTAAGCGTGTTTCTTTCTCCGTTGGGTACTTCTTAGGTTTTGACAGTTCACTATGCCAGTGGATCAACGATTTTTTGTCAGGTAGACCTCAGGTAGTCAGAGTTGGTCCGTGCAGTCAGCATTCAGACCCAGGGAGTCGACAATCAGGTGGATGTAACCACTCGTCTGGTTCAGGTAGTCGCGTTTCTAATCCCGTCACCCCAAGGTTGTGTTTTGTCCCCTACGTTATACTCTCTTTTTACCCATGGTTGTACATCAACGGATAACTCCCTTACAGTTAAATTTGCTGACAACACCACTGTCTGAAGGTTTTATTTTAAACAACAATGAAAGAGCATACAGAGAGAGAGAGTAGATGAACTTGTTGGCTGGTGTTCTGACAATAACCTTGACCTGAATGTGCCTAAAACGAAAAAAATGATCATGGATTTCAGGAAAATCAAAAGTGACATTGTTCCCCTCACTATTCATGGTAGCCATGTTGAAATTGTTGATTGTTTCAGGTTTCTTGGCACCCAGATCTCAAACGATCTTAACTGTGAGAAAAACGTTGATTCTTTAGTGAAAAAAATCACAGCAACGACTGTATTTTCTCAGACGTCTTAAAACATTTGGCATCAGGAGACAAATTTTGACCAACTTCTACCGGGCAGTTATTGAAAGTATTTTGACCTTCTTCCTGACCGTTTGGTTTGGCAGTACCACACAGAAAGAGCGATCCAAATTAAACAGAGTAGTAAAACTGCATCGAAATTCATAGGTATCGATTTGTCCTCGTTAGAGTCCCTCTTCCACGAAAGAATGCTAAAAAAGGCTAGATCCATCCACCGAGATGATTTCCACCCAGCCCATGATTTGTTTGAGATGTTGCCATCAGGGTGCCGTTATAGAGCGATCGGAACACGCACGAGTCGTTTTAAAAACAGTTTTTACCCAACTGCTGTCCAGACTTTTAATGATGCAACAAACGACAAACCTGACCCATCCGTCCCACTGTTTAATGTAATGTATATATATATATATATAGTATTGCCCAGCTATCAGCACAATACTTCATCTACACGGCTGTGCAGAACACACTTTTAGTTACGGAGCGGTCGGGTGAAACTGACTCGAGTGCAAGATAAGCCATCGGTGGCAATTAATCATTAGCGCGCGCCTAGTCATACGATCGGTGTCCGTCAAGGATGCCTGCTCTCTCCTGTCCTTTTCAACATATTCCTGGAGAAGATCATGCAGGAAACCCTCCACGACCACCATACTTCAATCTCTATTGGTGGCAGATCCCTGTGCAATCTTCGATTCGCAGACGACATTGACCTCATGGCAGGCAGCAATAGTGAGCTCCAAAACCTGACAGACAAACTTTCAAGTAGCGCAGGGTCTTATGGCATGGAGATCAGTACGGATAAAAGCAAAGTGATGATCAACACCACAAGCGACAGCAGCAGCAACATTCACATGAACGGCCAGAAGCTAGAAGAGGTCAATAGCTTCAAGTACTTGGGAGCCACCCTGTCCAAAGACGGTAGTTGCATAGCAGAGATCCGTATCAGGATAGGTACAGCAACATCCGCAATGGCCAGGCTGGACAGGATATGGCGAAGTAACTCCATCAGCTTCACCATCAAGTACAGGCTTTACAAGTCCCTCGTAGTGTCTATTCTACTCTACGGCTGTGAGACTTGGACACTGCTTGCAGACTCAGAAAAGAAAATCCAGGCCTTTGAGAACAAGTGCCTGAGGAAGTTGCTCCGCATCTCGTACCGCGAGCACAAGACCAACGAATATGTACGGAGCATCGTCACTTCCCTGGTGGGCCCACATGAACCCCTTCTGGCAACCGTGAAACGGCGCAAGCTTGCTTGGTTTGGCCACGTGACCCGACACAACACCTTGTCCAAGACTATCCTCCAAGGCACTCTCGAAGGAAGTCGTCGGCGAGGTCGTCAGAGAAAGAGTTGGGTCGCAAACATAAAAGAATGGACCGAACTCGAGATGCCAGACTTGCTTGCCACCGCCCAAAATAGAACTCAGTGGAGAGCACTGTCTGTTGCTGCTGCCTTTCAGTCCCCCCAACGCCCAGTTCGGGCAAGGGACTGATGATGATGATGAGTCATACTGACTGGAAGAACTGTTTATGATACTAGAAGAGAATGCTCTTCCATTATCCTACTACTAAGTGTATCTGCTGTCAAACATCCCGCAGGGTATGTAGAAAACTGAGGAAGCAGAGATAGAGAACATTACACACAGGCATAACACACACATCAGTAGTCCCGCAACAGAGATTATAGAAGTATACAACAAACCAAGGGGAATTACTCAGCGCTGGACAGACGAACAGTTAGATCCCCTGCCCCCGCCTATCGGGCACCCATTCGCCAGCCCACAGAGAAATACGCAGGTATAGAACAAGACGATCATCTACATCCCTAAAAAGGATGCATCAGGTCTCTTATATAACCCATGTCTTTCTCCGGAACTTAGGAAGTAGGCAGGAGAAACATACATACACAAACATGAAGGTGCATTACTATATGTGGTCGGGTAAATACCCTGAATTCCCACAGTAGATGCACAGAACATTACACAACAATGTAACGATACAAACAACGAGGTAAATTTTTATCGTTACATTGTTGTGTAATGTTCTGTGCATCTACTGTGGGAATTCATGGTATTTACCCGACCACATATAGTAATGCACCTTCATGTTTGTGTATGTATGTTTCTCCTGCCTACTTCCTAAGTTCCGGAGAAAGACATGGGTTATATAAGAGACCTGATGCATCCTTTTTAGGGATGTAGATGATCGTCTTGTTCTATACCTGCGTATTTCTCTGTGGGCTGGCGAATGGGTGTCTGATAGGCGGGGGCAGGGGATCTAACTGTTTGTCTGTCCAGCGCTGAGTAATTCCCCTTGGTTTGTTGTACAATTCTGCCAGCGGTCGCCTCACCTATCTGGTTTGTGAGTAGAGATTATAGAAGGAATAGTTGATGCCAGACAGTGACCTAGATAGCCTGCTGGCAGCGGGGAGTGTGTGTGTGTGTGCACGTGAGCAGCTTAATTATATTTTGATGTGTTTAATGTTCTTCTTTTTATGTTGCGCAGCACCGCAAAAGAGTTCATAATGTATTATTACATATGGCAATAACGTTCTATCATCATCATCACCAGTTAGTTACTTTAGTTATTGGAGTTTAGTGCCGAGCAGCCGACTAGTGGACCAAGTTACCTGATATTATCTTCTTTGTAATAGTGTCATCCCCCATTGTTGACACTCAATTTCAGCCACTTCAGGCGGGATTCAAACGCAATATGGTATTCTGATAACATTCCTACGTTAGAATAACGTTAGCGTATGGACAGCTCCTGCGTTAATTTTACGTAAGTTATTACGTTAGGAGTACGGCGCTTTGCTCATTTGAATCACTAATTTGTAACGGGAGGTTTACAAAGTAAAGTAGGTAAGAGCACTGTCAGGGGAGAGAAGTGTGCATGATCGACCAGTGATCATAGATCTAATGTGGCCAAAGCACACACACACACACACACACACACACACACACACACACACACACACACACACACACACACACACACAAAAGAGACAGGAAAGAGGGTGCGCTAAGAAAGTGTGACTGAAAGCAATGCATATGGAAGCAGTCTCTCCTTTTCTTTTCACTAATTTGTAACGTTTGTATTCTAACCTATTAAGGGTCCGAGTTTGCAGCTAATGTAAGTTCCATGATGAGTGAAAACCTCCATCCTTTGTATATTTCCTCACCCATCAACGCCTCTGCACGTCACTTTTAAACCACAATCTTACACAACACATCACTAAACCCACCCACCGACTTGGCCACACCCTCGACTGGATCATCACCCGCACCTCCGATCAACTCTTTCTCGACTCTGACACCTCCTCTGTGCTTCTCTCTGACCACTTCGCTATTCTCGTCTCCCTCAATCTACCTCCCCCGAAAAAAACCAAGCTCGTTGTCTCTCGCCGCAAACTAAAATCTGTCAACCGCGAGAGCTTCTTCGACGAAGCTGTCGACCTTCTCTCGGACCCCACCCCCTCTCCCGATCTTGCATCCCATTTCGATTCCTCCCTTCGAAAACTTCTAGACACCCATGCCCCTGTCACCACCTGCTCCATACCCAACCGACTCCCCTCCCCCTGGCTCACTGATGACATAGCTGAGGCCAAGCGCGAGCGCCGACAAGCGGAACGCCCCTGGCGCTCTTCTGACCTCACCGTTCACAGACAGATCTTCCAAACAACCAGATCCAAAGTCTGCAAAATGATCTCCGAATCTAAACGCAAACACCTTCAAAACCAAATCCTGGAATCCACCTCTTCCAAAACCCTCTACGCCACCATGAACACACTCCTAGGCACTTCTAAAGACTCTCCTCTCCCCAACACACATAGCAAAGAAGAACTCCCGTCTGCTTTCTCTACCTATTTTTCGGACAAAATCCAAAATCTGCGCGACACACTCGACACCCTGCCTCCTCCGCCTTGCCCTCCCGACCCCACCTTTTCCGGCACTCCCCTCTCGTCCTTCCGCACCGTCTCTCAGGATGAAGTCCTCAAGACCATAAAGTCCATGCCCTTCAAAACCTGCGAACTTGACCCCCTCCCAGCTTCTCTCTACCGTGACGGCCTTCCAAAACTTCTACCCTTCATTACCGACATCATCAACGCATCTCTAGAAAACGGCTCCGTCCCCGATATCTTCAAGTCCGCCATCGTCCGTCCTCTCCTCAAAAAACACAACCTCGACCCAAACGAACTCAAGAACTATCGCCCAGTCTCCAATCTCTCTTTCCTGTCCAAGCTTCTTGAGAAGGTTGTTCTCAACCAGCTCAACCTCCATCTCACCGACAACAACCTCCTCAGTCCATTCCAGTCTGCCTATCGCAAACATCACAGCACTGAAACAGCCCTTCTACATATCTTAAACGAGCTGCTTCTCTCCACTGACTCTGGCAACATCTCCCTTCTTACACTACTCGATCTCTCTGCCGCCTTTGACACTATAGACCACTCTATCCTCCTCCACCGACTTCACCACTCCTTCGGCATCACTGACTCTGCTCACTCCTGGTTTCTCTCCTACCTCTCTGACAGACAGCAGTCCGTCACCATCAACGGCGTCTCTTCCAACCCGGTAACGCTCTCCTGCGGAGTCCCACAGGGATCCGTCCTGGGCCCGGTCCTTTTCACACTCTACACCTCTCCTCTGTCCAACATCATCCAGTCTCACCGCATACACCACCACCTCTACGCTGACGACTCACAACTGCAAGACAAAGACAAACTCGACAACACTCAGTCACTACTGACTCGCACGGCTGACTGCTACAAAGACGTGAAAAACTGGATGACAGCAAACAAGCTGAAACTGAACGACGACAAAACGGAAGCCATGCTGGTAGGCACTCGCCAAAAACTCTCCCAGCTCCCTCCCTCTCTCCACCTTCAACTCGATAGCACCCCCATCTCCCTCTCTGACTCGGCCAAGAACCTCGGCGTCATCCTCAATTCCTCCCTGTCCATGACCAACTTCGTCTCCGCCACGACCCAGGCATGCTATTTCCACCTTCGCCGCATCAGTCAGATCAGAAAATACCTCACTACCGAAGCTGCCACCAAACTTGCTGTCTCTCTCATCTTATCTCGCATCGACTATTGCAACTCTCTCCTTTCCGGTCTCCCTCACTCCACCATCTTCACTCTCCAACGCGTCCAGAACAATGCTGCCCGCCCCGTCCTCAGAAAGAAAAAATCCGACCACATCACACCCCTGCTCAAACTCCTTCACTGGCTCCCCATCCCCCAACGCATCCAATACAAAGTTCTGTCTCTCTGCTACAAATCCCTGAACAACTGCGCTCCTGCCTATCTCTCCAACTTACTTCACCCCTACACACCTTCCCGCTCCCTCCGCTCTGCCTCCGACCCTCTCCGCCTCCACATCCCTCGCACCAAACTTAACACTTTCGGTCCCCGCTCCTTCTCCGTCTACGGTCCATCCATCTGGAACACTCTCCCACTCTCTCTCCGTCAGAAACACTCTCTCTCCTCCTTCCAGTCCGCCCTCAAAACTCACCTCTTTCAACAGTTTTAGCACTATATCACCGCACTCCCCACCCCAAGCTGACCGTCGTAATGTATTTCACTGTTTGTGGTACGTGAGTCATTGTCTAAAGCGTGCGCATGCGTGCGCGAGTTGTGAGTGTGCGCTTAGAGTTATAATTATTATAAGATAAGCGCATTATAAATACCGTAATTATTATTATTATTATTACCCATTAAACAGTCCTTGTCTCAAACAATGCGACTTTTGGTTGATCCCTAAACTCAAAGAGGACACGTGGCCCCAACGGACAATGTGATGTCATCACTGAAGGAGGAATAATACAGACGGGACTCCACGAACAAAGACGCCGCGCGGTGAACACCAATGAACTGACTTACTGCCGACAGAAAAGTGCAAAATTCCGTGTGGACTGAAGAAGCTTAAAGAATGATATAAAGTAATGTACATGATAGTTAAGTCTGATCCATCTGTGTCCTTTGGCCCCAATGGGCCTCTCGACAATAAACGTTGTTCTGTTCTGTTCTGAAGGCGATACCCAATGCGCGAAAGGCCATCTGAAAAAAAAACAATTTAGTTGATAGTTTGCATTGGCTGCGTGCTCAAAAGATGAAATATGAACAATGAAAGAGAGCTCTTATTTGAAGACAATGTACCTATTGCAGGAGATGGATCGACCATGAGAATTCAAGGGTAGTGCCAGATTAGCTTGGCGCCGACAGGCGCCAAGCTAATCTGGCACTACCCTTTAATTATCATGGTCGACCAATCACATTGTCCTTTGGGGCCACGTGTCCTGTTTGAGTTTAGGGATCAACCAAAAATCGCATTGGTTGAGACAAGAACTGTTTGATGGGTGAGGAAGAATACGGATGGTTTGCTCCTCTGCGTAGGACACGTTGACCTTGGAGTTATGGTCGCTGGCATTCTCAAGAAAAATCAAAGGGTACTGGCCACTGAGAGTTGGCCGCTGCTCGTTAACAGATCTCATCACACTTTTGAAAAAAAACAAATTTTTTAGTTGATAGTTTGCATTGGCTGCGTGCTCCAAAAATGAAATATGAACAATGAAAGTTGAAGACAATAGAGGAAATGTTGCAATGGAAGAAATTCTGGAATATATCTAAAGCGTCGCTTCTCATCATAGGCCACCTACTCCAGACTGGGCTGTTTGTCAAGGATACCATTACGGGACAAGTAAATACCCAATACGCAAAAGACCATCGGGCCGTCGTCAGCCGCCGTTGGCCCGCGCACAGCCGTTGACGTCGGTTGACGTCGGCCCGATGGCCTTTCGCGCATTGGGTATTGCCTTCAGTGATGGCATCACATTGTCCTTTGGAGCCACGTGTCCTCAACGTTTTTGAGTTGTTAATCTGAGCGGTCAACTTTCTGTTCCATCTGAGCCTCTGTCAAGAAATGGAGTACCCGTACTGCAGAAAGTTTTTAGAAGTCAAGGTCATCTTTCACTATCCTTTGAACTGTTCCCCCCAAAAAGATCAGAAGTTGAATCTATTTCTCTCAATAAGAAATTTGGGTATTTTTCTGTCAGTTTGTTAACAAGTGCAATTTGTGCTCGTTCCCAGCTTAAATTTGACTCTCTGACTAGTACTCCTCTTCAATATTTTTTCTGTAAGAGTTTAACTGCACAGTCCATTTGCAGGCAGCTCAGACAATACACAAGTACCCCGTCAAACAACATTCAAATTTGTTTGGATTTTGACCGGCCTGCCACATTCTTTTACCCTTTCAAAAATGTAAAAATAAATTTATTATCTTTCAGAGTCCACTGTTTTGATGCACAATTGTTTACACCACTGTTTCAATCGCGTCATACAGCAGCATGGCGGAAGATACCAGCGCCGAGTGGTGTATAAACGAAAGGCAAAGGCTGACATTCGGTTTTTTAAGTTTGTTTATGTGACACAAGTAGTGTACAAAAGACAGCACAACCATCATTACTTTTTTATCACACCTCGTACATAAAAGAATAAATTGCACCGCTTTTATCTCTTACTCGTAGTAGGCGAGATGTCTTATTGGCAAAATTTTAGCACCCAAAACCTTGCCCTGGAGAAGGCAGACGTGATGAGAGTGTCCGTATTTTAGCACCTAAAACCTTGCAGATACAAGACGTAGGCCTTGATACACTTCAACAGGAAATCATGAATTCACCATGATAGTGCAGGGGTGGTGCCAAAAAAGTTGGCGGCCATGCTATACTGGCAACACCCTTGAACTATCATGGTCGATCTGGCGCCTAGAGATGACAGCTTTAATGAGAGTGACCGTATGTTGCAGATTTTGAACAGAGTCCGCATGGACTGAGGGACGACCGGACATTGACCTGCGGGCAACATATAAAGAAACACAGCCAATGATCGATGCTTCGGTGTCAGACAATCTAGCCAATCAATGCAGGGGCATGCAATGCGCGTGATACAATGATGTTAATACAGCGGAACGGGGCGCAAAAGGCAGGAAGTGCCTGCTTGTTAAATCACGATTTTCACTAAATATACTGACGAGCTAAAGAAATGCAACAGGTAAAGAAATACAGCCAATGATCGACGATTCCGCGTCAAACAAACCGGCCAATCACTGCGGGACATGGCGTGCCCGTGACACTCTGCTGCTAATACAGTTGGAAACGCAAAAGGCCGGATAGTGCGTGTTTGTTGAAATCACAAATTTTACTGTATTACACTGACAAGCAAAAGAAATGCGACATCGTGCGAGTCATCGGAAACACTGACGTGTTTTTGATGACTCGCATGATGTCGCATTTCTGTTGCTCGTCAGTGTACAAGGACCATCTCGCCCTTTACACAAATGAACTGATTGTCTTCTGCCTTTCACTGGGAAACATGTGCTACCTCGCTTCGTCGCCAGTGGTCTTGGATTGTGTTCATAAAAGTGAGGTTTCGTTTGCTACGAACAACTACTAACAAAGAAATCACGTTGGATAACCAGCTTGTTCCATAAGCATAGATAACACTCCAAACATCTCCATGAGGCATAGATCCTCATGAGCCCTCCGGGCTCATGAGGATCTATGCCTCTTAGAGATGTTTGGACTGTTGTCTGTCCGCCATGATTTCGCTCTCGTTCGTTGTTGCGAGTTGTTCTTTTCAAACGAAGCCTCAACAATATCTTTCTTCATTCAACGTAGTACGTAGTAGGTACAAAGCGAAATCAGCAAGAGACACTGATCCTCATCAGCCCCCCGCAACCCCGAGCCTCATGAAGATCTAATTCTCTTTCTACTGGATTGTGTTCACCTTTCCTCGGCATCGAAATGATTGCTCTATTTGCCGCATGGCAACAGTTTTTCCAAGAAGTGTGATTAGGGGAAACGCATAGGTTGCTAATAAGACAGTTATACACTGCAGACTGTAGTGCCTGTCTCCGTGCTGACAATCCGATTCAGCTGAATTTCTTTAAAAAAAACAAACAAACAAAAACACAATTATATTAAAATAAAACATTGTTGGAAAATATTTCCAGCATCTTTCCCGACGGCATGTCATCCAACTGCTTTGTGTGTGAAATTCAGGTTCTGTCTGAAACTTTTTAATTGCCTGAGGCGTTCTTTCACACATGTTTTAAAGAATAATTATCATGGACATCACATCATTGATGAGCTTGAGACACCTGTTGACTTAGATGGGTAAAGCAAGGCTGCCATCTGAACGCAAAACACAGTAAGTCCATTTTTGTGAAATGCTACCTTTAATTATAATACAATGAAAAAGTCGCTTTTCTCAAAATTCGGTTTACTGTGTTTTGACTTCACATGGTAGAGAGTCTTTAAACCAGTTAGCTCCGATGCACTACAGCAGGAGACGGATCGACCATGATAATTTAAGGGTAGTGCCAGATGTTAAGTCAAAACAGTGCTAATCTGGCACTACCCTTGAATTAACCTGATCGATCTCTCTAATTCAACTGGTACATAGACGTTGGATGACACCTCCAAATTTTGGGAAATGCGGCCTTGTGGCTGAATGGGTTGACTCTGAGAGAAATGGAACCTACACACGAATTACCCTTTTCACTGTTGAAGAAACGTCAACATGATCCATTTGCAAAAGACGATATTCATAATGAAATCTATATATCTTTGTCATTTGCAGGGTTACTGACTTCACAGGAACCCGTCAAAATGTGTGAGGCCGATGCAGCCAGCAACAGCACCGAATGTTTAACCTGGGAGCAGAGAACACTGGAGCTGACTGTAGTGCTCTCGTTCTACGGAAGTGTCGGGTTTGTAGGGAATTTACTGATTCTGACTGTATACAACAGGCGAAAATCAAGGCTGTCCTATTCACCTTATATCTGTACTTTAGCTACTGTTGATATCATCGTGTGTTGCGTCATCATTCCCTACACGATAGCCTACGAAAGGCATCTCATTGACTATGACATCATCTGTCGTGGTGTGGAGATATTGCGTCATACTCTCGTCTCTGTGTCCAGTCTTACTTTGTGTGTAATTGCGGTGGAGAGATATTTTTCAGTGTTCAAGCCAATGAGTCAACACCCGAAAAAAAAAGCGAGAATGATTATAACGATTGTTTTTGTGTACAGTTTTATTGTGGCATTGCCTTCAGTTACCATATTCACAGTGACAACGAAACCAGACGACTATACTCATGATCATGATGTCAACACGACGGAAGTGACTTCGTTGACCGCACATGCGTATTGCCAGTTTACGAAAAACATTGTGAACGAACTCTGGGCCCTTTCTTACCAACTTCTTTTGGCTTCAGAATTTTTCATTTCAGTCGGAGTGATTGTTATCGTGTACGCGAAAGTGTATCTGGAGATATGGCGGCGAGCGAAATGGCGGCGTAAGATCAGCGCAGCTGGGTCCAGCAGGCAGGCCGACTCTGTGAAATCCAAGGACCAGGAATCGAACCCCAGCCACAGTTGTGAAAGACACGTGGTATTCAGCACCAAGTGTACGCAACTCTCCCCTCCATCAGGCCCATTAAACTTAATTTTCAGGAAAACAATGCCGGTGATAGCACGCACAAGGGAGTTAACCCTGAAGATAACCGGAAGCATTTGCAAGTGGTCTCCGTTGCTCTTCCCTTGGAAAATGGCGTCACTGCACGTCAAGGTCAAGGAATGAAGGTGAATGGGGTGGAAACCGAAGCGCCACCTTTCGGGATGTGCACGCTGCAAGTGCCACACACCACTAACATCCGACACGACAGACAGGCAGCGGGTACGTAATATTTTCTTCTTCTTTCCGTGTGCATTTCGAATATTAAGTTGTGAACAAGTATGTGTGCTAGTTTGTGATTAGGGACCTTACGGCCTCGGCCTTAGTGTTTCCGGTGACTCAGAAAATGTGTCATTTCTTTGTTTCCGATGACTCCAAAAATGTTGCATTTATTTTGCTCGCCAGTATATTACAGGACAACCAGTTATAATATTCCGTGATGACATCGCACAGTCGTTCGAACCTCGAAGTTTTGGGGTGTTTTTTTTACACGAAAAGGTCGGGTTTTAATTATTTTTAATTGTTTTCGTTATATGCGACGTTTTGCTGCGTTCGGCATTGTTTACAAGCGAAGGTTACTGAACGGTAGTTTCATTCTACTGACCTTTATCTCATCCTTTTTAGCGACGCTACACAACGGAACAACAAAGGCAAGCAACCGCGTGCGTTTCGTCGTTGGGGGCGCTGTCGACCACAACAACGACGGAGACACCGCCACCACCACCGCCGGTAGCAGTGTCGTTCCCACCCGCAACGGCACACGGAACAGCGCTAGCGACACCTCTCGGCAAAACAACCAACGAAAAGCCGGCACAATGCTGTTCATTTGCACGCTCATTTACATTTTGACGTGGCTGCCATTTTGGATTGACGTGTTCGGGTTGACCGATAACCTTGTGTTCCGGTGCACGTTTTTGATGTGTCACATGACCAACCCGTTGGTTTATGGGATCGTGAACACGAAGGTGAGAGAGGAAGTGAAACGCGTCCTATTGTGTCGATGAAGGACGATCGTGGGACTTTCAATACGTAGGACTATCGGTAGTAAAAACCACTAATGCCGGATCCGACACAACAAACCACAATCGTCTGCAAGAAGCACACAGCCTCATGATCAGTTATATGAGACTTATCCCATTAGGCACTCCAACAGGGAATCAGGGATCGACCATGAGAGTTCAAGGGTGGTGCCAGAATAGCTTGGCGCCCAGAGGAGCCAAGCTATTTTGGCACCACCCTTGAACTCTCACGGTCGATCTGGCTCCTGAAATGTAATGTATCGTTTAAGGACAGCGCCCAACTTTGCGAATGTCGACTGTAGGGTTTAATGTGTTAAAGATTGTGAAGATAACGAAGAGAGAGAGAGAGAGAGAGAGAGAGAGAGAGAGAGAGAGAGAGAGAGAGAGAGAGAGAGAGAGAGAGAGAGAGAGAAATAATTAAAACAGGACAGTATTCCTCGTGACGAGTGTAATGTTTGGAGTACTGTTGGTGGTGCGTGAATCGTGGACGTCAAGCATACAAGGAGTAAACAACACTGATTGATGTGTTCAGACTGACTTTGTATTCATACAGAAATATCGGTTGATGATGATCGCCATGTTTTGGTAGCCAGCCCCTACTAGCGATAACTCTAGCATCGCCTAAGCGCCGCGATTAGTGAGGAGTTAGTTCCCTTGAAGTTGTACATGTATTCATGAATATGAAACTCAACACATTACATCACCTCCTTCCTTGGATGAAAAAAAAAAATGCATGTGATCACAATTACAATCTTTTCTCCTTTTCCTTTCCTTCCCTTTGTTGAAAGAATTCTTGCATTAGTAGGTTGTTAACTCAAACATAAATAAATGAGGCTAATACAAGAGGTGGAACATAATGATATCATGAACACAATGTGACTAGATTCCACTTATCACTGCTGATTATGACTAGCACTTAAAACTATTAAATGAAATGAACACAACAGTCTCGAAGACAAAACTAACACAACGGTGCGGGTAAGCGCGCTACTGGGTCTTTCACCAGAGTCTTTGTGAAAATAAGGAAAAAAAATATTGGTGCAGGCTGGTCGCGCCTCACTGGGTCTTTCACCAGAGTCTTTTAGGGTTTGTTCAAAATATAATCATCGAATCGTTTTGGCATGTGAACTTGACGCGCAGACCTTCTGGCATGGTAGGGACTGGGTGAAGCTGCAGGGGTTGAAGGCTGGGGTGCGCAGTCAAGACCACTTGGCGTTGTCGGGTCAGGGAATGAGTCGGGTTCCTGTTCAGCAGCGGAAGGGGGTCTAGGAGCCTTCTTGAAGAAGCTGCTGTTTCGGGTGATCTTTTGTTGACCTCGTTGAGCCGTGATCATGGACCCTTTTTTGTTGGTGACGACCAGCGGAGTCGGTTGGCATGGAGTGTCAGCCTTGGTGGGGTCACGAGTCTTAAGGAGGACAGAATCACCAATCTGGAGGCGAGATGGTTTGACATAGGCCTTGTTGTCAGCAAATTCCTTCATAAGGGCTTTGTGAGCAGCATCACGCTGTCTGACAGCATGATCATCTCGGGTTTGAGGGACTTGAGGGAGTCGAGACCTGAGGTTTCTGCCAAAGAGCAGGGAAGCGGGGGGAACACCGGTTGTGGAGTGTGGGGTAGTGCGGTAGTCAAGGAGAAATCTATACATTTCCTGCTTGAGGTTGGGGGTTGTCGCACTTTTGAGGGTCTTCTTGATGGAACGCATGAAACGTTCAGTTTCTGCATTTGCACGGGGCCATAAGGGGGTGATTTTTCTGTGTTTGATACCCATGTGAGCACAGTACATGGCAAAATCAGCGCTATTGAAAGGGGGACCATTGTCTGTTTTAAGAGACTCAGGAATGCCGAATTCTGCAAAGATCTTGTCGAATTTGGGAATGACGCTTCGAGCTGACGTCGAGTCGATAATGTCGACGACCGGGAAACGGGAGTATTCGTCCATGACGACCAAGATGTACTTGCCGTTGGGAAGATGTCCAAAGTCTGCAGAGATTTCGGTCCATGGTGCACTAGGGAGGGGTGACATCTTCAAGGGTTCACGCGCAGGGGTGGGAGTTGAAATCTGGCATTTCATGCAGTTTTTCACAGTCACTTCAACGTGGTGTTGCAAGTTTTTAAACCAGACTTTTTCGCGTAGCAGGGCGACTGTTTTGACTATGCCTTGATGACCGGAGTGGGCGAGTTTCACAGCTCGATCCTGGAGTGATGTAGGGAGAACGACCTGGTTGCCTTTCAAGATCACTCGGTCACCTGAGGCTAGGGATAGCTCAAAGCGACACTGATGAAGTGTGTTAAATGTCGATATGTCGATGTTTTGTTCATGCTTGTGCCACTGGTTGGTGAGAAGCCCATGGATTACTGCGGTGAGGGTAGGGTCAGACGCGGTTTCAGCAGCAACGTCATCAACAGTCATCGCTTTGGGGATGCAGTTCTCGGTGACGTAGTTGACGTATTCTTCTGCAATTTTCTCTTCACGGTCACTTGAGGCTTGTGGAACTGGGTGACGGCTGAGATAGTCTGCATGGTTGTCTGCACCTGGTTGGTACTTGACAGTGATCTGATATGGCTGAAGTCTCATCGCCCATCGTTCGATGCGCGTTGACAACCTTGAGCGGGTTGTTGAAGATCGAGACAAGGGTCTGTGATCAGTGTGGACGGTAAATGGTGTGCTGTAGATGTAAATGTGGAAATACTCACACGCCCAAGTCACTGCGAGAGCTTCTCGTTCTGTTTGAGAGTATCGTTGCTCTGTTGGGGTGAGTGGTCGACTTGCAAACTGGATCACACGGCCATCTTGCGTGAGGACAGCTGAAATACCCACAGGGCTGCCTTCAGTGTAGATTTCACTGGCTTTACGCGGGTTGAAGTATGTGAGCGTGGTAGCTTGACTGAGGGCTGCTTTCAGTTTCGCGAGCGCTGCACCATGTGCTTGTGTCCAAGACCATGGCGTAGTTTTCTTGGTGAGGATGCGTAGTTCATGCGTCAGCGTTGCGTAGTTGGGGATGTGGTGAGCACCACAAAAGTTCATCATCCCAAGTAGGCTGCGGACTTCGGAAGCGCTGCTTGGCGTAGGTAGATGGAGGATTGTGTCAAGCTTGTCCTGGCTTAGTTTGATGCCCTCCTTTCCGAAGATGTGACCAAGAAACTCAAGAGATTCCTTGTTGTACACACACTTTTCACTGTTCAGTGTGAGTCCTTTCTGGCGAAGACGTTCGAATAGTGCACGAAGGTTGCGGTCATGGTACGCTTGATTTGTTCCAAAGCACATGATATCGTCACTGATGTTTACAACACCATCAAGTCCTGCTAGGCATTGACGAACAGTTTCTTGAAATATCTCACTTGCAGAGTTTATGCCAAAGAACAGACGACGGTATCTGTAGAGCCCCATGTGCGTGGCAAAGGTAGTGATGTATCGCGAAGAAGGGTCTAACTCTAGTTGATTATACCCTTGCGTTAAATCAAGTTTGCTAAAGACGGTGGCCCCAGCAAACATGGTCTTTAGTTCGTCGAGAGTTGGTGTGGCATGACGTTCGCGACGAATTGCCTTGTTTGCCGCACGCATGTCGACGCAGACACGCACCTTTCCTGGCTGTTTGGGTTTGGGCACGACGACAACTGGAGACACCCATGGTGTTGGTCCAGTAGCTTTTTCAATGATGCCAAGTTCTTCGTCTTTCCGCAGTTGCTCTTCAATGTCTTTTCGCACATGAAATGGAACACGTCGGTATTGTTGTGCTACAGGTTGGACAGTCTTGTCGATATGTAGTTGGATTTTCTGGTCATTCAGTTTGCCTACACCACCAAAGAGATCGGAAAATTCGTCTTGCAGCTTTTCGTGTTCAGGCTTGATGTGATGCACGGTAGCGAGTAGGCCTAGTTCTTGACATGTCTTCCAGCCAAGGATAGCTTTTTCTTTCTGTTGGACGACATGGATTGTCGTCTTTGTTGTGTTTCCCTTCTGTTGGACGACAGTATTGAAGGCACCAATGACAGGAATGGCATGTTTGCTCCCATACGCAGAAATCTTCTTGTTCGATGGATGTAACGAAGGCTTGGGTGTGATCAGATCATAGTCATCTTTTGATAGAATGTCAATAGAAGCACCGGAGTCTGCTAGAAACTCAAGCCCATGTCCTTGCACTGTCACTACGAAGTGAGGAAGTCGACTGCTGATGTTAGAGGTCATGAAGATATATTCAGTCTCGCTGGAGCTGTCAGATTCAGTCTTGATAACGTTGGCTTCATCATCTGGGTTGTCAAGATGGTGAACGTTAGATCTGGGCTTGTTGCGATGACGGCAGCCACCAGGTTGGTGTTTCGATGCATTCAACGGTCCCTGTGTTTGTTTCACAGGCTGTGAACGACAAACTGAAGCAAAATGGTGTAGTTTAGTGCAGGAATTGCAACGTTTGTTGAAGGCGGAGCAAGATTTCTGTCCACCTTTGTACGGCCAATCACCACCACAGTTTCTGCACTTGGATGGTTGCTGAGATAGTTGTGGTTGTTGATGGCGAAGACGACTGCCACTGGCATGGTGATGATGAGCATCACGTTTATTGATCTCAGTATGCATGGCTCGTGAGTGCTGGGTGGTCAGTTGCAGGGTACGTGCAAACATGAGAAGATCAGCTAAGGTCATAGCGAGGCTGGGGTTGATAGACCCTTTTCTCGGACTTTCGACGACTTGCATCCAGCAATCAGCTGCGATTTGATTTCAGACGATGCATCGGCAAATCCACAGGTTTCAGCAAGCTGTTTAAGCTCAGAGTAGTACTCGTCAATGTTGTCTGAATTTTGTTCTGTTTTGCGGAAGACCGTGGTACCGTTGGTATTCCACGTTAGTTTGCGGGTTGAAATGAGCGGTGATAGTGTCTACCAGCTTCGAGGAAACAGTGTCGTTAGCACCGGGACGAAGTGCTTCGTCGGGGAAAGTGTCAACAATGTCATTCAGTTCATCGCCGCCGAATGTAAGAAGAAGAGCTTTTTGTCGATCAACATCGTTTATTTCGTAGGCTGTGAAGAATGTTTTGAGTCGTTGAACCCACTTCCTCCAGCGCACAGCTCTTCCCTCTGGGGCGCAGTCGAACGACTGGTAGGCTGGTAGAGCGGCCATCTTCTAGCGCAGTAACGTGTTTTTTTTTTTTCCGAGCACGTGGTCGAACAGAAAAGTCAGTGGCGGATAACTTGGACTTACTGCAATCCTCGTCGCCAATGTAATGTTTGGAGTACTGTTGGTGGTGCGTGAATCGTGGACGTCAAGCATACAAGGAGTAAACAACACTGATTGATGTGTTCAGACTGACTTTGTATTCATACAGAAATATCGGTTGATGATGATCGCCATGTTTTGATAGCCAGCCCCTAGCGATAACTCTAGCATCGCCTAAGTGCCGCGATTAGTGAGGAGTTAGTTCCCTTGAAGTTGTACATGTATTCATGAATATGAAACTCAACAGTTGACATTACAACGAGTGTCTGTGATATTTATACATTTAATCATATTGCGTACAAAATAACATACACAAATCAATGGAGCTGCATATATATGAGAAATGGAAAATAAAGAGAAAAAAAGCCTTTGGAGGGGAACTATTTGTTATTTAGTTGGGCTGTTCCCAGGGCGCAAAGGCTGTGCGCGGGCCAACGGCGGCCGACATCGGCCCGATGGCCTTTTGAAACTTGAAAATGACGTCACATTCAGAGCGAAAGCGAGGTTACTCGTTTCCTTCACCTCATGAATATTCCAGAGAATCGCGGATACAAATGATTAGACTTTTGTTCTATTGTATTTTGGGGAAGCTAAAATTATGAAAGAGCATAGGGGGGGGGGGGAGGGGCGGGGGGGGGGCAAGCTTATTCAAGGGGGCGCCAAGCTAATTTCACGCTGACCTTTTTTTGTGAACTGTCATTGACTATAATAATTAGCCAGCCAAAGCGAGGCTTAGTTTCGTCGCCGCGACCTACCACAACATATGATCAACCTCATTCTTTGCAAAATGTATTTAAAACATTGTTCCAGTATGAGACATTTCCCTTGGATTGTGACCAGCAGCGACGTCAAACTCAAAATAAAATCAGGTATGTCAACTAAGCCTTGCTTTCACAAGTGTCACACTCCAAGCTGTTGCACGCCCCAGCTTGTGCACAAGAACCTTTCCGGTCTCGAGTAGTCTCGTAATGGAGGCATGTCCCTTGGTGATTGGTTGATCATTTGGGACGGCGCATTTACAAACTGATTTGTACAGGACTTGATTTAGATCTCAAAATTTAAATAGCGTTTTAATGGATCTTAGTTTCAGACAGCTGTCTCACTTAGCGGTAAGCAGTGAAAAATCCGCAAAAGGCGCACATTATGAAAGTCCGAAATGACGTCATAAGGACAAAACATTACGTGGGTGCTTTTCCGCTTATTTCAAACAAACAGATCTTTAAGACGGCCAATTTCTGCACGACATGTTTTAAAAATATTTTCCACGTATTTCAACTGGTCACGTGATGAATTCGAGACCGAAAGACCTTTTGTGCACCGGCTTGGGCGTGCCACAGCTTGGGGTGTAACCTACAAGTTCACAAAAATCGAAACGAGGATTGTTGTGACCTTCCCATCATGAATACTCCGACAAAGAGCGAATGGCCCATCCATCTCCCACTGCGGTGCGAGTATCTGAAGTAAGAGAGATAAACATATATGTGTACAACAATACTTTGACCACATAATTACAGCGGTGACGAACATTAAGGAAAACAAACAATAACTCAAAGACTGATTTCGTTTTACTTGGAAAAGATTGCCAGTCATTGATGAATCATGACTGTTCAAGTGTAGTGCCAGATTAGCTGGGCGCAATTAGCTAATCTGGAACTACCATTGAGAAATCAAGGCCCATCTTCAACCGTAGTTTATAAGCTCTGATTGAGTCAAAAAAAATATTCTAAAGCCTACTTCGTCCATGTCATTACAATTGTGAAGAGCACCAAAGAAAACGAAGGAATGCAAAAACTGGCTTCGATTTTCGTGCCCTGTCCGGTGGGTGGACATGGGGCTGCGGTGGTCCGATCTCTCTCGCCGTTGCTGTCTGGAGTGTCAGATTCGAATCCATAGTCGTAGTCGCCGCAGTACCCAGGCAGTACCGGCTGAGCGGGAATTCCCCGTCTGTATGGGAAGTAAAGGATGTGAATTTAACACCCTTGCGAGTACAGACTCCGGTACTGCATACAACACCGTTGGTTGAATTCCCAAAGGGTTAATGTCCTCTGTTCACCGCAGTGGTAACGGACAAGAACCGTGTGCAGGAGTACTCCCCAGGGAGACCCACTCGGGGAGTACGCCACAAGTACACTTCTATCCAAATGAGATGCTTCGCATCTCATTTGAATAGAAGTGTACTTGTGGCGTACTCAGCGAGTGGGTCTCTCGGGAGTACTCCCGCAAATGAAATGGGTACCAGCGTCAAAATAAATAGAACAAATAAATATAATTTTATTCAAGAGTGCAATGAATATTGATCTTCTGCGGGTGCATGGAAATGGGGGTTATAATAATGAGAAGGAAAAAAAAAAAAAAACATAAATTTAAAGCTGAGTCGGAAAGGATCGTAGTAAATTTCAAGACCGCAGAGGAAAATGATTTAGTTCCAGGGCGGGCTTTGATTACTGCAATTGCCAATGAAACGGGCTCTCAATGTTCTCTTGCCACAACAAAGTCTTTTGTACACTTCTTTTTACAATCCATGAGAGCAGGCACACATGATAGAGGTTTTCTACAACCACTTGTGTGCATCGATGGGACTTTCTACGTACTGTGAAGAAGAAAAGCAGAAAGTCTTTCATTTGAAACATTCAAACTTCATAAGTTGAGTTAGTCCTTCCGTCCGGCATTATTGTCAGATATCCTGAGTACATAAATGCAGGAGATATTGCTAACTATTAACCCTTTACTGCCTGGAGTGGGTCGATCCTTTTACTACATAGGCCTACGCGTATTTAAACGATTAATTTCTTCTAAAAAATATTTTAAAAAAATAACACTTACTGTTGTTTCATATACGTTTTATTTTACATCATCCCCCACCGCACGTCACTCCGATGATAACAGGGTAGAGATTCAAACTTTGGGCAAGAGTTGCGTGCCCCTGACTTAAAGCGTCTATAGGATACATAGTAGCGTCAATAGGATACACAGTATCCTATTGATTCTCTGAGTCAGGGGCACGAGTCAAAGTGTCAATAGGATACATATTAGCGTCAATAAGATACACAGTAGCGTCAATAGGATGCATAGTAGCGTCAATAGGAAACACAGTAGCGTCAACAGGATACTATGTATCCTATTGATGCTCCGAGTCATGGGCACGAAACTCTTGCCAAATCTTTGATACCCAAACCCCCGCCCACCCCCCTACCCGGCGCCCCCCCCCCTCCCCCTCCCCCCTCCCCCCTGTGTTCCGTTCAACAAATACATGTTTGCCGGTCTGTGATTTCTCACCTCAGCAGACGACACCTGTGAGCGTCCAATCGGAATGCCGCTGTATCTAGGTCAGTCACGTTACTGGGGCTCCACACGCGCTCGGCCATGGCGGCAGCTCTAGGCCTGTGGAGATCGAAGGCTAAGTGATATTTAGCACCTTCACTGTACGCAGATTGTCTTTCTGAAATCTTTGCTAATTCAACAAACCGTCTAAATAACATGGATACAAAGTGTTGTCAGCAAGAGACACAGATCCTCATGAGCCCCCGCAAATGCGGGGGCTCATGAGGATCTATGTCTCGTTCAGATGGATTGTGCTCCAGTTTTCTTACAATACAATACAATAATACTTTACTTGGCATTAAAAGGATTAATAATAATAATAATAATAATAATAATAATAATAATAATAATAATAATAATAATAATAATAATAAACAACGAGATTAATAAAACCACAGTCGACTCCGCTTATAACGTCGGATATAACAAAAGTCGGATATGACAACACTTTTTCTGAGGTCCCGACAGCACTCTATGTAAATTACATCGCTTATAACAAACATCGGATATAACGACAGGAAAAATAAAGCCCCCTGGCGATTTGTTATATCCGAAGTTTACTGTATTCTGCATGTTGATGATGATTATGATGATGTTGATGTTGATGATGTTGACGATGATGATATTGCTGATGTTGATGATGATGGTGATGCTGATGATGATAACGATGATTTTTAGATCCACTGTCAAGAAAACACATTAGCTTGTCTGACCGAATACAATCATTTGTTTACTTTTTTCAAGCTCATTACTACGTTGTCAGATCATAACCCCCCCCACCCCCCCCCCCACCCCCCCCCAAAAAAAAAAAAAAAAAAAAAAAAAAAAAAAAAAAAAAAAAACAACCCAAGATTCCAGAAAAGAATTGTTGATATTTGCATGACTGACCAAGCCCGTTGCAGAAAGTTGGTACCGTCCACAAACTCTGCCCACATGCACGCTTCACCGCCTACGACAAGTTCCTTTTCTTCAGAAGTGGCTGCACACACACACAATATCAAATCGTCAACTCGGTTCACAGGAAATAAGTCCCAGATGTTAAAATATCGGAGTGGAATTCAAGCAAAGCAAATCAAATTAAATGAACCCTTTCACTGCAGAGAAAACAGCGATCAAGACCCAAATGCACGAGACATAGATCCTCATGGGCCCCCGCAGTTGCGGGGGCCCATGAGGATCTATGTCTCTTGCTGACACCACTTTGTATCCATGTTCCTCGTACGGCTGAGGCTTTATGGAGTTGGATTAATACAGATTTTAAAAAACAAAATTTGCCCACTATTGGCCGTAAACGGGGTCACATGAAATCAGATTGAATTAAACTACAATGAACTTTTCGTACCAAATCAGACTAACATCAATGGAATCTAGGTCTATTCTACACAAACGTGTAAAGAAATAATGGACAACAAGTTAGAAAGACAATATAGCAGCAACAGACATATTCAACAGCATCAGCAAAGCAAAGCAAACAAAGCAACCCAGACCAAACAGGCAAAAAAGAAAATAACAAACCAACCCGACTCAGACGACACTTAACGCATTTAGCCCAGGCGCACTACAGCGGGAGATGCATCGACCACGATAATTCAAGGGTAGTGCCAGATTAGCTTGGCTCCGTCAGGCGCCAAGCTAATCTGGCATTACCCTTGAATTGTCGTGGTCGATCCATCTCCTGCAACTGGTACATAGTCGTTAGATGACGCCTCCAAAAGTTTACAAAATGCGACCTTGCGGGGCTGAATGGGTAAAGGCCCTAAGCCCCCCTGGAGCATTCTCAGCATTGCATACAACTGTTTGACGGCTATCAACACCTGATACATACAAAATGTGTTATAACGCCTCCTAACGAGAGGCTACGGTCGTTGTTTCGTTCACAACTGCGTGATTACATCACTTTGTGTCCGTTTTACCGCTGAAGCGTACTCGCCGCTCAGCACCACCAAGCGTCAGAGCCGAGGTGAAAGCTATTTATAGCTCCAAACGCCAGGTCCTCGAGCAAAACAGAGAGTAGCTGGCGATCTTTGTGAGGGTATATCACAGTCAGGTGTCTTAATTAATCTGTCTGTGAGTGAAACATGCAGTTATGTAACATGCAAATATGTAACAAGGTGTACGGTCACCGCGGACTCATAATTAGTTTAAAGATGGGCCCACTACTGAAGTTAAACTGTTCAAATATACACAAGTTCTGTAACAGAAGGTTACGAAACGCTGCACGCAGGTCTATATTATATGGTTCATTTAGATATGGGACAATCCTGTTCAGCACACGCTGCCACGTGTCCAGACTGCTGTTAAAGTTCATTATGTGTGTCTACAAGGCGTAACAAACACAAATAGTGCTGAAGTCAGTGTGTCTTCAGATTTATGCGTAATGGTACTTCAAATGATTTATCACCACCACGCTCATCACCATTGCAACAACAACCATCGTTAACAACAACATAAAAAAGAACATATTCATTAGTGACTGAAATCCAGAGGATCACCTACGCCGCGGTAGAACCTCTGTCTTCTCATTAAGAGATGTGGTTCAGTCACCAGCAGTAGGCGATGTTCATCTTGTTACCCCCTGGCCTTGACCACCATCACCCCACCACCACCACCACTACTACTAACAACAACAACAGTATGTTATACCCACCATTAAAATCCAGAGGATCACAAGCGTAGAACCTCCGCCAGTCTTCGCCGTAACAGATGTAGTTCAGATACCAACAAGAGGAGATAATCATCTTGTTACCTCCCTTGACGGCTTTTTCCGCAAATTTGGCCCACTCGTCAGGGACTTTGAGATCACAGTTTAGCTTGTTGCGAGAATTTTTCCATATTTCAATGATGGTGTTGTTGTTCACCTGTACAAAGCACACAGCATTCAAAAACAACGCAGCTTCATCAAGAACAACAACAACACTGGTAAAATCACAAGAATCAGTAGTACAATAACCAAACGAAACTTTTATTTAGTAGTCGAGGGAGGGGGGGGGGGGGTTGGGGTGGGGGGGGGGGTTACATGTTGAGGATGTAGAAACCCATGTCATGTCGAATACCAGACGTCTTTAACCCTTTGTCGGTAGCTCTTTTTGCACCAATCACCTGGACAAAAAGCGCTGCCGACGGACAAACGGTTAACAAGGTAAATGTAAACGGGATTAGAAACAAGGATACTGTAAATATGCGCGTGTTTGTGGTACGCCGGTTCAAAACTCCATCTCTCTTCCACACCCTCCACAACACCCTTCATATCCCCCCACCCCACCCCACCCCACCCCCCACCCCCACCCCTCCGGCGCCACCCCCCCCCCTCCCTAACCGCTACCTTCAACCAAATACTAAAGAAAAAAATAAACCAGAAAAATAACAACAGCAACAACAACCTACCTTGACGCCATTGTCCACAGGGTCCTGCCAGATAATCACGTGTTTTCCTGTTCCGGATATGATGTCAAGCGCTCGGGTGACGTAATACTGCTCAAGGTCTGGGAAGGTGGTTAGGTTGTTGTCTGCCATGAATTTTTTTATGACTGGACTTGACTGCCTGAAAAGAATGGGTGGATACAAGGACAGACCACAAGCTCAAAGTGACCCAGGTGCATGCACGGGGGGGGGGGGAGGGGGGAGGGGGGGGGGCACGAAAAACCTTGATAAGCAACCAATCAATCGGTCGTTTGGTAGGGCAATTATCAGTCAGTCAGTCAGTAAATCAGTTGGTCATTGAATCAGTCGTTCGTTCAGTCTGTCAGTTAGTCAGTCAGTCAGTCCGTTGACTAATGAATCAATTAATCCCTGCGTGCACGCGTCGCTCCTTCCGTCCGTTAAGCCAACCATCCATGAAGCCATGCGTCCATGCACCCATCGGTCTATGCCTGCATCCATCCATCCATCCATCCATCCATCACTACGGCCGACAGACCAACCTATCGCCCAATAACAATCCTACAAATCATCCAACCATTCAACCTGTGTATCATTTAACCAGCCAACGCCCCTGCGCATGCAGGCACCTGAACTGTATGCAGCAGGCACTACTGACAGGTGGCTGCAAGCACCAGGGGTTAACTCATTTTAAAGCGCCCCGCATCAATAGCTGCGAGGCGTCGTATAGCGTTGCCGGAGGCAAAGCTATACGACGCTTCCGCGGCTATTGATACGTGGCGCTTTAAAATGAGTTAATCAGCAGATCAATTGAAACTTACCAACACATATAGTGGGCCTCGTCCATCCCAGCGTGCAGGAAACGGTCTGGAAACACCGCGGCCACATCATTCATAAACTCTTCCAGAAACGAGTAGGTTGTGTTCCGTGTCGGGTCAAAATTCTCGTACTCAGAGTGGTTCCCCCATACCGCCTTCCCCTCCACTCCTTGGTCGTCATAACATGGCGTCAAAAGGTCTAGTTGCAAAAAAAGAGAAGAAAAAAAGAAAAGAGAGATTATTTATTTATTTATTTATTTATTTATTTATTTATTTATTTATAATTGATTAATGTTGCTGTGCGTACACATTTACAATTAGTATAAGAGAATTTAAGTCTTCGAAAATCGTTTAACCCACTAGTTTAAACACACACACACACACACACACACACACACACACACACACACACACACACACACCACACGCACGCACGCACGCACGCACGCACTCACGCACGCGCGCACGAACGCACAGATGCACACACACACACACACACACACACACACACACACACACACACACACACACACACTGTTTGTTGATGTGCGACTGAACCTAAATGATTAGTAAAAAAAAAAAAAGCACTGATTTAAATCTAAGTCTTTGAAAATCTTTTAGTTGTGCATGCAGCCACCAAAATCACGCACACATTTTACAGTACCACACTGTTTTCAGTACCACACACTGTTTACAGTACCACACACACTGTTTACAGTAGCCGTGGCTACATGCACAATGGAGTTCAAAATTTAAAAGCAGGTCAACTGCAACCCCTGTAGAGGTATAAAATGAATACTATGCAAAATGAGATCACGTTTAGTGACATGACATAAAGTGGCGTGACAAAAATGACATAACGTAAAGCAACGTCGGGTGACGTAAAGTAAATGCAGTAAAGCTAAGGTAAAGTATAGAACAGTAAGGCCAGTGCCTGATTAATCGCGCTGTCCCCGTACCTGGTTGACCTTTGCCCCAGGACTGCCCGTGACCTGGGGTGTCGAACTCGGGAATGACCCGGATGCCCCTCAACCGTGCATACTCGATGACCTCTGACACGGCTTTCTTTGTGTAGATATGGCGTGCTGTGAAGGCCCCCTAAAAGACATTCAATTTATCAGCCTATGTGTATGGGTTATGATTATATACCTTGCTGCTAAAAGCCGAAAGGTCCAAAATCGCAGAAAGGATGACCCCTCCGGCAATTAACCCCCTCACTGCCGAGAACAAGTGGAACACAAACCAACAGCAAGAGACATAGATCCTCATGAGTCCCCGCAATTGCGGGGACTCATGTGAATCTATGCCTCTTGCTGACACCACTTGTGTTTTGGGGCTCTTTGGCTTTGAATAAATAAAGATTTCAGGAGCACAATCTGCGTCCACTGGCAGTGAGTGGGTTGAGTAGGAAAGCGGCAGTGACAGACTAGCTTGACAGCAATGATATGATTACAATTTTAGTTTTTTTTTTTTTCAAAAGGGTCTGTTTGAAGATCCACTTTTCGGGAATTTTAACTCGTCCCTTGTCGACAAAAATTAAACACCGAGAAAATCTGAACACCACCCTAGTGCAAGAGGTTTAGTTCCTCATGAGCCCCCGCAACTAGGGGGCTCATGCGGATCTATGCCTCTTTCTGACATCATTTTCAATCCTTATTCCTCGGACATCTAGCGTTGTTGTTTATTTTTTTCGTGTGTGTGTGTTTTCATGGAATTGAATGAACGAAGACTGCAGAAACACAGTATTGGTCAGCTTGCACTGAACGGGTTAACTCCTTTACTTCTGCACTGAGAAAACGGGATCACGATCCAGCTGCAAGAGGTATAGATCCTCATGAGTCCCGCCCGCCACCATCCCCCAGTCAAAGGAACGGGGATACACAAAGGTGTCAGATAGACACATAGATCCTCAAAAGCCCCCGCAAATGAGGATCTATGCCTCTTGCAGCTGATCGTGATCCCGTTTTCTCAGTGCAGAAGTAAAGGAGTTAACCCGTTCAGTGCAATCTGACCAATACTGTGTTTCTGCAATTTTCGTTCATTCAATTCCATGAAAACACACACACACGAAAACAATAAACAACAACGCTAGATGTCCGAGGAATAAGGATTGAAAATGATGTCAGAAAGAGGCATACATCCGCATGAGCCCCCGCAGTTGCGGGGGCTCATGAGGATCTAAACCTCTTGCACTAGGGTGGTGTTCAGATTTTCTCGGCACTGAACAGTGTCAAACAAAACACGAAACCTAAGGTAAACTCAATTTCAAATCACTATCGCTCATCTTCACTCTGATGAGCCCCGCTCATACCTTTTCCGAAAGTTGAGGGAATGCAGCACTGACGTAGGGAAACGATTGTGCGTCCACTAGGTGCCAATGTAGCACATTCAGCTTGCTCCACGTCATGGCATCCTGTGATGTCACAAACAAAGCATCTCACAGCTGTCACACGTCATTATATACTAATTACACACGAAACGTTTCTCACGTCAAATACGTTCAAAGATGTTCAAAATGAGAAATATCGCAAGAAACGATAAGAGGGTAATTTCGTCTTGAAGCAATTCATCAGAGATTTTGCACAAAATAATATAGAACCATTATGCACAACTGAGAACTCTGAAAAACGACATCGACTGCAGAGAGACGCAACGCATAGTGACGAGCAAAAGAAACGCGATATATTGGGAATGACCGGAAACACTTTAGTGTTTTCGATGCCGGATTCCAAAAATTTCGCATTTTCTTTTGCTCGTCAGTATACATTGTTCGTTCCTTCCTTGGTTGATGTTAATGACGCTGAACAGCATATAGGCCTATGTCAATGACGTTGTGCAGAATCCATCATTTGGTCTTTCTTTTCATGATTATAAGCAAAAGACAGCAAGTGCCATGGACAGTCCTTGTCGTGCTTCCTTATTTGATTTCTTTTCCAGTTAATTCTTCAATTTATTTTTGCAGTTAAAATAATGTTTCCTCAACAGCCCGATAGGGGTAAATGAAATAAACAGCATGAATCTTGAAACCTAACCTGTTGAGAGCTAACCTCTATTCGTTTGGTAACATTTTCTGTACCAAGTATGACAGTTGTCATTTAATAGGTCAAGCTAGTTCAAGCTTAAGCTAGTTCAAGGTCACGCTAGTTCAAGCGTTGTGCCAGATTAGCTTGGTGCCTGAAGGCGCCAAGCTAATCTGGTACTACCGTTGAACTATTATGGTCGAACCATGGTCTCCCTTATTCCAGAATTGGTCGATCCATCTCCCGCTACACTGTCATGTATGATAAAACTAAACTAAACTAAACTAAAATACATAGCTTACTTACCAGATGTTTCTTGATGATGGGCAAAGGGAGGTAATGCCTCGATGTGTCGATCATGAAGCCGCGGTGAGGGAACCTGGGTCGATCGGTGATGGTCCAGTTTTTCACGTGCACCTGGTGATGTACAGTACAATAGCACTGACATTACTAATACTGCTACAGGTACTAATATTGCTGCTGCTGTTACTACGACTGATATTACTACTGCTATGACTGCTACTACTACTGCTGCTGCTACTACTACTGCTACTCATTACTAATCCCAATGCTAATACTACTATTGCTACTGCTACTACTACTACCACTTTTACTACTTCTACTACATCAACAACAACAACAACAACAATAACGGCAACAACTACTGCTACTACTGCTACTAAAATCCAAAATCAGTATATGGTATATAGTCTTTGCTACTAGTTTTTAGTCTTTGTTACTACGACTACCAAACTCTGTATGTAGTCTTTGCTACTATTACTATTACTACTCACTACCAATTTTACTACCAAAGTCAGTATAATATTATCTCTGCTACTACTACCACTACTACTACCACCACTGCTACTACTACTACTACTACTACTAGGATCGGATGTAGGAAAGGAGGAGTGAGTGGCCGGGGGGGGGGGGGGGGGTATGTAGGTTTCCAAATTCTCACATGGGATGGGGGGGGGAGGGGTTGGGGGGGAGGGGTTGTGGGGGGGGGGAGGGGTTGGGGGGGGGGGTCCATTTGTGTTTAAGCCAGGAGTTGAGCGGGGTGGAACCCCGGTAAATCAAAATGACCCAGATCCTCCATTATACTAGTAGACAAGACAAACCAAACTAAACCAAACATAGTTAATATGCACAAGATAAACACACGCAAATCGCACGAAAGCACCTTTAAAGGCCCATTACCGCCGGTCTAGTAATGGTTCATTTAGACACGAGACAATCCAGTTCAATACACGTCGTCTTGATACCAAGCAACCTGACAACGCCACCAATGCGTCCTATAAATACAACGCTTTCAGTAAAAGAAACAGCTAAAAATAAATTGACATGCTAACGGCTGCGCAGAATTTTTTTTTAAAGTGCTATTACGCGTGTGCTTTTGCCGCGTGTCCCAACTGCTGTTAAAGTTCATTAGGTGTGTCGACAAGGTATAACAAACACACACGGTGCTGAAATGGGTCTTCACATTTACGCGTAATGGTACTTTAATAAAAACAGTAATCGGGCAGGTAAAACGGGTAAGCTGGTTGGTAAATTCAGGGTTTAACCCGTAACTACCGGAGCAAATCGAACGCTAAACAGCTGCAATAGACATAAATCCTGATGAGCCCCTGCAGTCGCGGGGGCTCATGAGGATTTATGTCTCTTGTTGGTCCTATGTTCTTTATGCCTGTTTCTGGTCCTATTTAGTTTGTGTTCTTCACGCGAAATCGGTCAGTGGGCAGTGACGCGAAATCCGCAATCACTGGCAGCGAAAGGCTTATACTCCATAAACCAGTCTTGGCTACCGTGCACACCCCCAACCCCCAACACTCTATAAGATGGGTCTCAAGATGTACCATAGCATGTCCTGAGATGTTTAAGCCATGTTCCCCTAAAATCCTTAGGAACACACCAGAGATGTAGCCGATGGCGCAAGGGTACCCCCATTCACGCTCTTCGCGAATCCTAAAATGAATTTGAGAAAAAATTTCCTCTAAATAAATCAGATTACATTCCAGAAACCCAATTCAGGCAATGTTATGTTAAGTCACACCTTCTGCGTCTACTGCCCCCAAAAAAGAAACAGAATGAAAAAAATATTGAATCTCTGGCTCACAGTGAAGGTATTTGTGCACCCAGTAAACGGCCATTTCCGCAAAATCGCAAAAAAGACAAAAATAATGTGTCAGATGCCTTCAGACATTTTCTATAGCACTGGCAGTCCATTTTCAGGTCTACATCATTAAAGCAGGATGTCACAATTATTATAAACTTGACTAGGTGATGCTGTGATAACTGTGAGTGCCACAGTGGTTGATTTTGTATCCCTACCCCCAAGTTGTAAAAATACACGAAATTAATTAGAAAAAATTACTAAAGTTATTCCATTTCATTTTGATCTCTCTTTACCTATTAAGTTTCAATAATGTGAGCATAAAGTGCAAGAAAATGAGGAAAGTCCGCATCGTTTACGATACGTTCGTGGTGAATGATATTGTTTTTCCATTTAAAATTGCCGAATTGGGAAACGTACGTTGTTCCGATGCCTCAGAAATTTTGTTATACAACTGATAGGTCTTTATTAGGTTTTATTGGTTAGGATGGGGTACCACAGTTACTCCCAACCTGATTTTAAGATGTTGTACTGCATTTAGGGGCCACAATGGCTGAATCTCCTGCCCTACCCCTATTTTACCAGTGCGCAAAGGAACGCAAAATGATCATAACAATTGCTTACGTCATACTCCTCTGTTTAAATATTTTATGCTCAATATGTATAGTTTGTTAAGAGAAGTATGAGGAGTATGACGTAAGCAATTTTTATGATCATTTTGCATTTTTTTGCGTACTGGTTAAAATGGGGGTAGGGCAGCAGATTCAGCCACTGTGGCCCCTAAATGAATCACAGCATTATAAAATCAGGTTGTCTGAATGTCTGAAGGCACCTGACACATTATTTTTGTCTTTTTTTAGGATTTCGCGGAAATGGCCGTCTACTAGGTGCACAAATACCTTAATTCACTGTGATCCAGAGATTCAATATTTTTCATTCTGATTTTTGGGCAGAGGACGCAGAAGGTGTGCCTTAACACAATATTGCCTGATTTGGGCTTCTGGAATGTAATCTGATTTATTTAGAGGAAAATGTTTCTCAAACTCATTTTAGGATCCGCGAAGAGCGTGAATGGGGGTACCCTTGTGCCATCGGCTATATCTCTGGTGTGTTCCTAAGGACTTTAGGGAAACGGCTTAAAGATCTCAGGACATACTAAGAACAGCGCTATACAAGAACTATTTATTATCATTATTATTATTATTACACTTTGAAGCCCATCTTATTGAGTACTGAAGGGGGGGGGGGGGGGTGCACGGTAGACCGGGCTAGCTTTTGTACTATTAACATCCACGGCATGACACTGGAATGATATGAAGGGCCCTAACGGCGGGTTATGAGGAACAGGGACGGCAACTTTGCCGTTAATTGTCCAAAGTCACTACGTATATTGCTTATTGTTATTCAATTATTTTATTGATATACAATGAAACTCTCGCTCTTAAAAGAAATAGTGATACTGGCTTTTGTCCCAAAAACGCCGGCAGTATTGCCGACCTACACACTGATCAGTTTAGGCGCACTACAACTGTGCCGCTTTGATTTACCAAAACAGTGCGGAGAAAAAATGTGAACACCACCCCGCAATTGCAAGAGGTATAGATCCTCATGAGCCCCCGCAGTTGCGGGGGCTCATGAGGATCTATACCTCTTGCTGACACTACTTTGTATCCATGTTCCTAGAACATCTACTATCTAGTTTGTTTTTTTGTTGTTGTTTTTTTTTTTGGTGTGTTTTTTTTTTTTTTTTTTTTTTTTTTTTTTTTTTTTTTTTGGGGGGGGGGGGTGTTTTGTTTTGTTTTTTTGTTGTTGTTTTGTTTGTTTGTTTGTTTGTTGAATCAACAAAGATTCCAGAAACACAATCAGCGTCAGGTGGCACTGAAGGGGTTAAACGGTCATGCTATAAGGATCACACCCGTCTGTCTGACTGGTCTAACAGTTAAGTCTCATAAGTTATGACTCACGCTGTGAAAACTCTGTAATAAATAAAACGCTGCTTTTAATCAGGCAAAGGGGGAGGCACCACTTGTGCTTGGTTCGTGGTTTTGCACCCTTACGGCACACAGATAACAAGCCGGCAGTAAATCAGCTGAAAGATGCTTAACCCCATGGCTGCTACTAACGATACCTGTCGCCGAAAAAGACGTGTATCGTCAGTACCACTCAAGGGTGTACACTGTAAGGCAGACAAACAATAAGTTGTATGCTGAGTTATTTCTTGATTTTTTAACATTACGGCAATTGGACAACAAACTAAAATTCCTTTAACCCATTCAACCCCAAGGCCATATATCCCAAATTTTAGAGGTGCCACTTAACTGTGTACCAGCTCAAGGAGATGGATCGACCATGATAATCAAGGGAAGTGCCAGATTAGCTTGGCGCCGTCAATCTGGTACTACCCTCGAATTATTATGGTCGATCAGTTTCCTGATGTAGTGCGTCGGGGCAAAATGTGTTAAATAGTAAGGCAGGAAGAGCGGTCTAGTGTGCTGGGTCCAGTTGCATGACCGGGCTTAAAGCCTGCACACGCCACTAAGCAAAATGCTCCTGTACAACAATACAGTTTTAATTTGCACAAGGGTCAAAGCATTTGGTTACAAAACCAATGTTCACAGTTGCTGTTGCTACAACTAAGCTATAGACTAGAGAACAATAAACGTTTATTTTACAAAGGTAAAAACATATGGTTACAAGACCAATTTTCAAACTTGCCCATGCTGCAACTAATGTACAACTACGGAAAAATGAATTTTTATTTTACACAGCGGTATAACCATTTGGTTACAAGACCAATGGTCAAACTTGCTGTTGCTAGAGCTAAGCTACAGACTGTAGAAAGGTAAACTTGTATTTTACAAGCATAAAATTTGGTTACAAGACCAATGTTCAAACTTGTCCTTGCCACAACTCATCTACAGACTAGAGAACAATAAACTTTTGTTTTACAAAGGTACAAGCATTTTGGTTAAATGACCAATGTTCAAACTTGCCGTTTCTACAACTAAGCTACAGAATAGAGAACAATAAACTATTATTTTACAACGGAATAATCATTTGGTTACAAGACCAATGTTCAAACTTGACGTTGCTATAACTAAGCTACATACTGCAGAATGATAAACGTTTATTTTACAACCGTATAAGCATTTAGTTAAAAGACCAATGTACAAACTTGCCGTTGCTTACAGACTACTAACACGCATCATCACAGACAATGCAGTCTAATATATAACTACTTTGTAGCAAGCGTACACAGAACAAGTTTGTTTAGTGGCGTGCGCAGGAATTAAGCACGATTTAAACACACGCATACAACTGGCCTAAAGACTTGAGTTTGGACGTTACGGTTTGTAAGCTTAAGACCCAAAATAACAGACCAGCACACACATACATCAATAATCTTTATCAGTATTACGGTATTGGGTTATGCGCCTATCACGGAAGGCTTATGGTTTGTTGGTGGATTATTAGTTCGGGGTTAGCGTTCACGAGACAAGAATGAAAACGGACGAAGAGGTGCATGAGTGAACTTAGTCATGCGCCAGCCACTAAGCTGGCATGGCGCATGACTAAGCTCACTCACGCAACTGGCAATTTATAGCGGAACACCTTGCTTAGTGGCTGACGCAGGACTATGCTTACTGACGTAACTGTTCGTCCGCTACCAACAGCCAGAAGGTTAAGCCTGATAGCCAGTTAGCAAAGGATTATCAGCCTTTTGTGGGCCCGTGGACTTTTCGCTCACTGAGTACTGAGATATTAATGTGGTAAATCACCTGTCCGTTTTCTTCGAACGGCAGTTGGCTTACGGTCTCCAACCCTGAAAGAGAGAAGTGCATTCTGAAAACAGAGAGAGTGTTCGACAGCGAGTGCATACACGCACGCACGCACGCACACAAGAATGTATACATGCAAAAACTCATGCTCGCCTTACACACGCACGAATGGACTCACGCACGCTTGCACGCAAGCATGCATTCACATTCACACACACACACACATACGGCACACGCACACACACACACACACACACACACACACACACACACACACACACACACACACCATCACACACACACACAAACACACACACACACACACACACACACACACACACACACACACACACACACACAAACATACTTCATACATTTATATATTCATTTTGACCATGTACATTGTCGAAAAAGAAAACCCACGCAATAAGCAGCAACAACGACTGAGACAACGGCAGCAACAACAACAACAACAGCGACAGTAGATGAAACAAACAACCAATAGAACAATAGCAATCAATACAGACATCGATAACAACAAAAGAAATAACAAATAAACGCCACAGTAAAACAACTACAGCTACAACAAACAACATGAACAAAACACAACCTCCACCAGCACCAGTAACAAATATACATTTCATCCTAAAGAATACGGATAATGCATGCATGCACACACACACACAAACACACACACACACACACACACACACACACACACACACACACACACACACACACAAACACACACACAAACACAGACACAAGCAAACATACACGCGTAGATACAAACATACATGCATGCATACATACATACATACATACATACATACATACATACATACATACATACATACATACATACATACATACATACATACATACATACATACATACATACATACTCACACACATAATAGTACGCAAAAGATCCTCGGACCGACATCGGCCCGAGGACCGTAGCTAACTGTCCAGGAGCCCCCCCCCCCGCCCCCCTTCCCCCCCTACCCCCCCCCTACCCCCCCCCCCTCCATGCACACTACAGATTACCTCTCAAGGCTCCCCACACACTCCGGCTGTTGACAGTGATTGAAGGCGGGTCCATTGTGATGGTGTCTGTTTAAACATTAAAAGGGGACAGATCTTCACGCGATCGAATGCCAGACAGTGCGCAGTGGTTTCAGACACGAAATCCCGAGGCTGGCATTCGTTAACTGTTAAACTGCCAGAACTAAATGACTTCCATTCTACAGAATGGAAGTCATTTAGTTCTGGCAGTTTAAGAGTTAAAGTTAAAAAACAAAACACGATACACAGATACGCCAAGTTACGGAGGCCTAGTTTACAAGAAACGAAGTACCCAACGGAGAAAGAAACACGCTTAGAAAAGACAGTTACAACACAATTTATTAATATTTCGGGTAAATACCCTTTATCAAAATAAACAAACAAACAGAGAGATCAGTCGCTACTTATCTTCATTTATCGCAGATGCAGAAGGAACGTGGCGTAACGAAAGGAACTCTTCTGCGTGCAAAGGAGTTGCCACATTCCTTCTGCGATAAATGAAGATAAGTAGCGACTGATCTCTCTATTTGTTTGTTTGTTTGTCTATTTTGAAAAAGGGTATTTACCCGAAATATTAATAAATTGTGTTGTAACTGTCTTTTCTAAGCGTGTTTCTTTTTCCGTTGAGTACTTCTTGCATTTTACACGCTTGGAAGTCACCTTTTTGGTCTGGATTGCGTATTCGAGTTTACAAGCACTATAAGGAGTTTATTAGAACGTAAGAAACATGCAAACAACATGCAAGATTTACGCGCGCACATACACTTTGAAACTGTGCATGTACTGATCTGTGATTTATGAATTTCAGTTGTAAGGTCAACATTCACAAACCACGATACACTCAAGACGTACTGGTTGTCGCTTATCTTATCTTCTTAGGCGAAAAACAAAAAGGGTGGAGGGATGGAGGTGGGAGGGGGTTGGGGGGGGGGGGGGCAGGGGGAGTGGGGTGGGAGTGGGGGTATGGGGTATGGTTGGGATCAACCTATTCGCAGCCTATTGACGCATATTGTTTTTCTGCAATCGTTGTTAACGAATGAACGAATAAATGAATGAACGAACGAACAAACGAACAAACGGACGAACGAACAAACGAACGAATGAATGAATGAATGAATGAATGAATGAATGAATGAATGAATGAATGAATGATCGAACGAACGAACGAAATTTTATTTAATATTTATTTATTTATTTATTTATTTATTATGATTTATTGATCGAGTGATTGATTGGTCGATCGATCGATCGATTGATTGATCGATTGGTTGGTTAATTGATTGATTGATCGATTGATTGATTGATTGAAACTACTATTTATTTGTACTTACATGACTCTTCCATCTCCAGGTAAGGGTAGCGTTCGCAGGTAACATTCTCCACGAGTATTTTCACCTCCTTTATATCGACGTTCTTTTGTGGCGCAGTCGCCTTGAACAGACCCACAATGCCCGTGTAGCGCTTCACTGCGTCATCCATTACGTCACAGTCTTCAAGGTTTGACGCCAACCTGAGGTCTGATGGGCTCAAGGTGAAGGTAACATTCTCACGTGACCATTGTTCTGGCATCGGCCAGGGGACGTCAGCCAGTTCTCTGTCTCCCTGGTAACAAGATGTATTGTTCTGGGTCTTTGAACTTACACTTGTTATATCAAGAAGCTCTTTGGGATCGAGAATGGCCGTTCCCGCCGGAGCAAAACACATTACTCACAATAAGTTAACCCTTTTCATCTTGATACACCTTTGCTTGAAATAAATTTTACTATGATAGGTCAAGGGTGGTGCCAGAACAGCTTGGCGCCTCAGGCGCCAAGCTATTCTGGCACCACCCTTAAACTAAAATTGGCGGATCTATTTCCTAATCTGCCATAGAGCTTTCATAGGACAATACGCAACATTTACCGATTCAGCCTCCAGGGTTCATGAGAACTCTGAAAAAATTAAAGTAATACCTTCAAAAATGCACAACTCTTTCAAATTTCAAGATTTTATCTTGGGATTTTGTTAACAACAGTTTTGTTTTAAAAAGACTTCCAGAACAACATCTTGAAATTTGACAGAGCTGCGCATATTTCAAATTATTACCATTTTTAGTGTGCGCCTCAACTTATTGTCAGTAGCATGTAATATTCTATGATTTTGGACCTTACGGCCCTGTGGTGAAGTCTAAAATATTGCACATCAATGCACATGTGTACAGGTTTAAATTTTGGTGCAGCAATGACGTACCAGTGTTTAAAACAAGGTCAAGGCGAGTGTATTGCAAAACAACGACTACTGTGTGAAATTACACGCCTAGCAGATTTGACCGACAGTTAAGGAAGTTCTCGATGAGACGAAAATCCTTTCAATCTCAAATGGGAATTTCTCTACAACTTTCATGTCTTATCAGTTTACAACCCTTCACTGCAGTGAACGCAGACTGTGCTTTTGAAATCATCGTAAATTCAATCTTCACATATCCCCAGCCGTTAAAGCAAGATGGATACAGAAATGGTATCAGCAAGAGGTATAGATCTTCATGAGCCCCCGCGAATGCGGGGGCTCATGAGGATCTATACCTCTTGCAGTTGGGTGGCGTTCGCTTTCTCTCGTCAGTGAAAGAGTAAATGAAGTTAGGTGTAATCGGCACGTCACGATCCGGACCGGGAACAGCAACACAATATCTTCCCAGTCCTGTATAATTAGAAATGATTGATTGTACATTGCTTAACGTCCCGACAGCAACAAGGCTTTCTCAGGACGTGCCTGCACTGCTTGTGAAAAAAAAAATAAACAGAAAATTGAATGTATGTCGCCAGCCGGTCAAATACGTTAAATAAACCTACAACATGGGGCCTAAATAAAGCTAAGACCATTTAGCAAAACACATCCAATATCAAGAACTACAGGCAGTGCAGACAGTAGGGAGAGTTTTAAAAAGGCAAATACAGGTGAATGGACAAAGGGTAGACAGAAACACATGCCCCAGAATAGAGAGAAAAACCCACCCTGTGGGGCTGACCAGGGTGACCCTGGGAACTAAAAAATACCTAACCCCACCCAAGTCCCCCAAGGCAGACCCGGGTGGGGTTGTATAATTAGAAATGGAACAAACGTTTCGTGATCATCTACTCAAATATGTCGTATAAAAAATATAAAAAATAAAAAAAAAAAAAAACAAAAAAAAAAAAAAAAAAAAAAAAACTTCTCATTGATTTTTTCTCTCACCGCCACAGAATCAATCCTAACCCTGTATCTGCCGGAACACAACGAACGCCGCAATATGAAAAGAGTCATGAGGATCTATGCCTCTTGCTGATACCACTTTGTACGTATCCATTCTCTTTGGACAGCTAGAGGTGTTTGGCGTTGAGTTAACCCTTATCATTCGGAATACACCAGTGTGTGAAATAAGTTTGGACTAAAATCGTTCAAGGGTAGTGGCACCACCCTTGAAACTAAAGCCATTGGTCTGTATCCTTATCTGCAAGGACTATAATGTAGCTTGCATATGGCAGTGTACAATCAGCCTCCGTATGATATGGGTTAATAAAGATTTCAGAAACACAATTTGGATCCACTGGTAGCTGGGATCACACAAGGAGGGCAAAGCTGGCGATGGGAGTATTTGGGTTATCTTGTCAGAGCCAGAATTTATAACATTGTATATGCCGTTTGACGTCAAAGGTTTGTTTCCAAGATATCTCCGCAAAGGTATACACATTTTTGTATCATTATAAGAACAAATATCAATTAGCACCAAACGACCTAACATGGCATATTTACTTAACTCCTATGATTTGTTTTTTCGCCCTTCATTCGTAAACATTTGGTGAAAAGACAAGAACAAACCATTTTCAATACCATAAATAGAGCCCCTGCAGATTTCAATATCGAGGTCAAGCATGTTGACTTCATGTATGCCTGCGCTGTTTTCAGGTTTGAAAACTTTGAACAGTTCATGTGAAAATGGATTTTTCTTATACTGGGCTTAATATATCTGGGGCACATTTTGGGTATTTAAAATCAGTCATTTCATTAAAAAAAAAAAAAAAGCGAAATTCTACGACTGTACAGCAAAACTGACACATTGTTCGAGTTTCTTATAATACATCGTATTAGGTCAACTGTCACTGAATGATATTTTTCTAAGATTGGTATTGAAACTGCTTCTTTGCGGAGATATCTGAAGAAAAAAAAAAAAAAAAAAAAAAAAAAAAAACCCTTGTGTGCTCCGATGTCAAACGGCCTGTAAAGTGGACGAGAGAAAAATTCCCCAAAACGCAACTAATTAACTTATTCAACCCCAAGCACGTATTTCCCAAAGTTTGGAGGCGTCATCTAACGCCTATGCACCAGGTGCAGGAGATGGAGCGACCATGATAATTCAAGGGCTGTGCCAGATTAGCTTGGCGCCGACAGGCGCCAAGCTAATCTGGCACTGTCCTTGAATTATCATGGTCGACCCATCTTCTGCTGTTGTGCGTCAGGGCTGAATGCGTTAAAGAAATAGATGACATAAAAGAGCGGATGAACAAACAAACAAAATACAGTCGACATCGCGTTAACAAGATAGAATATAACAGAAGTCGGATAGAACAACATTGTTTAGTTGTTGTTTGTTTTTTTTTTTTTTTTTTTTTTGGGTGGGGGGGAGGCTCCAACCCCACTTTTTGTGAGCAGATTACTTTTCTTACGGCCAAAAACGGTTCTTGCAAAGGGGACCCCTGACGATTTGTCATATCCCAAAGTTACTGCAGAAACCGACCGCCAGCCAGCCAAACAACCAAAGAACCAACCTAACAAAAAACCACATAACTAAACAAACCAACCAGCAGGCCAACCAACCAACAAACCAACCAAACAAAATAAATCAACACCCTCTCACCTAACCGATAAAAAAACCCGCAAACAACCAATTTATGATAGACCGACAGACTCAACCAACAAATGAACAACCCAGTGCACAAAAGGCCATGGGGCAAGCAAAGTGACAACCACCCAAACCAACAAACTCATATACTCACTTTTAGAGGAAGTCTTTCTGCGATGAACGTAATTTCAGAGAAAACATGATTCAAACACAGTGCAAAATACACCACCAGCGACACAAGACTGTAAGACCTCTCCATGATTTGCGGTATATAGCTGTTTGTCAGCACACGACGGAATATTTTGCAGAACTGACTAACCTTGCTGCCTGCCAAACGCACTGAAATGCGCAGCCAGAATGTTTGGTCACGAAGCAAAAGTTCCACGGCCCATGCGCGGGACAACCACTCCGACGTCGGCTCAGGGAACTGTTGCTCACTTTGATAGGTTTGTAGCTAGAACAAGTTTAAAAGCTCATTACTGCCATAGCTGTTCAAAGACAAGCTTCTGGAAAAGACGATTAACCCTAACTATGTTGGCCCACCCTTGAAGCTCATAGTCAAATTTATTTCAAGCAATAGTGTATCAGGATAAAAAGGGTTAAGAAACGCTACACTAGTATGTGTCTAGCTTTGGTTCGTTTAGACACAGGAGAATCAGATCAGTACACGTCGTCCTAATTAATATTAAGTAATTTGACAATGACTCCGTTTCTGCTTGGGAGTTATGTTCAGCTAAAGCTAGATTGACGTGCCGCTAAAGGCTGCGCAAAACAAGTTTGTTTTCCGCGGCGTGCGCGTTTGCTGTGTGTCCAAATTGCCATAGAAGTTCAGTAGGGGGTCAGGCGTGTGTAGACCAAACATAACAGACACAAATGGTGCTGAAATTTGTCTTCGGATTGACGTGTAATGGTGCTTTAAGCTAAGGCCGACAGTAGCCGCTAACGTGTTCAAGTCTAGTCTGTGATATGGGACACAACGACCAAACGACGAAAGGTTCAGAGCCATGGACCAGTGCACAACGATCTCACAGATGCACAGATGTTCATAAACCCACGTTGGATGAGGGGGGCTCACACACACTGTTATGATAAGCCTTTCGTTTGGCATCAGTTGCAACGCCTGCATTTCTCAGAAAAGGGAGGGAAAAGTCGTCAAGTTTTAGTTTTGTCTCTTGGACGTTTTCTCAACAAAGCTGACTAAAGGCTGGGACCGATAACACTGCCCGAAGTGTCATTTATCCACGTTGACCGATGTCTAGTTTTGAATGGTAGTCTATTCCGCTTAACCCTAATACTGCCGGGAAAATGCGAACGCTGCACAACTGCAAAAGGCAAAGAACCTCATGAGCCCCGCAGTTACGGGTGCTCTGACTAGTCTGTCATTCTTGTCCCGTGATGGGGCGAGTTATTCGGCGTTGAATTTGTCCGGTTGTCAGATTCGACCTCCAGAAGCTAAAAGACCCGGAAGTAGAAGAGCTCTTCCAAGCCCAGGTGGGAGGCAGATTTGCAGCCTTGGCTACTTTGGACTGCGACGTAGACACCCTTGCTGGAAATATAAAAGAGGTGTTACTTTCTACAGCAGAAGAAGTGCTGGGGAAGCAGAGGAAGCGCAAACAGCCCTGGGTCACCGATGACATCCTCGATCTCTGTGATGAGAGGAGAGCCTGGAAGAAAAAGAGAGGCCAAGACCTCACATCAGCAAACAAGTACAGACTTGTCAACAAGAAGATCAGGAAGAGGATGAAAGAAGCCAAAGAAGATTGGATTGAAGACCAGTGTTGTAGCGTGGAAGAGGGCATGGCAAATGGCAACAGCAAGAAGGCTTATGAAACGCTAAGGACCCTCACCAAGACTCAACAGCGAACAGCCACAGTCATCGAAGACAGCAGCGGCCAACTCCTTACGGAAAACACTGCTGTACTAAACAGATGGACTGAGTACTGCCGAGACTTGTATAACTACAAGGCTGAGCCAGACACCAGCATCCTCCAAAACAACCAGGCTGGGGCCAGGAAGGCTGAAGACCTGCCAGTGTTAGCTGAAGAGGTGGAAGCAGCCGTACGCGGCCTGAAGGGAGGAAAGTCTCCAGGTGTAGACAACGTACCTGCTGAACTGTTGAAACATGGAGGAGAAGTAACAACGAAGGTCCTCACTACACTCTGTCAAAAGATCTGGGAGCAAAAGAAATGGCCAGTAGAATGGACACAGTCTCTAGTGATCCCGCTCCCCAAGAAAGGAAATCTGAAACAGTGCCAGAACTACAGAACTATCAGTCTGATAAGTCACCCTAGCAAAGTAATGCTTAGAATCATTCTCAACCGCCTCAAAACTTTCGCCGAGGAACTGCTGGCAGAAGAACAGGCTGGCTTCAGAGTTGGAAGAAGCACTGTAGAGCAGATTTTCAACTGCCGCGTCCTGATCGAGAAACATCTGCAGCATCAGCGCGAACTCTACCACAACTTCATTGATTTCAGGAAAGCATTTGATCGCGTCTGGCACGACGGACTCTGGCAAGTCATGAGATCGTTCAACATAGAGGAGGGACTGATCCAAATGATAGAAGCGCTTTACAAGAACGCCTGCAGCGCGGTTCTACTTAACAATCAGTCAGGCGAGTTCTTCAGGACGACGATCGGTGTCCGTCAAGGATGCCTGCTCTCTCCTGTCCTTTTCAACATATTCCTGGAGAAGATCATGCAGGAAACCCTCCACGACCACCATACTTCAATCTCTATTGGTGGCAGATCCCTGTGCAATCTTCGATTCGCAGACGACATTGACCTCATGGCAGGCAGCAATAGTGAGCTCCAAAACCTGACAGACAAACTTTCAAGTAGCGCAGGGTCTTATGGCATGGAGATCAGTACGGATAAAAGCAAAGTGATGATCAACACCACAAGCGACAGCAGCAGCAACATTCACATGAATGGCCAAAAGCTAGAAGAGGTCAATAGATTCAAGTACTTGGGAGCCACCCTGTCCAAAGACGGTAGTTGCATAGCAGAGATCCGTATCAGGATAGGTACAGCAACATCCGCAATGGCCAGGCTGGACAGGATATGGCGAAGTAACTCCATCAGCTTCACCATCAAGTACAGGCTTTACAAGTCCCTCATAGTGTCTATTCTACTCTACGGCTGTGAGACTTGGACACTGCTTGCAGACTCAGAAAAGAAAATCCAGGCCTTTGAGAACAAGTGCCTGAGGAAGTTGCTCCGCATCTCGTACCGCGAGCACAAGACCAACGAATATGTACGGAGCATCGTCACTTCCCTGGTGGGCCCACATGAACCCCTTCTGGCAACCGTGAAACGGCGCAAGCTTGCTTGGTTTGGCCACGTGACCCGACACAACACCTTGTCCAAGACTATCCTCCAAGGCACTCTCGAAGGAAGTCGTCGGCGAGGTCGTCAGAGAAAGAGTTGGGTCGCAAACATAAAAGAATGGACCGAACTCGAGATGTCAGACTTGCTTGCCACCGCCCAAAATAGAACTCAGTGGAGAGCACTGTCTGTTGCTGCTGCCTTTCAGTCCCCCCAACGCCCAGTTCGGGCAAGGGACTGATGATGATGATGATGATGAATTTGTCCGGTTACAAAGACGACTCGCGTCCGCTGGCAGTGAAAGGGTTAAACTTTAGCAAACAATGAACTCCTTGATGGGCGGACCATGCTGCACAAGAGGAAGTTTAAAGCGATCCTCTCCAGGCGTGAAAGGGTTAGTAGCTAACACTGTCTCCTTCATTATTGTTCTCAGTATTCTATCATAATGCTCCACACAAAAAATACTAACTGCGCCTTTCAGAAGACAATTCCCACCAAGAAAGAACCACGCTTAGATGGGACTACGACAGTCTCCTTTTTGGCCTCGATTTTTAAACCCCTTAACTGCCTGGGCTATCCTGCCGATTGCTGATCGCTATCCAGCTGCAAGAGACATAAACCCTCATGAGCCCCCGCTATCGCGGGGGCTTATGAGGATTTATGTCTCTTTATATTCCTTTGTTCTTTGAGCAATTTTTGTTCTCACTGACATCTGTCTCTTCGCGAGAATGCCGGTCAGCGTGCTGGGGTTTCAGACGCGAAATTTGTGATCACTGGTAAGAAAGGGGTTAAACTTATAGTACCATTACGCGTTATACTAAATACACATTTCAGCACTCTTTGTGTTTGTAGTGCCTTGTCGACACACCTAATGAGCGTCTATGGCAGTCTGCACATACAATAAAAGCACACGCGTAATCGCGCTTTATTCTGCGTGGCCGTTAGCTTGTCAATCTGTTTTTAGCTGTTTCTCGTACTGAAAGCGGCGTTGTATTTATAGAACGGAGTGGAGTCATTGTCAGGTTACTTGATATAAAGACGACATGTGCTCAACTGGATTCTCTTGTGTCTGAATGAACCATAACTAGACCTGTGTGCAGCGTTTCGAAACCATCCGTTACAGAAGTGTATCTTTGAACAGTTACGGTGGTAGTGGGCCTTTAACTTTGTACATCATGAAGTGTGAATGCCGTAAACTACAGACTGTTCAACTCTACTTCTCGTTGCTACGCAGAAGAGTTCCCTTGTTGCTTATGGCAGGCAGCAGCACACCTCTGCTACGTGTGCCGATTCATATGTTTGTGAAAAGATGGGTAGGAAAGTCATAGGAAAATCAAGACAGCATTGAGAACCTCCTTCTTCTTCTTCTCGAACGCCGTCACACTTGGAGTTTGGCTCTCAAAATGAAATCTGTGGTCTTCTGTAGCGCCTCCACAGGCCCGTACAGTTTCTCTTGTAGAGTGGCGGGCTTCTGCCATATCTCCTCCCTCAGCAGCTGCTGGTTCCCACAGTCCTGGAGGATGTGCTCTGCGGTCTGCTCTGCTTCTCCACAAGGGCACAGGGGAGATGGCAAGAGGTGGAAGCGTCCGTGCAGGTGGAAATTAAGTCGGTTGTGCCCGGTCCTCAGACGGAAGATGGTCATCTGCTCTTGTCTGGACAGCTGATGGTAACTGTCTAGGGGCCGTTGTGGTGGTCTGTACACAGACTTAATGATGGTCTTCATCTCTGTGAAGCTGACTCCATTTTCGTCTTGTTCTTTCTCTGCACCCACTTTTGCCATTCTGTCAGCTTCTTCATTGCCGTAGATGCCACAGTGTGAAGGAATTCACCGCAAAACCAGTCTGGTGCATTTGATGTTTTGCAGTGCCTCTTGTAGACATGGCAGTTTGCTTGCTGTTGCTGCCTCAAGGACAGACATGGCATCAGTCAGGAAGACAATCTGGGCATCAGGGTCTGCAGTGCCACTAAGGGTGTTTACAGCGTGGACCAGGGCTTCCACCTCAGCTCTGTAATTTGTGCAGTGAAGACCTGTTAGTATTGCCTCTGCCTGCCATTTTCCGTTTGGGTACTGAATGTACACCCCAGCCCCTCCATTCTGAACTGCATCTGTGGCTGATACATCGGTGTATGCCCGTATCCATGCCTCCTGGTGATACTTTTCTTCGAGCATGGCCAGTGTCAGGGCTTTCTTACATGTAAAACATGTTTGTGTTTGTTAAGCCTTGTCAACACACCTAAAGAGCGTCTATGGCAGTTTGGAAATGCAACAAAAGCACACGCGTGATAGCACTTATTTATTCTGCGCAGCCGTTAGGATGTAATCTATTTTTAACTGTTTCTCGTACTGATAGCGTTGTATTTATAGAACGGCTTGGAGTCGTTGTCAGATTACTTGACATAAATACGACGTGTGCTGAACTGGATCGTCTTGTGTCTAAATGAATCATAACTAGACCTGTGTGTAGCGTTTCGAAACCATCTGTTACGGAAGTGTATCTTTCAACAGTTACGGCGGTAGTGGGCCTTTAAACGCGTACCTGGCAACTTATTTCCGGACGCTTCGAATTTTTACTTTACACAAGATAACGATGACACACATTGGGATGGGAAGACACTTTAGCTAGATTCCTTCTCGCGTACACTACCTGAAACGCGAGGAACGAAGCTCAAATGCAAGAGGCATAGATCCTCATGAGCCCGCGCAACTGTGGGGGCTCATGAGGATCTATGCCTCTTGCTAGTCACTTTTACATCGGAGTGCAACAGGCAGAGCAGTTTGTGTGATCGTGAATCTGCTCTGGTTTTAGAGACATTTAGAGACGGTGGACACACGCACACGAGCATACGAACGCACGCACACACACACACACACACACGCATGCACGCACAAACAAACACACTGCTTGAACTCATATTTGAAGAGAAGAACTACTTCATGTAAATTCAAGTTGCTTTTGAGAGGCTCAAGTAGTTAGTTAGGTTGGGTCTCAACCTCGGCGTCGACCCAACCTCGCCCAGGGTAAGGTATACTGCTCACAAATAGTAAGGTATATTAACTTTTCAGCTTGAATTACTAAAAGTTCTTAGAATGGGTGTAATAATGGTTGCATCAGTAAATCATGCCACTGGCCTACAATTTCACAACATCGGTATGACATATAGTGCTCACAAAAAGTTAAGAACGTCATAATTTCAGCTTGAATTACTGAAATATCTCAAAAGGGTAAACAAAAATCAGACCCCAAAGATGACTGCCAAGCGTGAAAATGCGAGGAACAGCCCAGCGAAGAAAGAAACATGCGTAGAAAGGACAATTAGAACACAACTGTGTTGTAATTATCTGTTCTAATCGTGCTTCTTTCTGCATTGGTCTGATCATTTTTGTTTACCCTGTTTGGAACATTTTAGCAATTCAAGCTAAAATTATGACGTCCTTTACTTTTGTGAGTACTACATGTCACACCAATGTTGTGAAATTGTAGGCCTGTGGCATGGCTAATCACTTATATACCAGTTATAATACCCATTCTGAGAACCTTTAGTAATTCAAGCCGAAATAAAATAAGCCTTACTATTTGTGAGCATTGTAGGTCACTCTGGCCGAGGTTGGGTTGATGCCGAAGTTGGGACCCAACACGTTATATGGGTTTAACGCCGGGGGAGGCTCAAGTACACACATTGATCTTTGCTTTCACACACACACACACACACACACACACACACACACACACACACACACACACACACACACACACACACACACACACACACACACACACACACGAACCCCACAACACACACACACACACACACACGCACGAACCCCACAACACACACACACACGCACACACACACACACACACACACACACACACACACACGTACAAACACGCACACAAACACGCACACAAACAAGCACACGTTTTCTGCGCAGTCAAATGGTTACTGAAGAACTGTTATTGGTTTAAACTGTCCTGACCTACACCATTGGAGTGTGTGATAAACTACGGAACAAGGACCAAGATTAGGCAAGTTAATTTGTGTACTTGACCCTCTTAACAGCAAATGCAATTTACATGAAGTCGTTCTTGACATCAAATAGTTCTTCGAGTACAGCGCGCGCGCGAGTATGTGTGTGTGTGTGTGTGTGTGTGTGTGTGTGTGTGTGTGTGTGTGTGTGTGTGTGTGTGTGTGTGTGTGTGTACATGTTTGAGTGAGAGGGATCGTAGGCCAAAAGAAAGAGGTGTCGTACAATATTGCTCGCCACCTTTTAGTGTATCTGTGGTTTTTCGAACGCCCCCCGCCCCCCGCCCGCCTCCCCCTCCCCCATCCCTCTCCCCACCCGTCCCATCCCCTCCCCCCACCCCATCCCCCACCCCACACGCACACGCACACACACACACACTCATCCCTTCCACCGCCGTGAGATGACCTTAGTCGCCTGCTCGGCGTTAATCCCAAATAACTAACTACTAACTAATCCCTCCCAAAGCTGTCAACGGATCCAATCCTTAAAGCGCGCCGAATCTGCTACAAATTTTACATGGCAAAATGGCATAAACAAGAGTCACCGCGGCAACTCAATAATTTGGACATTCGCAAGGATGAATTTGTCCCTTCGGAGAAAAGGAGGGTTGGGGTCATTTAGAGGTAAAATTTATAGACTGTTCGGCGCGCTTTAAGACAAACACCTGTGACATTGACTTTAACTTTTCACTCGTACAGCCAACACACTGATACTTCACCATCATCCACAACCAATTTTATTTCACCTTCTGCCAACTAGCTGAACTTCACCTTGACGTGTATACAGAGTTTCAAGGTCAGGGATGTACTGGGGCGCCTTGTTACAGTTGTCGCCATGACAGCAGAAGTAACACATGTTGTCAACGTGAGGGATGTTGTGCTCTACGTTACTACAGAGGGTGTTGTGTGTTGTCAAGGTCAGATGAAGGTTATCGCAGGTCAGCTGGCTGGCACATCTGGAGACAGAGTCACACCTAACCTACTCAACACTGACGCATTACAGTATGTGGTGGATCGACCATAGCTTTGAAAGGTGTCGCCTCAGGCGGCATCCTATTTTTGGCATCGTGATAAAATGTTATGTAGTCTTCAACACTGTACCAAATGCATTTGAAGTTATTTTAACATAAGCCATTCTGGCACTGCCCTTTGAACTAGCGTGGTTGTTTATCCTGCTAGACTGGTATTTAATTAGGTTCAGGTTCTCCACGAGTGTCCACTACCAAAGAAACTGATCAATCATCACCATTGTTATCATCATCGTCATTGTCGTCATTGTTGTAGTTGTCGTCATCATCATCATCATCATCATCAACATCAATATCATCGCTTACCCTCTTGTGACCTGTCGACCTTGGGGTGTGTCTTTGACGGTCGTCATACAATATGGCTGACCAACAAGACATTGCACATGAGGAGGGCTCAGCAGGCAGTTCAAGCCCTCGCAGATGGTGCAAGTAGCTGCAATTAGAGCCGGAGGTTTGACCGGTCAAGGCTACTTCTTAAGGATATAGTGATTAAAAGTATGATTTCTGGTCACCAGAAGTAGGCAAAATTACCCGGACAAAATTATCCGGACAAACATGCAATATCTGATTTTCAGAAATCGTCTAACATTGCTGAACTTCTGGCACTCCGCACACATACATTTATATCTGTGTGTAGTGCAGAGTGGTCTCCTGCAATCGGACATGTTGAGGGTTTTTTCTCCTTTAACCCCTTCGCTGCCAGTTGACATAGCGTGGGCCACTAGGTTTGAGTGGCTGAGCAAGAAAACAGCATCTCAAAAGAACTTGCTCTACAATATAACATCACAAACTTGTGGCTAAACCGTACCAGTGAAGAGCATAAGGATACACATCGAGTGTCCCTCGTGTAACTCCTGACTTCTGGGTTCTGCTAGCCGTGTTTCGGCAAAGAAGAGATCATACAATAAGTGTGATAAACTAGATATAGAAGTTCACCAGCCTGCGTCAGATATTATAAGTTTACCATGATCAAACTGTATCGCCTGTGTCGTCAACTGTGGATATGACGTAGTAGTGCGTAGCGTGACTATTTCTTGAACACATGTGTCATCGGTGCAGCAAAAGTGACAGTCGTGACGCACGCTGTCCGACAGAGGGTAACAGTCGTTCTGCACCAGGAGCTTTTGACATTGCTGCAAAAAAGTTTGAACATCTAAAATACCGGTAAGTAAAGTATGGACGCTTATTTGGCGGAGGAATTGCTCGCTTCAGAGAGCAATTCCTCCGCCAAATAAGCGTCGAGTGGACAACTATACTAGTACTAACAATAATAATATGATCAATCATGAGACGGAGAAGAGAAATACTATTCCGATAATTCTTCTTTTTTCTTGAACGTGTGGATCGAGGCCGTATGGCTGGAGAATTGTTTGGTTACGTTTGCAAACGAACGACTACCAATTACGAACGAGAGCAAAGAGACGGCGAATAACCAGCGTGTACCATAATCATGGACAACACTCCACTGACATCTCCAAGAGACACAGATCCTCATGAGCCCTCGATGACTCTTGGAGATGTTTGGAGTCATGTCTACGCTTATGGTACAAGCAGTTTGTTAGCCGGGATCTCGCTCTCTTTCGTAATTGGGAGTCGTTCGTTTCAAACGAAACCTGACTAATATCACGAGAGAACCATCCCTAACCTGTTCATACAGCAAACCGATCTTATAGGTGCAACAATCGCCAGTCGACTGTCTGGTAAACACGCAGAGCTGGCTGCGCGAGGCTTACACACTGGACGGTAAATCATCAAAAGCAGCGCTAGCAATAGGCTGTTATGTACACCCGGTTTGTTGTGTCTTTAAAATACTTGTGGATGACTCTTTCGCCCTCACAAGAAGTGCAACTGCTTTCCACGAGGGAGGAAAATAGGCTCAGTGGAGTAGGTGTCCGTTTGCCAATTCAGATAGCAAACGCTTGATTTTGTCCAATGGCACGCGGTTAACCACGAGGGCTCAGGCGATGCAACATTATTGCAAAGGAAATCCCAACGAAGAAAGAGACACGCGTTGAAAAAACAACTACAACACAAGTGTGTTGTAGTTGTCCTTTCTAAGCGTGTTTCTTTCCTCTATGGTGTGTGTGTGTGTGTGTGTGCATGTGTGTGTGTGTGTGTGTGTGCGTGCATTTTACATGCTTGGCGGTCACTTTTTGGTCTTAGACTTAACATTATTGTTGGTCTTACCAGCAAACTCTCAAAGTTGTCTGGCCTACAGGTCATCTGGATCTGGCCACTCATATTCATGTGAATTTCGCAAAACTGAAAACAATACAATATTGCATTGGCCCATTTAAGCCCAAGGCCATGCGACTATATACCAATTGCAGGAGATTGATCAACCAAGTTAATTCAAGAATAGTGCCAGATTAGCTTGGCGCCTGTTGGCGCCAAGCTAATCTGGCACTACCCTTGAATATATCATGGTTGATCCGTATCTCGGCTGTAGTACATCAGAGCTAAATGGGTTAACTAGAATTTTATTATTATTTACTTTTATTATGATCATGATCTTTTATTATGACGGTAATGATGGGGACGATAAAGACGCAAACGATGATGTTGATGATGAGGAATAGTCGTGATTGAATCAAAGGCAACAACTATAACAAAGTCATCGCGTGAGTATTTAATAGTGTTACTCTCCTAATGCGGTATCGAGAGAGTTCGCAAAAATTTAAAAAAAAATACATCTCACTTGATCCTGTGCGCATGCCCAATGGCCAGAAGTGCACCTGCGCAGATCGTCTCCAGGGTTACAGGATGACGTATAACAGCTGTTTGCATTATGAGATATTGCTGGTGACGCCACAACTGTCGTAGTAGTTGTGGTGGTTGTTGTTGTCGGTGGAGATGGTGTTGTGATGAAATCCTGAAAGCACTGCTGATCCATGCAGCAGATGGAACACTCACTGTTGTCTGGCGGCTGACGAGGATCGCAAATGAGTGCGTTCTGATCGCGGTGCTGTACACAGTTCTGAACAAAAACAAAAGATGAGACGGAGAGATAGAGAAGATTTGCACTGAATACACTATAAAGGTCGCCTAATACATGCATCAGTAATAAGGGAAAAAAAAAACAGTAAGAAAGAAAGAAACACATTTGGAAGGTCAAGCACATCGAGAGAAAAATTAAACCTGACCTGTTAGGCAAAATAAATCACGAATGCTCAATTCGACCGATAAAATTCGATTTTAGACAGCATTATTTTTATCGGTGGAACTGAGCACGAGTGATTATATGCTTAACGGGAGGTCAGGCACAGTTCCATTTATTTTGTATATAACGACCTCTTCGAAAAGTTGCGGTGCCAGAATCTGTTTTTACTTAGGCTCCGCCACAGTTGCTGATCATTATGTCGCAGTGCAACCAAACGGGGAATTATGGCGTCGGAGGCAGCACAGACTTTATCACTACACGTGAACTGAGATAGTTTTTAACACGGGGAAAAGGGCGTGAGTTGAATATAAAACACTTTTAGAAATCGCGTTTCTTTCTTTGCTGGTTACATTGCATTGCACACCCTTATCAGTAACTGTCATGTTCTGGATGTAGCAGTAATAAGCACGGTTATTATTATTAAGATTAACGGTTATATAATTATGTGACTAGTTCAGAAAAAATGGACGGTCGGGCAGTTGGACAGGGCAGTGAAGAACTTAATCCATAGGATGCCGGTAGCGGTCTATGTCGCGATGATTCCTCATCGGGACATAAACCGCTACCGACATACAAGGGTTAAGTGTGTACTCACATCCCAGGAACGGGAGACTGAGCTGCAACTCCAGTGATAGCCCTTCTGTTGTAGCCTTAGCCAGCAGAACTGAAAAGTGCAAAAGTGACACACGTTTTACCCACATTATGTAGCGACACCCGTTACACAAAGCAAGACCGTGATACTGCCGTTCGCGATCGCGATAAATTTGAGAAGCAGAAAACAACACACACGGCCAGTAAAAATGTCCCCGGGCTGACCTCGGCTTTAGTGGTTCGCGCACGGCTGTGCCGTGCGCGAACCACTAAAGCTGACGTCAGCCATTGGGCATGCCGTAAGGCCAAAGAAGGGCTTAAAGCGTGCCGAACATTCCATGAACGTTTCCTCGAAAAAACTTACCTCTGAATCTGAATCCTGCTAGTGACCTTCCGCCATGGGAAAGTAAGCCAGAAAACATCACCATCTCTTTCACGGTACCTTACATCACCACCAAAGATGAGCGTGAGCAAGAAAGCCCTGACACTGGCCATGCTCGAAGAAATGTATCCCCAGGAGGCATGGATACGGGCATACACCGATGGATCAGCCACAGATGCAGTTTAGAATGGAGGGACTGGGGTGTACATTCAGTACCTAAACGGAAAATGGCAGGCAGAGGCAGTATCAACAGGCCTTCACTGCACAAATTACAGAGCGGAGGTGGAAGCCCTGGTCCGTGCTGCAAACATCCTCAGTGGCACTGCAGACCCTGATGCCCAGATTGTCTTCTGACTGATGCCATGTCTGTCCTTGAGGCAGCAACAGCAAGCAAACTGCCATGTCTACAAGAGGCACTGCAAAACATCAAGTGCACCAGACTGGTGCTGCAGTGGATCCCTTCACACTGTGGCATCTACGGCAATGAAGAAGCTGACAGAATGGCAAAAGTGGGTGCAGAGGAAGAACAAGATGAAAATGGAGTCAGCTTCACAGAGATGAAGACCATCATTAAGTCTGTGTACAGACCACCACAACGGCCCCTAGACAGTTACCATCAGCTGTTCAGACAAGAGCAGGTGACCATCTTCCGTCTGAGGACCGGGCACAACCGACTTAATTTCCACCTGCACAGTCGCTTTCACCTCGTGCCATCTCCTCTGTGCCCTTGTGGAGAAGCAGAGCAGACCACAGAGCACATGTGGGAAACACCAGCTGCTGAGGGAGGAGATATGGCAGAAGCCCGCCACTCTACAAGATAAACTGTACGGGCCTGTGGAGGTGCTACAGAAGACCACAGATTTCATTTTGAGAGCCAAACTCTAAGTGTGACGGCGTTCGAGAAGAAGAAGAAGAAGACTTACCTCTGAATGACCCAAACTGTCCTTTTTTCCCTTGAGAACAAAACTTATCATTACCAATGTTCAAATTTTGTAGTTGTCACAGCGGTTGTTGATACTATGCGTTGGCTTAATTCAAAGTTCAATTTTCCCGGGTACAATTCGTAGTAAAGTCGGAGCTGTTTAAGGGATCTGTTTACGTGTTCACGGTTGGTAACAGAGCAGACGATACATTCTGCTATAAACATAAAAACACAGAGGTAACACGAGTCAGCAAGAGACATAGATCTATTTGTATGAGTCGAGTGGGCTCATGAGGATCTATCTCTTTCTGACGTTGCGTCTTTGTGACAGTGTTCTCCGTACAGACGCTTCACCACTGTGGTGTTTGTTCAGCGTTGAGTTATTCCTCTTGGACAAAGGTTGTCTCCCTCCGTTCGCTACACTGACTGATCAGGGAGGGAGACAACCAGTGTTCTTGGTATGCATATACGTAATGACTTAACTCATTCGTTCCCGACACACCACAACAAGATATGGATTGACCTTGATGCTTCAAGGGTGGTGCCAGAATAGCTTGGCCAAGCTATTCTGGCACCACCCTTGAACTATCATGGTCGATCTGTCTCCTGAATTGTAATGCTCCAAACTCCAAAATGTGGGTATTTCGTACCTGGGACAAAACGGGTTAATTGTGTCATGCATACTTTACCTGATCATTACCACAGGACCAGTCCAATGCTATGCAGAGTGTGTAGTTGGCGTAGGTAGGGTCATTGTCGCACGCACGCCGTACATCCACGTCGTGAACATTGTTAGCTTTGAAGCAGTCGCCCCGCACGACAACTGAAACAAGAATCACGCAAATTACGAGCGTTAACCCCTTCGCTGCCAGTGATCACGAATTTCGCGTTAGAAACAACTGCACACTGACCGACATTTCGCCTGAAGCGCACAGGCGTAAGTGAAATAAAATTTGGCGCAATAAGAGCATGGGACAAACAAGAGACATAAATCCCGGGTCATGAGCCCCCGCGACTGCGGGGGCTCATGAGGGTTTATGCCTCTTGCGGATGGTAGCAGCTACGTTCGACTTGCTTCGGCAGTTAAGGTGTTAACATATTCGAGATGTGCCACATTCGAATACGTGGCTGTTTGCCGTGTATCCCTACTCGGCACGTCTCGACAGAGTTAAATATCGGTGTCAGCGTCTTTAACCAAAGGGTTAGTTCTAAGTCTTGACAAATCTAGATGTGTGTGTGTGTGTGTGTGTGTGTGTGTGTGTGTGTGTGTGTGTGTGTGCGTGCGTGCGTGTGTGTGTGATCGCGCACTTATGTATGTGTATGTGCGTGCGTGCATGTTAATGCGTGCGCGCGTGCACACGTGTGCGTGTGTGTGTATGTGGGGGGGGGGGGGGGGAGCGTGTGTGTTTTCAGTACACATTGATCTGGATTTTCATTCAAAAGCACCAGGACTTTCGTTCGTTTGTTCGTTTGTTCAATCGTTCGTTCGGTCATTGGTTGGTTGGTTGGTGGTTTGGTGGTTTGGTCGGTTCGTTGATTGGTTGGTTGATTGGTTTGTTCGTTCGTTCGTTCGTTCATTCATTCATTGGTTCTTTCGTTTGTTCGTTCGTTCAGTACACTATATATTTGATTTGGATTTTTCATTCAAAAGCACAGGGGCATTGACTATTTTTTTTTAAATCTTTCGTTCTTTCGTTTGTGTTTTCGATCGTTCGTTCTTTCGTTTGGGTTTTCGTTCGTTCGTTCGTTCATTCCTTCGTTTATTCATTCCTTCATTCATTCGTTCGTCCGTTCTACCCGATCTAACAATAGATCTGTATAAAGCTTCACAAACCTCTAATATTAGCGAGGAACACACACAGCAGCGAAACTTTAATCCACATTTTCTATGCTCCCTATCTTCCGAGTGACTTTGCTATAACTGCACAAACTGGGCCAAATGTACCGCTTCGTTTAATTTTATTTAGTTAAGATACATACTACTCACGCTCATTTTAACCCCCTTGTGAATGCAACCACCAGTACTGTAGTCAATACCGGCGGTTGCATGCACAAGGCGGTTAAGTGTACTATAAACCCCTTCACTGCCGAGGAGAAATGAACCCAGCTACAAGAGACATAGATCCTCATGAGCCCCTCAGTCGCGGTGGCTCATAAGGATATATGTCTCTTGCCGAGACCAGTTTGTATCCATGTTCCTTGGACGGTTGTAACTTTTGGTCGTTGAACGAACAAACATTTCAGGAACAATGTATGTGTCCTTTGGCGGGGAGGGGGTTAAATGGCACAGTTGTAGAGATAACAAAAACGTTGGCATACTTTCTGTTTCCTGTGTCATTGTGATGTGTATTGTCTTACATTCCAACAGCCGCTCTTTCATTCGACACATACCAAATGCTTGCAACAAACAATTTCCATAAATTAGGAGGTCACCCAGTTGTGTGTGTGAGAACTTGCCAGTTTTGGAAGAACTGCGTGACAAAACAAAACACACACACACACACACACACACACACACACACACACACACACACACACACACACACACACACACACACACGCGCGCGCACGCACGCGCTCTCACTCACACACGCACACGTTCACGCTAACCGGTAATTCTTCCAAGGCAAATTAGCCTAGTACATATAGCTAATCGAATCGGACTAACTCCTTTAAAAGTGTTTGTTGGTGCATATTACTCTTCGATGTTTCGTCTGTAAATAATAAAAAGTCCGGAAAAATCGGGACTCCAGATTTTAAAAAATCCACATTTTGTCGAGCGTTTCGATGGTGGGCGGTGCCGTCATATCTGTGCGGCGGAGACGGTGTGTGCGCCGTGGTCTCTGAGACTATTGTTTTACCGCAAGATGCCAAAGACGCGGAAAATACGCCGGATAAACCTGAAAAGCAGTGATGTACATCAATCGCCAAGCCATTCGAGCATAACCGGAACTTATTTCAAGCACGTATGCACACAAAATATAACCAAAAATTGAATTTGTAAAATCTCTATTTAATTTTATTGTCAGTTAATTGTGCTTTGCGAAGCTATGTTTGTGCATCTTTCCGTAACGGATGCGATGCGCTGAGATGCAAAATGGCGGAGTGTGTAAAGATGAGTTTACTGCTGACTTAATACATGTTCAAATTCTGTCACGTGGGTCGCTATCTGGACTATTCATTGGCTGCCTTAATACATGTATTAATTAGTTACTACATGTACTAATGACTTAGTTCTTGTTGTTTTGGCCAACCGTAGACATCGCACACTTTATGAAGCAATGGCCTGTTTATCGGCCGGCCATGCACACTTGAGCGACACAAGTAACTCTGAATTCATTGTATGTCTAGTTCATGTGTGTTTCGAGGATGTTTTGCTTTGAATTGCCGGTACTCCTCATCGTCAGCTGACCAAACCGTGGCCGAGATGATTATTTAGTGTAGCGTTCTGCTGCACGTATCTGGATCTCCGTTTAAACACTATCCCACATATTAGCTAGGGATTAGGATTGATAGCTCTAGGGCTTTCCTACTGGTTTATGTTAGTAGGTCGTTGGCTCACTTTCTAAAGAAGTACCCAACGGAGAAAGAAACACGCTTAGAAAAAACGGGTACAACACAATTTATTAATATTTCGGGTAAATACCCTTTGTCAAAATAGACAAACAAATAAACTCTGTTTATTTGTTTGTCTATTTTGACAAAGGGTATTTACCCGAAATATTAATAAATTGTGTTGTACCCGTCTTTTCTAAGCGTGTTTCTTTCTCCGTTGGGTACTTCTTTGCATATTACACGCTTGGCAGTCACCTTTTTGGTCTGGATCACTTTCTAAAGGATGCTCGCATAGAGTTGCACCCTAGCGTTTGTGAGGTTTAACTTTCGTGTTGGACAATTTTACTTCATTGCGCCATTTTTTCCTCTTCCTCTTCTCCTTTTATTTCTTCACTCTCCTTCTCCCCCTGTTTTCGGGGTGCAGTTTAGATACCCCATTGATCACGTCAAAGGAGTGTAGAAGTTTGTTGTCTGTGTTCTTTTTTAACACTATGAGTAAAACAAAACAACAACAACAGAAAAACTGTGCAACACAAACAGAAGTGTGCCGACACTTTTGAAAAGAAATACAGTCCGAGACTGAAAAAGGAAATAATGTAAAGATCACTGAAAGTGTCTTAAAACAAAACAGGGAGCGAAATCATTCTTGTTGAAAACGCTGAACTCTGTACTGTACAGAGGCTATTTACGCGCGCTATTGCTTAGGCAGGGTGCAAAGCTACCCTTATGCAGAGGCGGATCAGTTACCTCAAGGAGGGGGGTTCCAACTTTTTGTTTGGGACCTTCAACCTGACGCAAAAGGCCTCTCCGAAACTAGACTTTGTTTCCAGAATTGGGGCTGGGGGCGGAGGGGGGAGGGGAGGGTTCCGGAACCCCTGTGACCTCCCCCCCCCCCCCATATCCGCCCCTGCCTATGCCACTGACCGTGCATCGCGCTACTACTTTCAGAAAGGTGGTTGTAACAGTACGTAGCTACGAAAGTCAGTGCCGGACCCGGTATGAATGGACTTTCACTTTCGAGGTATACATTGTCCTTGGTGGGCGCATACAATACACGTGAATATATGAAGAGCCGCACTAACAATAGACAAAATAATAAATAATATAGCGCCCTTATCCCAATCACATAACACAGAACATTGTTCGAAGAAGGATCCATCTAGTTTAAAAAGGACACGAGATGTCTTAAGGCTTCCCTACACGGAGAAACGAAATGCACAAGAAACGAAACATTTTCATTGCATCGAAATGCCTCCTTCGCACACGTAGAAACGTGGTGAAAATTCATTTCGATTGGTACAGGGGAAGTAACTCTTCACTGACACATGCTCTGGTTTGTATCGGTGGATATCGGGTCATATTTCTGACTACTGACGCTTAAAAACTAAACATATAAGACATGTGTGCCTTCACTTACACAATTAAAGTGAATTGCCGACCATATCGAATAACCGTAAGCGCTTTTGAATGCGTAAACAAGGCTGGTTCAAGTGAATCGAGGATGCCGCCGTCTCGAAGCGATAGCCGCCATTGTGTAGGCGGCTTCGCAGAACAGCCGATGAAAGTGGGGTTCAGAAAACTGACCTAAAATCATATTTTGGTAGTACTTTAGTGATGATACTTGATTTCATTTCGAAAACGATTTCTCCGCTTAAATCTTACAGAATCGTGCGTCACATCATGCAATTCTAGCCATAATAGACCTGAATCCACGGCATCGCTTTACCGTTGCTATCCTCAGTGTTTGGGCTTGAATGACGTCAGATTGGCAGCGGACGACGCTGATTTGGTAACGGTAGAAAGGTTTCGGCGAAATGTTTCGCAAAATAGAGACAAGTTCTATTTCGTGAAATGTGTCGTTTCGCATTTCGTGAAACGGTGAAATGTTGGAGAAATGTCTGAAATGCGGACATTTCGACGAAATGTTTCGTTTCGTTTCTCCGTCTGAGGAAGCCTTTACACTACCCAATGCGATTCCAAATGTATAACTATTTCTGTTCAGACGACGGAAGGGACAGGACTTGCACTGCAACGAGAATCCAGACTCTACACAGCCAGCCTCTGGACTACAGACCATGTGACCTCTCAAGTTCAGTCATTTTTTTCAAGCGGTCAAGGTCTTCTCTTCGCTTCCTTGCAACGGCGTGCAAAATTGTACACCCAACCTTCCTCGTCACAGCACTGGCACTGACCAGCTTTCTAGAGCATAAAACCAGAAATAAAAACGCAATGAACCATACCAGTCCAACTCAGAACGAGCAAACTTAAAGTTTCGTAAATCCACAGGGAAACAAATCGCTTTTTTTCATGACACGACTGATTTTATATCCCAAAATGTGCCCCGGATAATAGCAACAACCTAACTTAGATAGTCTTCTAACTTCCTTTGACCTTTGACCTTAACGAGAGGTTAACTTTGCAGAGCTGCAAACAAAAATGTTAGTTTTCTCTTTGGCAAGTTTTAAAATAAAATTATAACTAGTTGTTGTTTTTTTTTTTTTTAATCGCACGTTTGTTGACCTTTGTAGCCTTGACCTTTCATGGAGGTCAGCACAAGTGACAGTAAAAGCTATTATCAAATAGGATCACAGTGTCAAATTAGAAGTGTGTGGCTTTGATGGTCACTCAGAAATGTAAAATCTGTCACAATTGCATATACAAAGGCTGATGAATAGACCAATCGTGGACCAGTGGCGGATGACTCGTCACATTTAACTCACTTTCAATGTTAAATGAGCCTATAATATGTGCTAACCATCTCACATACTATAATTTTCGAACAAAATGTAAGTGAAACTTGTAAAAAGGACATATTCACACTGTTTCATAATAGGAGACCTGGTGTTTTATATTAGGCAATGGTGCCTAAAATGAAACAATGCGTCACTTTTTCCCACCTGGAACTGCTTCTGCGTCGATTCGAGTTTTAAAATTTGGCTTTTTCCTAAGATGCATCAATATAATCTCTATCAAATTCTGGTTTGGGATTGAGTCTACTTTTCTTTGGTAGCGGGATACATTTTTAGATTAAGTGTTTCATACATGGGCCTCCTCCACTAAGTGTTTAACTCATTCTACCCCAGACACACCACAGCAAGATAAGGATCGACGATGATAGATCATGGGTGATGCCAGAATAGCTTGGCGCCTATGGGCGCCAAGCTATTCTGGCATCACCCTTGAACTATCATAGTCGTTCTGTGTCCTGCACTGCAATGCAGTCTTCAGAGGACAACGGCAACATTTGGGGAATTCGGTGTTGGGGTAGAATGAGTTAAGGCGTGCGTGCATTCTTGCGTATACATGTTCTTGTGTGCGTGCATGCGAACGTGTATGCACTCGCTGTCAAACACTCTCCGTTTTCAGAAAGCACTTCTCTTTTTTCAGGGTTGGAGACCGTAAGCCAACTGCTGTTCGAAGAAAACAGAGGTCATTTATGACCTTAATATATCTCAGTACCCAATGAGCAAAAGGTCCTCGTGCCCATGTCAGGCCGATAATCTTTTGGCTAACTGGCTATCAGGCTTAATCCTCTGGCTTTTAGTAGCGGACGAACAGTTGCGTCAGTAAGCTTAGTCCTGCGCCAGCCACTAAGCAACTTGTTCCGCTATAAAATGCCAGTTGCGTGAATGAGCTTAATCCTGTACCAGCCACTAAGCAGCAAGGTGCTCGGCTATAAGGTGCCAGTTGCATGAGTGATCTTAGTCTGGCGCTAGCCACTAAGCAAGGTGTTCCGCTATACAGGCTGGCGCATGACTAAGCTCAGTGATGCAACTGTTAGTCGGTTTTTATTCTTGTCTCGTGAAAGCTAACCCCGAACTAACAACCCGCCAACCAACCATAAACCTTCCGTGATTAGCGCCTCATATGAGCAAGAGTCGCCGCGGCATGGGCCGGCAACTTAATAATTTAGACATTTGCAATGATGAGTTTTGTCCCCTCGGAAAAAAAGGAGGGTTGGGGTCGCTTAGAATTAAATGCTTAGAATGTTCGGCGCACTTTAAGACAAACACCTGTGACATTGACTTCATCATCCAGTTTTATTTCCTGCCCACTAGCTGACTTTGACCTTGACCTGTATACAGAGTGTCAAGATCAGGGATGTACTGGGGCGCCTTGTTACAGTTGTCGCCATGACAGCAGAAGTAACACGTGTTGTCAACGTGAGGGATGCTGTGCTCTACGTTACTGCAGAGGGTGTTGTGTGCTGTCAAGGTCAGATGAAGGTTATCGCAGGTCAGCTGGCTGGCACATCTGGAGACAGTCACACTGAATCTGTTCAACACTGAAGCATTACAACATGTGGTAGATCGACCATGGCAGTTGAAAGGTGGTGCCAGAATATCATAGCAGCTAGAGGCTCCATGCTATTTTGGCAACACCCTTGCGCTAGCCTGGTCGTATTTTCTTGCTATTGGTATGTAGTCCTCAGCAGAGTGTAGTTTCCAGCTGAAGTAATTTTGGCACTCCCCTTTGAACTATCAAGGTCGTTCTTCTTACTAATTTGATATGTAGTCTTTAACACTAGGAGACAGAGTACCTCAAAATCTAACCTTTGAATTGTGCGCGTGCGTGTGTGTCTGTGTACGTGAGATTTGTGTGACTTAAGTGTTTTAATATTAGTGTACGAGTATTAGTATATTTTGCTAAGTCTTTTCTCATTAGGCAGTGAAAATATGTGAGTGATATGTATCGATAGGCAGTGATAATATGTGATATGTATCGATAGGCAGTGATAATGTGATATGTACAGGCTGTGATAATATGTGATATGTATCGATAGGCAGTGATAATATGTGATATGTATCGATAGGCAGTGATAATATGTGATATGTATCGATAGGCAGTGATAATGTGATATGTATCGATAGGCAGTGATAATATGTGATATGTATCGATAGGCAGTGATAATATGTGATATGTACAGACTGTGATAATATGTGATATGTATCGATAGGCAGTGATAATGTGATATGTATCGATAGGCAGTGATAATATGTGATATGTATCGATAGGCAGTGATAATATGTGATATGTATCGATAGGCAGTGATAATATGTGATATGTACAGGCTGTGATAATATGCGTGATGAATTGTTTTATGTGAAGATATATGCTTTTTACATGTTTATTTCCTTTATTATTTTCCTACTAAGACAAGACGGTGCAATTGTCCATCTATTGGGATTAATAAATTCTTTGAATCTTGAAACTTGGACACTGTACAATACCCAATTTCTGAACACCCGACCTACGCAATTCTGGTGCTCCCCTTAACTCATTGTACCCCAGACACACCACAGCAAGAAAAGGATCGACCAAGTTAGTTCAAGGGTAATGCCAGAATAGCTTGGCGCCTATGGGCGCCAAGCTATTCTGGCATCACCCTTGAACTATCATGGACGATCAGTGTCCTGCACTGCACTGCAGTCTTCAGAAAACAAGGGCAAAATTTGGGGATTTGGGTGATGGGGTAGAATGAGTTAAGTCATTGTACCCCAGACCGAAATCCCCCAAATGTTGGTGTTGTCCTCTGAAGAGTGTAGTGCAGTGCAGGACACAGATCGACCATGATAGTTCAAGGGTGATGCCAGAATAGCTTGGCGCCCGGCATCGATTTCCTAGTGAGGCGTTTTACAGCTCAATGCTTTCTCGCGTTACTTTGTTGGAGTAAATAGTGAGGTTTCGTTTGCGGCGAACGACTCCCAACAACGAACGAGAGCGAAATGACGGTGGATAACAAGCTCGTCCCATAAGCATACAACACTGCAAACATCTCCAAGAGGCATGGAAAGAAATGTGTGTTTCTCTTGATTGGCCCCTGGATGTCCTTAGCGTGTGTGCTCGAACAATTTGTCATAATATTTGCCTGACCATCATCGTCATCATCATAATCGTTGTTGTCGTCATCATCGTCGTAGTCGCCGCCGTTGTTGTCGTCAATATTATTATCGTCGTCACTGTCGTCATTATCATCATTGTTATCGTCGTCGTCAATTTCGTCATAGTCGTCGTCATTATCATCATCATCAATGTCGTCGTCATCTATGTCATCAGTACCATCACGCCTTACCCTCTGGTGACCTGTCGACCTTGAGGCGTGTCCTTGACGCTCGTCATACAGTATGGCTGACCAACAAGACATTGCATCTGAGGATGGCCGAGCAGGCAGTTCAAGCCCTCGCAGATCGTGCATGTAGCTGCAAAATGGAGTCGGAGATGTGACGGCTCAAGGGTAGGTCTCAGGAGCAGTGGTTAACTCATTCAGCCTGACGTCCGTATTCCCCAAATTTTGGAGGCGTCATCTAATGACTATGCACCAGTTGCAGGAGATGGATCGACCATGATAATTCGAAGGCAGTGCCAGATTAGCTTGGCGCCGACAGGCGCCAAGCTAATCTGGCACTACCCTCGAATTATCATGGTCGACCCATCTCCTGCTGTAGTGCGTCAGGGCTGAATGGGTTAAGACCGTCATTTCAAGCGACAGCGACCCGCACACAGAGCTCTGCGCCAGTTTGGCAAACGAACAATGTCCATTTTCGAAATGCAAAGCGAGATTGTCACTGGGTGCAAATCGCGCAGTCACAGAAATGGACGTACTGGCTTAACCCCTTCGCTTCCCAGGAAACGTGAGCACGATCCAACTGCAGGAGACATAAACTTACTAAAAAAGCGAACTACTTCAGACAGTAAAGCGTTAACCCTTAAACTGCCGGTGCGAGACGGAAACTCCACCCACCTGCAAGAGACATTAATCCTCATGAGCCCCCGCAGTCGCGGGGGCTCATGAGGATTTATGTCTCTTTTTAGTCCTATATTAGGCTCTTTAGTGTGCCCACGTTTTGGTCCACTGAATGTCATTTCTGTTCTTCAAGCGAATGTCGGTCAGTGTGCAGTGGTTTCAGACGCGAAATCCGTGGTCACTGACAGCGAAGGGGTTAAAACTACCCAATTTATAGCAGATCTGAGGATCTATACATCTTGCATATGGGTAGTGTTTAATGAAGTGGTTAACTGTAGCTGTGCAATAGTGCGTTTGCAATCAGGAGAGGAAATTTGTGAGTTTTTTTTTTTTTTTTTTTTTTAGCTGATTTCAATAGTTTGAAACTTGACAGCTCACAATTGGACGAAATCATACCCTGGAAGCACAGCAGGCGTATATAGACACTGTTTATTAAAAATCATTTGGGTATAAGAAAGAATACGGCCTTTTCCATTATTAAAAATAAAAGACATTTCACTGTTGTAAAAATATTCGAAAAAAAGGGGGTTCACGAACATTGCAAACCACCATACGAAGAAAAACAAGTATGAATAAACGATCATAAATAATAAGTATGAATAAACGGTCATAAATAATTAATGCACGGTGTTATGCTTTAGATATTCGTTATCTCATTCGAGACGAACGGCATGCGGTTGCCGTTCGTCTCGAATTAGTTAATTACCGTGATCAAACTGTATTGCAGGTGTTGTAATCAGTGGATGTGACGTAAGAGTTTGTGATGTCACTATTTCCCGAACACACGCGTCATCCGTACAGCAGAAGTGACAGTCGTGACGTAGGTTGTCCACCAACGGGTAACAGTCGTTTTGAACAAGGAGTTTCTCACATTGCTGCAGTGGATTTCAACAGTCGAAACACACGATTTTATACAGGATCTCTCACCGCAATAAATCCATATATGTACTGAGATACTCAACTTAGAATATACCCAGTACGCAAAGGCCAACGCGCCTAATTCGGCAGCAGTGGCCTCGCCCATGACTGGATAACACCAACACGACTCTGGATTGCAATAACACGACTGTGGATTACACTCACACGACTGTGGATAACACTAACACTATTGTGGATAATAATAATAATAATAATAATAATAATAATAATAATAATGAGTATTTATATAGCGCTTAATCTTAATCAAAAGCTCTAAGCGCTTTACAGTCTGTAAACAAAAATAAAAATACAATGACATAATTATGCACATAACAAACAACAAACGACAAAACAATTGTGTAACCTCAATGTATCTTGCTGTCCAGCTGACAAACTGTGTAAACCGAACAGCAAGATGCACGGTAGTTAATCCCTTTACTGTCACTGGATGCAGACTGTGTTTTTAGAATCACAGTAAACTGACAAGAACCCAGCGGAGAAAGAAACACGCTTAGAGAAGACAGTCACGCATTTGGTCTGGAATTGTAAATACAACGCCAAAGATCCCTAGCCGTTAAATCATTCGAGACGTGCCGCCTCCGGATACGCGGCTTAAGCCGCGTATCCGGAGGCGGCACGTCTCGAACGAGTTAAAAGAACATGGATAGAAAGTGGTTTCGGCAAAAGGCATAGATTCCCATGAGGCCCCCGCAAATGCGAGACTAATGAGGATATGTACCTCTTGCAGCTGAGAAGTGTTCAATTAATCTCGCGAGTAACCGAGTTAAATTGCTTAAAAATCGCCCTACTACGAAGTAAACCCGAGTGCGCAGGTTTCTCTTGCGATAAGATATCGTCATTTTTACCAGCAAGCTGTTGAAAGTGTCTGGCCTGCAGGTCATTTGGATGTGGCCCGTCAGGCTGGTGTGTATCTCGCAAAACTGAAAAAAAAAAAAAAGACAACTTGCATATCTTTTCATGATTATTATACTGTTAATGACGACGACGACGATGACAATGGTGATGGTGGTGGTGGTGGTGGTGGTGGTGGTGGTGGTGATGATGAAAATGAAGATGATGATGAGATTGGTAACAGCAACAAATACGAAGTCATCGACCGAGACTGTATGTTAATATCTTACTGTCTGTTCGTGCGTGCGTGCGCGTGCGTGCTTGCTTGCGTGAGTGCGTGAGTGCGTGCGTGCGTGCGTGCGTGCGTGCGTGCGTGCGCTTTATGTGTCTGTGTATTTTATAAAATCTTTCTTTGCTATTTTATCTTTGTGTGTGTTGCACCTATGTACGTATTTCTCCACATTTTGTGTTGCGCCTTTAGCCTTAGATGGGATGATGATATTGATATTAATACTAGTAGTAGAAGAGTAGTCGAATCATTAAAAATCCTCACCTGATCTTGTGCGCATGCCCACTGCCCTGAAGTGCACGTACGAAGGTCTTCTCCGGGGTTACAAGATGACGTATAACAGCTGTTTGCACCGTTAGGCATCCTAGGTAAGGTTATAATTGTTGTATGTGTCGTAGGTGACGTCATAACTGTTGTAGGTGTCGTAGACAGCGGAGGTATCGTAGTGATAAGATCCTGAAAGCACTGCTCATCCGTGCAGCAAATAGAACACATACTAGTGTCAGCTGGTACCACTAGCGCGTCGCACGTCGCTAAGTTGTGACTTCGTTCTTGCACACAGTTCTGAAAGATAGAAATAATTAAAGATAAATTAAATGAAATAATAAAATTAAACCATTAACTACACACTGAACCCCACTCAGCTCCAAGATGCATAGAACCTCATGAGCCCAAGAGAGTCTAGATTGTCATGAGTGCTTGATTGATTGTCATTCTTAACGTCCTGACAGAAAAGAACTGTGCATTGCTTTTAACATCACTGACAGAAAATGGCTTTCTGACTGCCGCACTGCTTGTGAAAAAAAACTAAACAGAAAATTGAATGTATGTCGCCAGCCGGTCAAATACATTAAATAAACCTACAACATGGGGTATAATAAAGCTAAGACCATTTAGCAACACACATCCAATATCAAGAGCTACAGGCAGTGCAGACAGTAGGGAGAGTTTTAAAAAGGCAAATACAGGTGAATTGACAAAGGGTAGACAGAAACACATGCCCCAGAATAGAGAGAAAAACCCACCCTGTGGGGCTGACCAGGGTGACCCTGGGAACTAAAAAATACCTAACCCCACCCAAGTCCCCCAGGGCAGACCCGGGTGGGGGGTGATTCGTCATCAGGGGGGAAATAAAACTTTGTTTCAGTTTCACCTGCGATGGATTCTTTTCTTCTTCCGAAATAAGTTTTTTTTCCCCACTACACTTCAACACTTTCTTTCATTTATGGAAAAATAATCTTGCGGTATTAACTCATTCAGCACGACAGCCGTATTTCCCAAATTTGGGAGGCGTCATGTAATGACTATGCACCAGTTGCAGGAGATGGGTCGACCATGATAATTCAAGGGTAGTGCCAGATTAGCTTGGCGCCGACAGGCGCCAAGCTAATCTGGCACTACCCTTGAATTATCATGGTCGACCCATCTCCTGCTGTAGTGCGTCAGGCCTGAATGGGTTAGTGTATTTATTTCCCAAAACTGTATCTTTCAAACTACATATGAATGTTCTGTATAACTGACGATCAGTCAATCAATCATATAAATGATACCGATATGAATGAATGGTACCAAAAGGAAATTGACAGTTAATAACAGTCACGCAAGTGTCCTCCCTACCCCCTCGATCCCTTCTTTCTCCGTTGGTAAGACTGTACTTACATCCCAATGGCGTGAGACTATATCGCATTTCCAGTCAACACGACCTTGCCTCAGCCGGAGCCAGCAAAACTGAAATTAGTGCGTAAAAAGACATAGGTATATTAACTCATTCGAGACGTGCCGCCTCCGGATACGCGGCTTAAGCGGCACGTTTCGAATGATTTAACCCTTTCACTGCCAGTGTACCTACACTGCATTTTTAAAACAAGCGTAAACTCAACATCAAAGATCCCCAGCCTTCAAAAGAACGTAAATTCAAAGTGATTTCGGCAAGATCCTGGTGAGCCCCCCGCAACGGCGGGGCTTGATGAGAATCTAGTGAAGGCGTTAACCCCTTGGTTGTCGGTAGCGGTTTCTGTTGCGATGATTCATGTAGTAATCATCGCGACAACAAACAACACACCAAAAAATAAAAATAAAATAAAAAAAAACCGTTGCCAACAGCTACAGAGTTAAGAGAAAGTACAATCTTTGGAAGGTCGTTCTAAAGTATTTCCCAAATATTGTGTTCATGTGCTTTGCACACACACACACACACACACACGCACGCGGGCACACATACACACACATAAACGCACGCAGGCCACAGTCAGACGTGATGACCCAGGAAGAGAACATTTTGTTGTGTTTCAGATGCACCATTTCATTGATTAACCGCTGCATTCATTAACCCATCATTCAATAACCCCTATACTGCCAGTGGACGCAGTGTGTTTTTGAAATTACTCTAAATCTAACGTAAAAGTCCCCCCCTTCTCCCTGGCGTTTAAGTAAAATGACAAAGTGGCTACAGCAAACAGCAAAGGCATAGATCCTCAAGAGTCCCGCAACTGCGAGGGCTCATGAAGATCTGTACCATTTGCAGTTCGGTGGCGTTCACTCTTCCTCGCCACTGAAAAGGTTTAAAAGTTGACCTTTATGCACAATATACTCCGCTGCAAGAACACGGCAAATTTATACATTCATCAGTACCTCATCCGGGCGGCAGGACCAGTCGAGTGACATGCACGCCGTGAAGTTGAAGCTGTCAGGGTGCTGGCACGCATTCTTCAGTTGAGCTTCCTGAGTATTATGACTTTGAAAGCAGTCGCCCCGTACAGAAACTGAAATTCCAGAGTTTGATTTTTTTTACGGTGCATTTCATCGAGCCATGCGTCCGCTTGGTCATTATTCCAAGTACACTACTTTAAAAAAAATAAGTATACATTTATTCTCTGGTCGACTTTTTGCAATCGCCTCAATATTTAAAAACGCGGCTTATACCATTTAAAAGCCCATTCAATTGCTGTTACATTGTCGTCAGTCTTATTTTCGTTACACGGTAGACTGCAAAAGGTGACCCCCCCCCCCCTCACACACACACACACACACACACACACACACACACACACACACACCCATCCCCCCCCCCCCCTAATGTCAGACAACAAAACAAACCATTTGACACAAAAGCATAAAACTAGCAGCGTTTATAGACAAATAAATGTTTCCAACAGTGCAATCCTACTTAAGCAATTCCTCTGCAAACGGGAGATATGTGTTCAAACAGTGCGTCACGAAGTGAAACCGAATCTCGCAACTTTTGATTTAAGGGCGGTCAGATTTCGCAGGTCTACAGCGTAAAGAAAATGCAATGTAGGAAACTTAGGCTGACAACAATGCAATGGCAACTTAATGAGCTTTTAAATGGCATAAGCCATGTTTTCAAATATTGAGGCGATTGAAAAATATCGACCAGACAATGATTGATTGTACATTGCTTAACGTCCCGACAGCAACAAGGTTCTCTCAGGACGTGCCTGCACTGCTTGTGAAAAATAAATAAACAGAATATTGAATGTATGTCGCCAGCCGGTCCAATACATTAAATAAACCTACGACATGGGGCCTAAATGAAGCTAAGACCATTTAGCAACACACATCCAATATCACGAGCTACAGGCAGCGCAGACAGGAGGGAGAGTTTAAAAAAGGAAAATACAGGTAAATGGACCAAGGGTAAACAGAAATACATGCCCCAGAATAGAGAAGAAAACTCACCCTATGGGTCTGACCAGAATGACCCTGGGAACCAAAAAGTAGTTAACCCCACCCAAGTCCCCCAGGGCAGACCCGGGTGGGGTGACCAGACAATAAGTTTATACTTTTTTAACAGTCGTGTGTAAAGTTGTTTACCATTCCTAAAATACAGCCAAAAATAAATAATTTCCCCTACCTGCGCTGCAAGCATATAGCACACAAGACAAGACAATTTTAACCCACATTTTCAATTATTCATATCTCACGTCTGACTTTTCAAACTACTTAATGTGGAGGCATTTGCTAAGCCTTATTTGGTTCTGTTTAGTTCATGGGTCTTTAGCACGCCCATTCTTACACTGCTGGTGACAGCCAAAGTACGAGAGATAAGAGAACGGCGGAAAAGCAATGGGTCGTATACAATCTGGAATCATGTTGCTGTGTGTCGATGTGTTGCTGTCTTACAAATAACCCAACGCTGCCGGAGAAAATTGCGAACACCACCCAACTGCAAGAGGCAAAGAACCTCATAAGCCCCCGCAGATGCACACTTCTCTCCCCTGACAGTGCTATTATCTACTTTACTTTGCCGGCAACCTTCCTAAAATATTAGCACTGGCAGTCTCCCCTTTTCTTTTCATTTACTACTACAATATCGACTGCAACCCCTTCCCCCTTTTGGTAGGTTCTCTTTTAGGCTGCATGGAAATTTAGCTCTAGGTGGTGGCATGGAATGTATGCCCCTGCAGACACTACATTAAAATGTGGTTGTCATTGCAGGTAGGCAGAGAAATTCCTGCCTCCTCCAGTATTGCCAATGGTGTGCTGACGAGGTCGCCAAGACCGAAACAGCTGTCCACACCGGCTAAATATCTGGACTCCCTTTGGGGGGTACCTAGATTTAAATTTCCATGCACTGAGTGGCTGGAACAGTGGGATATGTGATACGCTCCCCTTCGGGGGGGGGGGGGGCTTCCATATGCATTGCTTTCAGCCACTTTTTTAGCGGCCCCCCCCCCCCCCCCTTTCCTTTTTTTTTTTTTTTTTTTTTTTTTGTGTGTGTGCTTTGGCCACAGTAGATCTATGATCACTGGTCGATCATGCACACTTCTCTCCCCTGACAGTGCTATTATCTACTTTACTTTGTAACCTTCCTAAAATATTAGCACTGGCAGTCTCCCCTTTTCTTTTCATTTACGATTTTTTTTTATTTGTTTCCTGCTGTTAGATGAACCATGCGTCACTACCAGACTTTGAATTTAGAGGTTTTGATTCCTAACATTTTTTTATCAGTCGTGTTATGACGACAGTAAATCAGATATAGTGTTTGTTCGCTTTTTCCTAAAGAAATTTTGTCAGGAGTTACCTACTGTCCCTCTGCGTGGACATGCGCAACCAAAGTTCCAGGTGGATTTTATTATCCGTTAATTTTGACTGCTGCAATTTTCCAAAGGGAAGGGGTGCTATTTTAGCGTGTCAGTCATGTTACGTTGTATTTCTGTTCGTAAACGTCCTGAAATTTTCAAATATTTTGACAGCAACTGTTTGGGGGTTCAGCGTTAAATGGATCAAGACTTTCATTTCGTTATCAACGTACGGAGCAATCATTCGTTCCTAAACTGATTTTTGTCAGTCGTGTTATGGTCAGTCGTGTTACGGTGAAATTCATAACACCACTAACAGGAACCTACCACGACTGACAGATAAGGTGTGTCACCGACTTTGGCCTGTTTGACAAAGTTCCTTTTCTGTTGATACAATGCAACTAGCGACCCTTGTCACAAATTTAGTGTTTCATAGATCCCAAACTATTTCCAATGACGTCAGTACTCTTTTTACTTTAGAACTCGTACTAGCATTGATTGATTGTACATTGCTTAACGTCCCGACAGCAACAAGGCTTTCTCAGGACGTGCCTGCACTGCTTGTGAAAAAATAAAAAATAAACAGAACATTGAATGTATGTCGCCAGCCGGTCAAATACGTTAAATAAACCTAACACATGGGGCCTAAATAAAGCTAAGACCATTTAGCAACACACATCCAACATCAAGAGCTACAGGCAGTGCAGACAGTAGGGAGAGTTTTAAAAAGGCAAATACAGGTGAATGGACAAAGGGTAGACAGAAACACATGCCCCAGAATAGAGAGAAAAACCCACCCTGTGGGGCTGACCAGGGTGACCCTGGGAACTAAAAAATACCTAACCCCACCCAAGTCCCCCAGGGCAGACCCGGGTAGGGTTCGTACTAGCAGAGAACATGAATGGCAGTTGCAGACGAAAATTATTAATCAGTTCCTTGCACTATGAAACTTCACCAAATGCTTGCGGTTACACCAGATCACATTAAATGCAGAGATATTCACCGCACATCTGCTCAAAACGGATGCCCTGACCACGGAAACTGCCTGCCTGCCTGCATATGGCAGTGTCTTTGAGTTCAGCCACGATAAGAGGCCAGCAGAAATAAGAGCACGGATCATCTACATGAACTCGCTCTTCACTCTGATTACTGTCTGAATGAAGAACATTTGATAAAAGGTCTCCATGCCCACAAACAACGCAAGCCAGGATCTGTCTTATTCAGCTTTGCCACGTATTCCGACGCCCGAGAACAAGAAATAAATGCCATATTATATGCAATGGAAGTAATGACAATAAAAGAAATGAGTACCTATAAAAATTATGGGCATCTGAAAGCCCTCTGCTTTGCCAGTTGTGTTGCAAGTTAGATTTTCTGCCTACCCAAACTTGGGAATCCATGTGTACAAAAGGAACAAGGACATACACAGACTGCTTCTGCCAAGGGTGGATGGTACAGCCTTGTCGGATCCCGTCTGTGGTCAGGGTCCATTGGTCATTATGTGGACGTCGACAACAAGCAATATAACAGATAAAACTGGATTCCCAATAAATTTGTGCCTGAAATACAGCACCCGGCGCCCAAAGTGATTGAGGAAAAGCCTATTTCCACACGCTGTGGAAAGGAAAGGCAATTTCTTTTTCCTAAACAAAAAGTTCAGAGACATATGTTGGTACTGATTGATTGTACATTGCTTAACGTCCCGACAGCAACAAAGCTTTCTCAGGACGGGCCTGCACTGCTTGTGAAAAAAAAAACTAAACAGAATATTGAATGTATGTCGCCAGCCGGTCCAATACGTTAAATAAACCTACGACATGGGGCCTAAATAAAGCTAAGATCATTTAGCAACACACATCCAATATCAAGAGCTACAGGCAGCGCAAACAGTAGGGAGAGTTTTAAAAAGGCAAATACAGGTGAATGGACCAAGGGTAGACAGAAATACATGCACCAGAATCGGAAAGGAAACCCACCCTGTGGGGCTGACCAGGGTGACCCTGAGAACTAAAAAGTAGTTAACCCCACCCAAGTCCCCCAGGTTCATATTTTGGTATGAACACTAGAAAATTCTTGCACTGATCTCACTGCCGGTCATGAAGTCTGGCTCCTCAGGCCAGTGTACTCTTGATCCTGCAATTTGCGAATAAGTCAAGGGGGTTTTAAAGAATTAAACATGAAAGTTCTTAAGGCTCACGTGCATATCCGATCCACAAAATTATTTGGGCCTTGTGACCTTGACCTTCCGACAGGTCACAAAATAAGCAAGTGTTCTAGTGTTAAGTAAAGGGTTGGCTTTGACCTTTAAAAACAGTCAACTAAATTAGTATGCATATAAAGTTCTTACCATCAGCTACATTTCTGCCAAATATGGTTAAAAAGGTTTGCAAAAACGCTTATAATGGTAAACAAAATTAATTTAAAAAAGACATTTTTCACATCGTTTCCAAATTTGTTGTGACTCTTGACCTTTCCAAAGGGTCATGCAAATTAGCATGCGTACACATATCCTACCATCAGGTATGCCTTACCAGGTTTGGGATGGATTGATTGACTGTACATTGCTTAACGTCCCGACAGCAACAAGGCTTTCTCAGGACGTGCCTGCACTGCTTGTGAAAAAGAAATAAACAGAATATTGAATGTATGTCGCCAGCCGGTCCAATACGTTAAATAAACCTATGACATTGGGCCTAAATAAAGCTATGACCATTTAGAAACACACATCCAATATCAAGAGCTACAGGCAGCGCAGACAGAAGGTTGAGTTTTAAGAAAGGAAAATACAGGTAAATGGACCAAGGGTAGACAGAACACATGCCCCAGAATACAGAAGAAAACCCACCCTGTGGGGCTGACCATGGGAACTAAAACGTAGTTATCCAACCCAAGTCCCCCCAGGACAGACCCGGGTGGGGGTAGGTTTGGGATGGAAGTTGAAAATAGTATTAGAGAAAAAAACTTTTTTGTCAAAAATTACCTATTTCTTGGTCTCTTTTACCATCTTCTTTCCGATGGGTCATCCACATTAGAATGCATAGGACGGTCTGTAACGTACGCAGACTTCCAACGGTCGCACGCACAGACTCACAAACGCAACGGGCACAGAAACAACACTCAGACACGCAAATCATCATTTTCTGTGGCCCAACGTAGAATACTAACGAAAGAAAAAAGGTTTCACAAAATACACAACTATCAACACTAGCAAGTCACACTCACTTACACACAATATAATAAAAGCCAGGCTAGGTAAGATGTCCTCACTGTCCAACCAGTTCAACGGGTATTATCGTTCTGCATAGTTCGCCCGTTCTTCCACGTCTAGGCGTGTAGTTTTAGGCGTCACGCTCTCAGATGTCCCACGCTTCCCCGGCTGTGGTTGTTCTCTCGACCCGCTCCTTTAGCGGCAGCCGCTGTTGGCTTTGATGGCTCGGCACCAAGTCTCTCGCTTCCCCAGCTGTGGACGTCCTCTCGACACGCTCCTCCAGCGGCAGCCTCTGTTGACTTTGACGTTTCGGCAGCAAGTCCCTCGCTCCTCACAAGAACTCTGAACAATAAAGTTCTAACGTCATAACACTTGCTCAACACAAATTCTGGGCGATATGAGGTGCATTACGTAACATGGCTGATACAGATATATCTACTACGTTCATTTACACACTCGTGATTCATAAAACAGAATAGATTCGCAACACATCATAACTCAGTCACTACACTGAAAAAGACTATAACATGACGCACGCGCCATTCACTGGTTCGTACATAGGAACAAATTATACTTAACACACCCACGTGCTACCTTCGTAAAGAACCTGGTCATACCAAAACACACCACATTGTTTAGTTACCCATCCTGATAAATAACTATATTAAAAAAATCGCCGATTATCTCAACAAATTCTAAACCGACATAACTGAACCAAATCAACGTTACGCAACGGAAACTAAATCTTACTAACGCATACTCACTTGCTGTCGATAATACTTATAAAACGTACCTGAAATCTCGGCTTCAGAGTCTTTGAATACGGCTAATGTATCCAACATACGTCCGTCCTCTATGACAGAATAGCACGTACTAATTACTCTTGAACTCTGTTAGGCTGACATGCGCCATTAAAACTCCGTGCGAATCGCTGAACTCGCAAACGCACGGAACTCGTGAATACAAGGAATATTTGTCATAAAAACGACGCTGACACGATAGCACAATGCAGAACCCCTGTGTGAACTTTATGCATGGGCATAGAGCTTCGTCCCTCGCGCTGGGACCATATGGCGTTGAGGCGCGTCCCCTGGGTGGTGGATAGGGGGTCCCTCGTGAGAGGGGTGCACCGAATGAAATAAGGTGCCGTGAACCAACGTGGTCTAAGGGAAGGTGACCCCGACAGAAAACCCTTGGTCCTCCTAGTAAGGGGGTTGGGCGTGGGGGTAGCTTCCCCACCCTGCAAAAAAGGAAATAGCTACAAAAACGCCGACGAAAAGACTAACAGTAATTCCTTTCCTGGAGGAGGAAGGTTTTTCTACCAGAAGACTTATCACGTCCTGTGGTGAAAGCTGGAAGTCTTCGGAAGCCACAGGACCGAGCCGCCTCTCTCTATCCAGGGATGCAACCATGGGCACATGGAACGTCAAGACCATGTACCAGAGCGGCAAGGCCGCCCAGATAGCAGCGGAAATGCAAAAGTACAACCTTTCCCTGCTAGGTATCAGTGAAGCCAGATGGACGCAGTCTGGCCAGAAAAGGCTGTTAAGTGGGGAGATGATTCTGTATTCAGGTCATGAAGAGGAGAATGCCCCCCCATACAGAAGGCGTAGCATTCATGCTGTCACCAGTGGCACAGAGAGCGCTGATGGGCTGGGAACCTCTTGGGCCAAGAATCATCACAGCAGCCTTTAGAACCAAGAAAAAGCTCAAGCTGAACGTCATCCAGTGTTATGCGCCCACTAATGACAGGGACGAGGAAGAGAAACAAGAGTACTACGACCGACTCCAGAGTGCCTTGGACAAATGTGCGGAGCGAGACATCACCATCGTCATGGGCGATTTTAATGCCAAAATAGGGGAGGACAACACCGGATACGAAGAGGTGATGGGGAGACAGGGACTAGGCTCGGAGATGAGTGAGAACGGGGAGAGGTTTGTAGACTTTTGTGCTCTAAACCGACTTGTCATTGGAGGCAGCATCTTCCCACACAGAAGGATACACAAAGCAACTTGGGTCTCACCTGACCATACTACAGAGAACCAAATAGACCATATCTGCATTAGCAAGAAATTTAGAAGATCCCTTCAAGATGTTCGAGTGAGGAGGGGAGCAGATGTCGCCTCCGACCACCATCTGCATACCTTAAGAATGAAGCTCAAGCTAAAGAAAAGCCGCACAGAGACAACAAGAAGACAGCGCTATAATGTAGGCTTCCTGAGAGAAGCTGGAGTTAGAGAAGAGTTCAAACTGGTGCTGTCCAACCGGTTTCAAGCGCTACAGGAGCTAGTAAATGAAGAGGAGGCGGCCACCACAGAGCAGCAGTGGAAGGCAGTTAGAGAGGCGCTGAACACAACCTGCAAAGACACTGTAGGGTTCAGGAAACACCAGCACAAGGACTGGCTGTCGGCACAGACCTTGAAGAAGATAGAAGTGAGGAAGCAGAAAAAAACAGTTGTCAACAACAGTCGCACGAGAGCAGCCAAAGTAAGGGCACAGGGGGAATACTCAGAAGCCAACCGCGAGGTGAAGAGGAGTATCAGGGCAGACAAGAGGGCCTACACAGACAGCCTGGCAGCAGAGGCAGAAAAGGCAGCAGGCAGCGGCAATATGAAACAGCTCTACGACATTACCAGAAGATTGTCAGGCAAGTATGGCCATACAGAAAGACCAGTAAAAGACAAAGAAGGCAAGCCTATTGCAGACAGAGCAGACCAACTCCACAGAAGGGCCGAGTATTTTGAAAAGTTACTGAACAGACCTAGCCCACCCGACCCCCCAGACATCCAGCCGGCAGAGACCGACCTACCCATCAGCTGTGACAGACCCATCCGGGAAGAGATCAGAAGAGCAGTGGCATTTTTGAAGAACGACAAAGCAGCAGGGCCAGATGGCATCCCAGCGGAGTCTCTGAAAGCAGACCTAGAGACAACAGTGGAGATGCTGTACCCACTGTTTGGAAAGATCTGGGAAGAGTATGTGATGCCGGCTGACTGGAAGGAGGGGTACCTAATCAAGCTTCCCAAAAAAGGCGACCCCAGCAAGTGTTCCAACTACAGAGGAATCACCTTGCTGTCAGTACCAGGAAAGGTCTTCAACAGGATCATCCTGGAGAGAATGAAGAGCTCCGTTGACCCCCAGCTGAGAGACCAGCAAGCAGGATTCAGGAAGAACCGATCATGTACAGACCAGATCGCCACTCTCCGCATCATCGTGGAACAGTCTCTGGAGTGGAGCTCCCCGCTGTACGTCAACTTTGTGGATTATGAGAAAGCATCTGACAGTGTGGACCGAGAGACTCTGTGGAAACTCCTACGACACTACGGTGTACCCACAAAGCTCGTCCGCCTGATCAAGAGCAGCTACGATGGCATGACATGTCGCGTGATCCACGAAGGGCAGTTCACCAGAGAGCTCCAGGTCAGAACTGGTGTCAGGCAGGGGTGTCTGCTGTCTCCGTTCCTCTTCCTACTGGCCATAGACTGGGTCATGAAGATGACCACAGAGCACAGACGAAGTGGAATACAGTGGACACTGTGGACACAGCTTGACGACCTCGATTTTGCAGACGACTTGGCATTACTGTCCCACACTCATCAACAAATGCAGGACAAGACCACAAGGCTTGCTGACATCTCGTCCCAAGTGGGCCTCACCATTCACAAACAGAAAACAAAGACAATGAGGCTGAACGCAACCAGGGAGGAACCAGTCTTGCTTGCTGGCACCCCGTTGGAGGAGGTGGAGTCCTTCACCTATCTCGGGAGCATCATAGACAAAAAAGGCGGCACTGATGCAGATGTCAGAGCACGAATCGGTAAAGCCAGAGCAGCCTTTCTCCAGTTGAAAAAAGTGTGGAGTTCCAGAGAGCTGTCACAACACATCAAAGTCCGGATTTTCAACTCCAATGTAAAAGCAGTTCTCCTATATGGAGCAGAGACTTGGAGATTGACAAAAACCACAGTCAACAGAGTGCAGACCTTCATGAACAGTTGCATTAGAAGAATTTTGAAAATCCACTGGCCAGAGAAGATCAGCAACGTCAGACTCTGGGAGAGAACAGAGCAGATAACAGCAGAGAATGAAATTGGGCGAAGAAGATGGGGATGGATCGGTCACAGTCTGAGAAAGCCAGCTTCCAGTATCACTAGGCAGGCATTGTCATGGAACCCCCAGGGAAAGAGGAAAAGAGGTAGGCCGAGAAACTCCTGGCGTCGAGACCTCCAAGCAGACATCAAGAGACTGGGAACCACCTGGAGTAGAATCGAAGGAGAAGCACAGGACAGGAGTTGCTGGAGGTCTCTCGTCGACGGCCTATACCCGGGTAGGGGTGACAGGCGTAAGTAAAGTAAGTAATAGAGCTTCGTCACAAAGTCTTACCATTAGGTATCTTTGTAACACGTTTGAGCTTGAGGATGTGAATAGTATTTTAGGGGGGAAATGGTTTTCTTCTTTCGAAATTGCTATTTTTGACGTATTTCCTGACCTCCGGTCACTAAAATTGGTACGTTTAGAAAGGTCTCGCTTAGGCCAAGTTTGAAGTATGCGGCTTGAAAGAAAATACCATCGTTAAATTTTACGACGGACGACTGACAGGCAATCACTGGCCCATTTTAAGAGACTTACTTTTTCTGTCGCACGTGAGCCAAGAAGTGCACGTGTGGACCATTTCAATTCCGGCAGAATACTCCCACAAAAAGAAGAAGAAGAAATACGTTTGGATTTACAAATCTTGCTTGTTTTGGGGGCCGTAAGTAACTGTGTTAAGACCACTAACAGCTAATGCCAGTCGTGTTACCAAAGACACGAAGAGTGGTGAGTATGCTCATTCTGTGTTTTCTAATAGTCACGTTGCAAGTTTCACCTGAAGACGATGTAAATTATTCTGAACAGCTTGCAATCTGGAAACAAAAAGATTTTCTGTATCTTTATTGTGAGGTATTGAACCATCTGTAAATAGCAACACGTCTCACAAGATGACTGTCAGTCGTGTTACGAGACTGTCGGTTGTGTTACAAAATGTCAGTAGTGTTACGGACAAATCTTAACTTTTTATTCAGACGTAAATACAATATATCCCCACCATAGCTTGATGCTTTAAATCTTCTTACATCAGTTCACCATTTAAAAAGTGCTGTAGAACAGCTAGTCACATCTTCATGTTTTTACCTGTTTTGTTGTTTTCAAACTATCATTTATTTTACATAAACACATTACTCGCCTTAATATCACATTTGCTTTACTTCAAATGTTAAGTTTTGTTCTGGCATTTGGAAAAGTCATACCTACTAGTTGCACTGCAAGTACTTGAAACAAGATATGTTTCCTGTTTCTGTGGGGAAATCATGTTTAAAATACGTAACACGACTGACATATTTCACAAACCTTCATATTGATTATTTTTTTATTTCCCAAACTACAAGTCATTAAGGTTGGATATTTCAGTAGTGCATGCTGCTATGTTTTTGGATTCATCTACAAATGTTTCCAACAAATTTTTAATAAAGTTGTTTCAGATTTTTTGTCGTCTGAAATTTCGTGCATATTTGAAAAACGGCCATACAGTAATAGACTAATGATTTATGGGATTATGCGGTGTTGTATTTGCCCTGCTTTCAAAAACATAATTCTGCGTCCACTTGCTGCGGGTCGTTGATTAACTCATTGACTGTTACTGATGATACCGCTCGTGGGCAAATGGAACTTAAATATTATATGTTTACTTGTTTGCCTAGCGTTGTAGTGTCTGTACTGCTGCTTAGAAGCAGTATAGCGTAGGAGTCACACTCGCGGTCCGAAACAACCAGTTTTCTCCGGGCGTGAAAGTCAGATGTCGCGAGAGTTCAGCGCCGGAACCGGAAATCGAGGAGCGGCAGATTTTCGTTGCGAAAAGCATCGGGTGCGACAACACAAGCTTAACTCATTCAGCCCGATCGCCGTATTTCACAAATTTTGAAGGCGTCATCTAATGACTATGCACCAGTTGCAGGAGATGGATTGACCATGATAATTCAAGAGTAGTGCCAGCTTAGCTTGGCGCCGACATGCGCCAAGCTAATCTGGCACTACCCTTGAATTATCATGTTCCACCCATCTCCTGCTGTATTGCGTCAGGGCTGAATGGGTTAAGGAAAAGCATTAAATATATTTTTAAAAATAAGAAAAGACATTTGGCGTTAAAATACTAGGCGTATAACTGAAACACTTGGTGCAAAAACACTAGATGTGAAAAACACTAGGTGCGAAAACACTTTGTCCAAAATCTCTGGGCGCAAAAACACGAGGTGCGAACAACACTAGGTGGGGGAAAAAAACTGAATGGGAAGAACACTGGTTGCAAAAAAAACATCACTTTAGCCTACAAACCAACCAACCAACAAACCAACCATCTGTCCATTAAGCTATTCAACCAAACAACCATCCTGCCAACCAAACGATCTCTAAATCATTTGACCAACCATCCAGCCAGTCAACTACTATCCATTCAAGCAAGCAAGAAACCAACTAACCAGCCAACGGGCATACAAGTACAAGGGACAGTAGTGTACCTATACACATATGCTAAAATATCTATGATAAAACGAAGACATTGACCCAAAGCCTGATTCACTATTGTCTTATCAGTTTGGTACATGTATACCTGCAGTTCGAATCGAGCGCAAGGTGACATATTATGAGCACAACCCTATCATAGTCCTCAATAATAGACGTGTGCACTGTATCTAAGTGTGCTCGACTTAATCTTGGGCGAGTTCAGACACAGAAATTGAAGTGCAACTCAGGTTCTGTGTTTGCACGATAACTTAGGCCTGAGGGGGCCCTAGTGACTGATTTTTTTCCCCCATCGCTACATGTCTTAGTTTGCGCGAAGTATGCGAGATATCAGTACTGGTAATGCACACCAGTCCCATTCCACTACACGCATCTGAAACCCTGAAACCCAAACCGTTTCAGGGTTCAAAATGTGCGTAGTGGAATAGGAGTTAGTTACTTGGTTTAACGCTGAGCAGGCGACCAAAGCCATCTCACGGCGAGGTAGTGGAATGGGACTGGTGTATATTGGAACAGGGATTTGCGCAGAGAGACGCTTTCTCTATCGTCTGCGGTAGTACTCCCTAGATCGGGAAGTAAGCCACAGGTACACTTCTATTCAAATGAGATTCTCATGCATCTCATTTGAATAGGAGTGTACTTTTGGCGTACTCTGGGGAGTACTTCCCTAAATGGCACGGGTTGATATGAATGGCAGTTCAAGTTATGTCCACACACAGCCAAATGTTCCCTACGTAGTCCTGGGTGCTTTTGGATACAGAAATCGTAGTGCAGCGTAAATCGGAGTTATACATTGATATACTACTAGTTTCAGTGACATGCTTTAGTGGGTTTTGCGAAACGTGAAGTCGCCCCAGGTTAGGACAGTCGTACAGATAAATTCTCAAAATTACGCGTTACTGTCAGCATCCTATTTTTAGCATGTAATTATCAGACTAACAAGTGATAAATTCTGAGCAGGAAATTTAATTGTACCTGTGATTACCTGTTCGAGGTCCTGTTTGGAGCAAGCGAACAAAAGAAACAGTATTGTGCAATGAAAATGCTGCTTCAAGATTTTCATCTGTTGGTCGTGGTGTTGCTGTCAGCCATCGTCCTTTCAGGTGCGTTGATGAATGAACAAAGTTGTCGCTGAGTTAACCCATTGTGTCCCATGTACGAAATACCCACATTTTGGATTTGTCCTCTGAAGACTGCATAACAATTAATGAGACAGATTGACCATGACAGTTCGAGCTGGTGCCAGAATAGCTTGGCGTCTATGGGCGCCAAGCTACCCTGGCACCACCCTTGAACTAAATGACTGCATGATGGTTGGGTGGGTGGGTAGGTGGATGGATGGATGGATGGATGGATGGATGGATGGATGGATGGATGGATGGACGGATGGATGGATGGACATACGAACTGATGAGTTGTCGAACGTGTACAGTGCCTTTTAATTTTTCTGATTTCGTTTTCTTTCTTCTTCCTTTTTTCAGATTGCCACACCTTACACAGAAGACAAGTCACAGGTAAATTGTTTTCCTTTCTCTAGACTCCCTCGTAAGTGTACAGCACGCAGTATCGCGCATTGACAAGTAATATCATGCTCCGTATATGCAGCACATGAAAGGCTATGCCTCTTGCTGCTCTCACTTCAGCAAGAAATCTGCGATGATTGCATCCTCTTAAAAAGACAGTGCTTGCTGGACATCAGGTGTTTCTCACACAGATCGCTTAATAATATGCAAAGGTTGCAGAAATACGAGCGTATACGTTACATAATCCTGTCGGGATCATCGCGACAAAAAACCGCTACCGACAGCCAAAGGGTTAACATGCTATAGTACTTTTGAGTGATTCCCCTTTGCGGTATGTATTATGCAGTATTGCATTTTACCGCCGTAACTAGGTAAATGAGTATCGCACTTTAAAACTGCAATATCTTTCATAAGATTTTGATAAGTTATATCTACCGACATGTAATATTTTAGCTGTAGTTTCTATTAAATGGAACTCAGTCTGCTGTGGGTATGATGAATTCGTGGGTTCTTTCTCCGGGTACTCCGGTTCTTCCACCCCCCCCCCCACCCCCACCCCCCACACTTTGGTACCGGTCTCAGGCCACTTTACAAATTTCAAACACAAGCGATCAAAAATCTCTGTAACTTCAGTAGCTGACTGGCCCTTCGTTTGTCTTGTACTGTGTTTGTACTGTGTTTATCTTAAATGGCGTAAATCCGTGTCTGTTTCGTGAGTGTGTGTGTTGGGTTTCAGGCGCGGCGCTTTGAGTCGATTTCCCCAAAAATTGAGAAAAAGCGCCTATATAATAACGGTATTATTATTATTATTATTATGTGTGTGTTTGTGTGTGTGTGTGTGTGTGTGTGTGTGTGTGTGTGTGTGTGTGTGTGTGCGTGCGTGCGTGCGTGCTTGCGTGCGTGCGTGCTTGCGTGCGTGCGTGTGTGTGTAAACAACACCGAACTGTATTCCTATTCCACAACAAACGCCAATACAGAATCGTTGTCGTTACCGTTATATTTCTACCAGTTTCCTTGTACAAAGGTTTAACCCCTTGACAGCCGGAACACGACCAGAACCATCCAACTGCAAGAGGCATAGAACCTCATGAGCCCCCGCATTCGCGGGGGCTCATGAGGTTCTAAGCCTCTTGCTCGACTTGTTTGGTTTATCGCGTTAGTGTTGGTCAACTGCAGTTCTCTTTGTTGGGTTTTCAAAACGCGTGACTGTATACGGAAATGTATTGTATTATATTGTATCTGAAATCCATGGTCTGCACTATTACCAGTCAGTCGCTGTGCTATCTGTGACGATGACACGCCTGGACAAGAATGTGGAACCAGTACAACCCATAACAGCATCAACTGTCTAGGCGACACGCCCTACTGCGCCACTAGGGTCACGGGTGAACACGGGAATCATCTCAAAGTATGGAAAGGGTAAGAAGAAGGTAAAAATGCACGAAATTGACGGAATCGATCTGTTAAAAGGGCGATCAAACGCGTGGTATCGGATGAATTTTTTTTACAGCATCGATCTAGTCCTGTGTATATCCTCTGTGGCTGTTTTTGTTGCTATTGCAGCACCCACCCACCCCGTTCCCCCACCCCTTTCCCCTACCACCCCCCCCCCCCCCCCGCCCCACCACTCTCATCCCGGCAGGGTTTCTCTCATTCATTCATTCATTCATTCAATCGTTTGTCCGGTCGTCCAGTCGTACTTTCGTTCGTTCGTTCGTCAGTTCCTTTGTTTATTTGTTTCTTTATCACTGTCTTTATTTGTTTGTTCCATCGTTCGTTTGTTCGTTCCTACCTTCGTTCCTTTCTTTCAATTTGTTTTCTTTTTATTTTTTTTTCTTTCTTTCTTTGTTCGTTCTTCCGTTCATTGCATTGATTCATTGATTGTGATTGAATGAATGAATGAATGAACGAACGAACGAACGAACGAACGAACGAACGAACGAACGAACGAACGAATGAATGAATGAATGAATGAATGAATGAATGAATGAATGAATGAATGAATGAATGAAATTATTCATCTATTCGACCGTGTACAGGTGCGCCTCAGAAGCCACGTGTATCAGTGACTGGTGGTTCGGGACTTCCACTAACCACGCATGCTCCCAGGCCATCGTCACATCCGGTCGCGTGACTTCCGGTACCGTCTGCACGTTCTGCTGTCACGATCCACTCTCGTCGCTGTACTGTAACGACAACCTTTATCCGAACAACATCGCCACTTTTCCCAATGTTGTGTCTACATCTGTGTCCGGTAAGGAACTTAAACAGGCAACATTTAATCGTGTAAACACATGATCGTATCGTTGCTGTAGTACTTTCCAAAAGATCAACTCGAAGCGAACGCCACAAGTACACTTCTACTATTCAAATGAGATACTTCGCATCGCCATTGAATAAAAATGTCAAGCGTACTCCCCGTGTAGTTCTATCTGTGGAATTTTCCCGCAAAGCGTACGGAATAAAATAATACGCAACTGCGGGCTCATGAGGATCTATGCCTCTTGCGGTTGGGTGGTTTTCATTTTATCAGCAGTGAAGGGAGTACAATGGCATTCCAAAGTGCGATATCGCATGTTTTTATTTAAAAAACTTCGATGTATTTCTCATTTATTAAGGACTTCCGTTCATATCCTTTGTTGCTGTTGTTTGCTACTGCAGTAACGTCTGTAGCACCGCCATCAGTAAGTCGTTGTGCCTTATGTGACGATGACACACCGGGACAAGAGTGCAGCGGCTCTGCTGCAGCCCATGGCCACGACTCAACAAACTGTCACGGAAATACGCCATACTGCGTGACGAGGGTCACAGAGGTCGGGGGTCATCTCAAAACATGGAAAGGGTGAGTTTTCGGTGTTCTGAAAGGGTTGGTAGGCAGAGTGATAAATGTAACGTGTTTAAAATATTTTGCTTTTTTCCAGTCAATGCCGGAAAAGTGTTAACACCAGCCAACTGCAAGATGCAAACAACCTCATGCTGACCCAATACATACGATCCGTGTTCCTTTAATTAATGGGATTATGTGCAGTTGAATATACCGTGCTTTAAAAGAGCCTAATTTTACGTGTACTAGCGGCCAAGTGTTTAACTCATTCGAGACGATCGGCATCCTCATACGCGGCTTAAGCCGCGTATCCGGTTGCCGTTCGTCTCGAATGAGTTAATTTCAATGACTATTGTGTTTGTTATCCACAGTCACCCTTTCTTTTTCTGTCTGTCCATCTGTCTGTCTGTCTGTCTGTCTGTCTGTCTGTCTCTCTCTCTCTCTCTCTCTCTCTCTCTCTCTCTCTCTCTCTCTCTCTCTCTCTCTCTCTCTCTCTCTCTCTCTCTCTCTCTCTCTCTCTCTCTCTCATATAAATATACTCATTTTATATTTTTGTGCGTACGCGTATGCGGGTAGGTATGTCTGGAGTGCGTGTCCGAGAGCGTGTGTTTGTTTTTGTGCGTATGTGCCTGAGTGCGTGCGTGTGTAAGTGTGTGTGTGTGTGTGTGTGTGTGAGAGAGAGAGAGAGAGAGAGAGTGTTCGTGCGTGTGTGCATGCGTACTGAATTGCGGTGTCCATGAGTGTGTGTGTCAGTGTGTGTGTGTGTGTGTGTGTGTGTGTGTGTGTGTGTGTGTGTGTGTGTGTGTGTGTGTGTGTGTGTGCGTGCGTGCATGCGCGAGTTGTGATGTGCATGCGTGCGTACCTGAGTGCGTGTGTGGGTATGTGTGTGTGTATGTGCGTCAGTGGTGCGTGCGTGCGTGAGCGAATGCATGCATGCAGCAGTGTGTGGTATGTGTATGTTTACATGTCTATGTCACTTATGTAGTAGATGTAGCAACGGCAAGTTTGAAAACTGGTCCTGTTACCAATAACTTCTACCGTTGGAAAATAAAGGTTCATTGTTCATTGTTCATTGTTCTCATTGTATAGGTTGGCGGAGTAATGGCAAGAGGGGAAAGGGGGGGGGGGGTGGCGGGAGAGTATGGAAGAGAAGTGTGACATGGAGTGGGTGTGCTGTCCATGACGTCACTTTTACACCGAAATGTGTTACTTTAAGCTTAGTAGACAGAATTACAATGATAGCTGACAGATGGAAACTCAGTAGCCTGCTGGTTCGGTTTACTGAGCAAATAAATCTAAACCCGCCAGCTGCCATCCATTAATCTAAACTGCTCAGTGTTAGTTTCTGGTCTGTAGTCCTTTTCATAAATTTCAGGTGCGCTTCAGCGAATACATGCATCAATGATTGGTGGATGGCAACATCGACCAATCCCGCATGCTCCCAAGCCAGCATCACATCCGGCCACGTGACTTCCGGCACTAGCTGCACGTTTTGCTGTCACGAGCCACAACACGGAGTCTCGTCGCTGTACTGTAACGACAACCTTTACCCGAACAACATCGCCACTTTTCCTGACATACCCGTGACAAGTAGGTGACCGATTTGGTGTTTTTAAACGTTATTCCACGAAGTATGACAGAACAGAGAAAGAGAGAAATGATGATGATGATGATGATGATGATGATGATGATGATGATGATGATGAATCTTTTATTCAGGATGCTATCAGACTATAGAGAGAGACAGAGACAGACAGACAGACAGAGACAGAGAGAATAAGTAAATAAGTCGATGAATGAATGAATAAACGAACGAACGAACGAATGAATGAACGAATGAATGAATGAATGAATGAATGAATGAATGAACGAATGATGAATGAATGAATGAATGAATGAATGAATGAATGAATGAATGAACGAATGAATGAACGAACGAATGAATGAATGAATGAATGAATGAATGAATGAATGAATGATGAATGAATGAATGAATGAACGAATGAATGAATGAATGAATGAATGAATGAATGAATGAATGAATGAATGAATGAATGAATGAATGAACTTGACTTTGCTGTACCACCTCTATGCAGAGTCCTACTTTTTCCCTTGATGAGAAGGGAAACGTACGCAGAGAAGTGTATGGAGCGCCACCCGTCTCATCAGGAGAGAAGCGTGGCTGTGTCTATACACGTGGTACCACGCCTTTTTTTTCTCGCCGAATAAAATAGACCTTGTCCGGAAATCAGAAAGAGATCACAATTGCACGTAAGAAAACAGTGGATTAAAAGCACGGACGAAGATGTGATTTCGCATCTTTGTCAGTCCTGGCTTTTATCCCTTTGGCTTTCGGTAGCGGTTTTAGTCGCGATGGTTCCTGCTGGAATCATCGCGACTAAAACCGCTACCGACACCCAAAGGGTTCAGCCAGTGTTTTCGTCGGAAAACGGCGCAATTTTGATCTACTGCTGACTTTTCGGGTCTCGTCGAAGCTGGAGCAATTTCGGCCTACTTCTGATTTCCGGAAATCGTCTCACATTGTCCTGCCATGTAGAGTGAAGGCCGTCAGGTGACCGGAAGCCTGTGACATTTCTCTGCTTATTCTTCTGCCTCAAGTTTCCTTCTCGTTGATTGTTTTCGACTCTTTCAGCCCGACGCACGTACTTCCCAGATTTTGGAGGCGTCGTCTAACGACTATGCACCTGTTGCAGGAGATGGGTGGACCATGATAATTCAAGGGTAGTGTCAGATTAGCTTGGCGCCGACAGGCGCCAAGCTAATCTGGCACTACCCTTGAATTATCATGGTCGACCCATCTCCTGCTGTAGTGCGTCAGGGCTGAATGGGTTAATTTAATCTAAAGTGCACCCGTTTCCACAGATATTTTGTTTTTGATTGTAATGATTTGTTTGTGAATGTGTGTGCGTGCCTGCCCGACTGTTTGCTTCTGTGTTTTATACGGTACACGCACTTTTTTCTTGCATTGACTTTGACAGCAACATCGCCAGAACCTGATACAACCATTCATACGACGACAATGGCGACTACGCATACGAGAACACCATCTCCAACGTTAGAACTCAGCACAGTAGCAATAGTAACAACCGCAAACCATCTACTCCGTAAGTTAAAACCTTACTTCAATTTTTGGTTGTTGATATTTTTGTTTTCACCTGCTGTACCAGACCAATTGGCGCTCGCGATAATCAATTGTATTAGTTTGACCACCTTCACTGAAACCAACACAAATTACTTTCCGCCTTTGTCTGACATCCCGGATCGTTTGCGAAGCATCTCATTTGAAAAGAAGCGTGCTTGTGGAACACTCAGCGAATAGTTATATCTGAGTACTCGCACAAACGGAACTTTTTTGGGTGTTTTTTTTTTTTTTGTTTGTTTGTTTGTTTGTTTTTCACAGACACGCAGTGCCCAACCTGTGTGACTGACTCCACCACTGGGCAGTCCTGTGACGTCACGCGGGGCGTGGACTTGTGCGGACTGGCCGGTCCATACTGCATGACGTCATTTTACAGACAAGCAGGGGGATACAGAGTGGAGAAAAGGTGGTGCAGACCCGATTGCTATTTTTTTCAAGATGCGTACACAATATTATCACACGAAAAAAGTATTTTTCTGTTCATTCTACACTGTTAGCCCCCCTCTCAATACTCGCTCGACAACCACCCGCACCCCCACCTCCCACCCCTCCTTACAAGTTTACAATAAAGGGTCCTTGGTGGCCCTGGGGGTGGGGGGTGGGGTTGGGGGGGGGTATTACGACAGTTGGATATGTTCCCACCAAAACAGTTCAGTGCCGACCCAAATATATATATATATATATATATATATTGAACACCACCCAACTGCAGGAGATATAGATCCTCATGAGCCCCCGCACGATCTATACCTCTTGCTGACACCAATTTGAATCTATGTTCCCGGGACAGCTAGGCTGTTTTGGTGTTGAATGAACGTTGATTGCAGAAACGTTTTCTGCGTCAAGTTGTGCTGGGCTGAACGGATTATCGCGAAGCTGAATAATCAGCGAACGGTTGACATTGGCGCTGGAGTCATGTTCAATTTTTTTGCTCGCATGTCATCAGTTTGAATCAATACACCAAGAGGAAGGGGACTGGGCGGATGTGTGTGTGTTTGTGTGTGTGTGTGGGGGGGGGGGCGTGGGGGGGGGGGGGAGTCAGTTGGAGGAGTTGTCATAATTAAGGAATAGAAGGGTTAAAGGGAGCTAATAATTTGTTTCGACGTTTGTCCTAAGCTGACTTCTTCCCCTTGATGTATATGCCGCACTTGCTGTCCGTCGTCCCTACATATACTAACACCTGTTTCCGATGATTCCAAAATCATTGTCGCATTTATTTTGCTCGTCAGTATAGTATTCGTATCCCCTTGCTTCAGATGCGCCAGTGAAAGCGAGTGTAGAATTCTGTGGCTGGCCAACACGCAGACTAGGACTGCCTGTATGGCCCAAGATCTGCAGGCGTCTACCGGCAGTTCCCTGGAGTGTCATTACTGCTGCCTGAACACCGCCGCAGGCAATCTATGTAACTTTGACGACGCGTCCCTCATTCCTCAACACCTCATGCAAGGTAGAAGACACGGTGAACTTCAAGCACGTACCAAGGGAGGTCACTCAGCGCTAGATGAACAAACAGTTAGCTCCCCTGACCCCTTCCTCAGTCCCGGTACCCAATCGCCTTACGGCGATTGTTTGCAGGAAGGAAGAGGTCAGGGGTGCTAACTGTTTGCCAGTCCAGCCCCGACTTATTATCCTTCCTATGTGCACTGTACAGATCTATCCATGCTTGCCCCATCTTTAAGCTTTAGGTCTGTGTTAGACCCGAATCATTTCCACGCCCCAACTGAGCTTCGTTACGAAAATAGTTCCGGTCTCTAAAATCTGCATATTATTTGGATCTTCAATGCTAGTCGTTTTCTTTCAAGTGATAAAACTAGGTTCATTTTCACAAAGAGGAATACTTTGAGCTATCTAAGAATTCACCAAATCCAACAGCTCACAGCTGCGACCATCAGTTTGCAAGCGGAAACGAGACTTCCGGTTTTGCTTGGGTTGTGAAAATGGTTGGGATGTAACAGTTTGTGATTCACGCTTGCCCCATCTTTCGGTTTGTGATTTGTTGTAAACTTTAAGTTTTGTTGATGCAAGTGACGGGAAATGCGTCAAGGGTGTTTTTTGGGGATTTATTTTGGCTGTTGTTTGTTTGTTATCTTTTTTAATGGAGATGGTCCCAAATGTAAACTTTTATTATGCAGCATTAGACCATGCACTGACCAACCGTACGGATCATGGGTTCTATGTTTGAATTGTCACGTTGTTTTGTGTCAACAATTGCCACACACCTCGCCTTCACACTATGCGATCTTACCTTTTAGAAGACACGATGGTGCATCAATCTTTCATCTCGAATCTTTTCTTCTTTTTCTTTTCAGT